>OX376078.1:14003402-15253402 GCA_947361185.1 Charanyca ferruginea | reverse complement strand
AAAAAAAAACATAAAATAGTACCTAATAAATAGTAAATAATTAAATTTATTTATTTGCTCTCTCAATGGTTATGATCTAATTACATTCTGATGTTTGGTTGAATATAGGTATTCACATTGTGAGAGCTGGTGCCTGAAGTAGGTTTGAAAACCTGTATCACAGGTCACCAGGTGGGGCCTGGTGACCTGTGATACAGGTTTCAGTGGCATCGTACAAACAAGGCGTCATGTGATTGTGTTATTATAGTACAAAACAAATAAAAAAAAAGTAGAGACAAAAACTAAATATACGAACAACATAAATAGCAGTAGGTGTAGGTGTTTCATGTGGAGTGTGAGGTAACTGTAGTGCAGGTACAATATTGTAAAAAAAGGACGCTGAAAGGGTTAAACAAACCAGAATTTAAATAGTCTTGGACCTATTCTCGTATCTACCAGATATACACAAAAATCTCATAAAAATCGGTCAAGCCGTTTCGGATTTGTTCAGTAACAAACACTGTGACGAGCCTGTTGTTGACGGGCCTGTTGGTCTAGTGGTCACTGACCCTGACTGCTAAGCCGGAGGTCGTGGGTTCGATTCCCACCCAGGACAAACTTTGTGTGATGAGCATGAGTGTTTGTTCTGTGTCTGGGTGTTTATCTATAATATGTATGTATTTATAAATTATATAAGTATGTATATCAGTTGTCTGGTTACCATAACACAAGCTCTGCTTAGCTTGGGACCAGATGACCGTGTGTGAGTTGTCCCAAGATATTTATTTATTTATTTATTATTTACTGTGACACGAAATTTTTTTAATTAAAATATATTACTAAAACGTCTTGCCAGCCCTTATGGTGCACTGTCAAATTTTTATTTGAAACTCTACAGTAATCTACGCTGAATCTCTACAGTAGCTACCTATGTGTAGAAATTAGTTTACTGAATTTTTCACTACTTACATACAAAAGTTAACAATATGTACCACCTTTAAGATACTTTATCCGTGTGGTGTCGGTGTCCTTGTGGTGTCGGACGTAAAGAATAGCACCATCCCATATCTTCCCGTGGGTGTCGTAAGAGGCGACTAAGGGACTTAGCAGAGAATGGGCAGCAGCGTTCTCTGTGCTTTTGTAACAACCATACTGCGATCGCCAATCCGCCTGCCAAGCGTGGCGATTATGGCAAAACCCCCCCTTGGGGAGGCCTATGTCCAGCAGTGGACGTCTTTCGGCTGAAATGATGAATTAAAATAAGTACTTTAAATGTTACACTTACATACTACACTTTAAATATTATACGAGCGATGAGGTCAAGAAAATGTAAGTTTTACGGTTTTTTTCAATTAGTATATTATGTAATAACTAGCTTCGTCCCGCGACATCATTGAAATTCTGATAATGATGATTCATCCGAGGATTCAATATTTGTTTTAAGCTAGATTCCTGTGTGCCAAGTTGATTCCGTTCAGTCTTTCAAACATGAAACAGTAACAAACTCCATCCATATGGATGGATGGATGTTTTTTACTCAATCGCTACATAACCGACTCCACATAGTCTTCTCTGCCCTACCCCTAGACCCTAGAGAGTAATCTAAGCCCGCCGCCCTCAAATGCGCGGGGAAAATTAGTACTTAATTAGTAAATTCATTCTATGAATGAACCTGAACGCAGCCAACCTGCGTTGGCTGCGTTTACATCCCATTTTCATACCCTGCGTATACTAACAGTGGTGACCCCGACTGAAGAACTCCAGGAAGCAAAAATGAACTCGAGTAGGTACTTCGAAACTGAACGATGGAAGAGAAACGGAAGAGAAACATCATCACTGCAAAAAGATTCGCACCAACTGTCAACCGTCTCGTACAACCAACGGATCTTCTAAAGAGAAACAGAATCAAGCTTTGGTTTCTGCAATTTGAAGCGATCGTGTCTGCTGGAACACTAAGCAAGGAACTAGCAGAGCTGCTCATCCGCCAACTTAACCTACAAGATCTAGACGACCTGCAGAAATAAACTCTTGTTGAACTCTCAATAAAAAAAACATTGGTGTTCGTGTTTCTCACATCCTCAAGGAACCCTAACCCCACGACTTACGAATACGTATAATGTTTTATTGCCATGTGCACTTAAGTGGTCAAAGATGCCTAATTTAATTAGATATGTATTAACGTACACGCTGGGTGGCACGCATGAAGCACCGGGAAATAAGAAATAGTAAGAGATATCGTTTATTTAGAGCTTGATTGTTGCTCAATTTTTGATACCTAGGTAGGAAGATACTGGGCTATTTTTGGGGCAAGTCCGCCACAGTATTCCCAAACCACTGCTAGTCATGTAAGCCAGAATCAACAGTGACGACCACCAGAAAAGCGCCGAAGCTATGAAGCTCTATTAGTCCCGGAGAAATGACTTTAAAACTGTTTTGAGTTCTGCAACGAAATGAATCCGAAAAGAGCAGGGGAGGCGTAAGAAAATCAACAAGAAGAGGAGAGCCTCCTCGCTTAGGAGTAAGATTCTGGGGTGTCTAGGCGATATGATGTGTCCTTTGTCAAAGGTCGGAAATGATGGTAATAGCAGGTACTTACTGTAGAGACTGTTTGGTTTAGCCAAATACCACCCTATTAAATAGTAACATTAATATGAGATACTTTGAGAATTACATAAAAGTTCTCCTTGGGGGCTGACAGGCCGAGGCAGAATTAAAATTATATATTTAATGACTCAATACTTAGATTGTACCTTTCGGTAGCAATACCTTTCGCTGCTGACCCAGGCTGCTGGGCTGACCCAGGTATATTTCAAAAATCGTTAATTCTTGTAAGAAATGTCGTTCTGTCCGGTTTCCGGAACGATAAATGAATATACTTATCAAGTCATGTGGCTGATTGACTGTTAAAAAATCTTATCAGTTGATATAATATTATCTGAGTTTGTCAATTCGTTACCTATGTAGGTATCTCTTGTGTTGATTTTTGTTTACAGGAATAGAAAAAGTATTGTTCTGACATCTAGTAAGTGCCAACTCCAACTTAAATATTATTAGTCCCATAGAGTCTTTTGAGAAACTGAATCGGCATCAAAAAATTAAAGACACTAAGTATCCTGAGATCGTTTTCCTGTATCTATATTACAGCGCCAGCGCCAACTGTATAAGTAGGGATATACCTGAAAAACGTACTTAAGTACCTACTTAATAACCAATAATTAGTAATAATAACATCCCTGACGTCATCCACTGTAACCCGCTTACCAACCAATTTGCATTTTTAACGCCAACCGTGCTATTTTTCACAATGTTTATCGGCGAACGTCATTTACCATTAATTTCAATAATCAACGTTCTTGTTTATACCGAACTAGTTATTAACCGAATGAGCTAAACGACATGTGAGAGGGGAGGGTAGAAGAGAGGAGGGGGGGAGTAGTTAATTACTGCTCAGTATTAGCACTAACTGGAAACGATGTAGATAACGATGAAACATTGCTTGTCTGGTTGTGTGATCCTGTGCCAATGTGGGGGGAACTGATGACGGATAAATGCATTAGTTGTATTGTACAGTACGGTCAACGTATCTTGGCACGTCTGAAGTTAGCCGATTAGTTGCGCAGTAGACAATTTCGTTCCTAAAAGTTCCATTGCGCAGCCAAAAAGCTAACTTCAGACGCGTCAAGATACGTTGACCGTATTGTAGTTGATGGTTAAAACAGCCTTATTGTTGACGAAAAAGCCACGCTGAAGGGTTTGAGACGATTTTAATGGTGACGAAAGGTTGAGTGGAGTGGCTGTAGCGTTCCAAAACGTAAATACGTTATAGGTAACGAACTTACGTTTCTCCATAGAGACCTAGGGTGGGGGTCTCCATAGAGACCAAAGACTATAGAGACCTGGCAGTGGCGTGCCTAGGGGTCAAAGTTAGAGCAAGCCCGACAGATGAGATAATGATTCAATACCTACTTAAAGATATTTGATTTTTTTTGTGTGGTATTTTTTTTTACTGTCTCGCATTATTGATTGCAAGCCTGGCTTTTGGGCTTTAATAGAAGGCACGCCACTGAGACCTAGCTAGGGGTCTCTATGGAGAAAAAGGACATAACGAACCTATGGTCGGCCAGAATACTTGTTCCATTTTCTTTACGAAATAGTCTGAATTGCAACTTGCAGGAACGTTCTTGTTAATCTAAGGATAGTTTTTGAGGATTTGAAATACTATACCCGAATGTTGTAATGGACCTATTTGACTTTATAAACTGGCACCGACTTAATTCATATTGAAATGCTATTAATTTATATCCAACAATCAATAGCAGGTTTTATGAATGCTTCATCAACGATGATAAACATCAACAGCAACAGCTTCATTTAAATTCACCGAGAGACATTTAAACGGAATACTGTAAAAATGTTTTTCTAAAAATTTGGAGTGAACTTGAGGAGAGTCTTTAACCTACCTCATGTTTAGGATCGATAGCTCAACTCAGGATACTCATCACTTTAGTTTACTAGTAGTCCACTGTTGGAAAGCCTCCTCCATGGCGCGTCAAATCAGGTTCACTTCACCTAAATTCACTGAGGGAATGTATACAGAATACCACTGCAATTGGTACATGTGTTAAACACAAGTGGATACGTCATTAGTTACTTACTCTAAATTACAAACAGCTACTAGGTTACAAAGTTTTATTTTGCCATTTTTCTTATATCTAGACAGTACCTAGTTTGTATTTAAGGCATTTCGATTTTTACAGAATAGCACCGCTGACCATGATCTCTTCGCATTTTTCACAACTTTCCTGCTACTTTAAAGGTATCTTCCTTACCAATAATAATTTGATGTACAAATCAGTGATTGGTAACCAAAAAAATTGAGACAACTTCTTGCAGAAAGGTCCCTGAAAGTTAACTCACGAAAGTAGTAAGTACGATGAAATAACAAAATCCTCTCAATTCTACCTCTGCCCTGCAGATCTTACCCAAATGAACATAACTAACCATCTACTCCACTGGTCATTCATGCATGGCATGACCACATGTTGCAGTCTGATTGATACCCACTAGATTGTCGCCAGTATACGATTATCCTTACGATAATCATATGTACGACTAATCACACAGTCGCCGTAATTGTTTTATAGTCGTCTGACTAGATCTCGTACAGTTAGGAGCTCTAGATTATTCTAGATTGGTACAGATTATGGGGGACGATTAGATACTAGCTACTGACTTCGCTTCAGGCTTGTTTAAGTAACTTGGTTGGTACTTAATATGCTAATGTGTGGCTGTTTAAAAGTAGAGCCGACAGCTCTTAATTGCGTATTAAAATTGAACCAGATTCTAAGCAGCGTTTAAATGTAAAATTGTTTAATTCAAATTGGATGAATCTTTGAATATGTGGTGGCGGACTTCTTTACAGACAGAATTGTATTTTCAACCGACTTCAAAAAGAAGGAGGTTCTCAATTCGTCTGTATGTTTTTTTTTTGTATATTTGTTACACGATTTCTCCGGCAAATGTAAAGCGATTTTGAAAATTCTTTTTTTGATGGATAGGGTATGCCTCATATAAATTTTATCCAAATTGATTCAGCACTTTTTGGAAAAATCGACAGAAAGCAAAAAAAATTACATGGATGATGTTGTAGGTAATGTTCTCACCTTGTACTTTCGATCTCTGTTTTGACTGTGTTGCCATTTCTTAACGGATTTGGATGATAAGGAAGTACTAAAAAGCGAAAAATAAAAAAGCTTTTTTACAAAAAAGACAACCGCCTTCAAAAACCAAAAAGTGAAAAATAACTTTAAAACAGAACAACATGACCTTAGTTTCGGAAGTCGGTGGCTTGGCTGTTCTATTTATTGTTTTGTATTGCCACCGACTTCCGAAACTAAAAAAGTTTTTTTGTTTTTCGTTTTCCTTACACTATGGAGCAGTAGAGGGAAAAACAGAAATCCATTATGGTGTCGTAAAATGTCATAATTACCTTGATCTCATCAACTGCTTTGCTGACTGCCCAATAGTAGAGAACGCCAAGGGCATAACGAAATTATGCCTTACATATAGAGATACTATAGGTACTAGCAATACTTTTACTTACTGCATTATAAGTCTACAAATTCGCTTGCTGACTTTCGTCACGAAATAGTGTTGGAAATCGAATCCTTACCTAATTTTAGAAACATTTTCAATCAGAAAGCTTTGAGAAAACTTTAGGAAGGGAAGGGCATCCGTTCAGGTCTCCATCTAACTGGGTAGGTAACTGGCTTAGATCAGAAACGAGGTTAACGGTATGAGGAAGCTGTCAGGACCGATTACTAGCCTACTAACTTACCGAGAGCACTTTACATATCAGATGTGTTCAATTGAAACGTTTGCGTCGGTTCTAATTAGTAATTAGAGTAATAAGACGCATCGCCTGCGCAAGCGGTGACGTTTGACGTATTTCGAATTAGTGTAGGATTGCAAGATTCGTTAAATTATTCGGTTTTTTTTTTGATGTCCTTGTAGGATATTGAAATATCTATAAAAGAGGTCTGTATTTTATAAGTAAAAACCTGTAATTGGCTATCGGTCTGACTTGCTGCTCTTGGTCTGATTTTAGTTGTAAGTCTCCTGTATTAATTAAATAAAGTGTTTTGTACAGATAAAGTGCTGTGCTGGTCTATAACATATCTATACATATAATAAAACAGTAACAAAACTGTGTCTGCTCATTGAATATATTAAAAAAAAATAATTGAGGGGGGTTTAGGAACAGTAATAGAGCAAGAATCCAAAAAAAAAATTCTGTCTGTTTGTCTGTTTGTTTGTACACGCTAATCTTCGGAACTACTGGGCGGATTTGAATGATTTTTCTTTTGTCGTATAGGTATTAAGTCAGGGCAACATATATGCTATAATTTATCTTGGAAACTTGAACACTTGATGCAGAACCGCAACAGACCAGCTAAACTATAAGAGATACAAAAATGGTAACATAGCAAAAATTGTTCCACGTGACGAGCATTTTCTGCTGAGAGAATAAATTTGAAGATCTGGAACACCTGATGTGGAACTCCAAGAGCCCAGCTACACCATGACACATAAGTATAGGAATGACGTCTTAGCAAAAGTGGTTCGGTCTGATGGGCATTTCCTGTTGACTTATAAAAATCGAAGATCAGAAACGTCTGATGTGAAAATCAAAGCTATCACTAATTTCACTGTATCTTATAAAATAACATAAGCAGGAGTACCTCCACGCGGTGAAGGCGGTAACAGTTTAGGACTGATTTTTGATGACGATGGTATATCATTGAAAATTTGACTCTACTGGCCAAAATTCCCATTTATTTTTTTATTTTATCGAATAAATATGCCTTCGGGCTTATATGTTATTTGGGTGTTTAATTTCCTTTTCCATTTATCTTCGCGACACGGTAGCCTACCCGGTAACGCAGGGGAGCAGTCACTTAGATTTTAATTGATCAGGTATCTTTACAATAAAACTATAACCATGCCTAGAAAGAGGTCAAATCTTTCCCAATGTTCCAAAGGAGCTAAAAGATTGAGGATCATAAGATCCCAAGAATCTACCGAAGAGCGTCAGGAGAGACTTGATGCTGTTCGAGAACATCAGGCTGCAACTCGCTCCGTGGAAACCTCTTCAGATAGCGAAGCGCGCCTGCGTTCTCAGCGTATTTACGCATCTACATCCAGGTCTCTAGAGACCAGTGAAGAGTATGATGCGCGACTGACCGCTGATCATGAACGTCATACATTGTCTCGCGAGTCGGAGACGTTCACGGATAGAGAATTGCGCTTGAGTTCTCAGCGTATCTACGCATCTGCTGCGGAAAGTGATGCGCGACTGTCCGCTGATCGTGAGCGACATGCATTGTCTCGCGAATCGGAAACGTTTACCGATACAGAATCACGCTTGAGTTCTCAGCGTTTTCGCACATCTACTAACAGGTCTTATGAACCGAATAATGAACGTGATGCACGACTGCTGATCGAGATTATCATACACTAGCGACCCGACCCAGCTTCGCATTGGCCAATAGCCTTCCTCGGTATATGGACTATCTAGCACAAAAAGATTTTTTTAATTCGAACCAGTAGATCCTGAGATTAGCGCGTTCAACCAAACAAACAAACAAACTTCAGCTTTATAATATTATAGTATAGATTGTCCCGAACACGAACATAACAAAATATTCATAATCAGTTAGAAAGTGAGAGAAAAAGAATTGCTGGAGTACGGCATGAAGAGACAGAAGAAGAGCGCAACGAACGTTTGGATTCTGATCGACTTCGACATTCTCTGAACAGAATGTCGATATCATCTGATGAATCAGATGTGTCTCAAGATATAGCCGTAGGTCATGGCGACCTTCCTTGGGTTGATAAGGAACGGAGTTCATTTACGTATACTCCTATGATTGACTACGCCACATATTCCGCCGTCGGAGGTATGATTCAAAATTGTACTTTTTGAACGTCTCGAATCATCTCGCGCATCCCGTTGTTTTCCCGTCCCCGGGCTCTTAGAATTCGACATCAGACGTTTCAGATCTTCGATTTTGCCGACCCCGTTGTCGCTGGCATAAGCAACCGGAACCGCGTACGAAGTCGCGGGCAGAAGCTAGTATTTTATAAGTTCTTCATCAAAAAAATCAAAATATGACAAACATTGATTTCTAGAGTTGACTTATGGATCATTCTTTGTCCAGTTTAATTAGGTATCATTCTGAGGGGGGTTTCATACGAGCGCTACATAGCCAATTGTGGTGTTTACCATCTGCATTGTCATCATGGACATAGGAGGCAGATGCACAAAGCAATGCAGATGGCATTGGGTATTGGGGTTGGATGGTATTGGCCTCAGCGACCAATATTCGAAAGCTTTTGCGAAAGTTCCTTTTTACCTGACTTGTCCAATACGAGCTGGGGTACCTTAAATTGTGTTTGGAGTATAAGATCATAAGTTACTATCTGACGTTCTCTTCTTTTCTTCTTCCACGAATATGACGAAGTCAAAAGGAGGATTATGGGTTTAGCAGGTTACATTAAGTTTTCTTTTTGGTTGACATACCTACAAACCATAGTCTTGTCATAAATACAAACTAAAACATTTTCTATTCCGCGAACCACTATCAATTATAGGTACCTATAATACATCTCTGACTACTGATGCTCATCCATACTTGAACCTCATTAGCTGAAAATTGCACGATTAATTACAGCGGGTGTAGCGACGAGGCGGCGCGGGCGCACCGTGACCGCGCCATAATTACTGAGGTGACCAAACTAGAACGATATGACGGGACATCCCTACTTAGCTAGCTTCTATGAAAGTGTACATGAAACGATTGATTCAATTAGGTGAATAAATACGCCATGGTAAACAATTTGTCCAGATAAGGCATTTTCCTAACATTTTGCTTGCATAATGGTACTGTTTCATGACATAAAAATCCGTCAGTTAAAGTTATTCAAAAAGAGATTCCATAATATTTTGATGTTTGAAGTAGCTGTTTGACAAAGCAAAATTACGATGACTGGTCGGTTATGGTAATAGTAACTTTTTGACGTATGATTTTGTGAAACCCATTTTTTTAATTTGACGATAGTTAGCGCCATTTTTTACTATTACCGGTCAGTAATGGTTAGTTGAAGCAACCCGCCCTAAGACCCCTAAATGGGACAAAAACTTGTGCCAAAAAATCCATAGTTATGTACTCCTTCCATAGGCGGGGAGCAAGCTATCATGTCGACCTTTAGACGCCCACTAGTGAACATATGTCTCCGGTGTCTCCCCATGCTTGGCTGATGTATGTTGGCGATTGTAGTAGGCGTTATGGTATTCAGAAGGACGCTGCTGCCCATCCTCTAGCCAATATTCCTCTGTCGCCTTCTACAACACGTACAGGTAGAAATAGGATAGGAGACCAAGCTATGGCTATGAGAAAAAAAAGGTGTGCTAGCTGAGCATCGGTTGTATAATTATATTTTAGATACTTACTGGCTTTTGTTGCGACATGATCCGCGTAAAAAATCAAATTACCCCCTCAGCTGACGTATCCTACCTATACACTACAACTCATTACCAACTGCCTAGGCATTTATGCTGAGCGTTGGCCGTTTCGCGCGGTTGTGACGCGTGGTTCCGACTAAGGATATATCTGTATTTTTATTTTTTTAGAATTTAATTGTTTAGTTTTAAGCTTGTTATGCATTAAGTGCGTCACTTCCGTGTGAATAAATGGTTTTTCTTTCTTTCTTTTCTAACTACCTACATGCTTAATTTCAGCTCTATAGGTAGGTCAATAATTAGTTTTCGAAATTTCGTGTTTAGTCCGTGAGTTAATTGGCGAAGGAGTGCCTTTCGCTTTTATATTTAAGTACCTAGTTATATAGATTTAGACTTCATCATCAGGAAAAGCCGTACTGTCTCTGTATGATGGTTAAGCTACTCTTGCCGCAGTCGGTTCGTAGATGGGTAACCATTCATTTCGTTTCGAGACCCCTCTGAGCTCGGAAAGTACGTCAAGCCGTTGGTCCCGGTTGTCATTCGTAAATCTTTGACAGTCGTTAAGGTAGGTAGTCAGAAACCAGAAAATCTGACAACCAGTCTTACCAAATAGTATCGGCCAGTGACTTGGTTGTGGAGGTCGGACAAGCAGTCACTATGTAAAACACCGGTATTCTGCTGCATCCGTTTAGACTGGAAACCGACCCAAATATAGTTGGGAAAAGACTAAGCAGATGATGAGTCGTCCTCATCAAATTGGTGCACCAGCCCTTTGTATTGTCACATTCAGTAGATACATAATCCTGTTGTATGACGACACGGTTGGCGCAGTGGCTGAGCGATCGACTGCTGCGCAGCGTGTTGCGGGTTCGATTCCCGCCCAGGGTAAACATTTGTGTGATGAGCACTTGTGTTTGCTTTGTGTCTGGGTGTTGTTTATCTATATATATGTAAAGGGTGATTTTTTAAGAGGTATAGGAATTGATTTTCAAAAAAAACACAAAAAAATTAAAAAATTTGATGAAATCTTTATTGGAATCGATAGAACGATCAATATAATTTAATGTTTGAAGACGATTTCATGCAAATGCTGGCCGCGGCTCCGGTTTAGATGGCCCATTCGCAAGGCCCAATTTCGGCACACTCTCTCCAACATATCAGCCGGTATAACACGAATAAATGCTTCAATATTGGCTCCCAGTGCGTCAATCGTTGCTGGTTTATCCCTGTAGACATGAGCCTTAACATGGCCCCACAAGAAATAGTCCAAAGGCGTTAGATCACACGATCTAGGCGGCCAATTGACGGGCCCAAAACGTGAGATAAACTGTTCACCGAAGGCGGCTCTCAATTGGGCCATTGTTTCGCGTGCCGTGTGGCATGTGCAACCGTCTTGTTGAAACCACATGTCAGGCATGTCCAATTGTTCAATTTTGGGCAAAAAAAAATCGCCAATCATCACACTGTAGCGCTCGCCATTCACAGTAAAGTTTCGGCCATTGTCGTCTTTGAAAAAGTACCGGAGCCGCGGCCAGCATTTGCATGAAATCATGTTCAAACATTAAATTATATTGATCGTTCTATCGATTCCAATAAAGATTTCATCAATTTTTTCAATTTTTTTGTGTTTTTTTTGAAAATCAAATCCTATACCTCTTAAAAAATCACCCGTTATGTATTTACAAAAAAAATGTATTTGTGTATATCAGCTGTCTGACACCCATAGTACAGGGTCTCCCTAGTTTGGGGTCAGATGGCCGTGTGTGAAAATGTCCCCACATATTATTTATTTATTTTTGTTTATACCCATTAAACGAAGATAGAATGAAGGTAGCCAATGAAAGCCAGCATTGCAAAGTTTTAAGAAATGCTTGAGTATTAAGCAAGTTTCAGTAATAGGAGGTAAGCCTAAAACGGGTAGCCCGCCTAAAACGGGTATGCGTTTTAAATTACGCGCCGTTATTGTTAGTAAGAATGTGTGCGTGCAGAGCGGGGCCCCTGCCGCTGGCCAATCACGGGCAGTCGGCGCGTTTCCCTGGCGGACACGAGTTCACGGTAAGACAAAAATAAAGTTTTTTGCTATTTTCACTAAAAAAAATCAAGTTACATTACTTTTGAATACTCGAAAATGGTCTACAATATGTTCTTACTAGTTGTGTGTTGTTATTTGGCAATAAATAGTCGTTTTATTTGTGCAATAGTTTGGCGTATATTATATCGGATTTAAGGTTATGAGTGGTTTGAAAAGAATACATGCTTGTGGGCAAAAAGGGTAGGAGTAAAGCGGGTACCCGTTTTGCCCATACCCGCTGTGCCCTGTATAATTTCATTGAGTGCTTATTAGTACTTTTATTTCTACTTAATTTTACTTTTGCAGATGGTTAATAAATATAAAAGAAAGACAGCAAATGCATCGTGGGACGAGGGAGTTATGAAGTTTGCGATAGAAGAAGCTCTCAAAACTTCCGTCAATGGTGCAGCTAAAAAATATGGAATCAACCTCTCGACTTTGCAGAGACATGTGAAGAAGGGATGTCCAAAAAAAAAACTAGGACGATTTACAACAGTTTTTACAGCAGCTCAAGAATCAGAGCTCGTTGAGTATCTGTTTCATATGGATAATCTGTTTTTTGGACTAACGAAAACTGAATTCTTGAAACTAGTGTTCCAATATGCTGAGAGAAACCATATTACACATCCTTTTAATTATAAATAGAAAGTACGAGCTAAACTTGTTATGAAACAGTAGTTCTAGTCATTGATTGACGTTGATCTCATTAATTAAGTCCCTACCCGCTTTGCCCAAAAGCCCTACCTGCTTTAGGCCCACCCTACGGGCAAAACGGGTAATTCGAATGGTAAAGTTTTTTGTTATTTTTATATTCTTAAAGTAGAAAATTATTACATTTGTCATTTATTTTATAGTCCCTAATAACCAAACATTTCAAAATGTTAAAATAAAAGTACAATTTGCATCTATAAGTGGTTTTCTTTTATCATCAACCTTAGCTTACCCGTTTTGGGCTACTCTCCCCTATAACTCTCTCCGGCTCCTATCGGCGAAATGAATGATTAAGTACAACTTCGAGGCGCGACAAGATGCTATCCCGACTTCCGATTCAACATGGCACCCCTACCAATAGTGGTCGCTCGTTTGTTGTTCTAATTTAGCTCTAAATACACGCATGTGTTACTGTCATTCATAAATAGATATTAATTAGGTGGGGACCGCTTCTTTTCGTTAGTATTTTGCTTAATAGTGTTGGTTGTTTTGAGAAACATTTCGGTGTTTTAGTAGGTACCTACCTATGGTTGGTAAAGTAAAAGGAAACCATTTTATATGTAGTAGGTACATGGTTTGCGTTGGTATGGTAGTACGTTCAACAAATGATTGTTTAAAATGTTTTTAGTAAACGATAAAAAAATATCATAATACACATACAAATGACACAAAATAACACGATGCAATACTTTTTTAGTATTTCAGATAGCCAAAAGTTTATTTTATATTGATTTCCATCATTTCCGTGCTTTGTTTTAAAAAGCCGAAGCGATAACTGACTTTTGTTGCTGACCGTACCTTATTTATTTTTTAGCTAAATCTTTTTAATAATGATTTTGAGATCATTAATGGTTTGGGTTATTATAAGCAAGTTGGTTTTGACAAAGTCGGTTAAGTTAGATCATATCAAAATCATTTATTTGCCTAAAATGTGTTCAGTAGACCCATTTCGCTTTTTGGTGCTGGTATATAAAATAATATTAACAAATCCTCACGCATAAATTATGTAGGTACCTTTATTCTTACTTTTTATAGTCAAGCGAGGAAGTAGATATGACCTGGGTAGTTACTTAGAGGCAAAGTATGCTGGCCTCAGCCTAGCATAGCAGAGGAATACGGTATACATTTGTGACCTATTAATCATCACTCTGGAAGAGACAAACTAAGTATAGTAGTACGGAAGACTAACCTGTATTTAAGTATGTATAATAAAGCATTAAAATATTTGTTAAAAAAATATTTCATCAAATTAACTGTAACGCGCCATCTTATACTGAATAGCTGAACTTATGAAGAAATTCACATTCTGCCATCTAGCGTGATATAGCTAAACTTTTTAGTACGCTCGCTCACAAAAATTATCATAGACAGTTTGACAGCACAGTAGAGACAATTCTCCACACTATTATGCTACTGCATTGAAAAGTAACTTGATTTAAAAATTTCATTTTACTCGGCGTACGACATTACAGTTCGGCACGATACTTTCGTTATTAGCTGGGTGTAAAATGAATTGAGTTTGAGTTTGAGTTCATTCCATCCATGCGAATGATTGTCAAGATTGACGACGCTGACGTACAACGCGCGCGACGTCATTTCTGTGAACTGTCATCACGTCGTATTCACAGTTCACTGTTGAAATTATTGAAACTGGTTTTCAGAGCGGGAATGGTATGAAGCCGAAGGCGTATCGCAACCGTTGTCGCATATCTTTTACTCGTATAAAATCAACACAATGCCGCCAAGTAGCTTACGGGTAGTGTACGCGTTCGCCAGAGAAATGCATCCCAAAACGAGTGATGTTTTCATAGAATACGGCACCGCCGGATTCCGCACAAAGTGAGTAAAAAATTACGAATATTTTTTAAATTTCCTTTTGTGTACAACCAAATAAGGTCACAGAAAAACAAAATAAACATTTCCTCTGCACCTTTCTCTCATGCGTTTGGTCACGTAAGCATAAATCGTCGTATTGTAAGTATTTAGACAAGTAATAGTAACAAATTGTGAGTCATCTGCAATATCGTTTACTAACGTATTCGTAACGGGAAGTCGCTGACACGGCTGCCTGTGATTATGGTCAATGACTCGTTGTAATATATAGGCACAAAACAATAGGACAGGCTGTGATTAACTGTGCTTCAGATCGGTAATTTTGTCAGAATGCATAATAAATTATTCTATGATTACTAGGAAAATGTTAGGTACTGCAAAAGGCCTTAAAATTAAAATGTTAACAAACACAAACTTTGCTCTGTCTGTTTCCACATTTTCTGCATGACACAATTTTTAATCTCGGTGGGGGGTATACAATGTGCTTAATGTAGCATATTTCTCACACACTGGTAGATAATAATATCTGTTGTAGACAGTTATTTATGCCATAAATGTACAGGTCACATCCACAATCATTTATTTTGTTGTTTGACATTTGACCCTTTCCAGTAGTTTATCTAATATTCATCTTATTTGAACACAGGCATTGTACACACACAGACACACAGACTTATTTGTTTGACAGTGTTTTTTAACATTATTTTATTATTATTTACCGGAATTGTTTTAAATGCTTCAAATTAATTTTTGTCATTGAAAAATATACTTTTCATCTAACATAGGTACCTACCTAGTTTAAATTATTGGCTAATATTACTCTAGCATAGTTTTGTAACTTAAAATGTTATTGCAACTATTTGGTATGCATTATTTGAAAGTTTCAAGGCTAACAGTAACAGTTGTTTCTATCCATTACATCACTCTAATTTATTTCAATAAGCTTTAAATTGTCTAAATATTATTTGTATTAAATTGATTTTGAGGTTTGTAATTCCAAATTACGACAATATTAATTGGTAAATCAAATTAGTTTAAATTGTAAACAATTAATGTTAAAAGGAAGTATGATTTTCAATGGGTTTTAATATTGAACCAATTTCATGAATAAAAATTAAATATAATGTATACAAAGCTTAAAAATAAATATAAACACATAATATGTGTGAAGAATTAATGAATAAATCAATATTTTAGAAGAAGGAAGACAAGGTAATATTTTTTTGTATTTGAAATACTCATCCATTGTATTGCTAAGCTAATAAGAAATACTAAACCATGGTTCCGGCTATGATTGTCACTATTAATTATAGAGGTCATGAGTTCAAACAGCCAACAAATGTACCCACCACATGATATAAAGCGAGGGGACCATATTGATTGTAAAAACAAGCATTTCATCCTGCAGTAAGCACTGCTATTTTAAATAAGAATAACATTTGTCAGTGATTTGATCATTGTTGAGGTTTTTAAAAGAAACACTCATTCTATAAATGGTGACACGGTTGGCGCAGTGGTTGAGCATAGACTGCTGCGCAGTGTGTTGCGGGTTCGATTCCCGCCCTGGGCAAATATTTGTGTGATGAGCACTTGTGTTTGCCGTGTGTCTGGGTGTTGTTTATCTATTTATGTATGTATTTAAAATGTATTTGTGTATGTATATCAGGTTGTCTGACACCCATAGTACAGGGTCTCCCTAGTTAGGAGTAAGATGGTCGTGTGTGAAATGTCCCCACATATTGTTATTATATTATTATTTATATTTTGACCATGGCTTAGGTGTGCACTTTTGTGTGGAACAGTGAATTTCTTGGTGAATGACCAATGAAAAATTTCAACTATGCAAGGTTCTAGTATTTTGAACTGAATCCGTGATAAAAGTTTGTGTTACAATGTATCTTCCATTATGAAATACAAAAATGGAATCATTGCTTTTGAAAGGGCAACTAGTCAACTTCCTGACAATTTCTGAAAAGTTCCTATAAACACTTAAATGGTTTTTAAAAATTGACTGAAATGCTATATTTATTCTATGCTTTAATCTTGTCTAGAACAATTTGCATACTTGTGCAAAATAGAAATGTATTTATATCCAGGTTAACATACAGCAGATTGCACAAACAAATTCAGCAATGCAAATGCCTAAAATAATAAAAATCCCACTTTGATCCCATACCTTTTCCGATATATTACTTTTGGCAGGCTTCCAAACACTTAGATGTATTGACTTTATTATTTGTTATCTAAACACTACCAGTTTATTATAAATGTAATGTTTTGATAGAAGTATATTGGTTCTGTATTAGAATGATAAACATTCTAGTAATTTTTTAATACTTTTATATACTTCTAACTTTTTATAGTAAGGTCAGAATATCTAATCTCAATTTAGATTATTATGTAAACACTGAACTTTGTATTTAACGAGGTTGGGCAGACCTAGTAAACTAAGTATTAACGATTATATTGTTTATGTTATGAACTAGATTGTTTAAACAAACATTGCATTACTTTTATTCTGGACATATTTACAAAAATATTCTCTACTCTATTCATATGAACTTTGCAAAACCGCATGTAATACCTATAATACTAACGTAGCATAACTTACCAATGCTTGCTAAGCCTGCCTTGCTAAGTAATTGCTAATGAACAATTACTTAACTAGTGGAACAGTATGAAATTCCAATTAGTACCTACAATGTTTAATTAAAGAAAGAAAGAAAAGAATATAGGGTTCTAAGCAGCTCGACTAAATAGTATTCTTGTATAGTCTGTTTAACCATAAAACATTTTAGTATTGCTTATGCACCGCGGCTTTCATAAACAGATAATATTGAATGTATAACAGTAATGGGTAGATACTACTTATAGGTGATCGCATTTACCTAGGCTGATTGATCACTACAGATGTTATCGCACTAATTTAAGAGCGTGTACGCACACTATGTATGCTTGAATGAGCATTCGACGAGTGGTTAAGGGTCAGCTCACACCGTGACGCGATGTTAACGCTGCGCTTTTTAACATAGCGATACAATGGGTACCTACCAAACTTATTTACTACCCAAATCTGTCTATCGGTCTGCCTGAAAAGGCAGTCCACGTCAGCTTACACGAAACGCAATTTCGCGGTACCAGTTATAAGTACTACTTTATGTGCGCTGGTGTGTGTGTGAGGAGTCTTGAGGGATTATAGTTGAAAGAGGAAAACCGCAAATCAAACTTGTATTTAGAAGGAAACGTACCTAATAGCCGTAAGCTCTGCCGGGAGACATTTTCTCCAATATAAAAATAAGCATAACGATTCTATGATCGAGAATAATTCCGTGTTGGAAGAAACTTTCAGTGTTTTCGACCAGCAATGGCAGCAATACTGTTTAGAATATCTCATTTCTGTTTCCGCGGTGAAAACTGTATGTGTTAGGTATTCTGTAACTCAATGAAAACTACGCTAGCGCCATTAAGTGAGAACTTAGATGAAGCGAACTATTTTTACGTAACTATTTTAGCGAATACCAAATACTTTTCACTTCAGGTGAGTGAAATCGGAAATGAAACCGGATTTGAATTCGCAAATGATCTCTTGCAGAATTGACTGGCTTTAGGTGAGTCATCTTGCTTGCCTATTCTATTCTGAAAATAATCTGACAGCGATTTTTATAGAATAACATTGCTCATGCTAGGAATTGACATTTATTTTACCTAAATTCACCAAGGGTGTTTTCACATTATCGCACTGCAGGTGAGGAAGGGCGCCCTTCCTATCAAGCCGATAATTGGCATGTATCGATCGCGTCTATAACGGTACAACTCGTACAATGAATAAATTGACATCAGACGTTCACTTATAAGCGCTCGCGAGGAGCTTGTGGCTAAGTAAAAGCTGTATGGATCGATTGGTCATGGTTAAGCTAGCTTGCCACGGTTGGTATGTGGATGGGTGACCATTCAATTCATAGCGAGTTCCCTCCGTGCCTCGGAAAGCACGTAAAACCTTTGGTCGCGGCTGCTTCTAAAACACTGGCATTCAGCTGCATTCGGTAAGACTGGAAGCCGACCTCAAAATAGTAGGGACAAGGGCAGGCAGATGATGATACAACGTACACCTTTAAGTTCTATGTATTGGAGTTATCACTTATCACCGTATTAAAGATTGCTGTAGAATTGTATTGAAATTATTTTTGTGATTGAGATTGTAATTGTAATACGGTGTGGTCACCACCAGTCAATTGACATAATTTTTATGAACTATCAAAACGCGATTCTCCCATAGATTTTGTATGGCATTATGGTGCTGTGACGCATATGTGTCAACTCAGATTGTCTTAATACCTATTTATAAATTTTTTAAGGTGAACGCACACTTATCCGGGCCCAATTCGTCGAACGCATCGAACGAAACGAATTTTAAATTTTTGTATATGAAATCTTATGAAACCTCACACACTTGCCCGCGTCGAATCGTCCAAATCTGGTGGAACCCCCTAACCCTAGACGAATTCGGATGACGTCATCAAATTCGATTCTGCCTTTTTAAGTTGATGTTATGAACCCACATTCTTGTTTGCCTTTGACGTATTTCACTTTCTTCATCTTACATTATTACAGCACTGACAATAAAAACTTCGTCAAGATCTACGAGGCATGCCTTTTACCGATAGGCGTAAAGTAAATAGAAACGATTTCTTCGGCGCGTTCGATTCTTTCGGTGCGGATATGTGTGCGAGGCCTCCTTGAATTCGATTCGTTCGACGCGTTCGGCTCTGATAAGTGTGTGTTCACCATAAGCACTAAAAATCATTCAGCGCGACTGCTGAAGGGGGGGTCTTGGGGAGGAATCCCAGGTCGGGCAAAGTGTTTTTGGGTTTCCATTAGGAATTTCTCAGTCGCCCGGAGTTCAGAAGTTGGCGGTGTAAGACAACCGTGGCTCAGAAAGCACGTAAAGCCGTAGGTCCTGCATCTAATCTGCCCAGTCGTGTCAGATTGCCATCCCATCTGACTATGAGATTGAGGGGAGAGGGAGTACACCTGTGTTTGCGCACACACTTGTGCACTATAAAATCTCCAGCGTAGATACTTAGCTAATCTTCATTGAGATTGGCTACCGAAATTCGGTCGGGCAAAAATTATACGTAGTTATGTATTTTAGCTCTGCATTAACAATTCAATGAAATGCTCTATTCATGAGGGCGTGACGTGTTAGCCTGTAGGCTGTAAGTAAATGTTGCACATAGTTTTTTTTTTCTGAATGGCGTCTTGCAGGTCAACCTAGGAGGTTGTCGACTGCTTAACCGGATTTTCCTGTGGTGCCTTAAAAAAAAATATATTTAGGGCCTTCAGCCAGGGCAAAATAACTTACAAACTAAGAGACTACACGCTAAGGGCACCCTTTGTGGGGTACGAGCCTCGACTTAGGGCGTCGCTGGGGGAGGGCATCAAAGGGCTGGATCGGATTTCCATTATTTAAGGACGAATTTAAAGCTACAGGCTCAGCGGCGCGGGCTGGCACGAGCAAGGGTCGGGGAGGGTCACTAAGGGTGTTACCAGACTAATCGATCGATCGTCGATTAGTCGACGTCGATCGAGCTACTTGATTAGCCGCACCGTGCGCCGTCCGCTACCCATTATCTGCCCGCCTGCACCCCGCGCGCTAATTAAGGGCGCGTATTCGATTTAGCGCAACTGAAAATCTAAACGATTGCTAGAACGGCGTAGCAGCATTGACACACACTAGTACAATACAATGGTCTGTTTGTGTGCATCAGAAAAAAAAATGCACGAAATAAGCACGAATCATTGAAATTGATCGGCAAACGACAGCGCGCGATGTTTTACAGTGCTTTTTAAAATAAATGAATGAAATAATTGTCTAAAATAAATGAGCTCGTATAACGGACTGAAAAATATTCTGTATATTAAGCATAACATTTACTTTCAAAAAATAAATATATCAGTTATGTTTTTATTCAAATACTGCTGAAAAAAAATTGACAAAGTGAACCGATTTTCAACTTTTTCAACATTGTTTTTTAATACATAATAGTAATATTTTTGTAATTTTGGCTCTGTAGCTGTCTTTATGACTGTATATACCTACTGTTGGAAAAACAAAATATTTTGGCATATTGTAATGGTTATATTCGTCCTGAAAGTTACCTCTGACGTCTATTTTCGTAATACGATATGAAAGAATTGTCTTTGCTTTAAAAACCATATTTAAAAATTATACTTTTACTCTGTAGCTGTCTAAATCAAGACTTAATCTTTCTAAAAGTGTAAATTGTCTTTAAATAATCTGCTCACATAATAACGATATTGCTCTGGGCAAAACGCAAATAACGCGAAAAATGAAGTTTTCGTCACGAATCGAATACGCGCTCTTAACTACCTGGCCTGCTTGTGTTTATGTGTCTTCTGCGTTTGCGTCTCCGTAATAATAGTACGAGCAATATCGAACTGGCCAACGCGTCCACTTGTGATTACATTTCGAAAGAAACTGATGGAATATAGCCGGGGTTAATAGATCGACGTCGACCGGCAATCGATCGATGTTAGTCGACCGGTATCCGTCGATCAATTAAAGCTACCACACCAATCGATCAACGTCGATCGACGTCGACCGATGGCATCGATCGATGATCGATCGATTGGTGTAGTAACACCCTTAGAAATGTTAAAAGTATAAATATTAGTAGGTACTACAATACAGCAGCGACACGCTCCGCCTCCGTCAGAAACCGTTCCTCACCTCTCCCCGCGTCGAACAACTGCTCTGGGAACTGCGTTTTTATTCGAGCGGCGCATAGATACTCACACACACGCACGTATTTGTACAGTCTGTTATTTTAGTATTAGTGTAGGCAATTATATCGTTTCGCTTGTATGGAGTGTCGCAGGTGTGGTACTAGTTTTAGCCCGCGACATCGTCCGAGTTTAAATTAAAGTCAAATCCGTTCTTAGTTGACTTCTCGCTATAAATTATAAACTACCTATCTAGTCCACAAAACTGCTTCATTTGCTGCACTTTCGTAGAGAGTCAATGACCTTTCGCTTTTTATATAGGGTAAAACACCCAGTAGTCAGCCTTTTAGTGAGAACTAAAATTTGATTCAACTGTATTTTAAACATTAAACACTATGAATAAAAACAATAATTATTGTGAGAAAGGTTGTTTATTAAATTTACGAAAGATGTCAACAAAACATTAAATTTATAATAGAATAATATAAAAAATCGACATTAAACAAATTATGGCACTTTTCACCAGTAGTCAGCCTCATTTCTCCACAAGTCAGCCATGTCTTACCCTGTAGTCAGCCTCTCACTTATTCTTGTATATTTGGCATATAAGTTCTTTTATATCAGCCTACTGCCATCCGTGCTGAACGTAGGCTTTCCCCAGAGATCGCCAACCAATTCGGTTTTAGGCCCACGTCCATCCGCTGCCAGCCTTCTTCAAATCTTGGCCCATCGTGCCGCAGGGTGTCCCATACTACGCTTGCCTAGACGCAATCTCTAAAGCATGTCCGCTCCATCTACTGTCTGTCCGTCTGTCTGTACACATGGCTGGCCCACTTCCATTTTAGCGTGCTAATACGACGCGCAAAGTTTTTCTATCCACCAGAGAAACCCTGAGCATCGTTCTCTCCATAGCACGTTGAGCAGCCTTGAATTAGTGGACCAGGCCCACGATGAATGTCCACTTTTCAACTCCCTAAGTCATTACGGGGAGGACGCACTGGTTAAAGACCCTGCAGATCTTAAGGGATTGTGGGATCGAAAAAAATATAAATTGTTTTTAATGCTTAATTAGTTCGGCAAACCACTTCCGAATACTTTCAGTTACAGCGGCTCGACGCTAACCCTAACGCTATGCACCATTCTTTCAAAGCAGTTTCTTCTTTGGTCAGCTCTGAGTCAGGTCCTATTTTACGGGGTATTTCTGGGAGTCTTAAATGAACCTAGTCGATCTTGTAGAGTTTCTCGCAGGACTACAAAACTGGGCTGCCTTCTCCGATTTTCATCCCATTTCTATTCGACACCATGGCTTGTTAATTACTCTTATTTGTGTTAGTGGATTGATCTTTTTGACATGACGGAATTCCAAAACAAATGTATTTCATCGTTAAATAACCGTGTTAACTTTAATCCTTATTAAAAACGATCTAAGGTACTATTTTGTGCAACAGGACTAGCGGCTGACAACTGGATTTGTAGACCCATTGGTCGGCCCCTGAAATGCAAGTACATTTTTACGAGGCTGACTACTGGTAAAAAACACTTTTCGTCTTATAAGAGTTAAATCCAGATTAATGAGCAACATTAGGACTATTTGCTCCGTTAATTTCAAATAAATTTAAGAAAATTACGAAAAATCTAGTAGTCAGCCGCTTATGGCTGAGTACTGGATTTACCTTAAAAAATCAAAACCCAGTAGTCGGCCACCTCAATTTCTACATATTAAACAAATAAAATGCATGTAATAGTTCATTTTATCACAAAATAAACATTTTATTGTAACACAGTATATCAATCCACTACAAACTACAGCAAAAACACACAGAAACTTGTCGAAAACTACAACGCGTTTCCTTAAGAAAAAAATAGTAATGGCGACGCATCTAGTCATGTCTTTGGCAGCAGTGCAAATAAACAAGTGTAGCTCATAACCCTGACATGTTATTGGTTCGTAGATATGCGTATTAGTCAATAAGGAGACACTGATTCGATTAAACGTTATTTTAAAGGTGTAAACCAATTTCAACACTATTTATAAGGAGATAATGTCTGTAAAGGCTGAGTACTGGTGCGGGGCTGACTACTGGGTGTTTTACCCTACCTAATATAGATAAAGACAGAGTTGTAAATGTATTGTGTAAACAATGGTTGACTAACCTTAATAGGGTATTTTACTCTATACGAGAAAAAATCTGTAAATATGTTATTGATACAGTTTACGTATAAAGCAGTCGGAAAATGTAAGTTTTAGTTCATAAAATAACAAAAAATTTTTTTAAATTCAATTTAAAGTTTTCAGTATTTTTAATCTGTTATAAAACACCGTGAAATAGTAGTGGCCATGTTATTACGCCATACGGCTGTGTAAACAAAAAATTGTCAACTGTCAGTCAACCGATTGGCGTAATATAGGCTTCGTACTGTTATTATTTTCTTAACCAACGTAATTTTTTTTAATTACATCTATTACAAAATATGCTTTTCATTATTTTTAAATGATATACAATTATCATATTTAATATGAGCTCATTTGATACAAAACGAACTGACGTCATTTACGCTGCGCAATATGGCGTCCAGTAAGAGGCGTTTTCGTCAAAGTATGGGCGAAATTTAAAAAAATAAAATTTAGATGCATTTTTATGGCACATAACGATGAAATAAAAATGTTGTGTTTTTTTTGGTGGCATATTAGCACTATAGAATTTCATTGAGACACTTTTCAAAAATGGGTGTAATACCCTATTATATTTAAAAAATGACTAACCTTAATTATATACTTAAAAAAAATACATATTGGGTTTATTTAGTCGTCGAATGGCCATTCTTTTTTCTGACTGGGGGCATTAGTGAAAGCTATAAGGTATCACTATTTATTGAGTTGCAATGAGGGTGTTGAATAAATTATCTACAGCATAATTCAATCCGCACTTGTCCTGCATGGTTAGATGTAGATAGAACACTATATTGTATGGCATTTTAAAATATTAGATACTGTTTGCGACTTGTGGGAGGTACCCATAGGTTTATAGGATTTCTTCGAGCTTCACCAATAAAACATATCCTATGGCACTCAGCAATTTTAGGTTTCTATCAGTTACATTATTTTTATAATCGCACCTGTAAGTACTGCAATGCCTCGAACTTGAAACATTGGACTCTCCCAAAAACTAACCAATGTTCTACATGAAACAGCTGGTCGTTTTTTTTTAAAGCTGGTTATAGATGGATGCTGTCCATCTTCATGACAACCCATCTTTTAGCTGCGACTTACGACTTGCGACACTACGGGAAGCGAAGGTTATTCTTAGCAACGATCACACGGCACTGGCGTAATCTACATACCGATGTTTGCTATTTGTTCATACCTGCTTGTTATTTTATTTATTTCTAAGTATATGACTAAGGTTGTTAACTATTTTTTGAGTCATGCGCACCACACATATAACTGTTTATAAGCAATACAATGTGCATCGTATTCGCATTAATATAATTATTTAATTTATGTGCGCATACAAAATACTGGTGAAGGGAAACATCGTGAGGAAACCTAGTCTTATACCTAATTAATACAATCCTGAAATCGCCAATCCATGTCGAGTAAGAAGCTGTTAATGCTTGTGCCTTTTCTGAATGAGAAGGGGTAGGTATTTGCCCTGCAGTGGGACACTAATGTCCCACTGGAGAAGAATGGGCCTAGCCTAACCTATTTAATTACTAAATAGACTAGGCCCATTCTCCACACAAAACTAAGTACCGTTTGCAAGGGGCAACGAGATTCAATTTATTTGTTGTTTCTTGTAAATTTTGACGTTCCAAAGCCATTTAAAAAACCTTTTAATGGTTAATTGAGATGTTTTGACTTCAACTTTAAACGTGACTCTATACCCCAGGGGCAGGGACGAAATGTGAGGTTCTATAAATAATTCACCTCTGCCTAGACCTTCTGAAGGAAGAGATGCTTGATGTTATGATAATAAAAGCCAGCTTAGATTTTTCCGCCACAAAATACAACAAGCGTGATCAATAAAGAGATTATATTAATTGTTATGACTAAGATAACACGGTTACACCAAAAATCAATACAAACGGAACGTTTTATCAATATAGTGATAGTTGATAACGTATAGGCAAACAGACAAAGACAATGCATTGGTGTCAAATAATTTATTTAACTTCTTTCACGAAGTTATATTATTATACTTAGGTAGGTACAAGGTGACTAAGTTTGGTACTGTCGCATAGAGGTGAGATTACGAAGTATAACAAGTAAGTTAAACGGTTATGCTTAGTTTCTTTTAAACTACGCAACCGATTTTAATGCAGTTTTCATCAATAGATAGAGTGGAGGAGGAAGGTTTATACGTGTAGGTTGTTTAATATTGTTTTGTGTTAATATTTGTTGATCTAAGGGCCCTTTTCCTGTCATGCGTGTCTTCGTCCGCACGCGGATCTCGTCCGCATGCAAGCTGCCCGCATCCTTTCATTTCATACATGTTTTCTTATTATGCGGGCAGCACGCGTGTGGCCAGGCGTGCTATTACCCGCATGCGGACCAGATCCGCGCGCGGGCGATAATCCGCATGACAGGAAAAGTGCCTTAAGACGATAATTGTTCAAGATGTCGGAAGAAGTCAAGCGGACTGAGAGCTTTTATCGAAGTTGCTGTCTTATTTTTCGACATCATGTCATTTAGTCTAATCATAATAAGAAGTAATATTGTTATACACTCCACATTGACACAACTTTTACATTACACCCGTGCGAAGCCGGGGCGGGTCTTTGTTTCAACATGCTACTTAGGCTGCGGTTCCACTGAGGCTGAGCGGAGCATGGCCTGTAGACAAAATCCCTTTTCTGTTAGCGTTAACGCCAACGAAAAATGAAATTGTATGGAGTTGACGTTTGCTTACGCGATGTCACGTGACGCAAATTAATTAGATTTTTCCGTTAGCGTTAACGCTATCAGAAAAGGGATTTTGTCTACAGGCCCAGAGCGGAGACGAGCTGTGCCGCGATTCACCAATCACTAGGCTGATAATAATAATACCATATAATAATAATATTACAATATAAAAATAATATTTAACATTTGTTTGTTTCAGAGCCAACCTATTGGAACATGTAGTCTACCGGATGGGCTTGCTAGCTGTCATCCGATCCAGGGTGAAAAATGGTAAGATGACAATAAGAATAGAGTTACAATAATTATACAGCGTGTTACGGAAAGGGTATACTCTGTAGTATGTGAGACGTGAGTATTAAAACGTTGAGCGCCATGGGGGACACCGTGTGTCCGACGCTAGTGGAGGTTTTACCTTCAACATTTTCGGCTCGGCAGTCAATGACTTGAGTACATAATTTTTTAGAGTAACCTATGTTAAAATGTGTAATAAATGTTACAATTAATATTTGCACACCAGACACCTGCACGCGTAGCATGACCACGCTATGTCTACGGAAGAATAGACATACTGACAGGAAGAATAGACAAACATAGAGTATAACGGAATTTTAATATTTGTTATACATGTAGGTTCCTAGTTACATATTTGTCAACTTTGAATTATTTGTAGGTAGGTACCACAAAGTGTGTTACTTAAACTTATTTACTTCGTGACCTTCGTAGGTAGGTACAGAAGCACATCAAGCTATCCCAAACTGTTAAATTTTCCCAATTGTGAACATGAACCTTATTTTGTAATAAAGTTAAAACACTATCAAAGAAGTTTCATAGATTTGGGTACCTTGATGTGCCGGCCTCTGTGCTTGCTCATAATCTCGAAAACAAATTGTAATTTTTCTTATTCCTAAAGTTTGAAGAGACGTAGCAAAATGTAATGACTTTATTACCTAGTGCTTGATTCATCCATGGAAGTAGGTACCACAACCGCGCCTATTTTTATATAAGGCACCAGAGAAGTTTCAGACTCAACAAGCTATTTGATGTCTCTAAGACACGAGCTATACCTACCTATTGTCACCGGGGCGATAATGCGAAACGAAACTATAAATATGATTCTGCGGATTTATATCGCTTCGGTGAAAATTTCGCTCCTATGTGGAGATGCCTTCATGCAATCTCCAAAAGTTATAAAATACTTTCAAATCTTAGAAGCTCTTCGTCCAGTTAAAAGCTTCACATAAAGTTTCCTTTCTACGTATCTTGTCGTACTGATAATGCACTGGTTAACCTTGGTTCGTAAACTGTACGCACACTGCTACTGCTGTTATAAATATTTAAAATACCTTCGTTGGCAAACGTCATTCAACGGTCAACTTTATAAGGTCCGACAGCGCGCCGTATTCAAAAGTACTTAGTCAAGTCATATGAGTTACAGATATAGTGTTACCAGCGGGCAGCCTGTCAGCTTTGGGTACGAAGTTTTTAGTCTTTCTCTAAATATTCGACCTAATAATAATGAATATTCTAATAACGACACGGTTGGCGCAGTGGCTGAGCGATCGACTGCGACAGCGTGCTGCGGGTTCGATTCCCGCCCAGGGTAAACATTTGTGTGATGAGCACTTGTGTTTGCCTTGTGTCTAGGTGTTGTTTATCTATATATTATTATTCGCGACACACACAATGCGTAGATTGTGGAAATAAGTGGTTTAGTCCCATCTCGGCACTTAATATATCATGCCCACGGAACATACCCATTTTCATTATAATGGGTGCCGAGATGGGAAGTTGCCAAGATGGGACTAAACCGGATAGGAGGTCTAAAGGTTTGTGGTTAGTCAGTTTCTTGTCTTCTTCTTTTCGAGTCGATGATATAAGTGAACTTATAAGAGAACTTGGGCCCAGTGGGTAGCCACGTTTATTTATTTATCGCCGCATCAGTGGCATTTACTCTTAGGTAACTCTGCAGGTGTGGGGACACTTTGAACACTATAGTAAGTGTGCCACTCACACTGGGTATCGGTGGAATCTATAATCCCCCATTTGACTAGGTTTTATTTGCAGCGCCTTCCTTGTTGCGCAGTCTATTAAACGTTCCCATATAGGCCACTGCAAATCACATCCAAGTGGCAGGTGTTCCTTTGAACGAAGTTGGGTGGTGGCGTGGTGGGTGATGTACCTCCCACAACTTACGTCTCACTTTAGATGACGACGACTTTTTATGATCGGTCCTGGATGGCCTGTGTGCTACGAAGAAAGGTCTTGGTACCTGGAACTGTTGTGTAATTGTAGAGGGAAGGCGAGAATCGGATTCTTGATTTTGTAAAATTTTACTTCAATACGTAACTCAAATTCGACTGGACAGGAAATTTACTTAGACGTTAGTGCCCTTGTACTATCTACAAAATTTCATCGAATTCAATTACTTATTTACCAAAATGCTCACACACTGCTCTTTTTTATAAAGGGATAAAGGGCACTAACTACTCTCGGTATTAGTCTCAAGAATATTGTTCAGTCGCCATCTTCAAACACCTAAAGCGGCATTTGCACTATTAAACTATGTGCGGTAAAATATAACGAGAACTAATAATTAGTCTGTCTTCAGTCTCTGAGCTAATTAGGAGTCAACAATCGTTGATGCATTTGCATTGCAAGCAGTTGCGAGTAAATTGAATAGTAGATCTGTTCCACATAACGCACCTTGAAATGTATTAGTAACTGTCGCACCTCATTGTAATAACTGCATAATGTATCGCGAATTTGTGCTAGGTACTGTAGAGACTGGCTGATTTAACCATTGGTAAGGTGAAAGCAGCCAGTTATTTGTTTTAGTTTTGACTATGAGAGATGTCTCTGTTCGAAGTCCGAGTTAAAGGCGAAGGTTATATTTGTTGAAATAGGTAGGTAACTACATTCAAGAGTTTTTTTTTAGCAAATGGCAAATAGTTGACATTGCTTTGTATTATATAATAATTATCCATGAAATAACGGAACTTATTACATGCTAACATTAATAATAGTAATGATAACGTTATTACGATATTTGTCTAATAATGAATGAATAGTTGTCGAATGAATGGAGCATAGGTGGAAAAAGCTAATTTGGCACCGGACATTTCCATATTATCAAATTGCTTGAGTAGTATCTGGCTTTAAAAATAAACTCGATATTCAAATCACAGAATACATACCGCATACAGAAAGACCTTTGACATTATTTTTCAAGGTTGTCAGAACACAGGTAGGTACATGACATACCATTCTTGTTCTTAGTGATCATTCCGATTCAAATTCAATGCTATCAGAATGTCAGGTTTCGTTTTGCTTTATGACAACTCCAAAAATATAATTCTTTAGGTACTACCTCATTTACATCTACCTACCGGCCAAATAGTCTCATTCCAGTCGAAACAGGAAAAAGAAGTTGCTAGACGCATCGAAAACGCCTGGAAGATTTGGTCGATGAAGGCTCTCATGAAAGGTGGCCTTCCAATTTGCCATAAACGCAAATTGATGGACATGTGCATTCTGCCTATCCTTACATACGGCGCTCAAACCTGGTCTTTAACTGTTCAGCTGAGGTCCGGGCTCGAGGTTTGCCAGCGAGCGATGGAGCGCAGCATCCTAGGAGTCAGACTAACGGACCGCGTAAGGAATATACGGTGCTGCGCTCCAAGACGCGGATCGCCGACGTCACTCAAAAAGCAGCCAAGCTTAAGTGGGACTGGGCTGGCCACATCGTCTGCACGTCGAACGTATCATGGGCAAAAACAACCACAATGTGGGTCCCGGAAAACGTCCAGCGACATCGAGGCTGACCTAAGCGAAGATGGCGGGATGAGCTTGACGCTTACAGGAAGGATTGGTCCACACTAGCTTTGGACAGAGAGGGTTGGAAAGAAGAAAGTGCGGCCTTTGCCCTGCAGTGGGACAATACAGGCTGAAAATAAAAGAAATAATACCTCATTTTAAGAGCTCGGGAGAAGCTCGTGGCGAGCTCGTGGCTAAGTGACCCTACCGTGCCTCAGAAAACACGTAAAGCCGTTGGTCCTGGCTATCATTCTTTGACAGCCTTATGGGTAATCTTCCGACCGAATTTCGGTCACGGCGGCCAATCTCAATGAAGATCAGCCAAGTAAGCAGAAGATTATAGTGCATAAGTGTATGCGCAAACACAGGTGCACTCCTTCAATCTCATAGCCCGGTGGGACGGCAATCCGACACGACCGGAGAGAGGTCAGGCGCAGGACCAACGGCTTTACGTGCTTTCCGAGGCACGGGGGTGTTATACCACCAACTTCCAAACTCTCGACTGTTATACTGAGAAATTCTTAATAGAAAAACCCAATAACACTATGCCCGACCTGGGAATCGAACCCAGGACCCCACGCTCAGCAGTCGCGCTTGCGATCACGAGACCAATGAGGAAGTCAGAAGCCAGAAAGTCTGACAATCAGTGTTACCCAGTAACAGAGTTGTGTTACACAACCCTTTAGGGTTGCCAACCCTACTATATAATAATAGTATCATACAGGCCCGACTACTATATTTTTGAAAAAAGAATATAGTAGGCGAAACTACTATGGTTTAAAGGCATCAAACTAAGCAATAATATTCGTTTGAATAAATGTGTGTAATGAATAACAAATGACAATAGCTATGAAATATTCCATAAAATAAAAATTTATCAATAATGGCTAAAAGTAGCAAAAAATATTCTTCTTCTTCTTCTTCCTGCCCTTATCCCATGTTACTTGGGGGTCGGCGCAACATGTTTTCTTCTTCCATTCCGTCCTATCAACTGTCATGCTTTCACTGACTCCCTTTTCATTCATATCATTGGACACCAACATAGTTGCGAATAGGCTAGGCAGATGATTACATCATTTTAACACACTACTGGGCGTACTGGGTTACCTTCTCGTGGGGTTCTCTTGACCACTTCGCTCGGGACATCAAAAATCCAGAACCTCCGCTTTCTTCCTTTAAGTTCTGCAAAATAGAGCTTTAGGAACATTGACAGACCAGATAGATTTAAACCTACTTAAGTATGGATTGAGATCTCAGAGTCGCCAGACCTACGGCACGTTAGCATGGCAAAAATTTTGTGAAGGAATATGTGGTTAAGACAGTAAACGTAGGTACTTTCTACTTTTAGTGCTGGCCTGCTGGGCCATTTTTCAGGTACTATCAGCAAAACAATATCTTTTCAGGATATTGTTAGGCATGACAAAGTGGAAACTACATATTCTTCTAAAAAAAAACAACTATGTTGAAATAACGTAGATCTAGTAAGACTGGGATCTTGGACCACTATGTAGTAATAATACACTTAAAAATCAACGCATCGTAGCTCTTAAGCAATATGACACATAATAAAGCAACACGTAGCGAAGAATGCTCATAAATTATGTGGCGAAGAAACCAGAAATAACACAATACATTTTACTATGACGTTCCAATCCACTGACGCGCAAATCCGCATATCGCCGGCCATCAGTGAACTGGAGCATATTTTAGCATCACAAGAAATAGGCCAACTATAGGAGATATACAAGTGACGTAACAAATTATCATGCCTCTTACTCGAAAGGGTTGGCAGCACAGATATAGATAGACCTAGATAACGCAAGTATCACGATCTGTATGAAAACCAAGCGTGCCATTTTTTGGACGTCACAATGTAATACGAATGTTTTGTTTTTCCTAAAGTTGGTATTCGCAGGTATTACTGAGGGTATTAGATTAAAAATAATTGTATTTTAAATTAATTACGCATAATATTAATCACAAAATGACTTACCGATGGAAGGAAACGTTTACTTTATTTTTTTACTTACGATTTTTTATCGTAAGTTAGGCACGAAAATAGGCACGCGAAGTAGTTGTTCTTGCGTTATCTAGGTCTATCTATATCTGTGGTTGGCAGTCGTGTATTTTAGTTGGGGATCGCACATTCGACTACATATTTAGAAAGTTAATATCGTCTATAATAATGTATTTTTTGCCCCATAATATAATACATAGCTAGTCGTATTATGATATAGCCTAGGCATTCATAGAAATGACGTATTTTTTGTACCAGCTGGATTCATGCCCAGTTGATAGTAGAGGTCGGTAGATCGATAGATACCTACCCTTTCGTAGAATACAAGCGTGGTGTTATGTTAGTACTGCCATACTAAGCGCAAAGCCGGTATCTCAAAAAAATCGTAAAGATGATTTATATATCTGAACTATAGCTATCTGAACAAGATAGAAGATCCGATGGCACAAAAATCAATTTCACGATTTTTTGAAAAGGACGCTTTTGCGCTTAGTAGGGCAGGGTAGAAGTAGAGCCCTTTGTGAAAGACTTTATCTGAGGAAAATCTACCTATTTCTGGTGCACGCAAAACAGCGTTGCTGAGTCCCGATTTGAAGAGCATGTGTAGCGGTTTAATTACAGGCACATCTCACTTTATAGGACCCATTATTTATTACCCGTCGTGGTGTTTGGCAAATGGGCTTCTCCCAGTTGTAAACGTCGCTTTGTGTCTATTGGCCTAGTTCTGTTCTGTCTGTTCTGTCTTGATATTGAGGGAAGTGGAAAATATCTGTTTTCTTACTCCTCCGCTGTTCTTTTCTGATTCATTTCGTTTCGGGATCCAAGACAGTTGAATCGTTTCTCTGGGACTCGTCGAGCTTTATTGCTTCGGCGCTGTTCTGGTGATTCTGGCTCATTGCACTTGCAGTGGTCTCGAAATAGTGTGGCGGGCTTGTCTAAAAAATTGGCACATTCTCTACTTTGTTTGTGTGATGACAACGTATCTGCAAATCTCCTGATATATCTTTAGGTGGAGGTGACCATGCACCACCGACTTCTGGTGGTACGTCAGCACCTTTTTTGCCATCTAATGACGAAAAAAAACAATGTTCACTTGTCTATTTTGTACTCTTCTTTGGTATCATCTGAGCCTTGTCTGGTATTTACAGGTCGCACAATAGGCATGATGATCACTGCATCACATAATCTGGAACCGGATAATGGTGTGAAGCTAGTAGACCCTGAGGGTGAGATGTTGGAAGAAAGATGGGAGGAGTATGCTACGCGGTTGGCTAATGTCAGGTAAGATTTGACATAAGTATTTATTAGAACTGTCTGTCACTCACTGTATGGTCAACATGGAAATTAAAAGTACAATAAAAATAGTCTATGACATTCGGCAATAGTGCAGCGTGGGTTTGATGACCTAAAGATCGCCCACGATGACCGGAACGCAAGAAAATGGGGTGATAAATACAAATCAACGTATAAATTCGACGAATTGAACGCATTACTCAACTCCCAGCGCCACAAGCGAGCGAAAAGCTCCAGCGAAAAGTTCCAGTTAAATGCAATAGAATAAGGGTCGAATTTTTCACACTATTATTATTGCCTCAGGAATTTGTAGTATTTATTGACTTATGGCCGACTTTTCAGTCGTTTGATAACTCATTAACGGAGGAATAAATATGGCGCTTTGACAGCGTTTGTATTGAACCTATGTCTATCTTTTATATAACAGAAAAAGTTTTCTGACTATTGAAAAATCAACCCCTGCTAAACAAACAAGGAATTTTATTTTAACAATAACATTCCGGAAGCGGGGTCTAGCTGTTAGTCTAGATTCCTCAATAGATAACGAATTAAGAATGCATTCTAGGCACAATTGTAGGCAATTCAAACCCACATTTAACACCCACGGTATCATGTTCTGTGCAATTCCTTATTTCAAATAAAGTAGTTAATTACCTGCAATTTACTGTTCCTTATTTCCTTAATGATCTTGATGACGTCATACATAATACTTGCCTAATTATATTTAGCTTCCAGTCAAAATCGCATGTAACATTTTACAGTAAGATCGCAAGTTCATTAGTTTTAAGTTCTGAGAAAAAAACGCCGTAATTAAATGTATTTTCTATCTTCCTAGTCGATTTAGTAAAATACTAACTAATGTCCGCGACTTACTGCCACACTCAGAGCCGTCACATAATAATAATGAATCATTAACTTTAATTGGCCAACATAACTTGGCACATGTCAATAGCATTAAAATTTTCTCAATCTGTCATATTTTTGACTGCCAGCGTTCCAATTTAGGTTGGTCAATTAAAGCTAATGATTGATTATTATTAAGTGACGTCCCAGTGTACCGCAGATAGTCTGCGTAATTATCGCTTAGGTATAGCAGACGCAAACGAAGGCGCGGGTTATAAATTAGCCTTATTCAGATTCCAAGCTACTTATCATATTTCAATACGATCGGTTCCTCTCTTGAACACAGTTTACATGAACTGATCGCGTTCAGAGGGCTAATTCACGTCATTTCATGACACTCTGATTTCGATCACGTTTAGGTTTAGTTCACGCTCTGGACTTCTAAATGTTATTCTTGTCATGTCTTCTTCCATACATCTCTTTTAGCCGTTATCTTAATATTTATTCTCTTGCAAAACCTCGACTTAAGGCCTAGAGGTGACGCTTGAGAGAGAGCGAGCATTGCGAAGCGATTTTTTATCACCTTTGTGCACACTTCCATACAATTTAATTAAGTCAAATTTCTTCATTTCATTCGTAGATCTTTGACAGTCGTTATAAGTAGTCAGAAGCCAAAAAGTCTGACAACCAGTGTCTTGTTGCCCAGTAACTGGGCTATGGAGGCGAGACAGGTAGTCGCTCCATGTAAATCACTGGTCTGCTGCATCCGGTTAGACTGGGAGCCGACCCCAACTTAGTTGGGATAAGGTTGGGTAGATGTAACATCCGTGGGTATGACAGCTGTGTGGTACTGGCCGCGAATAGCACCACCACCCTATTTCTAACCGTGGGTGTCGTAGAAGGCGACAGAGGGATATTGACCAGAGGATGGGCAGCAGCGTCCTGAGTACACATACTGCGATCGTCAACATGTATCGGCCAAGCATGGCCATTACGGCTGGAGACCTATGCCAGATAGATGTAGATGATGACTATGATGATGATTTCTATGATGTTTATCACAGTGCGTGCTTGCTCTTACATGTACGTATTTTAACATTTTCTTGTTCACATTGCAGTGACCTTGATTTAGAAAAAACCGTCCAGGAGATAATCGCGGCTACTCAGGCTGACATGGCACTCAAAGCGAGTGTATTTATCGGGATGGACACCAGGTAACTATCATTATAATAATAATTATTATTTAACCATTTAATTTCAGGTAACAAAGACCCATTCATAAATACCTTAACTTAAATATGCATATAACAATAAGGTATTTTACTCTATACGAGAAAAAATCTATAAATATGTTATTGAGACAGTTTAGGCATTAAGCAGTCGGAAAATGTAAGTTTTAGTTCATAAAATAACAAAACAAATTTTTAAATTCAATTCAAAGTTTTCAGTATTTTGAATCTGTTATAAAATACCGTGAAATAGTAGCGGCCATGTTATTACGCCGTACGGCTGTGTAAACAAAAAATTGACAACTGTCAGTCAACCGATTGGCGTAATATAGGCTTTGTACTTTTATTATTTTCGTAACCAACGTAATTTTTTCATTATTACACCTATTACAAAATATACTTTTAATTATTTTTAAATGATATACAATTATCATATTTACTATGAGCTCATTTGATACTAAACGAACTGACGTCATTTACGCTGAGCAATATGGCGTCTAGTAAGAGGCGTTTTCGTCAAATTACGCGCGAAATTTGAAAATTTAAAATTTAGTTGCATTTTTATGGCACTTATCGATTGAATGAAAATTTTGTGTTTTTTTTGGTGGCATATTAGCACTACAGAATTTCATTGAGATACTTTTCAAAAATGGGTGTAATACCCTATTGTGTTAGTAAATAAAACTATGTTAGTACCTGCGATATTTATAACCTTTATGAAAAAACGTTCGTCGTTCGTTAAAAAAAACAAAACATTTATTATAAAAGTCCATTGTTTGTTAGAGTACATGTTTTTTATGCTATGCATTGATTAGTTAAATTTATGAACTTCTTAGACACTTTTTATATTAAGGTAAAGTAGCATTTTGGAGTCCACAAGAAAAAACTAAGATAATATGACATCAAAAAATTCCTCCACATCGCCGCCATCAGCGAATGTAGGTACCCTAGAGACTGGCAGCATTGAATGGCAATGCCGTGCAATTTCTTCCCGTGATCCAAGAGCTGGTTTTTACCTTGGTCAGAGGATAAACATTGCCATCCAACGTAGAAAATAGTAAATGAATATTACCTTTTCTGAACTCTCCAGGTACACAAGTCCACGGTTAGCAGCGGCTGCAGCCAATGGCGTGATAGCCCTGAAGGGCACACCCAAAGAGTTTGGTATCGTCACCACACCAATGTTGCATTTCTTTGTCAAGTGTCGTAACGATAACACTTATGGAACTCCTACTGAAGAGGGTTAGTGTTTATGCTACTTATCTATTTTTCAGTTAAACATTATTACCATCATATTACAAGAACTTTCAGCTAGTTATAGTATTTTGGACTTTATTTCTATTGATAAACAGTTTTTAATACTAAGACCGAGTCTGATTTGACAATTTTGTAGTAAGAACGTTAACATTGTCTAAAGTTCAAATCGAATGAAATAATTTAATTTATTCCAAATAAATCATTTACAGACACTTTTGAACTGTCAAGGAGTCAGTAGGTCTGAAAGTTCAAATAGTAGGTTCCTATGGAGAAGAACGAGCAAGAAACTCCGTTTGATACTCGGGTGATGAGATAGTCGATCTTCCCTTTCATGAATTATCTTTACATATACCCTGTTCACAATAAGATTAGACATTTACTCAAACCTTTTTTACAGTCCGTTCAACCGATTTTGACTTCTATTGCGTTAGTAGCATGACAAATGGCAACTGCAGTAAACAGTTGTTATTGTAACCACTTTTTGCCTCTAATGTCATCCTTAAGCCTACGGAATAGAAGTCAAAATCGGTTGAAGGGACTGTAAAAAAGGTTTGTGTTTATGTCTTATCTTATTGTGAACAGGGTATAGTATAAAACAAAGTCGCTCCCGCTGTATGTACGCTTAGGTCTTTTAAACTCGCAACGGATTTGAATGCAGTTTTCAGCAATAGATAGAGTGATTCAAGAGGAAGGTTTGTAATACGTAGTTTGATATTGTTTTCCACATTAGTATCACCAAAGAAAAGATGGGTGGATTGTGTGAGGAATGACATGAATGAAAAGGGAGTCAGTGAAAGCATGACGTTAGACAGGACGGAATGGAAGAAGAAAACATGTTGCGGTGACCCCCAAGTAACATGGGACATGGGCAGGAAGATGATGATGGGCATGGCGAAATGCTATTACACCCCTGCCTTCTCCTTTAGAGGTAACGAGTGATGACAGTACAGTATTTGTTTATTAACTAAAAGGAGTTCCCTCTAACTCGTAATACTACATCGGCCATAGACAAAAAAAAAATATTCCGAATTAATACAAAAAAGATTTTATTTTTTAAATATCATACATAATCGGATACATTAAAGAAACACTGTCCATGTTTGTATCTTTTTTATATTTATTTTTTACGCAGATTTGTTTTTAAATATTTTAATGATGTAGATTAATAAGTTCAAAAGAACGCCCTCTGTTATTTAACATACTGTATAAATATATCTTTTTACCTACCATCGACTAAATATTATGCAGGTGTTTATTTAGCAATGTAGTAATGAGGTCAGTTGGCACATTGACTGATTGTGCAGATAGCGAGTGATAGTTACCGTACCGTGTACACTGTTATTGTTTCTCAATGAATTCAGTTGAACCTGCGCCAACATTGCGTATGCATTGCGTTGCATTTGAACTCTGACCTGCTAATTACTTAATTATGTTAATTGCCAGATATTTAATGTATATTAAAGAAAGTATACAGATAAACAAACATGTTTATTGATAAAAGACCTGACTTTTATTCGCGACTTTTTGACCTCGTCAATTTACTTACGGATCCCATTTTTTATCATTAAAAGGGTGACGCTATCAAGCAAATTTTTAATTTTATATACAATATTTACACGTACGCACGGCTACACATTAAGCTATACATTTCCAGTTTAAGCTGACCTCTCATTGTAAGGAAGTTCTATACAAGGCGAGATCAGTTAATACTGGAAATGTATAGCTTGATGTGTAGCCGTGTGTACAATAAAAAAAGGAAAACCTATAACTATAAAAAAAAAACAATATAATAAGGTATCAAACAATTCCTCCACATCGCCATCATCTGGGAATGTGCCCAAGAGACTGGCTGCATTGCCACGTTGGATGGCAATGCTTAACCTCTGCCCAAAGTAAAAACCAGCTCTTGGATCACGGGAAGTGTCAACTACCCTTTTCGAAATTTCCTTAAAAAGGAGATGAGCACTCGGACCCCACAACCCGAAGGTTTCAACCCCCAAACGGCTCGAAAATAAAGTTATCACCAAGGATACTATTCTTTCGCCGTTTGAGGTTTAAAAATAAATAATACCTTCTTAGGTATTTTTTCTTTATACGGGTGAAAAATATATGAAAATCGTACAGTCGTTTTTGATATTAGCCCAAACGAACACTAATCCACCGAGGGCATACTTTAATCCATACTTTTTACTTTAATAATATTATAAATGCGAAAGTAACTCTGTCTGTTACGCTTTCACGATGAAACGGCAGAACCGATTTTGATGAAATTTGGTATGAAGATAGCTTGAACCCCAGGGAAGGACATAGGCTACTTTTTAATCAGTGACTTCGTCTGCATCCACTATAACCGACATTCACGCGGACGAAGTCGCGGGCAAAAGCTAGCTTATAATATGTAGTGATTACAAGTCGCAATGTTCAAGTTAGTATTTAAAATTAAACGAATACTTAAAGCACACTATATTGGTTAAAATCAATTGAAATAATTAATTTAAAGAGTTATTCCTTCAATAGCGTAATTCAAGGCGGATTGTTTATTTCAGTTATTATCACACATTTATTAATACATGTTTTTTGGTCCAAGTTTTATAATATAATACTGCGTCTGCAATGCATTTTCAGCGTAATATCGGCGTTAGAGTGTTATTCACCGTTTCAATGGCGCGGCCATGGGGGTTTTGTCTTGCAGCTCCTAAAATGTAAACCTAGGATTTTTTTCTGTATTTTTACATTTTTATTACAAATTCAATCTGTTATTTACCTGAATTTCAGCTCTCTGCTATGCTTAGTTTTAAAGATCTCCGTGGCCGCGCGTTTCAATGGCGCGGCCACGTTCAAACCCTTATAACTTTTTAACCATAACTTCGACAAATTTATGGTTTTGGGAATCAGTTAAATAACTGAAAAAACTATTCCAAGATTATGTAATATTTTGTAATATTACAAAATATTACATAATCTTGGAATAGTTTTTTTTTCGAAATGTCGCCGTGGCCGCGCGGTCGAAACGCACACAATTATACTTACCTATACACCTTCTTCTTCAGTCACTTTAGAATATCTAAGCGTACAGACAGCGGGAGCGACTTTGTTTTATACTATGTAAAGATTACAAAAATTTTATAGTTGACATAGTATGCATACTACCGACACTACAGAGTTTCAGACACACCACAAAAACCATTACAATATATTTTAATTTCCATTTTCAGGATACTACGACAAAATCGTAGGAGCGTTCAAAAACATGCGCAAGCGTCTGCATTTACACGGAGACTATAATCCTCGTCTGTACGTGGATGGTGCCAACGGGGTGGGAGGCAAGAAACTCAAGGCTATCAAGAAGAACTTGGACGAACTGGAACTTCATCTGTTTAATCTGGGAGGTGTGGGAGAGAAACTTAATTTAGGCGTAAGTGATTTTTTTTTTAATTTTAGCGCAAGTGTTTATTTTCGGCCATGTTTCATTACAAAAACAAATAAAAAACATGTGTGGTGCTCGCCGCAAATAGCACTATCCCATTTCTACCCGTGGAAGTCGAGGCGACAGAGGCATATTGACCAGAGGATGGGCAGGAGCGTCCTTACGACTGTACCCCCCTTGGGAGAGACCTATGCCCAGCAGTGGGCGTCTAAAGATTGACATTTTGATGATAAAACACTACTAATAAATTGACATAGTTTCAAAACACGATTCCACGAGCAACTGTGACGTCTTTATTTGACAACTCAATTGACTAACTATTTATTGATTTCAAAGCAATAAAAAATCTAATTTTACAGTAAATTGTAAGTTAATCAAGTTTTCAAGACTAAAAATAACGTATTTTTTAGAGAAGTGGGGTCTTGAAATTATTGAATAATGGTGTCTTAGTCCAATTCGCCGCGGGGTGTCCGAGCTAGAATAGCACCCACCCATTTCATCCCGAAGGGTGACGTATAAAGCGTCACCCTCACGTGGCGACTAAGGGATAATCCGGAAGTCGGGCAGCATCGGCTTCCGTGTACTCAACAACTTCTCTGCATTCCCCAAGACGCCTGCTAGGCGTGGGAATTATGGCGACCCCCCCCCCCCCCCCTTTGTCCAACAGTGGACGTGTGCCGGCTGTTGATGATGAGCCCAATTCGCGAGCTTTGGGCACAGATTAACTAATAGTTCCTTTGGAACAGATAGTTCACTCCATAGAAAAAGATAGATACCTAACGCTATAACTGCCTACAAACATATTACAGCCGTTCGTGCGCGCTAAAATGTACCTTACGCACACGCTCGAGAGTATGTACTACGTTGTCTGACGTGGTGTCGGGCGATCACCTGCGTCAAAATACGCAACGCTAGGGCTGTCTATGTTATGAAATGATTACACAAAAGAATAGGTGAATAAAAAATAGTTTTTACATTTTTGTTTTTTACAGTTAATAAGTTGGCTAGTTATTGTGTGTATATTTTGAAAAATAATAAGTACCTAAGTAAAATATCTAACCAAATCAATAGGTAGTACCTACTTATAATTACGTACTATTATAAAACTTTCTTTTTAACATTACACAAAGAACTCTCTATTATAAAAAAAAAGAATCAATAACGAAGAATTTTATGTTAATTCAATTTATTTTAAATGGAGAACAAAGTAAACAAAGAAAAGAATTGGTTGGCGAAAACAGAATTCTATTCGCTTACAATGAAAAAATAATTTAAGTAAAACTCGTATCTGATTGCGTTACAGGGTGGTACGTTATTTTTTTAATGGGATGTATTATAAACAATTTAAAAATAATAATAATAATATGTGGGGTCATTTCACACATGGCCATCTGACCCCAAACCTGAGAGAGACCCTGTATGGGTGTCAGACAGCTGATATAAATACACAATTTTTTTTTCAAAAGCATGCATATATAGATAAACAACACCCAAACACAAGGAAAACACAAATGACCATCACACAAATATTTACCCTGGGCGGGAATCGAACCCGCAACACGCTGCGCAGCAGTCAATCGCTCAGCCAAAATCATCGATTCATCGATCACTAGCCAAAATGTATCTTTCTAGAGCAAGACGTCTACAGGCTGAGAATTTTGAACTCAAAGAGAATACTCCTGTTGTTTCGTACCTAAGTACTCGGTTAGGTACTGAGGTCAGCACTGAGCACATCAAGCCACAACAATCTGTCAAACTTTAATAGATTTTGAACTTGATTACTTGATTAGGATTTTTTTCTGTATTTTTACATTTTTTTTACAAATTCTATCTGTTATTTACCTGAATTTCAGGTCTCTGCTACGCTTAGTTTTAAAGATCTCCGTGGCCGCGCGGTTCTCTGCGTTTCAATGGCGCGGCCACGTTCAAACCCTTATAACTTTGTAACCATAACTTTGACAAATTTATGGTTTTGGGAATCAGCTTCCACAAAATTGTACATAATCTTGGAATAGTTCTTTTTTCGAAATATCGCCGTGGCCGCACGGTCGAAACGCACACCGTAAGTGTACCTAATGATATATTTTTCGACGACACGGTTGGCGCAGTGGTTGAGCGATCGACTGCTGCACTGCGTGTCGTGGATACTATTCCCGCACTGAACAAATATTTGTATGGCCTACAGATAGTTGTTCCGGGTCTGGCTGTTTGTGTATGTGAGTTTATATGTTTGTAAACGACACAGGAGTAATTCCTAAAGTGGAGAAATGTTTTTTTTAAATAAAATAAATATTTAAATACCTACTTTTGCGATTTTGTTTAAACTATGCAGAAAATCCGTTACCTACTTGTGAAAAGTAATCCCTTTATACTTATTTAGAAAACGTGAATTTTTTTGCAGCGGTTTATGACTGGCACGCGACGGCATAATTTCGCAATTTTCATTTTACCAAAACTACGTCATGCGCTCTCAATCACTCGCGGCGCGGCAGACTACCGAGCCACAGAAAAGATTACTGTGACCGAGCGGCCGTCTTCATAATAATATCACCGAATCGTCTTCATATTACTTGCCACACTTTTATGAGCGCTATTTTTCGTCTATACTTTTAATTGGTCTGAGCCTACATACCCTACCTACACTAATTGCGCCAATCCTCCAAAAATTAAGAAACTAATACGTCATCTGTGTATAATTTTTGGTGAAAAAATTAAATTAATTTTTAGTTATATCAGATAAATTAGTTTTGGTGAAGAAATTAAATTAAAATTTGAATTAATTACGTCATCTATGTAAAGTTCTGGTTTGACATTCAAAAAGTATTGAAATTACATTATAGAATAAATATTTTTGAATTTGAAAATAAAGGGTCGACTACTGAGATGTTTACCCTATTTACTTAGCTGTTCTATTATTTTACATTATTGAGTTCACTTTTTAGAGTTTCTATTGTACTTAGAATATACCTATACTATCATAAAATGTAATTAGGTAAGTATTATTCGATTACTATATGGGTACTTACCTAGAAAGTACCTAGGATAGGTGCCTACTTACTTACCCACAGTAAATTATTAAAATAATAAGTAGTAAGATAAATAGTAATTATTAAACTAGTATTTAAAAGTTTAAATATTTTTTTAATAAAAGTAGATATTTGAAATCGTTATTGGTGTTATGCCGGCACTTTACATGACGTATTTGTGCAAATATTCGCCTTATTTGGATAATACAAAATGTACCCTATGCGCATTGAAATATAGTCGATTTTGTATTATACAAATAAGGCGAATATTTGCCCAAATACGCCATGTGAAGTGCCAGCATTATAATTCGTAAATACTGTAGCACCCTCGCTAGTCGATCGACGCACGGAGTGTCGCGTGCGGCGCGGCGGCGCGCGGCGCGCGATTGTGTGCCTTACGCACACATACACGGAGCGCATAGAATACCTAAAATCGATTAGCGCCAGAAGCTCGGTGCGCCCTTAAGCGCGTGACCTTAAACGAGTAGACCTGTTAGATATCTTTACTGTGCTTTGGGTGACACATGGACAAAAGAGATGGTCAATCTTTGAATACACGCGTGCTTACTCATATGTCTATTCGGCCACTTAAGAATGTCTCGAAGTGAAGTATCGCTTTAGTTTTCAAGTTTGAGTTTAAAGGAAAACCAATCTAATGTTGTTCTATCATTTATTTATTACTAGAAACGTGTGCAATTTAACAGATAAGCATTCTAGTAATTGCACACTACATACAATTAAAAATGTAAATAAGCCTAATATAGTGCCACTGCAAGGCAAAAGCCTCTTCTCATACAGAGAAGGCAGGAGCATTGATCACCACGTGCGCTCAAGGCGGACTGACGATTTCAGACTTATAATATTATTTTCCTCACGAATGTTTTCCTTCACCGATGTCAGTGATGTCCAAGTTAAACTTAGAAAGTACTTACTTAGTACATACATATAATAATAATAATATGTGGGGACATTTTCACACACGGCCATCTGACCCCAAACTAGGGAGACCCTGTACTATAGGTGTCAGACAGCTCATAATATACATACACAAATACTTTTTTTTTTGTAAATAAATACATACATATATAGATAGACAACACCCAGACACAAGGCAAACACAAGTGCTCATTACACAAATGTTTACCCTGGGCGGGAATCGAACCCGCAACACGCCGCGCAGCAGTCGATCGCTCAGCCACTGCGTCAACCGTGTCAATAAAATACAAAAAGTCACATTGGTACTTGCTCATACCCGGTTGGGAACCCACAATGTCGTCTTATCTGCCATAACCTTATATATTATTATTTGTTCTTAACCCGTACTGTCCCACTGCTGGGCAAAGGCTTCCCTTTCTCCTTTCCAATAACCTCAACAATAACAAAAAAATTGGTTGTCTGCAAAGTCGGTTTACGGACGATAGTTTTACGCGGTAACGAAACATAATAACATATAACATAAGCAAATAATGGCTTCCGTCGAGGTGGGCGGAGCTTATTGTAGACGCTTAGACCGATCTTGCCTCTCTATCGCTTGTTCCGCGCTCTCGCTTGCACGCTCAGGCGGAACGTGACACTTTTTCGTGCGTGCAGCCGGTGTTCATCGAACTATAAGACGTTATCACGTCAAAAAAATACATTTACAATTGTATAATTTCCCCAGTGCGGAGCAGACCACGTGAAGGTAACTCAGAGCCCGCCTAAGGGCGTGACACACCCGCCGTACCAGCGAGTGGCGTCAGTCGACGGTGACGGCGACAGAATCGTCTATTACTACCTTGATACAAAGTGAGTACTCCATAGGACGATCGACAGTCTAGACAAAATCGAACCGATTGCTAATTTAAAATACCTAATTTCATACTTAGTATAAATATGTACATATATATATTTGACTCTTTTTTTATACACTGCTCAGGCTCACATACTGATTCATTGTTTGTTAAAATATAAGGAGTGGTCGTCTACTGTTTCAACATTAATTGTAATATGTAATATGTGAACACTGTGTATCTATGTACATATAACTTAGTCTGTCATTCCTTAATCTGTGATACTTTGTACACACTTTCAAATACCTAGTGTTTTTATGCAAGGTACATCGTATTCACGTATAATTATATAATTCCTGTAAATGCAAATATTGTTAACATCGTTTTTAAAAGAGTAAGTATGGAGTTTCTTGCCCATTCTTCTCCATACAAAACTACCTTTTGGAATGGGCACCTAGAATCAATTTTTTTTTCTCATTTGACGTTCAAAAGTGCCTTATAATGGTCTAATTGAAATAAATGAAAAAAAAAATGATTTGAGTATACAGCACAGTGTTGCCAACCTAACTGAAGCATAAAGCAGCACATCAGACTTAACAGCAGAAAACAGTAAAATGGTAACTTACTACTTTTTTACCGAATTAAAAACACAAGTATGTACATAATCATATCCACATATCCTGTTGTATGACGACACGGTTGGCGCAGTGGCTGAGCGATCAACTGCTGCGCAGCGTGTTGCGGGTTCGATTCCCGCCCAGGGTAAACATTTGTGTGATGAGCACTTGTGTTTGCCTTGTGTCTGGGTGTTGTTTATCTATATATGTATGTATTTTTGAAAATGTATTTGTATATGTATATCAGCTGTCTGACACCCATAGTACAGGTTCTCCCTAGTTTGGGGTCAGATGGCCGTGTGTGAAAATGTCCCCACATATTATATTATTATTATTATAATCATGATTATTTATTTATTATGTTAAGAATATGAATAATTGACAAATTCTTACAAATATTCTTACAAATAATTATTATTTATCATTTTCAATTTCTCTGTCTTCGATATTTACTGCCTCGTTTTTTTTTTAATGCGAAATGTCTGAGCAATTCTGTTTTATCAAGTGTCAGAGACGTTGCGCGATGAACAACGAATCCCAAACGCGCGCAATTTCATAATCCCCTACAAAACGGGCGCTATGCAAGTTGAAAACTTTCTTGTTGCAATATGTTGTGACTTGTTTTGTTCGACATAGGTCAGAATCAGAATCAGAATAATTTATTTGTATAACATAGGTAATTACATTAAATAGATCTTATAAATAGTAGGTACATAGTGCGCTATGTTTTGCCAAATGACATACAAATATGAACATAGTTTATGAAAAAAATTGAAATTAATTCGGATAAATACATGCAAATCATGAACCTAGGTATTTTAACTGGAGGTTTTATCGTTTAGACGAAATCTCCTGTAAAAAAACAGTATAAACTCTTACTTAAACCGAAAACAGTAAATCTACTGTTAAAACAGTAGGGTTGGCAACATTGTATACAGCATACATTTATTATTTACCCTACTTCAGCTTTGAAGATCAAAATAATTTATTGTGGGTCATAGATAGGTTTGCAAGACGTTGTGTGAGTAACAGATAATTCAGCTATGTCCCGCCATTTATTTATTTTTTATTTTTTATTTCAATTTCTCTCTGCACTAACAGTTATTACCAACACATGCAGAGTCAACAATTACAATTACTTAGCCATAGCCATTTTTTGCTTGCCATTGAATATGCTATTGAGGCATAAAAAAAAATATTCATTTTGAACATACAATACAATCGACATGAATAAGAAATTATGATTGTATAAAAGTATTATAATAGGGTATTTTACTCTATACGAGAAAAAATCTATAAATATGTTATTGAGACAGTTTAGGCATAAAGCAGTCGGAAAATGTAAGTTTTAGTTCATAAAATAACAAAACAATTTTTTAAATTCAATTCAAAGTTTTCAGTATTTTTAATCTGTTATAAAACACCGTGAAATAGTAGCGGCCATGTAATTACGCCGTACGGCTGTGTAAACAAAAATATAGGCTTTGTACTTTTATTATTTTCGTTAAAAACGTATTTTTTTCATTATTACATCAATTATAAAATATGCTTTTAATTATGGTTTTTACCTCGGGCAGAGGTTAAGCATTGCCATCCAACGTGGCAATGCCGCCAGTCTCTTGGGCACATTCCCAGTTGACGACGATGTGGGGGAATTTTGTGATGCCTTATTGTCTTAGCTTTTTTTTTTGGTTTAATAGTTGTTGTTGTTGTAGTTGTTTTCCTTTTTTATGTTTTCGTGTAAATATTGTACATTGTATGAAAATAAAAAGACATTAAAATTATCATATTTAATATGAGCTCATTTGATACAAAACGAACTGACGTCATTTACGCTGAGCAATATGGCGTCCAGTAAGAGGCGTTTTCGTCAAATTACGCGCGTTTGAAAATTTAAAATTTAGATGCATTTTCATGGCACTTATCGATTGAATAAAAAAAAATGTGTTTTTTTTTGGTGGCATATTAGCACTACAGAATTTCATTGAGACACTTTTCAAAAATTGGTGTAATACCCTATTAATTATGATACTTTATATACCCCATGGAACTCCTCATCCACCAGATATAGTATACACATGGTTTTAGCTAAATCGTTTTCACATACTTCTAATTATTCAATTAATGTATAAATGATTGTAAACCTCTTTTTAAGAGTATGAACTTTCTTGTCCATTCTTCTCCATACAAAATTGTATAAGAGGCAACGAGATTCAAATCTTTTTCTTTTAAATGACATTCTAAAATGCCTCTTAATTGTGTAGGTAATTATTTGACTTTGACAAACCAGTACATAATCAGTGAAAGAGTTAACGCGTCGAAGATGAAACGTTAATTTGCTGCTTAGGTGCTACCGCTTCTTAATGGATTTGGATCAAAAGTAGTAGGTAGGTACTAAATAGTAGAAAATAAAAAAGGCCTTCAAAAACTACGAAATTTAAAGTAGTTTTAAAAATTATTTTAACTTTGCACTTTAAAAACGTATAAATAGATAAAATTCCTTATCTCTCATTTCTCCTGCTTTCTCTTTTATTTTAACACGCAACACCTTCCTCTTGCAGAGAAAAGATGCTCCTTCTCGACGGAGACCGCATAGCCACACTCATCGCATCGTACATACAAGAGTTGATGACAGCCTGCAACGCGTCCGGCATCAGTGTGGGCATCATTCAGACTGCGTACGCTAACGGAGGGTCTACTAAATACATCATGGATACACTGGTTAGTAACACTGGTCATAAAGGGCAACTAGATTTTTCTTTTATGACGTCCAAAAGTGCCTTTTAATGGTCTGATTGAAATAAATGGGTTGACTTTGACTTTGAAAAACACATACTCAGGCTGACTGTAACTTCATTGACTTTGACTTTTCGGGTGTCTAAAGGCAATGTTTCAATCATGAAACGTTCCAATCATGAAACGTTCCATTCAGTCCTACGTTTCACACAATAATGCTGATGCAAAACAGATGTAATTATGCTTAAGTGTGAGTGGGAGAGATTTATTTGTTTATTTATGGCAATAAGTACAACATCTTACCGTTAATTCCAAGACGATGTCATACACACATTAAACACGTCCTAAGATAAGTCGTATGCGCGGAATGACATGAATGATATTTAAAAAAGGGACAAGGACTAGAGAAAAACACAAAAGACGTGAAGACATACACATACAAGACAAAACATTCATTGATTGAAAAAAAAGAGCCCTCAACCTCTTAGTTTTTTTTTTTTACATTACCCTATGCTGTCCCACTGCTGAGCAAAAGCCTCCCCCAAATCCTTCTAGGAACGTTTTTTTGCGCTACGTCGAACCAGCCCTGCAGGTACGCGTCCAAGTCATACCGCCACCTCTTATTGGGCCGTCCTCAGCGACGCTGTCCATCTTCAGGCACTTATTGCGTGGAGACTTGCCTAGCGGTCACTCTGCCTGCGGCTAACGTAACCCGCCCAAGCTCATTTAAGCTTGGGAGTTTTTTGCCTACGTCAACAGTTCCGAATTTTGTATTATGTCACTACCTCTCGAATGTCAAATGTACCCCATAGGAGCATAAGTAGCGGAGGTTTGATCTTCACATTTTTTGTTTCGAACGCTTTATGACTAAATCAGAAAGACCAGCCAAATAGATATAATACTATATCTAGAATTTTAAACAAAAATACTTTATTTACAGAAACTCCCGGTACAATTCGTGAAGACAGGCGTAAAGCATTTACACAGTGCGGCCAAACTGTATGACATCGGCGTGTACTTCGAGGCTAACGGACACGGCACAGTGCTATATAGCAGTAAAGCTAAGAATGCTATCACCAGAATCTCACAGGAGGGGTAAGTTATTAAAACCACATCACCCCTGTCCCTGATATAATATAAATCGCATAAAAATTGGTCACAAACATTGTTTGTAATCTAGAATCTCCGTTACATGTGTAAGGTTTCAATGACGATGTTTTCTTGACTTTTTCTATTTACGAGTACATTATGTACGGCCAATTAAAGTTCAGATAAAAATTGTGCAAAAAAAAACTATTTTCAGACGTTTACTAAATTAGTTTTTCTTTCTTTTATAGAAACCTAAATATAAACCACAATATTTGATATAACGCCATAATCACGTACAGTCACGAGCATAAATATGTATACAGATTGCAAAATTCAAAAGCAGTTTTCTCATGAAATAACTATTTCACCTTATAGATAAAACCTATTTTATAGTAGTTTTTGATCAAAAATATCCTATTCGTAACCCCATAACATTTCAATCAATAGTTTGAATAGGAGAAAATGTAAACAGTTGGTCCCATTCTAAACTGATTTAGTTTAGAATGGGACCAACTGTTTACATGTTTTTGCTCGTGACAGTACGAGCGTTTGTATGGAAATTATGGCGGGTTGGTTGAAATTATGGCTAAAACTGATTCTTCTTTTGTATTACTAGATTACCTTCAATGTTTTCACATATAGAAGCAACAAGAAAAATGTAACCAGCATTATGTAAAAACTTGATTTAAAAGAGTGTCTGTGGAGTTTCTTGCTCGTTCTCCTCCATAGAGACCTACCTACGTTTTGGAATGAGCAACTAGCTTCAACATTCTGACTAACTGACCGACTCCTTGACAATTCAAAAGTAGCTGTAAATGGTATAATTGAAATAAATACGTTGGTTATTTACTGAAATGATTTCAACATTAATTTCTCAATTTCAGTGAACCCGGCCCCCGCAAAGCAGCTCAACTATTCCTCGACTTCATAGACATGACGAACGAGACGGTCGGCGACGCCATCTCAGACTTGTTCCTGGTGGAGTCCATACTGTGCGCTCGCGGGTGGAGCGCGGTACAGTGGATGGAACTGTACGACGACCTGCCTTGCAGACAGCTCAAGATTACTGTTGAGGTAAGCCCCCTTTTTATAAAGAAAAAAGTACTATTACCATACTTATTTGTGACGCAAAACGGCGTTGCTGTGTTCCGGTTTGAAGCATCTGCAAGGTATTTTGTTTGTGACCACTTAACATTAGATAAGCCGTCGGCTCGTAGCCCATCGGTTGACATAAAAAATAAATTTATTTAACTGTCCATAATGACTACTACTCGTAATAATTATGGTCTGTTATGACAAGAGTACAACGTCCCTTCCACCATCACCAAACTTCTGAAATTTTGGCTGTGGGACCTGAGGGCGAACTCGAAGATGATACATTAATCAACAAACGAAATGGGTAAATTGGGAACTTCGACCCGACTGCCCGCAGTTTATAGGCTGAGCGCGTAAGCGCGACTCTCCCGATACTTTGCGGGAGAGAAGGGGCGGGATATACGAGATGTTTCAGCTGTGTCTCCAGGACAACAATCTACAATACGGTCAACGTATCTTGGCGCGTCTGAAGTTAGCTGCTTGGCTGCGCAATCGTACTTTTAGGAACGAAATTGTCTACTGCGCAGCTAATCAGCTAACTTCAGACGCGCCAAGTTACGTTGACCGTACTGTATCTGCAATGGTTTTGTTATTACAGAAATTCACATATTGAATAAATGCCCAATTGCTTAGGCAGATAACCATTGCCAGTCAAAAATGTGCTTGCTTATTTGCCATATACTAAAACTACGGATGAAAGAAAGCCTAGCTGTCCGTTTTCATTCTAAAATACCCAAAATTAGGCTATACAACGATTGCATACAATTTTAAACACCATACACCATTTTGTTCACAGAACCGACGCATAATTAGTACGACAGACGCCGAACGTATATGCTCCGAGCCCGAGGGTCTGCAGGCTCGCATCGAGGAGCTGGTTGCCAAGTATCCCAGCGGACGGTCGTTCGCGAGACCTTCGGGAACCGAGGATATTGTGAGGGTGTATGCTGAGGCTAAGACACGGGAGGTCAGTATCCATTTCTCTTTTAAATAAACTAGCTTTTGCCTGCGACTTGGTCCGCGTGGAAGGAAATGACGCCCTTAATTCGGTCCTCTCGCAAAATCCTGCCAAATTTCTAAATGTCGCGGTGGCGCTTTAAATGTATAAATAAATAAATATATTATAGCTATGTTAAACGCCAAGACTCGCAGCAGTGGCGGTTATTAAATGTGCGAGTAGAACGGCAGGTGTTTAGTAGGGAGTTTCTATTGAGTCTCGTGTAGTTTCGCTCCCACGTTTTACGACTAAAGCATGGTTAAGTTGGAACTTATTTTTCTTAGTCATTATTCAGTTATTTGGCAGTCAATTCCCTGCTGTGTCCAGCGCCACTCCCCATAAGAAGAACTAGTTCGAAGCGATGTGCAAACCACAAAAAAAATCTGTCACCATTAGGACCAACGCAGACAGACCAGCAATAAATGTTCAAGCAGTTTTTATTAAATATTTGATAATGAACTATAACTTAACACAAATTGAGTTGAGAATTACATTTTTTTTTTGGAAGATCATAAATTCCCAACGGTATTTTATTTTGCACTCAATTTTCAGCTCTATTTATATAAACTGCTCGAGCAATTTACTGCTTTGTTGTTACTGCGCTAAGTATACTTTTGTATCCACAGCAAGCCGACATGTTAGCCGCTGAAGTAGCACAAGCGGTGTACGACCTCGCGGGCGGCGTCGGGCCGCGACCAGAACTACCCGCGACACTCCCCACCGCTGCTGACTAAGAACTTGTGCTAGGCTAAATCTTCATCATACCAACCCACAAGAACACAATTAAATGTTACTTTATCTACTAATTACGAGCATTCATCACATTATTTTTTTATTTAGTGTCTAAAGATCTAATCTAATATAAAGTAACTACTAGCAATACCCGGTTAATTGAGTTTTAAACAGTTTAGAAACCTTGAACAGCTCTGTCTCTGTCACTAAGTGACTGTCTCTTTCTGGCGTTCGATGTGTCATAAAATGACGTGCGAAAATGTCAATTAAGTGAAAATAAAAACCTTTCAACAATGTAGGTTTTATTTTTCTTATTTTTTTTTTAAACCTCGCCTTTACGTCTATGATATTGGCATGATGGTTGACATCGCTGCATCGGCACTATTGCCATTAGAAAAATAGAATGTTATATTTGTGAACTAAAAACTTTTTAGAGTTTGTATCTATGATGCTATACCTACGACCTTTTTACTGTGTACAAAAAATACAATGTGCATTGTTCAGAGATTATTATTTTTAGTAATTTTACGTGAATGTTTATAACAACAGATCTTTAGACAATAAAGAAATCATTGACTTAACGGAATCATTAAATAATCAAAAAACTTATCATAAAAAAATCGTTGTGCGATTTTATATAAAATATTCTCTTTTAAATAATCAACAAATATACATTATTATATAGATTAATTTTATTAATATAATTTTATTAATATAATTTTATTAATATAATTTAGCTAATAGTTTTAATCTTCAGTCATTTCGGTACAACGCACTACTAGTCCTATTGGTTTGTTTAGGTGCGTATTATTTTGGACCAATCTTTTTTGATAGTTTTTTTTATTATTTTTATTTGCAAGAATACTTTTTTAAAAGAGAAGTTACTAGGCATCAAATGTTTTCACTTCTAACGAAAAATTTCTGTACGAATTAGTCAGGCTAGGTGACTATGTATCGATAGTTAAAATGTTATCATACATTCTCATCGGAGGTTCTTAATTGAAAAAATTAAGAGCTGAGATGCAGCATTTTAAATTGCAAAATTTCATCTCATTATAATAATTTTCACGCATGCATCTACCTATACTCCATTGATTTAGGTACCTAGTTATATAAAGGTAAACAATCTTGTGATTTCTTTTTATTATAATAATGTGCTTGTTGAAATTCTGATATGTCCTGCAAACATAGGTATTAAATTTGTTTTGCATTTGTAATATACAAGCAATACATATTTAAATATGTTTGAGAATTTTAACATGCAGATATCAATAAAAAGACATTATCAAGATTGTTTACCTTTATTTAATTGATTAAACCTTTCGAGTATAAGGTACTAGGTATAGGTAGTACGTCAGGTGGTCCATCGGCTTGTTGCCGTCCAAAGACGTACAAATAAACCTTTTGACGTGACTTTTAATGGTCTATTTGGTATAATTGGACCAAGGAAACACTGCCTTAATTCTAGCAATATAGTTGGATAGCAGAATGATTTTGATTGTGATGACATTTGTTGCCTAGTGAACCCGCGGTTTTAAGACTTTGATAGTTAGGCTCTCTTGCTCATAACAGAGTACATAGGTGCTACTGAGAAATGTTGAGAAAATATATTTTGAAAAATTGATTCTGCTCATTATTCTATACTTATATTTATACTAATAAACGCATTGAAAGAAGCATTATTTTAATAAACTTTAGCTCAATTGTAATTGTTTTCACGTTTTAACTTTTTAGATTCACGCAAGCGCCTCCTTTTACTGTGTTTAGAAGTAAATTTAATATTTAATAATATTTTATCAATTGGAGATAAAATAATGTACGCTCAGATACAACATTATTGAATAAGTCCCTGTCCAATATTAAAGTAGAACAATGTCCACGCATGCATTTTCATTGTACCCTTTCACTACCCGAAAACCGACGAATACTCAAACGATATTTAATTTTAGAGGCTTCTAAAAGTTTTTCCAATATAAACAGGTGCGTTTGAGTTTTCGTCAGTTAGATAAAATTAAGAACTTGCACGCAAAGTCGAATAATTCGATGCCTTTGCGCATATTTCGCGACGAAAATGTCAACAATTTTAGTTAGTGCAGCTGAGAGAAGAGTTTTCATAATAAGCTCAAAATTAAATTTTACATTCCAAAATTTTGGTGACTACTCAAATTGAACTGAGTTTAATTTTTAATTACTTTATTTAAGATATATTTTTTCGAATTATATACGCAGTGGCATCTAATAATTTGTCTATGTGTAACCTAAAAAATACACCTATATAGTAAAGTAGAATATTTAAAATTTATGTACATTTCTACAGATCTTGCATAGGTTATTGACTAATATTAAAAACTAAATTTAACAATTCTATACTAATTGTTTAACAAGATTAGACACAATAAAAAAAATTGAAAATATAAGTGTGGGTGGGGCAATTTCGACTGCGGGGTAATTCATACTAATGAGTACAATTACTATACAATAACTGTTGTTCTACTGTTCCCATAGTTAAAATTGCTTTACAGCTGAAATAGCCCTGCCCGATCTTCATATTTAATGCAATCCAAAGCTTTGTTTCTTTAAAATATGTATATATTATTTTCTTTCCATTAGTATGAAAAGTATGGATAAGCGTATATCTCGTCTTAAGTCATAAGACTATACGTTTATACTTTGCTCGTCGTGTGACTCTTATGACTTTGTAATACTGCATAAATTGCAATAGTTGTCGAGCGTTCGTTCGAAATGTGAAACCATATAAAGCATTACCTAAGAGTTGTGAATGAAAGGTACCGTTCGGAATTGTTACTAGGACTAATTGGGAAAAAGAAAATGTATCTCATCTATGAATATTTTTGTGAAAATGTATATTATTGTAGGTACGATATTTTGCATTTCCTGTAAAATGTACTTAAGGCGGGTTGCTTCAACTAATCATTACTGACCGGTGATAGTCAAAAATGGCGCTAACTATCGTCAAATCAAAAAAATGGGTTGTTTCACAAAATCATACGTCAAAAATGTAACGGGTTGTTTCATGACATAAAAATCCGTCAGTTAACGTTATTCAAAAAGAGATTTCATAATATTTTGATGTTTGAAGTAGCTGTTTGACAACACAAAATTACGATGACTGGTCGGTTATGGTAATAGTAACTTTTTGACGTATGATTTTGTGAAACAACCCATTTTTTTGATTTGACGATAGCTCCATTTTTGACTATCACCGGTCAGTAATGGTTAGTTGAAGCAACCCGCCCTTAGTGATGTCTTATTTTTTAATTGCACTCCCCTCCACTGCTTGTTTCGTACATAATTCAATTGTTTCTTAGATAATTTGGTAGAGGGAAGTGCAATTTCAAATTGAAACATCTCTAAGACCTAAAACGCACTTGTGCCACGCCGTATTGCTAACCGTAACGTATTGGTTCTGTTGCGGTCCGCAACATGTCGTCGTCAATTACAAGCATTTATTTTCAACCGACTTCAAAAAGAGGAGGTTCTCAACTCGTCGTGTTTTTTTGTTATTGTTTTTTCTTTTTTCTATATTTGTTACGCGATTTCGCCGGCAATTGTAATGCAATTTTTTAATGGATAGGGTATGCCTCAAGGGTGGTCCCATATAAATTTTATCGAAATTGATTCAGCACTTTTTGAAAAAATCGACAGAAAGCAAAAAAATATACATGGATGATGTTGTAATGTTCTCACCTTGTACTTTCAATCTCTGTTTTGACTGTGTTGCCATTTCTTAATGGATTTGGATGATCAGGAAGTACTAATAAGCGAAAAATAAAAAAGCTTTTTTACAAAAAAGACAACCGCCTTCAAAAACCAAAAAGTGAAAAATAACTTTAAAACAGAACACACATGACATTAGTTTCGGAAGTCGGTGGCAATACAAAACAACAAATAGAACAGGAAAGCCACCGACTTCCGAAACTAAAGTCATGTGTGTTCTGTTTTAAAGTTATTTTTCACTTTTTGATTTTTGAAGGTGGTTGTCTTTTTTGTAAAAAAGCTTTTCCATTATATTGATGGCTTTATGCGACAGCAATTACACATTCATAACAATAGATGTCCTTCCCGCCACAGCTCCAACACAACAGGAGCGGTTGACGTTTGACCGCAAATCAGTGCGTTGATATCATGCGGTTTCACATAAAAATTGAAGTGCGGCCTGCCGCAACGGCATGGTGCATTGCGACCAGGAAGTGCGTTTTAGGTCTAAAGCCCGTCACATACGTAGCTATAATATATATTATAGCTAGCCACCACACCACACACGGTAGCTATAATATAAGAAGATATTTTCGCCCTTATTACGTCTGCGATCGTTGTTTGTTTCACATTTTTGAAATATATTAATATGCCTTGCTATGAACTATAATAATACATATTATAGCTACGTCTGACGTATATTAATAAATATTATAGCTACGTCTGTGACGGGCTTGATTGTATAATCATTTTCACAAAGCTTCTAAGATTTTGATGAGATTAACCCCCAGATTTCCTCGGTTGCGTAAGCTGTGCTGTGATTGGTTGTTAATAATTCAGTCAAGCAATCATAGGAGCTTACGCGCGCTTAAAAATTTACAAATTAATTTTTCGTACGAGAAGCTGGGGTTGATTATTTTGGAATTTTTATTAGCTTGCAACCACGAAATAATGTGCAGAAGACTAATTTGTAACAAACCCAAATTTTTTTGTAAAACTCATCATCATCATCATTTCAGCCGAAAGACGTCCACTGCTGGACATAGGCCTCCCCCAAGTGGCGCCACATTGACCGGTCCCGTGCGACTCGCATCCAGCGGATCCCCGCAAGCTTTACCAGGCTTTGTAAAACTGAATACTCTCAAACTGATTAATTGCTGTGTCCATCATCAATGTTAAGCAAATTTGTTTATAATGAATGGTGAAACAGTAGGGATTGGTCTTTCCGCACATACATAAATGTATTAGATATAACGCAAATTTACCGGAATTGAAACTGCTCAATATGATTCGATAACGTTATCTCGAAATAGTTCTTTATGTTTTGCACTAACATTTTTATTGATTTTTGTAAAAGAAAAATATTCTGATTGATTGAAAAATTCAATTAATTTTGCAATCAATCTTTAAATTTTTGTACTTACTGCACTACTGATTTTGTGTTGTGATAGATATCTCTATAAATTACTTTTTATTGGACGTACCACGAATACAATATTAAATCTGGATACCTTTTTTTTTTCATAGAAACTTTACGACGAACCTAATCCCCTTACCCTATTGGTTAACGCAGGCCAATATTTGAACGCGGAACAAAACCAAAGAGTAAACGAAAGCCTACTTGATTAGGAATCGATTGTGCGCGGCCTGCCGTGATCTACATACTTTTGAATATACGTATAGGACCAGATGGCCTTGCCGAGTAGTGTCTGAACAATAGGTAGGTATAATACCAATTATTACCCGTTTATTAATGGCAAGAGGGTAAATGACAAAAGTAAGGGTCGCTAATACCATAAGCCGAAAGCCGGTCGACGTATTCGTTTCGTCATTTTCAATACAAACTCGTTTATTTATTTCAAATAAACCATTTACAAACACTTTTGAATTGACAAGGAGAATGTCAGAAAATTGAAGCTAGTTTCTTGTTCCGAACAGTGGGTTTCTATGGAGTAGAACGAGCAAGAAACCTTACCATTCGAACAACCTTCTCTATGGTTGTATTACCGAATAGGCGAACAACTTAAGTGTATAATGACCCTAACTATTTGTGTTACGTCCAATAGTCATCTAATTCTACAAAAAGACCTTGAAGGTCACTGAAGTATTTATATCTAAAAGAATATTTGTAAGATAAAAAATAAACCATTCAAGGGAAAAATATGTACATGGTCTGATAAACGTATAGATAAGAGAATGTATCATAAGATTGACAGTTAGATAATAGAGTATGTACTGATATCGGTATTTATGGCATTCTTAAGGTTCGATAAGGTCTTCGCCCTGTACCTATACTTGAGTTTAGTCAGTAACTAATGTTCTAGAAAACCCAAAAATTTATTTAAATCCAACTTTACTTAAGTTTGGGCTATTACATATTCCACTTACTAAATAGGTACATATTTTGTGATTTTTATCTATCCTATAGTGCATTTAGTAGAAGCTTATAAATCCAAGTAGATATATATATATAATTTAGCAAAACATTCCTTGTAGGTACTAATTGTACCATGCTTGCAAATATTATGTTTTCATAATTTTATCATTACACTATATTGAATGGAATGCGAACTTGCTACTCGTAGCAATGTGCGTGGTTTCCTCAGACATTGGTTATAGTTAGGCAAGATTTTGTAACTGTAATAATGAACCTTATAAGTATGTGAAATAAGGATGCCTTATTGTACTGTTAAACCTGCTTGTTGCTGTTCTGCCAATATTCGTTCAAATCTATTAAGTATGTGTGCAATTGTTGTGTGATTAATATTTAGTTTATGCTGATGTTATAATTCAATAAATCAATTAATAACTACTACTGGTTTTTTTATGTTATATTTTATATTTTTGATAGGTCATTGTGTTTGATAAACACTCATCACTATCGAGTCCACTCAATAGGATTTAGTATTTAAACATCAGAAATAAGAAACGAAAATAACAAATAAACTTTTTATTTAACAATGAAACATCAATACCCCTTCTGGGAAACGAAACTTATTTCTATAAAAAATCTTACGTAATAACAGTGCAATCATTTAATTTTGTTACATAAATTCAATTCTGGCATCACGAAGGAAAACAAGTTTCGCTTTCCTACAAATAGGTACCTACCTACATCTAAAAGGTGCAATCTTTAAAGTACAATATATCTAACAACATTATTACAATGAAATTAATAATGTTTAGAGATCAGATATTTAAATCAATAATGCTCTATTTAATAATGATTAATGAAGACAGTTTTTAAAGGGTAGTGTGACAAATATTGGAATGTATATATTTTATTTCACTTTGTCTTAAAAATGACATAAAATACATTCTATAATAATAATTAGAAAAAATTATAAGTAACATGAAAAGTGTAAAAAAAATATGAAATAGATAATTATTAAACAAAAACACCAATAATTTTAAAACTAATCATTAATAATGTTTTGTTGTTATTTTTTATTAGAGCCTCAAATATACAGTTTGATTCGTCATAAATAATCCCGTAACTTAACCATAGTTTTTAGATATTGTGATGATAACAATGAAGAGAAGTCAACCATGGCTTGGTGAAAACGGTGCCATTGAAATAGTACAGCTATGTCATGCAAGGACAATGGTCACTCATTATTCTAACATAAACAATACTAATGACATAGTTGTAAAAATAATCAAAACATTCTAGCCTAACTTTCAAAATATTGTGAGTGAACAATTATGAGTTATGAATAGTTCAACAGCATAAAGTTTTAAGTTAATCTAAACACACTGAACATTTCTTTACTAAATAATTTGTCCGTTGATTACAGTATTTTTTTATAGGGATAGGTTAGAATGAGAAAAATGTAACAAATGAACAAGATCATAAATCATACAACAATAGCATACAACAAACATTAGTAAATAAACAACAATGTAATGTAAATTGTCAAATACTAAAATTTTTACTGTACCAACAACATCTTCAAGTATTTTTGCTTAGTTACTCATGTAGGTGGGATCACTACATAAAAGTGATTTAAACATACAAGTTATTTTAAATAAAACATCTAGGTACCTGATCACTGAATATATGCTATTCACAGAAAGTAAAATTATTAAACTTTACATTTTAAAATAGGGTAACATTTGCTAGGAATCTTGTATACTGATTTAATTAATATATATATTTTTTATAATTTGTCTATTTCTACATTCTATGGAGATGTGTTATAAATGCAAGCGCACACACAGCTATGTTTACTAACTGCCGCATTCTGTAGTACAATCTATATCTGAGATGAATATTGACAAACCCAGTCATTTGATTGGTTGCAGGGAGGGATTAATCTATGGATTTAATTATTGAAAGTGGCCTTATGGAAACTGCTAAATTAAATGGTAACTTACATACCTAGTGTGGTGGTCATTGTCTATAATGTAATACCATAATTTTTAGTTTGGAGGATGAATACGTTGAACACCATGTAGGTCACCGGTAACCGACACTAGTGGAGGTTTTACTTTCAACGTTTTTGGCCCGGCAGTCAACATATTAATAGATGCAGACTGGGACTGTGAAATACTGTTATTTACCATAAACACAACACAATCATTTTACTTAAAACATTCAAGATTGAAAATATAGAAATATTGAAAAACCTATTTTATGGTCAGGAACTTAACGGATCTTAATATTGTATTTTAAAATCCTCAAATAGCTACCTAATTTTAGTAAATTTGTACCTAACAAAGAATTGGTCCTAAATATGGTGCTTGATCACAGTAGAAACATTTTGGCACTTCAATTTCTTGCAATTCTACTAAATTGGTGCTTATCTCATTAGAAACATAGTAGTAGCAACATCGTCTAGGTCCAATATCTTCAATTAATGTGTCGTAAGGTGGTGAAAGGATGTCGAAAAACGCTGCCGGCATCTCAAGAGCTTCTATCTCATGATAGTTGGATATAGTTGGTGTTAGGATGCAGGTCTTAGATTCTTCAGTACAAATTTTATGGCTTGTTACTTCGGCGAACAATTTTCGTCGCCTGTGGTTGCCCTGTGCCATTAGCGCGGCCTCTCTTCTCACGCGCAATTGAAACTCTACCGGATCTACAGCCTCCCGTACTGGGTACTCTGAGAAGCTCCTGATATTTACTGCACCAGATATCACCTTGAGAAGCCCGTGCATGTGTGGGTGGTCATGGAGCGGCATTTTGAAACCCGGTTTTAGAACAAAAATACTCATATTTATTAAACTGTTTTGGAACACTTCTATATACGTACATGGTGCCTTGTTTGGAAGCCTCCAAAATGCCTTATCTTTAAAACCATTGTCGTAGCCCAAGTCTTCTGCTTTAAGACGATCCATCATAGCCCTTAACTTGTCTAAGTTACACAAAAGATCACTTTTGTTCCTGTCATCGAAGGTGTGCAAGGAATGCCGGTATAGGGACACGATTGGCGGGATATTGACTATTTCCATGGCTGACTTCTCTTCATCTCCCCTATCCATAAGAAATCTGACTGAATTTATACACAAAAATTTCTTTCTCCTAATGTATGTAGAAAATAATCTCGACGATAACAAAGCGCAACTGTCAACAAACGTCATTTTGCTCATTTTGTTTTTACTTTACAAAAATTACGTTTCATTATACTGAGCTACGATTGAAACAACTGTCACAATACAACCACAGTTCAATGAATTTGATGAAAGTAAAACGCATGAGATAGTCATTAAATAAAAATACAGTTTTTGTTCATACACACAAAATATAATAATAATATTTTTGGACACGGAAAATATAATACCTAAAATTAATAATTAACAAGTGTTTGCAGGTAATTGGTCAAATAGCGCCATCTCTTAATGAATAGCAAAACTATTTGCATTGCATAGTCTTTATGACATTGTTGTAACCACGGAATACTTTGAGTATATCAAACAGTTCTAAAATAACAAAAATAGATGGCGGTCTAGTGCGCGAAGTGTACTAGACCGCCATCTAATACAGTACGGACGTAGCGGCGTAGCAGCGTAGCCATAACCGCAGCGAATGCTGTAAAGTAGAATTAAATTGTGAATTTCAATAATTATATTATACTAGCTTTTGCCCGCGACTTTGTCCACGTGAATGTCGGTTATCGCGGATGCCGACGTATTCGCAGAAAAGTAAAGGTAGCCTTTGTCCTTCCCCAGGGTTGAAGCTATATTCATGTCAAATTTCATTAACATCGGTTCAGCCGTTTCATCGTGAAAGCGTAACAGACAGAGTTACTTTCGCATTTATAATATTAGTAAAGTAATGTACTATGGATTATGACAGCATTACCTAACACATTAACAATTAAAAAAAAACAAAGAAAGTAAACGTAGAAACAGGACACCATCTCAGGACACTGGAAAAAAATAGAGGCAGGTAGGTACCTAACCGAAAATACCACCAAACTAATCTGAATAAGTGTTACATCACTACAAACCTACAAAACAACGTCAGTATCAAAATAAGGTGTACTCAGACAACAATAAAGATCGTAAACACGAGATCGGTTTTATGTGTGGTCTGTTCGTCCGCGGGTGGTGTACCAATAATACCACTTAAATAAATACCGGCCATTGTAAATGTTACTCGAATTTTATTGAGTTTCCAATGCGCCTGTGTTTCATCCATTCTCGATTAACTACGACTATAAAGACTGTAAACATAGATAAATTAATCAGTACGCGAATAGATGTTGAGGTATTGTAGCAGAAAAATATTAGTTTTACTTTTTTTAATGTCTTTTTAAACAAATGCTACGTTTTTATTGAGATGTTTGGACTGATTTTATAATTATTCTGTTTTGATGTGATTTTTTGTAGTTAAGAAAACTTTCAAGTGTGATTATAATGGGTTGAGAAACAACTATTGTAAACGACTTTTAGATTAAGATTAGGTTTATTCAAATTTTATTTGAATTACGAACTCACCAACGCGTCACCTACTGTATACCTACCTATTCTACCGCATATCATCATATAGTACCGCATATCGGTTCCATTAAAACTAAGTAAGTATGTACCTAGTCTGTTTTGACTCTTACTTAGTGGTTCGGAAAACTTTCAGGTGTGTAAAAAATTCTTGAAAAAATTGAGAGCTTGTCTTACTTAGCTACTGCTATACTGTGGCAGAGTTTGTAGACAACCAGAGAAAACAGAACAAGAAGAGAGTGGCCTGTAATTAGAGCTTTTTTAACTAAGAATTATACGGAAACTATTCAGAAACAATTGGCTCACCATTTATTAGATTTTTCTAATTTCCAAGATGAATAAACCAGTTTTGACTACTCTGGAAATTACGTAAATCTCCGATTTAATTACATTTAGTTTAAATCTCTAATGCTCGAGGTATGTGGGTACGCGATCGGGCACGAGCAAGTACCAATGTAACTTTTTCAATTTCATATGTACAGAGGCCAGCCTGCACATCAAGCTACAACATTGTCAAATTTCTTTGATAGATTTTTATCTTTATTACAAAATTGTAAGGTTATTATTCAATTGGGAAAATTTGACAGATATGCTGGCGTCTGTACTTTCTAAGTTTATCTTGGACATCACTGTCATCGGTCAAGGAAAATATCGTGAGGAAACCAGATCTATTAAGTTAATACATAGGTACCTATGTATTAACTTAATAGATCTGGTTTCCGGTTGGTTTTCTGGTTTCTGGTTTCTGGTTTCAGCAAAGGAGATAAGTATCCATGTCGTCGGGAATAGTTGAAGATTTCTTAGAAACCAATGGGGGCTTCCAAATGAAATATTAAATCATTGAACTGTTTATTCTCTATTAATTGTATTTTATTTTATTCATAAACACCTATCGGTTTCTAAGTAAGCTTCAACTGTTTCCGGCGACATGGATACTTATCTCCTTTGGTGACCGTACCTACTTACTTAAGACTAAAAACGCCAATCGGCGTGATCAAGCGTGGTGTTCAATGGTGGAGTGGGACAATAACAAGCTGGTATTATTATTTATAACCAAAAGTAAGTAATCTACTTTGACCTTAAGTTAAAAAACACCATAATGGAAAACCTCTTCCTAATCCTTGTAAAATAACATCGCATTTTTCCACCCCAATTTCCGACCATCACTACCTCTCTAACATTGGACACTGAAACCTTCAAACCTAACATTTTTCCACTGAAATTGAAGTACCTATGTAGTGCATGAGCTACCGTGCTCTGTGCTTCGTCTTTTTGTTTGTCAGCTGCGCCCACGCTGGGTGGCCTTCCACGAACTCTTTATTTGGGTACGCAAGGTACGGAGGTGATAGGTTGGGTAATTGTAGGTACCTACCATGTTTGTAATGGCTCTTATGGTGCAATGGTTAGTGTTGGCATATTTTTGTGGATTGGCAGATTCTTTGCTCAGTGTATAGTACCAGGGGCGAGGAGTTTATTAATACATTGACTGCCGGGCCAAAAAAGGTTGATGGTAAAACCTCCTCCGTTCAAAGTGTTAAACTTCAGGGCTACCAGCTGGGATACAGAAGTTCGGAACGACAGCTACTCCACTGCCATTGAAAATGGCACAAGCAGTTAAGTAGTGCCTAGACTATTCATCCCTTCCATCCTTGCGTGGTTTCCCCAATGCTGGGGATCGTGACCCATTAGGGAACCAAATTTCCACAGTCGATGTTGCGCCATCTGCTCCAGCTTTCAGCAACGTGAACCGCTTCGGCGATACTTACGATATGTGGTTCAGATCTGTGGGCTAATTCATGTAACTAAAGAAGTGCAGTTGCAGTTCAGTTTTGATCAAAACAATACAACAACAGCGCAATAACGACATTCTACTGTTGCGCGTCTTTGGTGCGTGCTTTGGAACGCAACATGATCGGTATTCTACTATTCGTTTGACGTCTCATAAATGACAGTTAAAAAGCACTAAAATCTGTACTGGGGTATTATTTTAATAACATCATATTCATTGTTCAATCGATTCTATTCAATTATTTAGTGAGTAATATTTTTTCTCTCATGTGGCTACACCATAAGTAAGTTTGGTAGAGTTTGGTAGAGTTTGGTAGAGTTTGGTAGAGTTTGGTAGAGTTCAAAGATTACAAGAATACCGTTTATCACTCAAACTTGAACTTAACTGCAACTGCACTACAACTTTATCGGCGCGTCATAAAGTTACGTGAATTAGCCTTCTGGTTAGTTAAGCGCATTGGAGTCCTTCCTCTAGGTCGCTTGCCTACCAATTTCCCGGTAACTATAAGTTACTGGAGGTTATCACCGGGCTTACGAGCGATGTGTCCAAAGATTCGCCACAGAAATGAGTTGGAGAGCTTCAAGAAAATTCATCATTCATCAATATTATAAATGTGAAAGTCAGTTTGTTTGATAAGCTTTCACGGCTAAACTGCTGAACCGATTTTTATGAAAATTGCTACATTCGGGCTTGAACTTGAAGAATGGATATGTATACGAGGACGACCTCGTCTGTATCCACATTCGTATGTATGTCAACAACGATCATTAACGCGAACAAAGTCGCAGTCAAAAGCTATTATTTGCAGGGAATAAATATAATGACCACTAAAAGTAGTAAATGATCACCAAACCTTAGCCACCAAATGACCACTAAAAATAGTAAATGATCACCAAATCTTAGGACCCTTAAGGCCCCCCTGGGGCGGATCCGACATGGTTAGGTTAGGTTAGAACTGTGACCCCCTACGCACGAGGCGAGCGAGCGAGCGGAGTGAGCGTGCCGCGTCAGCGACCGTCGAGTGCCAGAACCAAATCGCTTTTTATAGTCAAACTCATACATTTCTACAACACTTTGGTTAAATCTTGGTGATCATTTACTATTTTTGGAGGTCATTTACTATATCTGGAGGTTCGTAAAAAAAAATTTCGTAGAAACATAAGCCTTATATAAAATACACAAAGAAGGCTCGTGGCTAAGTAAATTAATGGCGTACGAATCGATAATTACTTAAGCAGACATTACGCATTTTCTTTCGCTATGTAGGCTTATACCTAAGCTAGATCCTAGGCTCTAGGCGCGCCCCATAATGGTTGCAGCTTTGGAGGGAACCAATCAGGATTACTGGGTAACACGATACCCCCTGGTAAGACTAATTGTCAGACTTTCGGGTTTCTCACTTGGTACCCGTAACGCTGTCATAGACCTATGATCGAATCTGAACCAATCTACGGGTATTGAATAAATTCTCTCAAGAAAAATGATCTATTCATCATATTTCCTCCTACATCGCCATAAAACCAGCGAATATTTTACGAATAAAATCCATATTTTAATAGCTTATTTTTTACGTGCTGCGTGTAATGCTAATGAACCGGAAGTGCCGCCATTAATGCCGTGATGAGCGTTCACTTGTCGTAAAACAGAACGTTCATTAAAAAGAACGAGGTTATGAAGTAAAAATAGTTGGAATGTGCCATAGACACACTACGTTGCACTAGGAGCTTGGATAGGTCGGACAACGCCCTCTTCCAGCCCCCCTAAATGGGTACAGGCGAAAGACGTCCCCGAGTCTGTCACCCCTCCAGACCAGAGTTGTCGGCGCGAAGTGTTCCACGCGCACCCCTCTTAGGCTCTTAGACCGGGCACCAAGTCCGCCACACTATTCCCAAACCACTGCAACTCCTGTAAGCCAGAATCAACAGCACCACCACACTGGACTGTCTGGTGCCACGGGGCACCAGTCGGAGATCGTGCGTTCCCGCGATCCCCGACGTGGTGTGACATGGAACACCGAGGCCGGCAAGAGTTTGGCACACCCGCCGTCTTCCCCAGACAGGGGATAGTCCATGAGGATTTCCCCGCAATAAAAAAAGAAGCTTGGATATATGACACTGCAAGGATGAAAACCATGTGTCGAATCGAACGTTTTCATTTTTTACAAATAAGTTTAAAAACAACAGCTGCAAGATTTATCCCTCCGAAATTCTGACAATTGAAAAATCGGTCCTAAATGGTGGACACATATCGAAAGACGCATCACAAATTGGTCAAATCCATCTATACTAATATTATAAAGCTGAAGAGTTTGTTTGTTTGTTTGTTTGGTTGAACGCGCTAATCTCAGGATCTACTGGTTCGAATTGAAAAATTATTTTTGTGTTGGATAGTCAATTTGTCAAAGAAGGCTATAGGCCCATGCGAAGCTGGGCTGGGTCGCTAGTATAAAAAAAGGGCGAAAGTGAGTTTGTTTGCTGCTCTTTCCCAGCTAAACATACGGAACCGATTTTTATGAAATTTGGTACAGACTAGCTTTATTAGCCCAAGAAAGGTCATCGGCTACTTTTTATTCCGCGACTGTTTCCGCGATAACTGATATGAAATTCACTCGGAAGTAGTCACAGTCAAAGGCTAGTAGATAATAAAACATCCTAACCTTACTCACCTAATGAAGATGAAGATGCGTTCGTGCGCAAAGCTTGCCTTTTGAAATTTTGACACATACACACCTATCACACTCATGTACTCTCAGTCACATATACCTATACCTACTCATACACACATTTGATTTAATTTAAGTTAATGTTATGTAGTTTTAGTGAAAAAATTATACGTTTTGCTATGGAAGAGCGGACTCTCCTAACACAGGCACTATACTGCTTAGAAAGAAAACCCAAAATATGAATATTTATACCTAAACTTGTTTTAGCAATAAACTATTTTTTATTTATTTATACTAAGGCCGATACGATCAACGCATCTCCCGTTAGATTAATGCGTCCACTTTAAGTGTTGCAAGTTGCTAGGACCTCAAACGTCGGCGATATAACCAATTTGTACTAGGTGCGCGGGCGGCCTATTTGAATCAAGGTAGCCCAAATAAAGTCTAACACTAATTAACAGTGATTCACGGACTAGAGCTGCCTAGTATTATATCGGTGACGTACAGCATTAGTAATAAAAGCTATCATTGCGCCAATCGTGCGTATTTACATTTAAAATAATTTATTTTAGTACGAGCACATCTGCAATTAGATGTATGGGGCTCCGGTTACCAGTTATAGGAATGTGAGAGACAGAACCAAGATTCATAAAATACCTCAATTTTAAATCTAAAAAAAAGTTGAAAGTGTAGATCATGCAGTGCCTTTAAACCTAAATGATGCGCAGATTTTTTACCTACCTAATACATTATGACAAGCAATGGTAAACATACTGCCAAAATCAAACGTGTTATGAAAAATAACACGTTAGAAAAAAGTTACATGTGGAAGATTCAAAATGCACTGCTATAGGCCCTGAAAATATAGTGCAACCACGATTTCCTACGACGGGGTAGTAACGATATTTTTTTTTGTATTTAGATCAGTCTAAGTACCTACTTAGATATCTTTAGTGCTTTCTTACATTTTTAACCGAGTTCAAAAAGGAGGAGGTTCTCAATTCGATTGTTTTTTTTATGTATACATCGATTACTCTGAGATTTATGATCCGATTTAAGTGATTCTTCTTTAGTTTGATGCGGAATAGTTGCCATTTGGTTCCATACAAATTTTACATAGTTTGGTAAAGTAGTTTTCATTTTATGAATCTTTTTTTTTTTTGTATTTATTTTTATGTTTGACCACGCATAATTTTTTTCTGTGTAGTCCGATTTCGATGATTCTTTTTTAATTGTTTTTTTTTTATTTTCTTTTTTTTTATTGATTTGGTCTCATATAAATTTCAGAAAATATTCTACCCCTAAGGGTTGAAAATTAAGGGATGACCGATTTTTTTTGGTGTCACCGTTTCGTAATTAATAATTTCTATGATGAGAAGTAGGTACTATAAAGCGAAAAAAAGAAACTTTTTAACAAAAAAGACAACCGCCTTCAAAAAGTAAAAAATAACTTCCAATTCGCAAGTGGGTATCAAGAGCTACGTATGGTATTCCGAAATACCGCTCACCGAAAGGACGGTTTTCCGATAACACTCTACTCCGACGGTTAGTTGAACGAAAAAAATATTGACCGATGAAACGTTTCGCCGATAATATTATTCATCGACGGTTGGTAGTCCGAATGAATCCTTCGCCGATGTAACGGTTCACCGAAAACACTCTTCAACGACGATTGGTTAAACGAACGAATCTTTCGCCGATAGCACTCGTTGTAGGGGAATTCTTTTGCCAAATGGATAGTTTTTCTTTCAGCTTGACAACACCCTTAGGTCTTGTAGAAGTCATGTTAAAAATACAGGTAATAATAAAATAATACATGGAAGAGTGGCAATAGAAAAAAAAAACAAAGTTTTTATTTAACAATAAGAAAATTAATCAAAAAGGCAAATTTATGTTGTTTTTTACAATAAACAATATGATTATGATTATTATGATTTCTCTACTTATTAGAACTGCGACAATAGAAAAAAATTAAATAAACTGTGCGAACAAAGCAAAAAACAAATAAAAGTAACACAACGTGATAAATTTTTGAAGTTATAGTAAATTGTGAGTTATTATTATTATTTGTACTTATAATTGTTATAATTCTTTAATGATATAAAAAACATATTTATTTCTTGTTTTTCAGGTATAGAATATGGGCCAATCCACCTAAGAAAGATTCAATATTCATTTCACTCTTTTGTGATAAGTGTGTGTGTTAATATGATAGAGAAATCATAATAATAATAATCATATTGTTTATTGTAAAAAACAATATAAATTTGCCTTTTTCATTAATTTTCTTATTGTTAAATAAAAACTTTGTTTTTTTTTTCTATTGCCACTCTTCCATGTATTATTTTATTATTACCTGTATTTTTAACATGACTTCTACAAGACCTAAGGGTGTTGTCAAGCTGAAAGAAAAACTATCCATTTGGCAAAAGAATTCCCCTACAACGAGTGCTATCGGCGAAAGATTCGTTCGTTCAACCAATCGTCGTTGAAGAGTGTTTTCGGTGAACCGTTACATCGGCGAAGGATTCATTCGGACTACCAACCGTCGATGAATAATATTATCGGCGAAACGTTTCATCGGCCAATATTTTTTTCGTTCAACTAACCGTCGGAGTAGAGTGTTATCGGAAAACCGTCCTTTCGGTGAGCGGTATTTCGGAATACCATACGTAGCTCGGGTATCAATACAAAACAACAAGCAAGAAAGGTCCGCAGGAACGCGACGGGCGGTGTGTCATCCTGTGGAACTCCTCGACAACACAGTGAGTTAATCCGTTGTTCTCAATCTACACTCGGCGTCACAAAAATCGCACCTCTTTAAGAATTCCCTTCAAAGTCATTTTAACCCTATTAATCAATGGTATACATATGACTATAAGGTATAATTGGAAAGGCAATTTATTTAAATTTCAGAATAAATCAATGGATTTGGTTTTTTGTTTACCAGGGAATAAAAAAAAGCAAGCTAATGCAAATGATTAAAAAGTTAAATTTTATTTTATCAGCAAAAATTACAACAAAGTCCTTAAAACTAACTTAAAACCTAGTGTTACCCCCCTAGCCCTGATGACTGCTTCCATGCGTTCTCTCATGGACCTTATTAATGTGACAACAGTCTCTTGTGGAATGTTGTCCCATTCTGCAACGACGGCATCTTGAAGGTCTTGGAGAGTGGTAGGGGCAGGATTTCGTGCCCGTACTCGCCGTTTCAGTTCATCCCAAAGGTGCTCAATAGGGTTCAGGTCTGGACTTCGCGCCGGCCAGCGCATAACAGGGATGCCAACTTCTTGCAGGTAGTCTCTTACAATTAAAGCGGTGTGACAACGGGCGTTATCGTGCATTAACGTGAACCCACTGCCAACAAAACCCGCATAAGGGACAACCTGCTCCTCTAAGATCTCTGTTATGTACCGAGCAGCAGTCAGCAACCCTTGCCCGCGAGCACTTCCAGTCCGAGAAACACACACAAGGTTCGTTTTACCGTCGATTGACATGCCGCCCCAGAACATGCACGAGCCACCCCCGTATTCCACTGTCTCTTGAATACAGGCTTGTGCGAATCGTTCCCCTTGCCTCCTATACACTCTTCGACGCCTGTCGTTGCAGAAAAGACACACCCTCGTCTCATCCGAGAAGAGCACAGCCCTCCATTGGTCTATTGTCCAATCCACATGGTCACGGGCAAATTGCAACCGGTCTCTCCTATGCTGTGCAGTCAATTTGGGCCCTGTAGCAGCCCTATGAGCTGCAATTTTCTTCTCCCGCATTCTTCTTCTAATCGTGGAGACGCTTACAGAAGTTCTGCGAGCTGATCGCAGTTGTTGTTGCAGCTCAACAGCATTGGAGAACCGATTACGTAAAGACGTCGAAACAATGAAGCGATCGTCTCTTTCGGATGTGCACCGTTGTCTTCCAGATCCACGTCTTCGGATATAGCCACCAGTCTCTTGGAAACGTTGGAACACTCGTCGAACGGCAAAACGACTCAAGTTCAGTTGCCGAGCAACATCACATTGCCGCATCCCTGATTGCAGTAGTGCAATGACTTGAGCGGCTTCATCTGCAGTGGTATCCATCTTCTGGGGTATTTTTCTTGCTGTAGCTGTTCACGTGTGTTCACTTCAAAGGTTGAATAGCGAATGACCCACATTTTTTTTTTTATTTTTTTTTTTTTCTGAATGGCATCTCGCAGTTCAACCTGAGGGTTGGTTACTGCTTAACCGGACAATCCTGTGGTGCCTTAAAAGTGACTTTTAGGGCCTCCAGCCAGGGCAAAAACTTATAAACTAAGTGACTACGCTAAGGGCACCCCCTGTGGGGTACGAGCCTCGGCTTAGGTCGCCACTGAGAGAGGGCAGCAAAGGGACAGGCTGGATCGGGTCTCCATTAATTAGGGGCTATTTTAAAGCTAAGGGCACAGCGACGCGGGCTGGCGCTAGCAAGGGTCGGGGGGGGGGGGGGGGGCGTTACGGGGTCGTCGCGAGGGACCTCGGCGGCGAGGTCGGAATGACGGTAATTTGTGTCTGTGTTTGACTAATGTGCTAGTGGCCCTATTTCTTTCTTGAAGGAGGGTAATAGCGTCATCTGGATCGGACAGGGTATGACGTGGACGACGGGTCCTGCTAATACGGGAAGGGGTATATCGGGCGGCCGCTACGACGAGCGGGTTGCGGTGTTTCTCCGCTTGATCGAAGAAGCGCTTGCAAGCGCGCTTCATGTACTGACGGATGGTCGGGAGTTTGAGATCGAGATGAAGGTTCTCGTTGCGAACATAGACCCACATTTAACCCGGGTCGCCCGTTTTATACCCTTGTAGGGAGGTGCAATTAGTGGCCGTTGTAATGCGTATTTTGACAACATTTTTTTTAACGTTACGTGCTAATGAGATCTGCCCCCTTATTCACAACCATTCGATACGTTTCCGTGTCGGTAAGGAACCGTATTCGACAATGTCATTTCCGACTTCAGTCTTCGTATGTTCGTTGAACTGTCAAAATTATTCGGTTTCGGATTTGTGAATTGCGTTTGAAGGACATCTTCGATATCTTTTGACTTTCGATTCGGTACGGAATCGAATCGAATGATTGTGAATAAGGGGTCTGTTGTGTTTAGGAATTCTAACTGTTGTTAATTTAAAGGTCGTTAAACATACTTTTAATTGATACCAATATTAATTGGGTTTAATGTATTCGTTACTGGCGGGACATGTTTTAAACTTATTTTCGAAAAGGTGCGATTTTTGTGACGCCGAGTGTATAATGTGTAACAATACTCACGTTTCATATAATGAAAAAACAAGATGGTGAGGTTGTTGTTCCGAAGGGAAGCTGAAAGGAATCGAGTTTATAATAAGTCTTCGTCACTGGTACCTTTCCACAACTTATTTAGTACTAGCTTTTGCCCGCGACTTCGTCCGCGAGAATGTCGCTTATCGCGGATGCAGACAAAGTCGCGGATTAAAAAGTAGCCTATGTCCTTCCCCAGGGTTCAAGCTGTTTTCATACCAAATTTCATTAAAATCGCTTCAGCCGTTTCATCGTGAAAGCGTAACAGACAGAGTTACTTTCGCATTTATAATATTAAGTATGGATAAATAAATAAATAATAAATCAAATTATTAAGTAAATAAGTCATAAGTTTGGAAGTATGAATTAGTATGGATTGTGTATGTTTATTTTAATTATTTTTACTTCTATTATGAATAACACCGTCCACGTTCATCCCGGGACGCGGACATTTAACGGGAGTGAGGTACAAATGGACACTGTTTAGTTACGACATTAGTTACGAGTTCTCGAAAAATATAACTACGTAATTATAATTTCACGTCGAGTCTTATACGGGACAATGCAACAAATTCAAACATTTGGATTTCTTACATTATAAACAAAAATTAAAAATAATTTTAAAATAGTTATATGCAGGTGACCTTGCGTGAAAGTATAGACACTGATTTATTTTTACATTTGATATGATTTGTATTATGTCCATTCTATATTAAATTGAATTGTTTCGATTATTAATTTTAATTTATTCAATTCCTATAGTGTTAGGAGGCTCCGCTCTTCCACTTAGCATCATCAATTAGCTTGCAATGGAATAAATGTACATATTATTAACCTTTCCCTCTAAGAAACATCATAATCAACATCAAAACTTTACACCTCCAACAATATTAACACAATTTAAGGAAACGCGGCAGACGTTTCGTTTGCAAATTATCAAACAATACAGTCTATAATTACAACTACAAAGCGTACCATTTAATAGACATGAAAGTCAAAGAGTTTCTTTCATCGTGTTACTGGCAGCTTTTGATAATAATTGGCACTCCTGACGCGAATATGAAATAAAAAAAAGAAAAGAATAATGTGTGCCAACTTTTTGTGGCCGTCATTGTAAAGATGACGTATGGAGGTAATAGTACAGTGGCATTGTTTATGGTTGTTACAGGTGTGTGAGATGTGAGGAATTGGTGTGGTTATATTTCTGAGTGTGGCGGTAATTTAATTAGGTGTAGCTTTGTTTGAATGTAAGTCGGGTTTTGTAAATGGAGGCTTAATTTTAATGGATACTTTGAAGTAAGAAGACATACACCTATTCTTAATAATAAATGAAAGTTAAAGGGACATTCAAATATGGTGGATAAACTTCTTATTTGATATTATAATTTTTAAATATCGGCGCGGTATTTGCGGGGCACACGTGGGCAGAGATCGCTCAAGAACGGAAAGTTTTTAAGGAGAATGGGGAGGCGTTTGCCCAGCTGTGGAACACAAAAAGATAGGCTATCGGTATATTTTTTTTCAAAAAGTGCAAAATTTTTAAAAAATCTTCATTTTATTCAGAACATTTCCTTTAATTTCACAAATAGATTTGAACTTTAATATTTAAGCAGTGAGATCTATGTTTTGTTTACTCTTCAATTCCGGATCCCACTGACAAACTTGAGTCCGGTAGTCGTTTGGCTCAAATAATCAAGCCGTCAGGTTGGACCACAGAGGAAGAAACTTCAGAAGGTTCAACCCACATATGATTAATTATATTGAAACTCATACTCATGCCAATTAATTTAGTCGCAGACTCGCAAGAGACTTTTTAATCGTATTTCAACTGAAAGAAATATTTATTGTAAAGTTGTTAGCAATGTTGTAACTGCAATGAGTAGGTTTATAATACAAGAAGATAGAAGCCAGACTAACGTAAAACCAAACTGCACTATCGTGGCAATTTTAAGCGATTTCATTACTTGGCGTTTAGTAATGTAATAACAAGTCTTTAACAGACTAATTTCAGCAATTTCAGGCAATAACAGTTTATTAGATTGTGTTGTTCACATTCCCGCCATACGAATAGTACTTAAACAAAGCTCATCTGGTGTAACAACTTACCCAATGTGTTTTTTATTCATTTTGCCCAGCTCATACGTAGTGATTTAATTCAGTGATACTTTCTTAAGTCATTTCTAACTTATGACTTACATACTAGTCGACTAGGGTACTTTAAGAACTTTGCGTTAAGGCGACGATATACGCCGGCGACCTTGAGTGACCGGAGAATTGTAAGCGCTAGTCGAAAAAATTAAATAAAAGATAGTATTCTTAAACATTGAACAAAAGGCGTATACTAAAAGATAGATAGTAAAGTTGTCTTTAAGACAGTGAAAGTTTCGTTAAAATATACCTGGTAGATTTTGTGTGATTATCAATGTTTTGTCCGCGTCACACACAACTTCATTAGTTAAATAAACTATTTAATATGAGCTTAATCAAAAATATTCACATACTAAATTATTAAGAGCATGTTCTAGTTTAACATACATTTTTTTCAATTCATTCACACTACTCATTTTGACGTGATGGTCAATTTAAAATCTGTATAAGTCGCTTAGTAGCGCCTTAAGCTTCTGACCCCACACTACTCTGTGCCCGGACACTCCGGACAGGCACAAAGCGAGTATCCACCGCCCTGATCTGCCTGTTTGTGTTACACAACGCATTTACCGGCTTGACTTCGCGCCTTACACATAATACTAAGAACACTAAATTACGCCTTTGTGTTTATAGGTTAGTTTTGTACAGAGATTACAGTTTTCATGTCTGTCTATGTATACTCTTTTGATGGTTGCGTCGATTAGAGGCACAAAGTACCTAAGGTTGCGGCGCTGTGTTAGAGGGGGCAATTCTACTAGAAAGAATGTCCACATTCAAATATGCCTCAGTCTGTCAAAATCGCCATTATTTACCTGCTTAATTGACAAAGAATCATGGCGAGATCCATACATTCATTTGTATAAAAATAGAAAACAATTCAAGGGTTCAAAATATTTTACAATGTGTAGAATACATTACCAAGAGTAGATTGATATACTTACACTAATTATAATAAAAAATAATATTAAATTTAAGTCTCGCAGAGACATCGTTGAACTATCAGTTGAACATATTATTGAACTGTCCTGTGTTGAGCTAGATAAGCATGTCATAGTGTGCGTTTACAGACCCCCGAACCATCAAAACTACTCTTTATTTGAGTCTATAATGGAGGATGATTTGACTAAACTTGTAACGGGTAATAAATCAATAATAATTTGCGGAGACTTTAATATTAATATTTTAGAAAATAATTCAAGTAGCAGTCGATTTATAAGTCTCTTTAAATCCTTTAATTTGTCAAATGTGTTTTTAGAACCAACACGAATAACTACGACCACTGCTACTTGTATCGATAATGTTTTTTGTAGCTGCGACTATTTAGATAAAGCTATTGTAAATTATCTGCCTTCTGATCACAGCGGTCAAACCGTTGCTTTTGAGTCCAACACACCCTTGCAAAAAATACAGATACAGTCAAGACCAATAACATCTGGTAATTTAGATAAATTTAAAAAGACTTTAATAAGTAAGTTACCCGTTCAGGACCTTAGTATGAATTATGGTAATATTTTGTATAAAGAATTCTTCTCAGTTGTGCAAACAGAGTTTCAGAATATTTTTAAGAAAAAAACTAAAACAATTTGCCCTAAGTTTTTATTCAGTGACTGGGCAACTAAAGACATCAGGAAAAGTAGGGAAAGACTTTTTGAGCTGTATGGCCTTAAGACTTATATTAACACTGACACTTTTAATAAATATGTTACTATTTATTCTAAAATAAAGTAAAATCAGCTGATGATAAAATTAAGACTGTTTGGAAAATTATTAATAATGAAACAAATAGGAACAAAAGACATAATACTGACTATTCTCTGGAGACTTCCAGTGGTCTCATAAGTACTAATATAGAAGTTGCTCAGGAATTTGAAACATTCTTTACCAATGTTCCTATTAAAACTACTGAAACTTTAGATTCCTCGCCTTCACTTGCTTTTAATTTATTAAGTTCGAATGTTCCAGCCTGCCCCACGAAATTTAAATTTAAACATATAAACCCTGCAATCGTTATAAAGACTTTTAAACAACTCAAGATCAAGGCTACGGAAGATTTATGGGGGATGTCTACTAATGTTTGTAAATCGGTTATTGAGACAGTGGCACCCTATTTAGCCTTCATTTTTAATTTGTGTGTAGACCAAAGGATTTTCCCGGATTTAATGAAGTACAGCAAGATTATACCACTTTTTAAATCCGGCAATTGCAAGGACACGAATAGTGTTTGAAAAAGTAATGCTTAATCAAATGCTCAGTCATTTTAACTGTAACAACATCTTACATGACCAACAGTATGGTTTCACCAAAGGGCGTTGTACTACTGACGCTGGTGTCACCTTAATTAAGCATATTTTTAAGGCATGGGAGGATTCGCAAGATGCTATTGGCATTTTTTGCGACCTCTCCAAAGCATTTGATTGTGTAAATCACGAAACACTGCTCTTAAAGCTTGAGCATTACGGACTAGCTAAAGCTTAGCTTAGTAAAATCATATTTGAATGATAGACTGCAGCAAGTTCAAATAAATGGTGTAAATTCATCGGGCTTAAAAGTAAAAATGGGGGTACCGCAGGGCTCAATATTGGGTCCGTTCCTCTTTTTAGTTTATATAAACGATTTACCTCATTTAATGAAAAACCACAAATGGTGTTATTTGCTGATGATACTTCATTGATTTTTAAAGTAAATAGACGGGCACAGTACCTTAACGACGTAAATGACGCCATGCTTAAGATTCATAATTGGTTTACTGTAAATAATTTAGTATTAAATGAGAAGAAGACTAAATGCATAAGATTCGCTTTGCCGAATGTTAAGAGTAATGAATGTAACGTTATATTGAATAAGGATACACTTGAATTCGTCGAAAGGACTGTTTTCCTAGGGATTACGCTTGATTCCAAGCTACAGTGGGGTCCTCACTTAAAATCTCTTGCAGGGCGGTTAAGTTCAGCCGCTTACGCTGTCAGAAAGATCCGACATTTGACAGACGTGGGTACCGCTAGGCTAGTATATTTTAGTTAATTTCATAGTATCATGTCTTACGGTATTTTGCTATGGGGACGGGCTGCAGATATGGATTCTATTTTTATTCTGCAAAAGCGGGCTGTCAGAGCAATCTATAATCTCCGCAAACGCGAATCTCTAAGAGAATTGTTTAAACAGATTAACATCATGACGGTACCTTGTCAATATATATATGAAAACATTATGCATGTTTGAAAAAATCTTAATCTTTTTAAAAAAATAGGTGACAGACATAATTTTTAAACTAGAAATAGGAACAAATTAGATCAGTCAAGCTTCAGATTGTCAAAAGTACATACGTCATTTATGGGTTACTGTGTAAAATACTATAATAAAATGCCACTTGATATTTTACAATTGAATGAAAAACAATTTAAAACATGTATTAAACGCACACTATGTAGACAAGCATATTATAAGTTAGATAATTACATTAATGATAAAAATGCTTGGCTGAATGCTGGTCCTGCTCCACAGCCAGTTTAGGGAATTTCTAAATTGGAAGAGAAGGATGCTTCCTACCCCTTTTTCTATTGACATGAGTAACGAGTATCGTTATTAATAAACATAGATATTTTTAAATTACTTACTTATTACACTTCATAAGATACAATAATATACAGTGGAAACCATAGTTTTGTATAATTTAGCAGCATTATTTAAATTTTGTAAATGTGAATACCATGGAGCCATTTACTAAGTATATTAATACCTATATGTTTGACAAAAATTAACATGGCAGTTGGGAGTATTGTCATGCTCGCTCAAATGTCTCGCTGATGGTGGCGCGTGTGTTGGATCATTCGGCTCCCTTCAAAATGGTTGAGCTGAATGGTGCTGATTCACGCGTCATGTTCGTGAACGGGCGCTGTCAGTAGAGATTGGTCAGCTCTTATCTGCCATGGACTTTATCTTGCTTCTTTTTTGTGTTTTGTATTGTTAGATTGCCTTTATAGTTTTCACATATAGAAGCAATAAGAATCATGTAACCAGACTTTGTAAAAAAACTTGATTTAAAAGAGTGTCCGTGGAGTTTCTTGCTCGTTCTTCTCCATAGAGACCTACCTACGTTTTGGAACGAGCAACTAGCTTCAACTCTCTGACTAACTGACCGACTCCTTGACAATTCAAAAGTGCCTGTAAATGGATTAGTTGAAATAAATGCTTTGACTTTGATTTTACCATATTTTTAAACACCAGCATAATTAAAATAATTTGAATTGAAATAACAGTTTTTCGTTTCATCACATTGCCGATTTTGTGTTTATAAAAAAAAGAAAGTGACAAGTGACATTTAAAACGAATCCATCAAATTGGCATACAAGTGATGTGAATCATTGTTTACAATGGCGGAGTTGAAAAAGTACATAGATTAATCGTTATTTCTGACATTATTTCCTATAAAACGGCTGTCAGTGTCACTATTACTATCAGCTGCCGTTTCGTTCTGAAATAATGAGCTTTTCGTTTAACTATTCACTTTTGACATCCATTTTTATTGCGGGATTTAAAAAATATTGTAAATGCCTGAAGATACTCTTTAGGTACCCAAGAGTATAATAATTAGATTTTCAGCTTCTCTAAACATCTATTTTTTTGTACAAATCTTGCCATGATTCTTTTTTTTACATTTCTACAAACAATCAAATTAAAGTATTACTTAATAATTAAACAACACCCAAATGCAGTATGTAGGCACGATCTGAATCAGTCAAATTACAAGTCATTTCGAATGTAGGATAACCACCCTCTCTGTATTTCACACTACTCTACGCCCATAAGAATCAAAGCTCTGGCGTGCTTCCAGCCTGGCATTCAAAGACAACTAAATCTGTCTTTTGATCAATTGTCCACTAGTGGTGTACCCGCCACTGCATGCCCACATAATAACACACTTTGATGTATACAACAATGTTTGAAACAGTAGTTGTTGATCAAAAATCATTTTCATTGATCATAGTACTGATTGATGTACCTACCTTGCGTAGTCTTGTTTCCGGGAATTTGCCGAGGTAGTTAGGTTGGTATAGCTTCCATGTTTGAATTTCGAATTTGGAACGGAAGAATTGGGATGTTAGGATTTGGGTAAATTGGCTTCAGTGTTAATTGGGGCACAGAAATCGCTTCATTTGTGACGCAAGTGATGGTTTTAATGGTAAAAAGGGTCGGTCTATGTAGCACACTGGCACACAAGACACTGTACAATCCATACCGGTACCTCATGCTGCTTAATCTTATTTAGAGAGACTTTTGTAATTATTTGATTGTAAATTACAGCTCAGTATAATTTTGAAAACGAGAAATAGCAAACGTCCACTTATAAGCACTTATCTTTTTTATTATTTTCGAACTGCAATTTTGTGTTCTTAGACGATTGAAAACTAAATAAAATTTGATTATCCTATTTAATCGTGAAGAACTAGTTAAAATAAATAAGAATTCATAAAAAAATGTTGTTATTGTAACTCCTCACCCCCAAAGACGTGGTTCCACGAGTTATGTTAAAACATTACACCTTAAAAAAACTTAAACACCTATTAACTAACCCGCCCTTTAAAACTAAATAATGTACTTCGAAACCGACTAATATTTTAACCCTACACCTTATATTACATCCATTGCGTTCTAGGTACAGGACTGTTTGATAAAAGTGGTTACAAAGCCAGCAATGGATTATCAAGTAACCGTAATAAACGTTATATTTATGACTAGCTCGTACCTGAAAGAGTAACATAAACAGTGTCCCAGTTCGAACGACAAAAAGTATTTAAATTTTTAAAATAAGAATTAATAGGAAGGCGTCACGTGTGCGTGTTCTCGGAAATGACGTGATTACTAGCTGTAAACTAATAAAACAGTATATTACGACGAATAATAATAAAGTAAACTAATATGGCCGACTCGATACCTTGAAAAAGAAACACTAAACACCCTTGGTGTTAATGTAGTATTTTTGTATCCATTAAGAAGTGCGTTAAGTTTCCAAATAACGGTGTTAACCTGAAGAAAACTATGGAAGTTTAGTTGACTGGTAGAGAATGTCTAAGGCATTTTAAGCCCGTCCCTATTCTACCTTTGTGTGCTCATGAAGAATAAAAAAATAAATAAGTAAGTTAATATTGGCACAAGATTGGTACGTTAGAATAACGATCAATACAATAATAAATCAGTTGTGAAAACGCGCATATTTTCTTTTTTGTATTTTCTTTTCTGGGATCATTGTTATTTTAGGATAATCGTTTAATATAATTTTAGGTAAGGAGGTATTTATGCACACTTTTCTCTCGATTTCGTAATTATGGAAATAACTAAAACGATCATCAAAACTGGAAGTGATAATAAAAACTTCCTGGCCGTTTCCCGCATAAAATTCAATAAAATTAATCATTCGCTAATCATCTCTCGATATTAGTAATATCTAATAAACATTCCAGCAAAATCTACTAAAATGCAAAATAAATCAATGACAGTCCATTCACGATGCGTTTTGTGCCACATTTACATTCAGTAGCATAAACTTTTGATATGTTTCCCCTACCTGTTTACTGGGGTCGGAAGTGACGGAGGAGCGTTTGAACGTTCGAGTTACCTACTGGCGTCAAAATCACTGAAAACTGATTCTGGATTCTGAACACTTCATAATAATTATGTTATGAAGTAACGGTGTCTATATAAAACAATCTAATGAAATAATCACACAACAAAACAATCCGATATTTCCCGAAATATACGAGCAGGTCCTCATTTCACCAGTAATTTTGTAGGTCCCAGGAAGAACCTATTGCCATTAACTTGGCACAAATCCAGAGTTCAAACTGCAACGGAGAAATGACTAGTAGAAAATGCATTAACATTTTCCCCGAAAAAAATCCGCACTTCGATATTTAAAAAAGGCTAGTATTTAACTGTACATCAAAAAAACTTCCTTATTTAACTAAAAAAAATCCCAATGTTCATCAAAAATACTGTCTGAGCAGCAAAATAGTTACCTCAAAATATTATTATTTTAGCAACAATTTTAGTTCGTGATGCATCGAAGCTTTTTTATGAATGAATATCAAAAAATAACTAGCGCACATTAAACTTTGTAATTATTTTTTTATAAAAGTGGTTCCGTTTTTTTAACTTGTATAGCAATATATTTAAATGAAACACCATTTTATCTTCTCGTAATAAGCTAATTATTCACTAATTGAAAGCAATAAAATCAAAATCACACTACAACAATGAGATCAATTAAAACATTAAAAACAATGAGATCAACAATCAAATATAAAAAAGGATACAAATAGTTGGCAATTTCTACTTTATTGTAATTTTTATTGAATCATTAACAAAAGTCGTTAAAAGTGGTCCCAGTAAGAAGCGTGCAAACAAGGATGCTTGCTTCGAGCATGCAGCAGGCGAGCAGGCATGCAACGTGCAAGCAGGCATGCCACATGCAGCAAGCATTATTTCTGTCACTGCGCCGGCGCTGCGGGGTTTGGGCGGCCCCACGCGAGTTTATCGTCGCAGATGGTGTTAACGCCCACCACCGCAGCTTCGGCTTGTTCACCGGCTTTGCCAGCCAGCCTCAGCCGCGGCGGCGGGCCTTCAAACCACCTGCTCCTCAGCTCGGGCCGCCCCACCCTTCCGCGCCTACGCGGGCTTAAATTACACTCTAGGGTTAGGGCAGACAAGACTGCGTGAAATCGGTTTTGCAGCGATTCGTTTCTGTCACTAAATTTTGTAGCACAACATACAACATACTACTGTGTCAAGAAAGTACCGGGAATGATTCAATAAAATACAAAATAATGTACTAAATATGTAAATTAATTGTATCTCCTTCAAAGTAGGTCCATTCCGTAATAATCCACTAACGCCAACGAATAACCCAATAATGAAAATATTTTTTAGAAGTATTTTTTGGAATCGACTTCAGGTAGCTGGTAGTTGCCGCGAATTTTCACGCACGGCTAGAGTTTTCCGTCTCATTCACTGGCAGCGCAAGCTTTGCGAACCGCATCTCGCTTTCTCGCTCGCTCGCTCGGTAGGCACTTCACTTACTCAACGGCAGTGATAGAAAGCGCGCGATAGTTTCGGTATATTAGATAAACCTTTTAAAAAAATGCTATTTTAATAGCAATACTTTAATTTAATGATCATTAAATTTGCTGAGCGTGTTTTCTGAAATTTTAGGACATTTATGTTGCACAACTTCGGAGATGCTTAATAGAAAACTTGTTGCAAAAATGGTTATTTTGTTATAAGTAACCAATGATATAATACACTTAGATGCGTTACCCGCGCTCAATAATGGCTATATTAAATCAAGGCAATTGCCAGGGTTTCACTTAGTCACGTACCACCCAGTGTCGCGGCTATACGTCAGTATCGCTCGTAATTCACACATAACTGACGTAACAAAATTTGTATGTTTATCTTTTTCTAACAGGTGTACGCTGTATGCTTATGTCCTTTTCTTTGCATTGTATAATTGTATGTGCCTACTGGTATGTAGATATAAAATTTTGCGCCGTTTTAAAGTGCACTAATGTTCGTGTATGACGCGTCTATTTATAATACGTCATTGTAAGTAACTATGAGTATTACGTCGTTTGTACGCCCTGGTTAATTTGCTGCTCAATCAGTATATTTGCTGCTCAGTCAGTATATTTAATATGCAAAGAGTATTTTCGTCCATTGGGCAAGTTTTAGCGGCGCATTAGAGGAAAAAATACAACAAAGTATTGATGCATATTTTCGGATTGTTTTTAGTACCTACTAGTTTTGTTGAACATTTGGTTTGTTTGCATAACAAAAATAATTTTGATGTTTAAAATATTTAATTGATGTAAACAAATTGATGGGAAATAAGATTTTTGATGTGCACTTAATAATAAGTCTTTAAAAATATGCATGGTCAAGTGGACTTGCTCTTTTGATTATTCAGCTTACCGAGCAGTAAACCGCATCCAAATGCTCTCCCAAGCCTTTCAAACATTGCATCGAGTTGTCTAAGTCGGTTTTATTTTTAATCGGCGAGGCACACGTGTGGATTGTTTTCAGCCAGCTAATTCTGTGAGCTTTGTGCTCACGCTAATTGATTCCTGAACAAGCGGCTGAGTATCTGTGCTTTTGCCTTTGAAGGTGATTGAGTCGTTCGTTCATTTTTTTTTCATTCAGAAAAATTGGTATAATAATGTTTCCGGTCTGAAGAAAGTGATTGCTGGACATACTTACTTTAACTTCTGCTAGTTAATAAAAGAGGTTTATCGATGAAGTTTATTACTGAACAAAAGTTGTACCTAATTATTTATTGTGGTCCGCATTTGTTTCGTTTTTTCCACCAGGAAGTTTTTTTTAGAATGTATTGCTGTGTGGTCTTCAGTCATCGCTTTCCATGAATTGAGTTGATGATTAATATCAATTAGTAACAAGTAGAGCGTGTGTTAAGTGCCTGCTGTATTAGGTTTCTCGTCTTATTTTAGGATATTGATTCAGTAATTTAGTTCTTGTTGTATCTTCACGCCCACGAACGTTGGTAAGTTTACTGACGAATTTGTCAAAAAGTTGGTGTCTAGAAAATATTGTGAAATTAAACAAAAATATGAATTTGGCAATTGTTCACTATTTCCAACGGAGTTACAAATCTAAATTGATATTTACTTTTTACTGTAATAGATACCTCTCTATTAGCACGAAAATAATTAAACAAATAGGTCTGACAATAGACACACATATTTCTTGGAAGCCCCACATCAAAAAAATACGGTCAAAACTTTCCAAGTTTACATATGCACTTCGAGAAGTCAAAAAAACTACCGACCTACAAACTGCTCTTACCACCTACTACGCCTACGCTCATGCGTGGCTCAGCTATGGCATCATAATGTGGGGGAATAGCACAGACGCACATACGCTTTTCATTCTCCAAAAAAAACTAATTCGCATTATAGTTAATATGGAACCAACGGATAGCTGTAAACCCATATTTATAAAATATAATATTCTCACCTTACCCTCTATTTACATCTTAGAAATATGCAAATTTGTTAGGAAATACGCATACTTTTATACAACCCGCGGAGATAAACACAGTGATCGATCTGTTAGATTTAAGAATATGTTAATGTTACCCTCCTCCCGCATGAAGCTACACTCAGATAGTCCCTATGTCATGTCAATAAAAATATTTAACAACTTACCGGATTCTATAAAGAAAGAAACAAGTGATGTAAACTTTATTAAAAACCTTAAGCAAATTTTAGGGCAAAAGGCTTATTACACACTGGAAGAATATATAAATGATAAAAAATTTGACATACAAACGGACAACAACAACACTAATTGAATAGATTATTATTTTATAAATAGATTGTTATTTTATGAATTGATTACCATTTTATGAATTGTTTATTATTTTATGGTTTGATTATTATTATTTTTTATTACACTATTATATTATTTTATGAATTGATTACCATTTTATGAATTGTTTATTTTTTTATGATTTGATTATAATTTTTTAGGAATTAATTATTATTTTATGAATTGATTATCGTTATTGTTTTGTTTTTATTTATTTTGTGTACTAATTTAATGTGAATGTTGCTGTGCCCTACAGGGTCCACGATTGTGCCTAGCTCTAAGCGATAATGTAAACAACTCAAAACATTGTGGAATGCAATAAATAATATGAGTATGAGTATGAGTATGAGTAATAATAGGTAGCTGCCTTGATATCTTTTATTATAACTATAAACGAAAGGTCAAATACCTACCTACTTCCTGAGTAAACAAGAAATTATCTCAAAAAAGAAGATACCCAATTAAACTATTACTATTTTAGTTTAATTGGGCATTTTCCTAACCCCTCCTCCTAACTATAAACTACCTAGTCACAGTAAAGATATCTATATTATATATTAGATATCTTTACTGTGACCTAGTATATAGTTAGGAGGAGACGTCAACTTACTAAGAACGGATTTTACATTGACTTTCCTAGCCGACGAGGTCGCGGACAAAAGCTAGTATTAAGATTTTTTTTATTATTATTATTATTTTTTTTTTTGTTGCCCCACGCTAGGAATTACTCCTGTGTCGTGGGTGCGTTTTACAAACATATAAACTCACCCGCGACACGCAGCGCAGCAGTCGATCGCTCAACCACTGCGCCAACCGTGTCGTCAAAGTATTCCATAAATTTACAGAACAAAAACTAGGTTGTAAATATTTTGATAAATAATAGACTATTTCTGGTAAGTACAAAGACTATTCTTTTCACACACATTATTAAAGACTAGTAATAAACGGTAATTAATAGCAGTACCTACGTACAGACGCCAGCACATCAAGATACCCGAAACTGTCAAATTTTCTCAATCAACTTTGAACCTAATTCTTTAGCGATAAAGTTGAAAATCTATTAAAGAAATTTGACAGATTGTAGTAGCTTGATGTGCTGGCGTCTGTACATTCGCAATAAGCCGTCGCGATGGGAAAACCGACAAAAAAAAAACAAAAAATAGCGACGGTGAAGTAACGTGCGAATGCAAACTTTTGAAAACTTTTTGCGAATTGATGTAAACTTTTTAATAGGTACTAGGATCTATTATACAAGCAAAGAAAGAACACAGTTATGTTTTCGTTCATTATCATTTGTTTACAGTAAGTATTTAATGAAAATCAGTGCTGTTTTATTGCTAGCCTTGCCGGGAAAATGCTTCAAAAACTCTTTTTCCACTCATCTAAACATCTAGACCGGTACATACCTATCTAATTATGACTGTTTGTGAATACATACGAAGACAGCATTTTCTGAATAGATATTGTTCATCAGTTGAGTCGCTGAGCATTTTCCATAACCGATGGTTTGTTAAATTTTTTTTCTGTAAAATTTGTTTATTACTATTTCTCTATGGTGTAATAGGAGCAGGACAAGGACACAAGGAGCTGTTATAAAGCCATAACCCATTTAGTGCCAAACTGCCAACCTTAAAACAAAAACAAAAAAATAACACATTCGAATTTCAAACCTTCAACATGTGCGTGTATTGTTTATTTTTTTAACAAGTGTACGTGTCACTAAACGGCCAGTATTTTGTTATTGTTTTTTACGACGACAATAAAACATGAAGTTTATTTAATCTGTGCGTTGCGGTGCGATTGCGAGTAATTAAAAATGTTAATATCAGTGTCTGTTCGCTTCGTAATTTTGGTTTATGAACACGAAACTCGGTTGCCGAGTGTTTTATGGAATGTGCCTAATTCTGTATGAGTAGATTATGTGGGGATTTTTGATGATCGCTTTTCGAGATCATTTCCCTGTTTTTTTTTCAGTGCCTGGAAAATATGCGTTATTAAAAAAGAATCGTTAATAAAAAGCTTCAAGGACGAAGACGAGTTACGGTAGTAATTAATTAATGGCGAAAAAGATTCGCTTTTTGGCTAGATCGAAATTAAGTTTTTGACAAGCTCTTGACACGGTCTTTTTGTTATTTGTCTATGCCAAAGGCACAGATTATCAAACAAAAGGCAGATAGACCGTGCGAAACACTGCGAGTGAAGCCACAGAAGCAAATACAAATTCAATAACGAATACCTACAATCTCGTGATTGTATTCACTTTTGAACTTATATTTGTATTAGTATTTGTTTTTTTAACAATGCTTTACTATTGTTATATTATGTATTCGTTTTTGAATTTGTATTTGCTATTGTGGCTTCACTCGCTGTGTTCCGCACGGTCTATCTGCCTTTTGTTTGATAATCTGAGGCCAAAGGCATTAAGTAATGTAGGCATTTCTCCAGAATAACAGTAATCGTAATTATGAATATTATCGTATAATCAAATAGCCAATAATAAAACAAGTACGCCTGCTAGATTAACTAAAGGTAAAAACTAGACAAAACCCATCATTCCGTTCCAACCACAATAAAACACAGTTCAAGGCAAAACGCTAAAATTAAAACAATAATTATTAATTTAATTATCATCACTACAATATCCAGAAGCTTTAAGCAATAAAAATTAAACAAAACACAACATATTTTAGGGTTATTCCGCGAGTTTTAAACACCGCGATTATGCCAACAGCTTCGGACTCGAGATCAAAATTATGTATACTTTGAGTGACTTCTTGTGAGCAATTAAAACTCATTCTTTGACGTCTTATAAACTGCTTGGACGTTGATGAACATTCAGGAGCAATATTTATTGGTTTTATAGCGTGAATCATGCTTGAAGAATCCACATAGTCTCTACTAACTAATATTTTTTATGTGAAGCAATGCGTTTTCATTTGTTTGTCCGTTTATTACGGTTAATCGGGTAAATCGCAGAACCTATTTTGATGAAATTAGGTTATTATTCGGTGATATGTTTGAAGGTATAGTGTACTTAAATAATATAAGCGTGTTAAAAATTACCCTCAAAAGGTTGAGAGGGTAGTATAAAGTTTGTATCTATAGGAAAATCTTAAGTTCATTTAGGCAAAGTCGGGTGCAAAACCTAGTTGATAATAAAACCACTAGAAGTGTGTGGGTATGTTATGTAGTATACGTAATCAGATCGTTATTATTAGACTAACTAGAAATTAGGGAGGACGTTGTCAGAGATAGTTTTAGGCTTGTTGTAGGGTATTCTTAATGAAACTCCTCTTGATTTTTCTTGTTCTTTATTCCAGTGAGCTGCGTACAGTGATTTTGCCGTTTTTCGGCTCTACTTATATTGTATCCTACTGTGGTACAAGTAGTGGGGGTTTTTTACTTTATTTAATAGTGTGCCAGATATGCTTACATATTTATTTAATTTGCCCTTGGTTTAAACTGGTTTAAACCGGTTTGCTTACTACACAAGCCCTTTGTATGTGTGTGTGTATGGGCTTTTTAATGCCTACAAGGTATCATTTACATTTATTGAATGCCTGTTTGTTATATGTTATTTTAACTTATTTTAAAGGAGAATAAAACCAGCCCTAGGCATAATTACAATATTAACTAACTTAAAAACCCTACTAAAAACAATCAATTTATTAAATCATCTTATATACATACAATTGAGATACATTATTATGGCTGTTCGATTCAGCTGTCGCCAACACTTGTCGTTTTCAATTATTCACTAGCTCTAAATCAAAACATTTATTTCAAATAAACCATTTACAGGCACTTTTGAATTATCAAAAAGTTAGTCAGAAAGTTGACGCTAGTTGCTCGTTCCAAAACGTAGGGTAGGTAGGTCTCTATAGAGAAGAACGAACAAGAAACTCACGGACAATCTTTTTAATCAACTGTTTACAAAATCCTGGTTATATTATTCTTGTTGCCTCTATATATGAAAATAATTTAAGTGAAAAGCAATCCAAAACATGTAATAATATACAAATAAAAAAAAAGCCACGGTAGTTAAGAGATGACCAATCTCAACTGTGGCAGCGCCCGTTCACGAACATGACTCGTGGATCTGCATCATTTAGCTCCAACCATTTTGAAGAGAACCGAATGACCCACACTCTACCAGGGCCTCAAGTCTGCTATTACAATAGTGTCAAAATGGTCTATCATTGATTCCATAATTATTGATTTTGACAAGTTTGGTAATCTACTAATATAATGGCGTCACTATGACTTTCCAATGGTCAACCACTGACACGCCATTTAAAGAAATTATATAAAATGGTAATCTCGTACAAAATGACAACTGTTACTTACTAATTTTGACAGTTACTTTGATCAGTGATCTACCATTACAACGTCATTGTGCGACCAATGATCGACCATTATGAATTTAGCAGATTACGAACTTTTAGCAAAATGACAATGGGATCGTGTTGGAATGACGAAATTATACAAATAGCAAACTTGGCCCCCAGGGCCTCAAGTCTGCTATTACAATAGTGTCAGAATGGTCTATAATTGGTTTCATAATTGTTGATTTTGACAAGTTTGGTAATCTACTAATGTAATGGCTTCATTATGAAAATAAATGATAGACCATTCTGACACTATTGTAATAGCAGACTTGAGGCCCTGTTTCTTAGTATTTGTGGAATTTGAGAGTACCTACCTACGTCTTAGTAGTTTTTAGTGAATCCATTAGACAACGCTTGCTTGTTTTGACGTAAGTATTCACGAAAGTAATTTAATCTGACAGTTACAAAGAAAATTAAAAGTCAATTAACGAAAAGGAACATCAGTCGGAAAATCTAGAATCCCACCAAAAACATTTTCATGTAAAATGTTGCCAAGACGTGAAATAAATGGCTTGCAAAAAGTTATCAGATCTCTACCTATAATCTCTACTTTACTTGCTCTAACTTCACAAACTCTACTCCTTACTCTACTACTCGCCAACCTCTATGTGAAAATGTAACTAAATACCTATTAGTTTGGCATAGTAGTTAAATATTAGAACGATGCTTTTTTGAGGCTTGATTATAAACTAGCATAAGATACATAAGTACTTAATTTCAACACGATTACACGAGCCTAGTTTTAAATTGATAGGTATTTAACGAAGTTAAAAGAGGATAGTTGCGAAATAGGCACCTACCTCCTGGATTTATTTAATACTGGCTGACCCGACAGACGACTGTCCCTTACGTAAATTTGAAACCTTCCCTGGACTTCCACAAATATTTCAAGACCAAAATTAGCCAAATCAGTCTAGCCGTTCCCGAGTTTTTGTGAGACTCACGAACAACGATTCATTTTTATTATATAACTAGCTGACCCGACAGACATTGTCCTGTCCCTACCTACCCTTTTTCTTGCTCACCTTTTAAACCTTCCCTGAACGTCCACAAATATTTCAACACCATAATTAGCCAAATCGGTCCAGCCGTTCTCGACTTTTAGCGAGACTGACGAACAACGAACAACGATTCATTTTTATTATATAGATAGAGTAGATAGATTTTGTAGATTTTCGACTTACTATCGTCTTTTAATACAGTAAGTAGGTACTGTGTGTGATCATTCTGCTACGATGACTACAGAAAAACTGACTGTGTGTTTTCGTGTTCTATTGCGAGAATAGGATATATGACAACACTAATCAATTGACATACATTTTATGATCTGTCAAAACCCGATTCCTCCATCGATTTTGTATGGCAATCTATACTTATGACGTCACTTCTAGTTAGTCATTTGGCTAATTAATAATTGATTTTTGTTAAAAGTAATATTGGCAATAGTAGGATATTGCGTATTGCAGAAAAAGTACCTATTTGTTTTTATTATTATGCCTTCTATGTTTGTAACACGTAGGTTGCAAGTTTCGAACAATCGAAATCTATTTCCAATTTACACGTAACTATGCGTTTTTTTAAACCAAACATCGTTCACTCAATCATTCCTTCACTGTATTTTTTACCTCAACCAGTAATTCCTTTACCTTTGAGGAAAGACTTCCGCATTTAACACCACCACCCACCGACCAATCAATACCCCACTATTTTCATAATAGAACATTGAACTATCTAAAGAAACAATCACGTCAATCAATCAATCATTCAATCATTCCCGAACGAATGATAACAGCACTAATGCACTACACGCAATGATCCCTTCATAGGAAAACAAATATTTTGACCATCGCGCGAGTAACCAGCGGCCATTTTGACAAGTAAACTGACATAAGTTTAACTTTCGGGTTATTTGTATTGTAATTCTGATGTATTAAGTTTATGAATGGGAGTAATGTTGATTTTCTGTGGTTATTTTACTGGGAGTCGTTAAAAGTGTGGTGTTTATGAAGAGCGGGAATGGAAATGTGTTATTTTTATTGTGAGAATCGGTTATGAGGGCCGCCAGTTGTAGATGAGGATAAAATTCTTAATACAATTTACAATGAATTCAATTTGAGAATATTTTTTGAGATAAACAATTGTAATGTAGTTGGAATATATGGCAATACTTAACATGCATTGTCCTTCCAAGTTTATTTTGTCTCTTGACCTTAGATTTTCAGTAATTTTCAGTACTTGGACGTAAGCTCGCAGCTTTTATAAATTGGATTTAGTTTTGTCAAAACAAACAAACCCAAATCAAAAGCTCTCCCATTTTTTGAAGTAATCAGCGCTTATTAAACAAAATGATTTTTGCATTCATTATTTAATTTTTAATCTATTCTCAGCTTTGGATGTAGGTACCTATTTACTGAACTGTTTGCGACCAAAATAATTACTGTACAATACATCCAGCGATGTACAGTAATTATTTTCATTATTGAGAGATTGTGGCTAGTTTCCTTTTGAAAAATGAGCTCACTAAATAACATTAAGCTTATTTCCTTTCATATTACTAAATGGTACCAAAATACCTAACCTAAACATAACTATATGTATAAGTTAGTCGCCGTAAAAATACAATCTTACCATGCACTGCAGACTTTAAATAGAGATGTACCTACCAACATCACAACATAAAGTCTGCACAACCAAGCTCCTCTGATTTTCCGATAGTTTCCCGAGTGAACGGTCGCCCACGTAGAGCAAGTGCCCCGTAGAGCAACAAATAAAAAGCTGAGCTGTGCCCGCCAATGGCGTTTAGATCTCAAGTAGTACACAGGGTGTAGCTCCTTCTATTTAATTTTTATTTACTTGCATTGAAAATGGAAGAAGCTATAGAAAAGGGTTAAAGGAAGCGCAGTCATCAACTGATTAGCCTTTTCCCAACTATATTGGGGTCGGCTTCCAGTCTAACCGGATGCAGCTGAATACCAGTGTTTTACATGGAGCATTTAAATGCAGTTAACTGCCTATCGGATCTCCACAACCCAGTTACTGGGTAACACAATACCCCTTGGTAAGACTGGTTGTCAGACTTTCTTCTTCTGACTACCCATAACTACTGCCAAAGATCTATAAATGACAGCCGGGACCAACGGCTTTACGTGCTTTCCGAGCCACGGAGGGAACTCGGTATGAAAGGGATGGTCACCCATTCACAGACCGACCGCGGCTAGCGTAGCTTAACCTTTGACCGACCGATCTGTACGGCTTTAACTTAGCCACGAGCTCCTCTCACGAGCTCTGGTTAAAGGAAGCGCAGTAATAAGCAGAATTGTGGGCAATAAGTCAAAGTGGTAGAAGACGATAAGAAGGAACTTAAATTAGGCCTCTGCTATTCAGAGTGTTAAATCTCAAATATGTAGAGCACTTTAGTAATCGCCCTTTTGGTCGTCCATGGGTCGTTAAGGGGTTTCGAATATGTATGCAGGTCTTTTCCGTAAGACTGATGATGAAATAGAAAGGTGTGCATACTTTTTAACCGACTTCAAAAAGGAGGAGGTTATCAATTTCGATGTTTATATATACCTATGTTCGGGCATAACTCTGTCATATATAGAGGGATTTGCAAAATTCTTGATTTGTTCGAAAGGGGTTTATTCCGAAATAGTCCCATATAAATTTTATCAAAATTGATTCAGCTCTTTTTGAGAAAATCAACAAAATCCTAAAAAAAATACATAGATGACGTTTTAGCTTCTTCAATCTTTGGAGGACTTACAATCTCTGAAGTGTGTCGCCATTTCTTAATGGTTTTGGATGTTAAGGCAATACTAAAAAGCAGAAAATAAAAAGTTTTTTCAAAAAAAAGAAAACCAGCTTCAAAAACTATGAAGTGATAAATAACTTTAGCACAGAACACACATCACTTTAGTTTCGGAAGTCGGTGGAAATACAAAACAAAAAAACCACCGCCACCGACTTCCGAAACTAAAGTAATGTGTGTTCTGTGCTAAAGTTATTTATCACTTTTTAGTTTTTGAAGGCGGTTTTCTTTCTTTTTTCTTTGTAAAAAGCCAAATACACATACTCCAACAACCAGACCCGAAACAAGTACCTGTAGACCATACGAATATTACGTATTTATGTCAACTCAACTCAACCACTACACCAACCGTGTCGTCAATTCCTCGAAGAAAGTCCCAAAAATAAGGGTGTTCACAAACTATCATGTAGTTTATGGCTAAAATTTACGGTCTACGGACGGTCACATTTTCTATAAACACCCTGTAAATAAAAAGTGCCTCGCCAATAGCCAATGATAAACGACTGGTCAGGTGTGACGGCACCGGACCAGAGGCCGGGGGTGGCCGGGGGGTATCCGGGTGCAGGGGGCGATAGGGACGACAATCGCCCCCTAATGAGTCGTGCTCTAATAATAATTATCTACCTACACTTTCTGTTCGACTTTGCGAGTTTAGCTAGGGCTGTGCCGAAAAGGGGAGTTTTTTTGACGATATTTTTTAGATTTATTTAATGGGTGCTTTGATGGAGTATTAAATGTCAGTAAGTAACAGTTCCTGCTCTTGTCTTTTTTTTTGTTCTAAGTAACATCCTAGCTTCGTTTAAGGTAAATGAAACAGGAAGGAAATGTTTAAGTGTTAATATAATTAAATGAGATGGGTGGTTCCTATACATCACTATATTATAGGTACAAGGTAGTTATAAGGTACAATATTGTATAAATATTTTAAGACGAGGTAAGATAAATTAAAAAGTTAATCACCTAACGAAACAACATACGAACTTAAATTAGCATACACATTCAAAAACGATATAAAATATTTCACTCAAAACCACCACAAACACGTTAACTCAATAAATAAATAAATAACTAATAAACATTACAAAAACATCCCGAACGAAAACCCTTACAAATACCTCTCCTCGCCAACCCTGACTAGCAATAATAGGAAATTTGTTTTCCGGTTCGGTAGCGCGCTCCAATTACGGGATTAACGAATTATTTCCACTTTTTTCTTCGATCGACTCCTCCTACCCTACCCCACCCCTTCCACCCCGCACTTCTTCACTCCTCGTAATTCTGCGGCGGTTTCCGCCTATTGAATCCCTTTTGATTAGCCTTCTTTCCCGTTTGAACCTAAATTGTCCGCGCTCTGTCACGTTCTTGCCAATCGTCGATGTATTGAGCGCTTTCTACTTTTGTCAGAGTGTTCGTCAAGTTTTGAAAATGAGGTCGGATTTTCTTTTGATTGGGAATGTTGAAATGTGTTTTGAGATTCGCAGTAGGTCCTCTGTTGAATATTGAAGCTGGTAGCTGTAGGGAAATTGTTTAGGCGTAAATTGACGTGTAATTGTAGAAAAGCCTAATATTTTCTAAGCTTGTCTTGGTGTTGATTTTGGGAGTCACTTTTGATGTTTTCCTCGTTTTGAATCATCCTTCAATTGACCTAGTCATGTGGTTACGATAAGGCTCAACAGGGAGAGAACCGTTCTGGTTTCTTTGTAGTAAAAGAAAACATCTTGAGGAAACCAGGATTTTCATTAATATCTACACTAGTATAGGTAAGTCTTAAACCACCAATCCGTCTTGAGCATGCGGTAATACCGTTTGAAATACCCCAAGGTCGGATTCAGCCGTAATCGTCATGCTTGGCCAATGCATGTTGGGGATCAAAACAAACAATAATAGCTTGCTACCTACTAATAAAATGTGAACCTGTTATGGACTTGCTATTAAAAACTGTATACGTAATTGTGACACAATTATTTCCTAATACCTACACAAAGTGAAAAATAAACCACTTCTTTGTTCCATTGTACAAAACTGGGTACTTGTTTCACATATATCCTACCGTACTTCGTAAGTTTCTTGTATTTTGTATTTCTCATAAGTGAATTGTACTCTTTTTGAGAAATAAATGTCTTAAACCTTAGATTTACATGTGGCCCGTGACCAAGATTTTCCATACCATCTTCTTATTGGTAGGAATGTGGTTAATCATTCTGACATTCAAATTAAAACTACTGTCGATTCTGAAGGGCTAGCATGGAAAGAGCTTTCTCCTGTTGACACTGAAAACCTGGCAAATGTTCGATATTTAGAGCATCACATGCCGAAAGATACGTCCCAAAAATAATTCAAGTCCCGTGATTAATATATTAGCTACTAGGTGTGGTAATATGTCAAATTGGCCGAACGATATATGGAAAGTACAATACCACCATTATAGTTGGTAGTAGGTAATGCAAATATACCTTGTAATGAAATATATGTACCAGGAACATAGACGTCACAAAAAGCTAAAACCAAAACTTAGGGGTCCGTACAAAATTCACGAGAATTTAAATAATGATCGTTACAGTTTACGTGGCAGAGGTCAAAGGAATCTTATAATTTCTAAAGACGAGCTACGATTTTCGCCAGGCGAAATGGTCTATGAGAATGCTATTGTTGAAGATGCTATTTAAGTCTCTAAATACTGATAAATTATACTAGTTATTATTATATTGTTAAGTACATAGCGCAGTGCGCAGTGGCTGAGCGTTCGACTGCTGCGCAGCGTGTTGTGGGTTCGGTTCCCGCCCAGGGTAAACATTTGTGTGATGAGCACTTGTGTTTGCCTTGTGTCTGGGTGTTGTTTATCTATAATAATATGTATGTAAATAAAAGAAAAAAAAATGTATTTGTGTATGTATATCAGCTGTCTGACACCCATAGTACAGTCAACAGCAAAAGTAGATGATCAAAATCAGAAATTCAATACTAATTTACTAACACTAATTTATATAATTTATTACTAGTTTATTTATTAAAAGTACGTGATTGTCACACTCATACTTTTGAATCACTTCGACGCCACACAGTTCTGACGCGAACTCCGTACTTTAGTATTGAATTTCTGATTTTGATCATCTACTTTTGCTGTTGACTGTACAGGGTCTCCCTAGTTTGGGGTCAGATGGCCGTGTGTGAAAACGTCCCCACATATTATTAAAGTAGGTGTTATGGTACGCAGAAAGACACTACTGTCCATCCTCTGGTCAATATTCCTTTGTCGCCTTCTACGACACCCACGGGTGGAAATGGGGTGGTGCTACTCGCGGCCGGTACCACACATTGTACAAAAGCTGATAACATTATCGTCTGGTATAATGTGCTAATTATAAAACTAATATTTTATAAACCTTATTTCTAAAATTGCATGGTATACAGCTGCAGATATACCAACTCACTTAGATAACAATTCCCATTTTCCAAGCCCGATATACAGCCAATGCCAACTTCTAGGAGTCAGTACTAGGTATAGTTGTGTGGTGCCATTAACCCGAATGGTCGAGTGTGGTCTAAATGTGGATGTAATAGACCACTTGAGTTTCGCTTGCCCAATTCAACGGCACTTCTTTAACGTACAGTTAGAGAGAGAAATGATTTGATTTGCAGTTTTGCGAATGTGTTTGGTTTTAAATCATTCCTTTTAAAAAGTGTTGCGTTGTGTTATGGATGAGTTCTTTAAAAAATATCCTTGTGAATTAGTGAGTTTTATAGACATAAATTTAAAACAAAAATTGTAAGCGACTTATTTACTTTGGCATTGCATGTTGTATATTGGCCGAATATGTGAAAAGTATAACTCTATGAGATCTGTATACCAATTACCAACCATGTTGGATAACATGTAAATCTTTTCGACTAAACAAGATTGCAACTTCGTCAAATGCAATATCTTTTGATAACAGAGCCACTCAATTCTTTTTCTTGTAAGTGATGTTTAAGAGTGCCTTTGAACAGTCTTGTTGAAATAACTAATTTGACTCGGAGTTTGATTTTGATTTATTCTAAGTCTCATATCGGGACGGAAAAGACGTAGAGGAACGCAGATAAAAAAAAGATGGGAAGACGATCTGCTCAAAGGTTGGAGAAGGACAGCAATGAACAGACAAAGGTGGAGGGAACTTGAGGAGGCCTATGTCGCAAGACAGCCTGACCTGGTAGGTAACTGATATTAAATGTTAAGTTATACACATACAGAAAAAAAAAAATAAGTATAGTTACTATAGTTAAGTACAGATAGTATAGTTTTATTATATTACAAATTTTATTGTGCAAAGGTAAATAAAGACTATTTTTATCTTTTTATTTATTTTTTTAAGTCTCATATCCCTTTGTTTTTAATAACTCTACCCAGCAAAAGAGTCAGCTAATAGTTGTGCTGTTTAAAATTCTAGGATGAATTAATAATGGATTTGAGTGAATTACTCCCATCATGTTTTGTATCACTTTATTATTAAAACCTGTAGATAATTAATCTTCAACATAATACAAATAAAAATTGGCAATGACTTTATTATTTTCGTTTTGCAGTTAATTGGAAACAGACTCGCTAACACTTTTCTCTTCGGCTGTACGTTGCTGATTCTTTTGGCAACTGGAGTGGTCTGAACTCGTACTCATGAGTTTTTCGGACGCACTTACATTGTCGTTATCGTAAATCAGTGGTTGGCCGTATAAAACAGAACATCACTGATCAATTATGGCCGATGCCGGCTATTTGGCAGCAAGCGAAACTTTAAATGTTTCTGAAGTTATTTACAAATAAATAATTACGAAGGGCACAATCGTTTTGGAGTTTGATATGATATTTGCTCATAAATAAGATGTACTAATATAAACAGGTGCAGTGCCATTGAGTAATTTTCGATGCATTTTAAGGCTGCTCTCTCGAAAAAGCTTGAAAGAAGCATGCAGATAAAGCAACTTTTCGTCGGCATTTAGAGAGAAATTACATCTGAAACAAATTTTTACTAATCTACATGATATGATACGTAATTTGGTTTTTAATTTTTCTATCGGTATCACATAATAAGAAAAAAAAATGTCAAATCACCTCCAAATCATTGCGATGAAACCATTTTACTCCTTAATTTCTTATCAAAAGAGTATAAAAAAATATCTACTGCTTTGCAATACAAAGAAAAATGATTTGGTTTTGTTACTTTTTACAAATATGTAGCATTTTTATTACAATAAATTAAAAATGCGTCCGATTAAAGACTGCATCTAGGTACCTCACCCCCGCACTCGTCCACAAATTCAGTACGGGCCAAATGCTCAAGGTTATTGGCATTTATACAAGCCTTAATATCTCTATTGTTTTCGTAAGTGTCGTAGTGGCCGATGCGCTGGTCCAATACCGGACAAGTCCCACTGTGACTTCTAAGCTATTATTTTGGAAGTCATAGGACATCGGTGAAAGACAACATCGTGAGGAAACCTGTATTAATAATTATTATACCTAGGTCTGAAATCGCCACTCCACCTTGAGCAAGCGTGGTGATCATTTTTCGTGCCTTCTGTGTATGAGAAGAGGTCTTTACCCTGCAGTGCGAATATTTTTTTTTTTTTTTATATGTTACATCTATTCTTACAGGTTTATACCTAATGCACTGATACCTAGTGTACTTCTTTTAATAGGGCGATTTAGGTATATACGACACGGTTGGCGCAATGGCTGAGCGATCGACTGCTGCGCAGCGTGTTGCGGGTTCGATTCCCGCCCAGGGCAAATATTTGTGTGATGAGCACTTGTGCTTGCCTTGTGTCTGGGTGTTGTGTATATGTGTGATATATGTATGTATTTAAAAATGTATTTGTGTATGTATAACAGCTGTCTGACACCCATAGTACAGGGTCTCCCTAGTTTGGGGTCAGATGGCCGTGTGTCAAATGTCCCCACATTATTATTATTATTATAGTTATTTTTACAATTCTGACCAGTCTTTGCAAGTGTCTTACTTCACTATCATAACAAGAAAAATCCAAAATACTGCCAAATATAATTGGGTCTTTAAAGTTAAGAATAATTAATTAAATATTTGACAGATTCATTAAGTTAAAGTTTTTATTTTTTCTAATAGGCTTGCGCTTGATCCGCAACTCTCTTGATCTTAAAAATAATGATGTGGCTAAGGTGAAACACGCTTGCCTAGGATGAACCGGTTCACTCGTGCCTTGAACATAAACAGATTGTACTTATCAGGGTACATAGAGGCGGGCAGTGAATTCCACAGTCATTCCACAGTCTGGCAGTTCGTTTAAAAAATGTGGAAGCAAAACGCTTGGTTCAAGACCGTGGAACAGCCATAATATAGCAGTGACGATTTGCCGTACCTCGAATCTGTCTAGATGAATTTGTTATAGCAATATAATAATAGACTAGCGACCCGACCCAGCTTCGGGGGCCTATAGCCTTCCTCGGTAAATGGACTATCCAACACAAAAAGAATTTTTCAATTCGAACCAGTAGATCCTGACATTAGCGCATCAACCAAACCAACAAACAAACTCTTCAGCTTTATAATATTAGTACCGTATAGATAATTATGTCAATAATTTTATGGAATTGCAACTGAATGTCTACCTTGGTCCTTTTACCCACATAAAGCAAAACGATGAGATAGGATGAGTTAGGTAACTTAACAGAAAATAAACAGAAAAGATCTTCACTAAGTGTTTGTACTAATTACTCCTTCATTCTTTTACTTATTTTGAACAATTCAAAATTCGAAGTGAAGGGACAACAACAAAAAAATCAAGTGGTTTCTTTATCGATGGACTGTAGCATCTATTTCGCCACCGAAGCTGCTGTGCAATGTCACAAAGATAACCAGATATCAGGTGAAACTGAAGTGCTACTCTAGCAACTCCTTGCTCAAGTATTACTACTTACTTGTCTGATAGAGTTGGACAAAAAAGTATCGACATCGATAGATCAGCAGATTTGAGCTTTTGATGTAACTTTCACATTAGTTTTTTGTTTAATATGGTAAAAGTAAAGTTTATTTTAAAAGGTAAAATACTTCCAATTACTCTCATAAAGCGTTGTGAAACTAATTATTTGATGCTATCTGATAAAAATGTGGTCTTAGTGTTCGGAAAAAGGATAGTATTGATTTTAAATTAACTATTTTATCGTCATTTTCTTATTTAAACACAATTTCGTTTACCTGCTTTGTGCTCATGGAAATATTTAATAATTATTTCTAATAATCAAAACTATGTCGATAAAACAAACCAAATTTTCTTGATCACAGCTCATCACTACAACGCCACTTGGTTAAGCAAAGCGACTTCTTAAGTGGCACACGTAACCCATTGGTTTATATCTATTGTACGTCTGTTTAACTGTTTACGTCTCTAGAATATGGTTTATACCAACTTTGGTGTTCTTTGCATTTTTTATCGTTTTTAACCCCCGACGTAAAAACGACGGGGTGTTATAAGTTTGACGTGTCTGTGTGTGTGTGTGTGTGTGTGTGTGTGTGTGTGTCTGTCTGTGGCATCGTAGCTCCCGAACGGATGAACCGATTTTGTTTTTGTTTTTTTTTATTTGAAAGGTGAATTAGTCGGGAGTGTTCTTAGCTATGTTTGATGAAAATCGGTCCAAGATGGCCGCCGCTACAAAATAGCTAATCACATATTTTTTCACAACTCCATCAATATGGGTATCAAATGAAAGGGCTTCACCAGTAGAATACTTTACACTATGATAAATTTCAAGGCCAAGATGACCGGCACCACAAAATGGCGAATTATATATACCAAACGCATTCTCAGGGTGATATCTTTAATATAAAAAAAGATCCATGTGACGAAAAACAACTTTAGACGTATCTACAACTTCTCAAAACCAGACTAAATTACATTTAAAAACTTTCAAATAAAAATTAAATTAAAAATTTAAAAAACCCCCAACGCAAAACATAAAAGCAATTATTTAAAAAGTAAAAAATAATATCTTTTGTTGAGCCATCAAATGTTTGTTCGTTGAAATGGCGCTATAATGTCGCGGCGGGGGTACCCCGCTAAGTCGGCAATAGCTAAATAGGTAAAATAGCGAACTCATGGATTTGCAATAAGATTTGACTTACGGGGTACCCCGCCGCGACTTTATAGCGCCATTTCAACGAACAAACATTTGATGGCTCAACAAAAGATATTATTTTTTACTTTTTAAATAATTGCTTTTATGTTTTGCGTTGGGGGTTTTTTAAATTTTTAATTTAATTTTTTTCAGGAAGAATTGTGTGACAGCTTTTTGAACAGGTTTACATTTTAGAAGTTTCGTGGTGATAACGAATATGTTAGGATTTATCTATTTGTGTATAAAACTATCATTACAGGCACCTAAATGGCCTAATGAATAAGCTAAGTTATTGTTTTTTTTTTCCAGATGAAATGAGTTGTACTTTAGGTAAGCGCAAAAGATTGAGGCTAATTGATTTTGGTTAGGTATACATATAAGCTATAAGATTACCTACTTCTAAACATCATCTTAGGGAAAGAATATGACAACTATTACTGGTTAGGTGTGAATCTACGGTGCATAACCTTCATAAGTACATTAAATAATCATTTTCAATTTATGTGTGCATGGTAATATGAGTTTGAAGTGTTTACAGAATAGCACTACTAAGTTCGCGAGGCCTAAGCTGAGCTTTGCATTTGTGTGAGTGTACATAGATAGTATAGGTGTGACATCGGCTTTGAGCGCGACGCGTCCCTTGCTTGGCTTAAACCGGCTTATGTTGCTTTTTGGCAACCGGCCTGAGGCGCGCGCACTGTACGTTTGGTGATCACTCACACAAATATAGGGCTCAACCTAAGGGCGCGTATTCGATTTAGCGCAACTCAAAATCAAAACGATTGTTAGAACTGCGTAGTAGCATTGACACACACTAGTACAATACAATGGTCTGTTTGTGTGCATCAGAGAATAAGCACGAATCATTGAAATTGATCGGCAAACGACAGCGCGCGATATTTTACAGTGCTTTTTAAAATAATTGTCTAAAAAAAAAAAATAGTTCGTATATCGGACTGAAAAATATTCTGTATGTTAAGCATAACCTTTATTTTCATAAAATAAATACATATTATATGAGTTATGTTTTTATTATTCAAAAATACTAGTGAAAAAAAATTTATCAAAGTGAACCGATTTTGTACTTTTTCAACATTCTTTTTTAATACATAATTTATATATTTTCGTAATTTTGGCTCTGTAGTACACTTTAAGACTGTATATCCTGTTGGAAAAACGCATAAAACTTAATATTTTGGCATACTGTAATGGTTGTATTCGTCCTGAAAGTTAACTCTGACGTCTATTTTCGTAAAACGCTATGAAAGGATTGTCTTCGCTTTAAAAACCTATAATTAAAAATTATACTTTTACTCTGTAGTTCCCTAAATCAAGATTTAATCTTTCTCAAAACTGTAATTGTCTTTAAATAATCTGTTCACATCATTACGGTATTGCTCTGGGCAAAACGCGAAAACATGAAGTTTTCGTTACGAATCGAATACACGCTCTTAAGCCTCGCGGAATATACCTAATGCTTTCTATTAGTTCTAAAATATGATACAGTGAAAAACCACAACAAATACAAAACAATTTCTGGTTTTCCCGTTCGATTGACCTCCATATCTTGAAGTGGTCATAAAAAATGAACGCTGAAAAGTGCTCTGTACTCCGTTTATATTCTTGTCTGAATGATAATAAAAATAACGCCAGTAGATACCTAGGTATACAAATACAATCAATTGGAATATTGTTTTTTTATGATTTTATGTTTTTTATTTTATGTTTATTCGATTCGTGACGTAAACTTCATGTTTTCGGGTTTTGCCCAGAGTAAATCGTAATGATGTGAGCAGATTATTTAAAGACAATCACAGTTTTAGAAAGAATAAGTCTTGATTTAGGGAACAACAGAGTAAAAGTACAATTTTACATTATGTTTTTTTAAAGCGAAGACAATCCTTTCAATAGACGTCAGAGTTAGCTTTCAGGATGAATACAACCATTACAGTATGCCAAAATATTATGTTTTATGCGTTTTTCTAACAGGATATATAGTCTTAAAGTACTACAGAACCAAAGTTACGAAAATATTACAATTATGTATTAAAAAACAATGTTGAAAAAGTACAAAATCGGTTCACTTTGTCAATTTTTTTTTCACCAGTATTTGAATATTTATTTTATGAAAATAAAGGTTATGCTTAATATACAGAATATTTTTCAGTCCGATATACGAACTCATTTCATTTTTTTTTTTGACAATTATTTTAAAAAGCTCTGTCAACGATCGCGCGCTGTCGTTTGCCGATCAATATCAATGATTCGTGCTTATTCTCTGATGCACACAAACAGACCATTGTATTGTACTACTGTGTGTCAATGCTGCTACGCTGTTCTAGCAGTCGTTTAGATTTTGAGTTACGCTAAATCGAATACGCGCCCTTAACGGAAACATCTGATCAGATGAAGACCTCGAGGTCTTAAAGTCCTAAACTAGAACCTATATTATAATTAGGGACAGCTCATCTCAAGCGTGTCACCTAAATTCACCAACGGAGATTTTTACAGAATAGTACCTACTGCGGGATTTAATAATTTCCTCCATTTATCTATACGTCTATACAATCTATATCTATCTATACAAATAAATAAAATTGAAGTGTCTGTTTGTAATTTTTAAATAACAGCTTTTAACTAAATGCATATGATAGTAAGTATGGTACCAATCCCAAAAAATCATTGTTTAAAATTTTTGTCTGTGTGTCTGTCTGTCTTTCTGTCTGTTTGTTCCGGCTAATCTCTGAAACGGCTGAACTGATTTTGATGGGACTTTTACTGGCAGATAGCTGATGTTATAAGGAGTAACTTAGGCTTTTATTTTAGAAAAAAATAGGGTTCCGCACAAAAAAAATTAAACCCCAACCGACTATTACGCGGACGAAGTCGCGGGCATCAGCTAGTATTTTATAATAATACTAGTGGATCCAGCAGACGTTGTCCTGCTCTAAAAATAAAACAAAACCTAGAACCCGACAGCAGCGTTACCTACCGGGTCCAATTGTGAATCTAAACCATTCTCGAATCCACTGGAATACACACAAAAAAACATCAAAACCGTTTAGAAGCACTTCACTTTCATACATACGTACAAAAGATTTTTTGTGGGTATTATAAACAGTTTCATTACAATAATTGATTGAAGTAGACATAATATATTTGTTATTTATCCTAAAGCCCCTGTCAAAAAGGACGTCAACTCTGCACCCATGAAATAGGTTAAAAGGACCATAAAATCGTGATGATACCCATTTAAAAAACTCAAAACAAATTCATGCACATTGATGATTCCCAATATTAAAACGTTATAATAGTAAGACAATTTTATTTATTTATACAAGTCAAGTGTTTGGCTACTGGGACTCCATGTGAAGTGGCTGGATATTGCGCAACGCACTAAATCATGAGAGTACTGTACTACATGGTACAGTGTATGATCTATATGTCTAGACTAGCTTTCTAGTGTTTAGTCTATCGCGTTTTGATATTGGGCTCAGCTTCGTTTAAAATTAGTGTTAGGATGATTGATTTATTTTTGGTCCTATGGATCACATCTGTTGGGATTGTTGGGTGTGTGTTCAAGCCTTATTGCTATGTCACGTACAATATTGCTTATTGCTATGTCACCAACAGTTATGATAAATTTTTGGTATGAAAATGATGATGTTTATTAAAATTATCAGACTTCTGCAGGAATGAGTTAGCTAGTCAGTTATTGTGTTATCTTGACGTGCCATTGACAAAAAAGGGTTCATGTTTTTATAATTTGTAGTTTCCACTATCCAACCTAGAAAAGATGTTGTTGAATTAATGTTCACTAAAGAAACAACTTCCAAATCAGTCCATCTTAACGAAAGTATTTCCCAGAGTGTTTACCCATAGAATGACTGAACAGCTTCTATTCATTATAGAGTAGGTGCTCAAGTGATACACAGTAAGATAATTATAATTACGACGATAAGCGTGGGGTCATCAGGCAGGTCCTTTGAGCGCATTAACTGCTGTCAAATTGTTGTGTAGACTTAAGAATAGATAGAATGACTCAATTTAATTACTTTTGATTTTCATTACATGAAAAGGGTTTTTTTATAGTTTTAAGGGTTTAGTTTAAGGGCGTTTGGCCGCAACTCACCTGATCCATCCGCATCTGTGAAGATGCGGCCTAGGGTGGAGTATGTTTGCCTAGGATAAACCGGTAATGGCCGCGTTTGATTTTCTTCAATTTGTGACTTCGGCGATCGTCTCAATTTTACTTCGACAGTTACCCTATTAAAATTGCGATACCAAAAACATGTACTTTCGAAACAAAAATAGCATTTTAGCAAAAAAAATAGTGTGCCTTACTTTAATTTCTACGAGTTTCAAAGCTCTGTAACATGTCAAACATCATCGTGGGAGCCTGACCACCTCAATGCGGTAATGTGTGTCCTGCCCCTTGAAAATCAGTCACGACAGTCTCTCCATTCTCAACTTTTAACCTACGTGCACAAGGACCAATTTCTATTTGAATGCGGTCTTGGACCAGGACACGTTAATTTACAATAGTAAGCTTCTGTGCATACAAGTGTAGTGCTGTTATGATACTCATCATGGTCTTAAGATGAGTGTCAATTTGTTTGAGCCACTTGAGATATTTATTACTTGGGAGATTATTTTATGTAGGTAGATACTCTGTCTTTGAAAAAGGCTCTGTGACCAAAGTTTGAAAGTTTTCTTAGCAGAAAATGAATAATTAAGAAACACTGCAGGATTTAAAGCAATGTTTATAAATTTCACAAGTTCATGATCACACACTGTTGAAACAGAAACAAATTGAAAAGAGGATAAAAATATTGTTGTCTCATCATCATCATCATCATCATTTCAGCCGAAAGACGTCCACTGCTGGACATAGGCCTCCCCCAAGGGGGGGTTTTGCCATAATCGCCACGCTGGGCAGGCGGGTTGGCGATCGCAGTATGGTTGTTACAAAGGCACAGAGAACGCTGCTGCCCATTCTCTTATGAGTCCCTTAGTCGCCTCCGTTAGTTGTCTATATTTTTGTTTTTGCTGAAGAGTTTGTTGGTTTGTTTGTTTGGTTGAACGCGCTAATCTCAGGATCTACTGGTTCAAATTGAAAAATTCTTTTTGTGTTGGATACTCCATTTATCGAGGAAGGCTATAGGCCCATGCGAAGCTGGGTCGGGTCGCTAGTATTTTGTAAACAGAAAATGTGCTTTAGTTCTTGTTACTCCAAATATAAAAAGTAATAACAACACAAGCCTATTAGGTCTATTTTATTTGAAGAGAAGGCAGGCAATAAATACAGTCAGTAAAGTAAAAAAAATCATCATCTGCTTAGCCTTTTCCCAACTATGTTGGGTCTGCTTTCTGTCTGACCGGATCTGACCTCCACAACCCAGTTGCTGAGCTACACGATACCCCTTGGTAAGACTGGTTGTCAGATTTTCTAGCTTCTAACTACTTACAACTACTGTCAAAAATCTACAAATGACAGCCCAGACCAACGGATTTACGTGCTTACCGAGGCAGCGGAGGGGTCTCGGCATGAAATGGATGCTCACCCATCCACAGACCGGCCGCAGCAAGCGTAGCTTAACCATCATTACGGGTCGATCCGTACGGCCTTTACAGCCACGAGCTCCTGCGCAAAAACTCAAACTCAAAACCATTTATTATAAATACACCATTTGCAGGTACTTTTGAATTGTCAAAGAATCAGTCAGAAAATTAAAGCTAATTGGAACTACTGTGTTACCTGGCCCTTCATAAAAGGAAGAGGAGTCACAGAGCTCTTACAGATCTGCGACACAGTGTCGCGACCGGCGCAGATACCAGATGGGTACCGCGATCGAGCGTCGACGACAGTCGCCGACAGCCGGCGAGCGCTGCCAATCGCCTGCGACTGCCCGCGACCGGCACAGATACCAGATGGGTATGCGGACCTTGTGGAAACTAGAACTAATTTCAGTGCGTTCAAGCGATTTTGCAATACCTATTATTGGAATCAAATTTAATGTAACAGCTCACTTTTTAGGACCCATTAATTATGTCAATTATAATCCGTGGTGCTTAGCTACTGGGTTTCTCCCAGTTGTAAACGTCCCTTTGTGCCTATTGGCCTAGTTCTGTTCTGTCTCCTGCTTGATTTGGAGGGAAGTGGAAAATATGTTTTTCTTACTCCTCCGCTGTTCTTTTCTGATTAATTTAGTTGCGGGATCCAAGACAGTTGAATCGTTTCTCTGGGACTCGTCGAGCTTCATTGCTCTGGCGCTTTTCTGGTGGTCGCCACTGTTGATTCTGGCTTACAGGAGTTACAGTGGTTAGGGAATAGTGTGACGGGCTTGTCCCATTTAAAAAAAGATGGGTACCGCGATCGAGCGTCGGCGACAGTCGCCGACAGCCGGCGAGCGCTGCCGATCGCCTGCGACTGCCCGCGACCGGCACAGATACCAGATGGGTGCCGCGATCGAGCATCGGCGACTGCTGCCGATTGGTGTCGGCGATCGTCGCCAACAGTCGGTGACAGCTGTCGCGGCACACTGTCGCGGATGTGTAAGAGCTCTAATGTAGTAGAGCTCTGACTGTAACCTACCAAAATGAACATTTCGTCAGTAAAAGTACTACTAGATTTTGCCCGCGTCTTCGTCCGCGTGACTGTCGGTTAACTCGGATGCAGACGAAGTCACGGTAGTAGCCTGTATCCTTTCTTTGGGCTTACGCTCAGTCTGTACAAAATTTCATCGATATCGATTTAAGAGTTTAGCCGTCAAACCGTAACAAACAAGCGAACTCAATTTTTGACGTGATAACGTCTCATAAATCGATGAACACCGGCTGCACGAATGAAAAAGTGTCACGTTCCGCCTGAGCCTGAGCGTGCAAGCGAGAGCGCGGAACAAGCGATAGAGAGGCACGATCGGCCCAAGTAATAAATAAGCTCCGCTCACCTCGATGGAAGCCATTATTTGCTTATGTTATACATGTTAGCCATTATGTTTCTTAATGACGTTATCACGTAAAACTATCGTCCGTAAACCAACTTTACAGAACCAATTTTTTCAATTGAGCCTATGTTACTCAGGAATAATGTAGCATTATAATGGTGACAAAATTGTTGAAATCGAACCAATACTTTTTGAGTTAAATCGTAACAAACAAACAAATCTTTCCTCTTTACATATTGGTTTCGATTAGATAATCGCCAGTCCCACAATAGGAGCCTAAACTCAAAAACAATGCCAAAGTATTAAAATAACAGAACAATGAACAGCTAAGTGATAAACCAAATATTGTTAATATGAGAACCCGACCCATAAAAACCGTACAATGTAACCGACACCGGTAAATAAGGCAAAATTTTACGGTTCGAATAACGCGCCCCTCTTAAAAGCTAAAATGGAGTCAAGTGATTGTTTGCGGGGTAGCGATCAGCAGGCAAATCTGTGTGCGTACTGTGATCCATCAGCAATCGGGTAGTCTAAGAGCTAAAGAAGAAGATGGTAATACACGATGGAAAAGGCATTGATGCGTTAACTTTTTCCGTCATTTCAGTACATGGTTCCAGAAACCCATTCAAACTTTTCGTCGCTTATAATAAACTAGGTTTCGCCCGCGACTTCGTCGGCGTGAATATCAGTGGACCAAATTATTTATGTTTTAGAAGCTTAAAAACTATAACAAATAAAGACTATTGTGAAGCACTTACCCTCTGATAAATCCACCATTCAAGTTCAAATATTAAAAAAAAGTATATGTTATAGAACTGGCTTCAATTTAAAACTGGATGAACTAATCCATCTTGCTGCTGTCTCCTTGCCTATCCTCTAAGTAGTACAGGGGTGGAGCCATCCCTGTCCCCCCCACCGCAATACAACACTTTAATGCCCCGCGATTTGTTTGTGAACCATTTTACAACACTATAGAGACAATAAGAGGGATTATGGTCGTAGAAATTTAAGATTTTATGTAAATTATAATTATGTCAGTTCACTTTTTATTATTATGACGGCGTGCCTTACTGGCACAATAACTATGAAGAATTGGTAAGGAGAATGAGGGAGGTCTTTGTCCTGGAGTAAGACCCAGAGACCTAGCTTTGGCCGAAAGGTGTCGTATTTCGGCGATTTCGCAGAAGGCTACGCGACACCATGCAGCGCAACACGACGCCGTCACTTCGTGTACAATAGTTTAAAAATATTTTTTGCGGATTTTTAACCGACTTCAAAAAAAGGATTCGAGGTTCTCAGTTCTATTAGAGTATATTGGCTGAACTGAGTTTGATGCGGTTTTCAGAAAAGTGTTTGTTACATTCTGGAGAAGGGTTTAGTATACAACAAACCGAAATTTATTCAGCGCTTTTTGAAAAAAACAACAACAACCGAGAAGACGTTTTCGTTTCTTCCATCTTTCCATCTTTGGAAGACTTTCAATCTCTGTTTTAACTGTGTTGCCGTTCCTTAATGGATTTGGGTGATAAGGAGGCACTAAAAGGTGGAAAATAAAAATATTAAAAAAAAAAGTGAACTACCTTCAATAAAAAGAACTAAAAAAGTGATAAATAACTTTAGCACAGAGCACACATGACTTTAGTTTCGGAAGTCGGTGGCAATACAATACCAGTAACAAAACAAAGCCACCGACTTCCGAAACTAAAGTCATGTGTGTTCTGTGCTAAAGTTATTATCACTTTTTAGTTTATTTTTGACGGCGGTTCTCTTTTCTTCAAAAATATTTTTTAGTCATTATGTATGATAGTTTGTAAGGTATATGTTATGGGTCTTTAAATCCCGAAATAAATGATTTATTAGTATTAATACAAGCTAAGAATGTTCCGAAATGATGCTATTCTGCTATTTATTGTTTTTGTCACATTGTCCATGTTATTAACCTAGTTGGTTACTTTTTTAAATTATACTATTGTGTTCAACTGTAAAATGGCCATCGAAAACAGGTGATGAATAAAACTAGTGCTTATCCTAGTTTAAGCCCAGTGGCACTTTCTCTAGTATCTTGCCACATTATAGAATAACTTCCTTGTTTGTTTGCCCTGTACATTAGGTTACGTCTTGGCTTAGTAAATATTCTTAATTCTATTCTAAATAAAATAATAGTAATAAAACAGCATTATATGCTTTTCCTTCACTGTAAAATTCAGATAGAAAGAATAGATAAGAGATAACGAAGAAGACAAGAAGCAGTTTCAATAAATTGATGGATGATATTTTTCCCGTCGTGGGTAGAACCTGTCAGCCGATTCTGTAAAAATCTCCACTTGACTTGTGTTCTAACTACGCTTAAGATTTTGTTTTATAGAATCAACCGGCTGAAGATAGAACAAGCGTAGAGAAAAGCACAAACAATGATAGAATAATGTTCTGCTGGTGGTGATAAGCTATCTTTATCTAATTATCACCTACTATAAAAATATTGTAATGGCACTATACTCCATTTACAATAGCATTAAACAGAAGTTGAAAAAGGTTATTTTTAAAGCACACTTTATAACAAAAATACTATAAACACGTTACAGTTCGATAGACGTCGAATTTATTACAGTCTATTTTTTTACAGCAACTGTCGCACTTGAATTGTAACCACTTTTATATTTTTTTTATGAAATTATGTGGCTTTCATTTAGTTGTAACTACGAGTATTATTTCATTACAATTTAAAATTACAGTGTTAATGCTAAAAACCTAAAAGAAGCAGGAATGAACAATAGCGGGAACGTTATACGTTTCACTCAATTTAAAATGTTACCAGAACTTTAAAAGACTTTTATTTTGTTTATATTATTATACGTCCATATTTAATCTTAGATCTATTTATCAAAGTCATGACAGAATAACAATAATTACAATTATTTTAACTTATCTTTAAAATAAAATGTTTTGCATTCCTGTTTCTACAAGCTTCTTTTTTCTAATAATAAATGTATAAATATATAAATGTATAGGTAATTTGGTATAGGTGTTTTATCATTGAAATATTTTTTGTAATAGGTACAGTCAACAGCAAAAGTAGATGATCAAAATCAGAAATTCAATACTAATGAACGGAGTTCGCGTCAGAACTGTGTGGCGTCGAAGTGATTCAAAAGTATGTGTGTGACAATCACATACTTTTCAAACGACTTCAAAAAAGGAGGAGGTTATCAATTCGTCTGTATTTTTATTTTTTTTTTATTTTTTTATTTTTTTATGTTTGTTACCTGATTTCTCGGGACTGGGTGAACCGATTTTGATTATTCTTTTTTTATTTGGAAGCTAGTGCTTCCCGTGTGGTCCCATTTTAATTTGGTCCGGTTCTGACTATGGCATCCATGAGAAAACCGTATAAGTCTTAAATTTGCATTAAGAATGTGCGCGATTTGTTACGCGATTTCTCAGGCAAACGTAAACCGATTTTAAAAATTCTTTTTTATAGATAGGGTATGCTTCAGGGGTGGTCCCATATAAATTTTATCGAAATTGATTCAGCACTTTTTGAAAAATCAACAAATACCCAAAAATTTTACATAGACGACGTTTTAGTTTCATCAATCTTTGTAGTAATTAACTTTCAATTTCTTCTGAATAGATTTGAATGAGAAGGAGGTACTAAAAAGCGGAAAATAAAAAGCTTTTTACAAAAAAGACAACCGCCTTCAAAAAGTGAAAAATAACTTTAGCACAGAACACACATTGACTTTAGTTTCGGAAGTCGGTGGCAATACAAAACAACAAACAGAACAAAGCCACTGAATTTCGAAACTAAAATCAATGTGTGTTCTGTGCTAAAGTTATTTTTCACTTTTTGAAGGCGGTTGTCTTTTTTGTAAAAAGCTTTTTTAATAAATAAACTAGTAATAAATTATATAAATCAGTATTGAATTTCTGATTTTGATCATCTACTTTTGCTGTTGACTGTACTTCCAGAAACTTCCTCTTACAATCAAAAAATATGCCGCGGAGGGCGGAGGCTGTGGCAACGTCAGCGTCGCTGGTCCGTACGGTCAGGTGGTGTAATAGCATTAACAGACGTTCGAATATGGTGCGCTCCGCACCGTGAACTTGCTGTGCTCCGGACCACATTCGACGGTATGTGCAGCGGTCCGACGCACATTATTATTATTATTGACGGTGCGCTCGGTTCGATGATTCTTCCACAGGATTTGGTGCGGTCCGCACCTAGTCCGATCGTGTGGCCGAACCACCGCACCGTTCAGCGCTTTAGTCGCAATTCTACCTCCAAGTGAGACCGAGTTTTCAATGTCGTCAGGCCAAAAAGGCGTGAATATCTTCATCATCAAGGACTTTTATAAGTTGCATATGACTGTACGACTCTATGTCTTTTAAATACAATTTTGCCCATTCTTTTCTTTTCAACCGACTTCAAAAAAGGAGGAGGTTATCAATTCATCTGTATTTTTTTTTTTTATGTTTGTTACTTGATTTCTTGGGACTGGGTGAACCGATTTTGATGATTGTTTTTTTATTTAAAAGCTAGTGCTTACCGTGTGGTCCCATTTTAATTTGGTCCAGTTCTGACAATGACATCCATGAGAAAACCGTATAAGTCTTAAATTTGCATTAAGTATGTGCGCGATTTGTTACGCGATTTCTCCGGCAAACGTAAACCGATTTTAAAAATTCTTTTTTTTATGGATAGGGTATGCTTCAGGGGTGGTCCCATATAAATTTTATCGAAATTGATTCAGCACTTTTTGAAAAATCAACAAATACCCAAAAAATTTACATAGACGACGTTTTAGTTTCATCAATCTTTGTAGTAGTTAACTTTCAATCTCTTCTTAATAGATTTGGATGAAAAGGAGGTACTAAAAAGCAGTCTTTTTGATAGGTGTAGTAGCTACGACGGTTGCCGCAACTAACGCGATTTTAGCTTGTTTGGATAAAGTTGGAGGCATGTCGACGTGATCACTGTGTAGTAGCATGGAAAGCACTGGACCATCTTTGATGCGGTGCGGTGGTGTGTCGTGTGATTTATTAGTACCTACCTACTATTAGTTTATCTTAACTGGTACTTACCCCAACAGCAACACATACAAAAAGAAAAGCAGATGTGAAATAAAATTGCTGTGATTCATACTTATTAAAGTCATACACAACGTCGTTTGTACATCATTCACATTTCGTCATTTCACTAATCATAATTTACGTGAACTCAAAACTAATTAGTTTTTAACTTTTACATAACCTAAACTCGCATTACTCCAGTTAAACAATTTCGTTAACCCGTCATTCAATACGGTTAATATTACAAACCCTTTCTGCCGTGTCGTGCGTCAGGCATGTTTGTTTTAACTCAATTTTAGTATCACGTTACCGAGCTTTAGGAAAAAATCCGCGGCGTTTAGTGACAGGGGTGCTCAAAGTTTGGTTCAAATAGTTTGGGGCTCATAATTATTTAGTTATTTCAATTTTATACAACAACAGGTACAAAAGTGGACTTAATGAATTATGCATTATCTACCAGTCAACCAAAGGTGGTGAAGAGATATTTTGGTTTATATTTAAGGATAGAAACGCATTTGACGAAAAATCCATTCCATAGTTAGTAAACTATCCGATGACGTGTCCAATACACAACGTGTCGTGTGTTGCGTGTCTAAGCACACTGCATGGCGGTTCATCGGTTATGTGAGTAAAGTTGTATGTTTTATTATATATTCGATTGTTAAGACGTTATGCGACCACCATTACACTTGAGTTTTATTGATGATTTTTACCATCACCAATTGCAAATACCTGATTCTTCCACCTTATGTTTGTGCAGAAGTGTCAAATAAAGACTTGCGAGCCCAGAGCCTTCTTCCTCTCTTATCTCTCTTTATCAAATGATAATATGGCTTTCTCCTTTGTATCGATAGCAACCTAGTAACTCAAACGCCTACCTACGTCATAATTCACAATGACTAAAAACTTGGATGCTAGATGGCCACCTAATGAGCTAGTTCATTGTTTAAATTCTGAATCGGCAGATGAAAAATTCCGAATTTAAAAATTGAACTAATAGAAAAAGTAAAACATATAGTTACCTAAGTGTTGTTAAGGTTTGTCTTTGGTTCAGAAACTTTTAACCCACAGTACACCTCAGTAAGCTTAATCCTGTACTTTAATAGGAAGTTTTCTAGGTGCAAAACTTTGGGACACACTGCAAGACATCAGTGAGGAACGACTATTAAGTAATAGTTGTGCGCCGGATGCGACTTGTAAATATTGCCGCGCGCAGCAAGACATCACATCTGTGGAGTAGACTTCTTTATATTTTGACAATAATTGTAGCTTTTCATATATTGTTGTGTTGGTGCTTTTTGTTGTTTCTTCGATATTTGCCTAGTTAACTGTGACGATTTACAAATAGAGTTTACTTCAACATTGCTATCGTTATGTTGTTGAAATTAAATTAATGATCTATGGAAAACATAAAGGCAATGTTAAAAATAATGATCAATATTGTACGTGACATTAGTTATTACTAAACTTTTTTACATCTACATCTGGGCTAGAGGGTCTGGGTAGTTAAAGTTACTGTATAAACAAGATTTTTCCGTGTATGCGGAAAACAAGTTAAAGATAAAGATACAGATCATTTTATTTGTCAAAATATGCGTAAACATGCAAATTAAGCATGCAGGATGACACAGTATTAATATTTCGAAACATACATGTTTCACCCGTATCCGCACCCAATATATTCAAATATTCGAAGCGACTCTACTACTTTTTGCTTCCGCTTTAAAAGCGCCAATAAATTAATTAGAACTACGTTAAAGACGTCAATAGCTTGTCTTAAATATTCTATACGCCATACATCATCCACCACATCACATCTTCTAAGTTAAGCAATAATCACCTTTATTGCCCATCAAAATTGTCTTCACATAAGAAAATTTAGCACGCAACTTTACGCCTCACACTAAAAATTTATGTAAACAAAATATAGTTATTTTCGTAGTTTTTAAAATATAAATGAGGCCCATTGAGGACGCTGCGTTCAATGAGATTGAAAAAAATAATTAAAAATAGTGTTAATGGGCGCACGGGACCATTTTATGGGAAATTAGACAGAGGAAGTGTCTTCACGGCCTTTTTATCTGGACTTTTTACGAGAAAAGAGGTTTTATATCCATAATTATGTGTTTTTTTTTAATGTGCGCAAAGGAGAACGGATAATTTGATGCTAGTATATAGAAGTGCGCGCGCACAGGGTTGCCATACGACCGGAATGTTGATGTCACGATGGCTATTAGAGGTAACTCGTATATATTTATGAACTATTTTTGGAACATCGGTTGTCGGAATTATTCGTTTTAATCGTAGCGTTATCAATCGACCTCATATCGTATCGCAAGAATGCAAATTCAGAATTGAGATTTCCTTTTTTTGCATTTACTAGCTGAAACATCAGATATCATAGCCGCGTGTGGTGCCGGCTTCGAATTGCACCACCCCATTTCTACCCGTGGTTGTCGTGGAAGGCGACAGAGGGATATTGACCAGCAGCAGTGACCTTCTGAGTGAGTAGGTAGGTACTATAAAACCTACTGCGATCGCCAACATGCATTGGCCAATCATGGTGATTACAGCTGAATTCCCCCTTAGGGGAGACCTATGCCCAGCAGTGGGCCTGTAAAGGTTAACAAGATGATGACCTATAGGCATCTGCAGTACCAGAAGCCTTGCAGTTACCATCCCATAAACAAAGTTGAATTGTCTATGCCTGTAATTACACTGCACCTATATTCTTAAAACCGGAATACAGCAACTCTGCTTTGCAGACAAGCTCCTCCACAAAGATATCTACTGCATAATTAATGGCAGTATTCTGTTTTTCGATTCAATGGTAGGTATTTCCCAAATAATATTATGGCCTCGTAAATCTGTTACGTAGGTACAAAATTCATAACATTTATTTAAATTAGACCATTAAAGGACACTTCATGAAAGAAAAACTGGATCTAACCACTTCCTCAGCGTGTTGATGGCAAACACGGATGTCTATCATGTGTATTTTTTAGTATGTATGTGTGCGAGTAATTGAGCGAGTTAGTATGTACCCCTTCCAAATGGTAGTTTCGTATGCAGAAGAATCGGCAAGAATCTCCATACTTACCCTTTTAATATAATTGATAGCAATGTTTTTGTATAATTTCAGTAATATTATAAGTGAATTTGATGTACATACCTTGCATAAAACTCACTATACTAAACAAAGTATTACAAGTTAAGAAATTACAGCTAAGTTATGTTCATAGATACCTACATAGTAGGTACTTATTAACATAATTAAGAATATTGAAACAGTAGACGACAACTCCTTAATGTATTTCAACAGACATTCAAATAGTATTTATGTGCACCAGAGCAACCTGTAAGTCCAAAAAAATGAATTCGTATTAATTAGCAATCAGTTTGATTTTGTCTAGACTAGATTGTTCTTCGGAGCCGGACCAGCATGTTTCCCAGCATTCTTATCTTTGATATAATCTACAATTAAATATATTCCAGTTTCAAATTCTGACAGCCCTCAATGAACAATAGGGGTTAATGAGGTATTCACAGTCATAAACATAAAACTGCACGAACTGCTATAATTACTAAACACTATAGCTGCCTACTTACAATCAAAGATCAGTACACTCCTGCGCATCTTTTTCAGAATTTATGCCGGTTACAGAGATTACGCAATAAGTTTGTGAATTTTTGTTTTCTTATTTTAAAGATTTGAGGCATATCTTTTCTAATTGAGTACTAAAGAATACCGGTCTTTTCTGCTGAAAACCTATGAGAATAAATCTTAGGTAATCACTGTAAAAATATACCTAGCTTGAAAATTAACCGTCCGCGAAGTATTGATCTTAAATACTAAAAAAAAAAATACTTTGATTTTATTTTTCGTGATTTTTTCACCGATAATATGTGGGCACAATACTTCTATGAATTTTTTGTTGTCTTTATTTTCTTTTTAACTGACTTCAAAAAGGAAGAGGTTCTCAATTCGGTTGGTTTTTTGTTTATGTATGTACATCGATTACTCTGAGATTTATGATCCGATTTACTTTTTTGATTCTTTAGTTTGTTCCGGAATAGTTGCCATTTGGTCCCATCAAAATTTAACCTTATTTAACCCAGTAGTTTTCATTTTATGAACATTTTTTTTTTTTATATATTTATTTTTATGTTTGACAACGCATAACTTTTTTCAGTGTAGTCTGATTTCGATTATTCTTTTTTTAAAAGATAGCGTATACCTCAAATTTGGTCCCATAAAAATTTCAAGAAAATATTCCACCCCTAAGGATTGAAAATCAAGGGATGAAAGTTTTTTTTTGGTGTCGCCGTTTGGTAATTAATTTCTATGACGAGAAGTAGGCACTAAAAAGCGAAAAAAAAATTTTTAATAAAAAAGACAACCGTCTTCAAAAAGTATAATACAGAACAACAAGCAAAACCAAAGCCGCCGACTTGCAAATTGAAACTTGTTTTATACTTGAAGGCGGTTGTCTTTTCTCTTTTTTTAAATATTCTAATCTCACATCAGGTGAGTTATGATGCGGCCTAAGGTGGAACACGCTAGCCTTGAATGAACTGGTTTACTCGTGCCTTGAAGATACCCAGATTATATTTATCAAGGGAGAGACAGGTAGGCAATGAATTCCACAGTCTGGCAGTTTGCACAATAAATGTGGAATCAAAGAGCTTGTATGAGTGCTTAGCTGTAGGCGGGCTCGAAAACCACTTTTATTTCTACATAAATCTTCACAATTCCCATAGCCCTTCATTGCTCAAAAAAAACCTCATTCACAAATTGGCAACAGTGGGACCACCAAGAGTAGGTACTCTTGAAACACATTACTGCCATCAAATGCAAAAAACCAAACAAGTGCGAGTCGGCTCGCGCATGTAGGGTTCCGTACCATCGTACAATATATTAAGATCTAGCAAAATGCCGAGCCGAAATAAACACACCTGTGTTAGGAGCTCTTTAATTTTTTAAATGTATTATTTTTTGGGCCAGCTTGTTTCTTTTAAATATAGTAAGGAAAACGAAATCGATCGTCGAATCGATAACGCCTGGAAACTGGTCCATGAATACGCTAATGGAGGGTGATTTACCGATCTCCCTGAAGCGAAAGCTTATCGATATGTGTATCCTGCCCATCTTAACCTACGGTTCTCAAACCTAGTCGACCACCGTCTCAAAAGTCCTGCCTTGGAATGTGCCAAAGAGCAATAGAGCGCAGCATTTTGGGTGTAAAAAGAACAGACAAAATACGTAACACCACGCTGCGCTCCAAAACATGGATCATAGACGTGATCAAAAAGGCTGCCCGGCTCAAATGGTTTTCAATTGAGCGGGTCACGTCAACCGCATGCACAGAGACCGCTGGACAAAGGTCTCCAGCATTGGGTGCTTGAAGATGGTCGGCATCGCCGAAGCCGGCCCAAAAAGAAGTGGTGAGAAAACCTAGACACGTACAGCGAGGGCTAGTTTGAGGTGGCGCAAGAAAGGAATACCTGGAAAGGCTTGGGGGAGGCCTTTACCCAGCCGTGGGACACAAAGGGCTAATAAAAAAAATTGTTGATAAAGCGGTCATCATGGTAATATACACTGTACAAATTTCAAGTGTCTTCACGGTTTGAAATATACTGCTATGCGACAGAGGGACGAACCGTTCTGTTACAGAACCCTAAAAAGGCGAAAGTTCACTTAAAGAAAAAAGATGTACATACGCCCTTTTTGAGTAGAAGTAGATTAGTCGGTGCGCTTGAAGTGACCGCGCCGGTGGTCGGCGACGCCCGTCGTATCGCAATGTCGCTCGTCTAGACACGAAACACGAGATACGACGGTAAAACTCGAATGGTTGTGGGAAAGTGAGTAGGGAGTAAGTTTTAGAGAGAGAGTCCAGAATTGCTGAAGTAAGAGTAAATGAAATGGGTATGGGGTGGTGTAAAATAATTACGTACACATGAGACATTATTGAATCAAAATCTGCTTTTTTTCATGCCATAAATAGAGCATACATACAAGTGGTTAATGACGAACATTTTCAGGTTTTTAAAGAGATAAGTCCGTTTTAAAATAAATAAAGTAGCGTTTAGGTTTCTACCATTTTTAACACTTATTGTAAATCACATTACTTTATCTCCTCGCAAAAAAAAAACACAAATAGACAAGTCAAATCTCGAATCACTTTCTCCTCACTTTGTTCTCACAAGTTCATAGTAGGGGGTCGTCGGGTAAAGCACACTTGCGTCAATGTGGTGCGATTTTTTTAACGTCGCGACAAGTTTTAGTCTGTTTTGCCTGCCGTTAAGTGGCATGGCGAAACTTTACTAATTTGCTTTTTGCACGACCTTTTTTTTGTTTAAAGGGTTGCCAAAGATAAAGGTCAAAACCTTTTAAATTGTCATAAAAGAAACCAGTAGGGGTAACGTTGAATGGAATTGTTTAGAACAAAAACAAATTGCGAAAAGAAGACAGTTTTAATTTATAATACTTAGTTATTTGTAGAGCCCCAGGGGTGTCTGGGCCAGAATAGCGCCCGACCATTTCATCCAGAGGTTGTTGTAGCAGGCGACTAAGGGAAAATCCATAGCGGACGTACTTAACAACCTTATTGAGATCGCCAAGACGCCTGCCAAGTGTGGGGATTAAGGTAACTTCCCCCCCCCCCCCTCCACCGTGGCCTTTCTAGCCTATGTTTTGTCCCACCAATGAGCAAAGTCCTCCCTTCCTTGAGTGGCCTCTGGCTATGTTCGCCCTACATACATGATTAGTTTGTCACCACCGTAGTCGCAGTTGTGTTTAGTTGCCAATTTCAATACCATAACACTTCTACCTCTTGTAAACAGAAACTAACAATTTATAACTTGTTCATACACGTAGGTTACCACAAAACAGGATATTCATTTTTATATATCTTTATTTAGCATTTATTTTTGAAAATCTACACTATACAATTTGCCCTTCTTACACCTACTCAAACATGTACAGCGAATTCAAAAAGACCATCCCACTTTTGTATGCACAACATGCATTTATTCTTTTTTTAACACTTACGACATTAATGACCAGCATTTTAATTTCATTCATATGCTGTTAACTATCAAGCCAAGCACCGTACAGACAGAATCATCATAATTGCAACAACAACTGCACAACTTTGCAACCGGTTTGATGGCAGTAGTTACGACTGTTCCCATCGGGTTGTTTACAATTACGTACACTGAACATTTGGTATGGATAATATACTTGATGTGGTTCTCATGTTGAGATGGTTTTCATCTGTATGACTTATGACTCATAGGAGACTATCGGTATTGGCAGATTTATTTTTTACTATATAACTTCTGCTCGCGACTTCATTCGCGTGAAAGTCGGTTATCGCGGATTAAAAGTAGCCTATTTACTTCCCCAGGGTTGATGCTATCTTCATACTAAATTTCAGGTTCAGCCGGTTTTTGGTGAAAGCGTAACAGACAGAGTTACTTTCGCATATTAAGTATGGAAGTATGGATTTATTGGCTTACCTACAATTGTTACACTAATACATAAGAATATTTACAGATTAGGTTTAGACTAAGTAAACACAAGAAACACAAATAGCAAAAATAATATTAAACTAAAAGAGCTACCAGAGAGTACTAGAGCGATAACAAGGAATAGATTTTTTTAAAGATAAAAGTTAATAATTGAAATTGCTTTACATATTACTTTGATTACGTAGGTACTTTGGTGGACCTGGCACTTGAATAACTGAAATAAAGTGCAACATATTTTTAAATGTGTAATTCCATACAGACGTGTGTAGGACTAACACGGGGGAACGAGTACCTCTTCGTCGCCTTGTTGATTCTTGAACACGCATTTCATGGAAGTGGATATATTTTCATTGTCAAAGCAATTATTTAAGAGAATTTTTGTCAAGTCGTGGACAATGGTGTGGGTTACATGTTTGTTAATTTTTAGTTAACATTTTTTTGTTTTTTTCTGCATGTAACTGTTTTTTGTCCCTAATAAATAAAATAAAATAAAATAAAACAAATAAATAATTGGAGGACATCGTTCGCCATCGTTCTTGACAGAATGTCAGTAACGAGGGCCAATCTCAACGGAGACTAATGCTACGCGGAAGATATTCTAGTGTCCAAACGCAGATAGACTTCCTCTTACCTCACTCTAGTCATATAGAACGGCAGTCCGTGCCTTACGGGCCACGAGGGTGTCACACCATCTTCCAAACTTCAGGCAGGTACTGAGAAATTCCTCATGTAAAAACTCAATAAGAATGCTGTAAAATAGCCAACATACATTATAGTAATTTATTGATAATAGCCATTCTGGGAGGAAAAAGACAGGACAAAATCAAGAACATCACGTTGTGTTGGCGGTGTCGCCAAAGAAGCCCAGAAAGAGGTGGCGAGATGACCTGGACGCGTACCACAAGGGCTTGTTCGAGGTACCGCTGCATGGACAAAATTTCCTTCTGCCTTTGCCCAGTAGTGGGACAGCATAGGCTAATAAAAAAAAACTTTATAAAGTCAAAATTGTACAGGATTAAAGAAAATACTACGCAAACTGTTCTAAGAACCCGTTCGTAGCAGCGTAGCAATTGTCGTAGCAAACGTAGACCCTTCGTAGCATATTTACGCTTTTGTTTTTAGAAGAAAATCTTTTTACCCTTACCCTTTCTATCTTATTATAAACACCCAAAATAACTCTCAATAGGTATTATTTAGTTTTATTGTAAGTAATTAGTAGATATTTGTGTTAACGACGAGTGCTAGTGATGTGTTTGTTTACGACGACACATCCGGCGCAGGCGCACGTGCATGTAACTCGAGCCACTGCTGCCGAGTGCGACTGTTAATGCAAAGTGTGAGCGGTAGTGATGCGCCTATTACTGGGATATTGATAAAAAAGTGCGTTTTATAGTGCATCTCAAGACTTCAGGAGTATCGAAAGAGAAATTGTAAAATGGTCTCAACGTTTTTGTTACTAGACATAACAATACTGAATACATAAAACTAGAATAAAATCTTGTATTTAGACATTAGACAAACAAAAACGTTGAGACAATTTCACAATTTCTCTTTCGATACTCCTAAGCTGAAGTCCTGTTTATATTATACTATTCACTATCCAGCATTCCATTATTCATAGAAAACTAACAGCTATACATAGAGTGAATTAAAGAAGTTGAGTAAGCCAATTAAAGGCTAGAAATGTAATAAATAATAGAGATTTTAAGGATCACAAGCAGCACGCACAACAATCAGAAAATTTTAAGAATTTAAGGATTAAATCACTAACACTAACCAACACTATTCACTTTTAAAAAAGTCAAGGTTTAGCTGATTCCGCACATTATGTACATAAATGTACCTAGTTTACATAATCTAGTTACGTCTTTAAGGTTTAACAATAAGTTATTAAGAGCGCCCTTCCCCATCGAACGAACTTCAACGCGAGCGTGATTGAAAAATTTTTTGTTTTAACCAACGCATAGCTCGAATACAAACGAGTGAGTGAGAACGCGATACCATCACAGGAAAATTGGCGGGCGGAAATTTCACAAAACTTGTTACAGGAAATACGTGTTTTTCTAAAAAAAATCCTTACAAGTTTTTGGTAATAATGTTTGTAGTTTAGAATCTCCATTACTTGTGCTAGGTTTCTATGAAGCTGTTTTTTTTTACTTTTTCAATATATGAGTGCATTATGACCGGCCAAAGTTCTGCAGTGCAATTCTGTAAGAATTCACTCGCGAATTCGAATCTTATCTCATTTCCGATTTCACTTACCTGAAGTGAAAAGTATTTGGTATTCGCTTAAATAGGAACGAAATAATAGTTCGCTTCACCTATGTTGTCACTTCGTGGTGCTAGCATAGTTTTTATCGAGTTACAGACTACCTAAAACAGTTTTCACCGCGGAATCAGAAGTGAGAACTGGAGTGAGTTCTTACAGAATAACATAGCAGATAAAATTGTGCAATAAAGCTGATTTTCGGACGTGTTTACTGAATTTGTTTCTCAAAAAAGTATATTTTTGGCTTCATACAAACCTAGATTTAAACCACAAGATACCTGTATGTTAAAAATATTTGAAAAATAATATGTTATCGCGACGTAATCGCGTACGAGCGTTTGTATGGAAAATATGACGGGTTGGGCGCTCTTAAAATGTGATTTCAGGACTGTGAAAAATCGATTTTAAATTCTAAGCATAGTGTAAGACAAAGGCTGTAATTTATTTTTAAACTTCATACACAAACGTACAAAGGCGGCTTAATTAATTTGATTTGCACATCGATATCGTATATCGATAAAACACACCACCCATCTCTATTCAGTATTGAGAGGATGAGCGGTAATGCACTGTTTACAGTTTAGTGCATCGACAATCAGTTAATTGCATTCACTACGTTTCTCGGGAATAGTCCACAAAACGTAAAGTAAGTAGGTAGATGTACGGAGTTAAGGAATACAGATCTTGTAAAGATAATTTTGATGGAGATTGTAATGTGCGTTGACTGTTAGTCTACACTCTAAAGTCATCATCATCATCTGCCTAGCCTTTTCCCAATACGTTGGGAACGGCTTCCAGTCTAACCAGATGCAGCTGAATACCAGTGTTTTACATGGAGCGACTGCCTATCTGACCTCCACAACCCAGTTGCTGGGTGATACCGCTTGGTAATTGTGGTTGTCAGATTTTTTAACTTAAACGCTGGCGTTGGCGGGCTTAAACGTCCCTTTGTGCCTATTGGCCTAGTTCAGAGGGCTAATTGACGTAATTTTATGACGCGCCGATGAAGTTGTAGTGCAGTTGAAGTTAAGTTCAAGTTTGAGTGATAAACGGTATTCTTGTAATCTTTAAACTGCGCGTAAGCTGCGCGTGAACTGCACGTCAACTGTACGACAACCAAACTCTACCAAACTTACTTATGGTGTACCCACATGAGTAAAAAATATCGATCGATGACATTTCAATGAATATGACGTTATTAAAATATTAAAATAATACCCCAGTACAGATTTTAGTGCTTTTTAACTGCAATTTTGAGACGTCTAACGAATAGTAGAATACCGATCATGATGCGTTCCGAAGCACGCACCAAAGACGCGCAACAGTAGAATGCCGTTATTGCGCTTGCGTGACGCGAACTTGACGCGAGCGTGTCTGACAGCGGTAGAGAATACGAAAAGCGTTGTTTTGATCGAAACTTAACTGCAACTGCACTGCACTAGCACTTTTTTAGTTACGTGAATTAGCCCACTGTTCTGTCTCCTGCTTAATTTGCCGCCACCTACAACAATCATCGTCATATTTCAGCCAATGTACACAAAGCCTAAACAAATAATACACTAAAACCTTCTTCATGAATCACTCTGTCTATTGATGAAAACCGCACGAAAATCCATTTAGTAGTTTTTGAGTTTATCGCGAACAGACTGACAGGCAGGCGCGTATAGGACTTTGTTTTATAATATGTAGTTGTACTTTTTTTAAATCTTTTATTGATAGTAGCTTTAAGTTATAGCTAGTTAGCGAGCTATTTTAAGGCGCTACCCCGACCAAAAGTGCGTTTTTCTTCGTTATTCAGGGGCTATAATCTCATTAATTAAGAGAAACAAACTACATCTAAAAGCATATCTTTAATGTTCAATATCCTATCATCACATTCCACGTTCTTATTTTTTTTTATGTGCGCTATATACACTTAAATCTCCCTGTAAAACAAAATACTAAAATAATTGATAACATGTATCTTTTGCTAAAGTTGACGTGCTATTAATTTGAGGATTACAGATCACCTAAAAAACTTTGTAATTAACGTGTTATTTTATTTCAAAAGATAGTTTTTTTGTTTTAAAAACAAAAATGGTGCGAATTTCGATTCTGTGGCAAAGAGTAAATGTATCAAGGTTATTTGGTTAGGGAAGCGCCTTAAGTTATCGCCGAGTACTACAGGCTATATTTTGTGATACACTTTACTAATTTTTAGGGGACAAACCCGCCACGCTATTCGCAAACCAAGCTACTTCTGTGAGCCAGAATCAACAGTGGCGACCACCAGAGAAGCGCCGAAGCAATGAAGCTCGACAAGTCCCAGAGAAACGATTCAACTGTCTTGGATCCCGCAACGAAATTAATCAGAAACAGCGGAAGAGTAAGAAAAAAAGGATTTTTTCACTTTCCTCAATATCACGCAGAACACAGAACAGAACTAGGCCAAAAGCTTAGTACTAAATATACTGAACTGAACATACGTTTTCCTTAGAAATGGGGATTTTCAAGATCGCATTCTAACATAATTTGTATGTACTTTTTTTGACGTTCTAATTCTTTGTGATATGAGGTTATTCTCTAAAATACTGTAACACTTAGGCTACACTTGTACCTTGTACCGTGTACGAATTACTGTAGAACTAAGCTATGTTAAATGAAAGGTACGAATAACTTGTAGAAGATTATATTAATAAGATTAACGAGAGGTAAGATTTACACGACCTTCGCTCTTAGTCGAGCCGTCGGTCTCCCTGACATCACATGTCATAGTCTGAAAGCTATATTCTACATAATTCAAATATCTATTTATTCCCAAGGTATCCAGACGGTTCTAACCATAGACTAAATAGTTATGGCTTCATTACATACAGCCTCGTTGGCGGGCAAGTCTCTACAATACCTACTGATTTCCCTGAACTTATTTTTCGAATGTTAACTAGAAATAATTAGCATTGCACCCTAAATAGTACGAAGCCACAATCAGGGCACTTAAGACTTATGGTTAAGCCATAAGACTTAAGTGGCTTGATTGTGTAAATAATTACACAATGCAAGTTTTGCACTTGTAACATGAAATTGAAGCAACTAATTACTTGCACGTCTAAACACTGTTCAGACGGTGCAGCTTTCATTGTTGCTTCAACATATTGCATTGAACACACAATTAAATTGCACTGTGTAAATAGGACTTTCTTCTTCTAGTCTTCTCTTCAAAAACTACATCTAATTTACAATTCTCACTTCAAATAAGCATCATTTTGCCCCTACTCACCCGCCTCGACGCGGGGTGAGCGCGGGTGAATCGTCACTCATCGGCGGAGTCTTAGGAAATTCTTCGTCCGGAAGTTGAAGCTTGGCATTTTCATAATGTCTGCACGGGCCGCCTCTCCCTCCGTACTAGCAACTAGTATTCATATGATAATTTTATTGAAGAACATTGTCATTTAGTACGGCAACGGCTTCTGTATTTAATTTCACTGTAATTTTTGAGACGTATTTAATTATGTTTTTTAGAGTTAAGAGGTTTTAAAGCATTTTAATGTGAACCAGACAAATAATTAACGTTATTTTTAACAATGTGCGATGGTAATTTACGTTAATACTTGATGCACAAAATGTTTCTTAATTATAAAGAGGAACGTTTTAAAGAATTCCTTGATATTTAATGCTTCTTGGTATAAGCAATGCTTTCCTTGTTCGGATTCAATATGTGCAATGAAAGTTAGTTTCATTTTATTGTAGTTCCATTTAAATAAAAATAGATGGCGTTGTATATTGAGAGCTAATTCCTGAATCGCGGCGTTAAGATCTTCCGACGATTCCCTGTAAGGTTAATGAACCGATGTATTTTTTGAGTTTCAGTAGAGATCACGTCAAGATCCTATACTAATATATATACTGTCAAGGTATCCGGTGTTTAATTTATCCGAGTCCGCGAAGTATTGTTCATTCCTTATTTGTCAAGTATGTGATTACTGTGATGTAATAGGTAAACAGAAAGACATAAGAACGTCCTTATTTCTATCAATATTTTCTTCGACAATATTTTCTATCTTTAACCAATTCTTTCTTGAATTTCAAAAGCTTTCTCCACATAATCTCACCGCGCCGCAAGTACGTATTCAAGCAATTTGTCGCGCGGTGATTTCCCGAGCATTCTTCACTTTCGCCAGTAGTTCAAGCACCATCTCGTACAATTACCGGCCTTCGTAGACTCTCAGTAAAAGTTTGAGAGCTGACGAGTTCTAATTTTAAAAGTTGAAGATTTGTGTGCTTCGGTTGGTAGTAATTTTGGATTGCTAAATTAAAGGTTGGTATCTCGTATAAAGAACGGCTTTTTGAATTAAACCTTTATTGGGTGCTTTATTTTAATAAAAAGAATAAGAGCAATTTAATTAATAACGAGCCATTCTATTAATTGCTTGATTTGATAAGATATAGGATAATGATTGCTTACCAAATAATGATTATTCAAAGTGATAAAGTCATAATTAGGTACCTACTTATAAGGTTTTTAATGCCTTCTTACCATCATGATTAGGGTTGCCATATTTGGCAAGCTTCGTGTCGGGACGTAAAAGAAAAATATAGGTATAAAGGTACCTATTGAAATTTTAATATAAAAAAATGTGTTTGCTAATATCTGATTTATTTTGATTATTGACACTTTGTTCTCCTTAACGCTTTTTATATTTTTGTGAAACAAATTCAAATTGGACTGCAGAAATAGGAAATAAACACTGATCGGACTTAAAAAAACAGAAATTATTTTAGGTGGTCTCTCTTCAGCGTTAAAATAGTTTTTTTTTATAGTTTTTTTAGTGGAGTCCAAAGTTAGAGAATCCTCTCAACCGGGGGCATCAGTGAAAACCATCTTGTTCTTGAATGCGACAATAAATTTTGATTATTGATATCAACATAAGCGCAAAATTCCTTCAGCTTCTCAGTCCTAACAGTGTATGGAAAAATACATAATTAAATATTTTCCCTCCCTTCGACGACGCCTCCCTTCCCCAGAGTCAAACTCGCAACGTCGCGTCGCAAGAATTTGACGCACGTATTTCAATTGCCGGGACCGCGCGAAAAAACGGGACGTATATTACTTTGTCGGGACGTCGGGACACAGGCCCCAATGACGGTGACAGTCCCGATATATCGGGACGAATGGCAACCCTAATCATGATGCTTCATTTAAAGAAGATTATGACCTAATGGGAAACTGACCAAATGGAGATCATATGAAATTGGAAAAAAAATAAGCGAATAGAAATACTGTTTTTGCACTTGTAGGATGTATATTTGTATAATTATGGTGCCTCGTTCTATAAGTACCGGTAAAGGTAAGTATCTAATAAGGGGTCAGCTGCTTCTTGGTTAGCTTAGAATACTTTTCTGGAATAACCTGACATATAATGGCAAATGAATGCATAAACATACACACAATTATACTTTGGATAATAAAATTATATCAATGTTATTATTATATTTTATTGCTCGACCTGACAGCCCACTCACGTCGGACGTCAAGTTCTTCTTCTTCTTATTTTAAAAGAGTTTATCATCATAATCATAACCAACCAATTTCAAATAAGGTTGTAGGTATTACTTAAAACCAGCCTGAGTCTCTACAGTACGCACCTACATTTCCATTTTTTACTTTAAGTGCAACAAGATTTGTAAGCTTGAATCTTAAAAGGTGAGGTGAGCAGGTTAAGTAGATTGAAAAATATATTCGGCGTAGAAATTAAAAAAAAAACAGATATTAGGTATTATTATTAGGAGGACAATAGAAAAGTGATAGTTCTGGGGGCTAAGTCTGTTATTTTTATATTTTGCCATTCCAACACGATCCCAATGTCATTTTGGTCAAAGTTCATAATCTGCTAAATTCATAATGGTCGATCAATGGTCGGTCGACTTAAAAGCAATGACGTTCTAATGGTAGGTCACTGATCAAAGGAACTGTAAATTTAGCAGATTACCGCCTAAATCAGTAATTCAGTTGTCATTTTGTACGAGATTACCATTCTAAATCATTTCTTTCAATTGCATGCCAGTGGTTGACCATTGGAAAGTCATAATAAATAAATAAATAAATAAATAAATAAATAAATATCTTGGGACAATTCACACACGGTCATCTGGTCCCAAGCTAAGCAGAGCTTGTGTTATGGTAACCAGACAACTGATATACATACTTATATAATTTATAAATACATACATATTATAGATAAACACCCAGACACAGAACAAACAATCATGCTCATCACACAAAGTTTGTCCTGGGTGGGAATCGAACCCACGACCTCCGGCTTAGCAGTCAGGGTCAGTGACCACTAGACCAACAGGCCCGTCGAAAATGACGCCATTATATTAGTAGATTACCAAAGTTGTCAAAATCAACAATTATGAAATCAATGGTAGACCATTCTGACACTATTGTAATAGCAGACTTCAGGCCCTGGTTTCAAGGTTCAAGGAAAAAACAAAATAAGTCGCCATAATCTTTATTGCACCTTTATTAAGCTTCCTTAAGTCCTACTTTTGTACTATATACAAACGTGCCAATGCATTAACTATTAAAACATTTACTTCAACCTTAAAAATATTTACAACAGTAAAGACTAAACAGTAACAATTCTACTAACTACGTGCTTTGGCTAACATTACTCCGTCTTTGGTTTTCTTTATTGCCAGATAAATATATTAGGTAGGTAAGTACATTTTAACAGAATTACATCAATAAAAACTTTTCGAAAATGTCCAATTGTACATTGAATAAAAACTTTTCTTTTAGATCTGCTTAAAAATTAGTATTCTAAATTGAAATCAGAAAGTACGCGTCTTGCAAAATAATAACTGTGTTCATATTGTGTCTAATTTTAAAAGTTTTCTTTGGAAGTCTACATTCGTTTTCTACAAAATTGCTATTTAACCTCTTTACTCAAAATTCACAGAAACATTCTAATTTTCAATTTCAATATTACTGGCCATACTTTCGTTGCTGTTCTCGTTTAAATCAATGTGGGTTTTTGGTTTGATATCTGTCTTTTCTTTATCTTTTTCTTCGGAGAATTCTTTACTATCTGTCCTTTCTACTTGACTTCTTTCTACGTCACAAGGTACTGGCATACCAAAAGCTGAATGGCCAGGATAGTACATATAAGGTAGCGGCAAGTTGGGGTAATTTACACCCAAGTGTGGGCCATATAACGATTGTAATACTGCTTGGTTGTAAGACTCTTGTAATAAAGCTTTGTATTCAGGGTTTTTCGCGAAATCCACACCGTAAACACCAGCAAAATGCTTCAGAATAGGCGAACTTTCTAGCAAGTTCGGTGGTGTAAAAAGAGGATTTAATGACTTCCCTAGCATCGGATTTTGATAAGACTTTAAGTCTGGTATACTCGGCTGACCATTATTGTTAACCAGGACTTTGACAGCCACCTTTCTGGCATGATTTGCAGCTGCTGCTGCGGCAGCGAGCATCCCATTCTCCTGCATCTGTAGCTGCTTTCTCTTCGTCTTGTATCGCCTATTCTGGAACCAGATCTTCACTTGAGTTTCAGTGAGTTTTAAACTCACTGCTAAGTCAGCTCGTTCGGGACCAGATAGGTATCTTTGTTGGCTGAATCTTCGCTCTAACTCATAGACTTGTGCATGGGAAAAAGCAGCTCTCGATCGTTTTTTTCTGCCGCCATTTTGGGAATATTCCGTGATATTGTAGTTTGGGGAATGCATCATTCGTGTGTCGTTGGTAGGCGTGGAGCATTTTCTCTGGTCGTAGTGTAGGCTGAATGGTTTGTAGGCGATGTCTGAGCTAGGGGAGGAGTTAGCTCGTCGGACAGGTGAGCCTGTGGTCGACGAGCGGGAATCGTAGTCATCTGTAACAATGGCAGAAGAGATTTAGGGTATTTTGTATTTCGTTTTCAATTGACCATGGAAGAAATAGTATAAGAAAAAAAAAACACTGGATTTTCTTATTAATCTAATTATACTCTATTTATAGCAATATACAAGCTAACTACATTTTAATGACATTTTTCTAATGTAAGTACCTAAATGGAAAATAGTTTACATTACTCGTCAGCCCTTAGACGCCCACTGCTGGGCATAGGTCTCCCCCAAAGGGGTACAGCCATAGATATTCGATATTCGCTATGCTTGGCCGATGCATGTTGGCGATCGCAGTAGGAAAAGGAAAAATAGTTTAGTTACATTGCTTTGTATTTATCAGAAACAATGAAGGTTATAATGCTAACATTGTAACGTTCTAATGATAATTTATTGTCTAATGTTATAATGGAAAGACTTGGGGGAGGCCTTTGCCCAGCAGTGGGACAGTATAGGCTACAAAAAAAAAGTTACCTATAATGAATTAGTGCTTATAAAATTAAACCCATTTTTATAATGTAAGCAACCCTAATAACATCATTAAATCAAAAAGGCACCACCAACAAATCTCCAAACTCATTAGGCTAGATTCACACGATCACAAGAAATCAATTAAATTGCTTATCGGCACACGCCATTCGCGTATAAAGGCGCTTACACAATGGATCCATTACGCAAATTGTCGCCGGTCATTAGACGCGGTAAAAGGATGCGACGGCACGAAACGTAACAGTATTTTTGCGTGTGGTGCTATTGTTAAGTTCGAGGTCGTTTATTGTATAGTTGGCGCTTCGACACTAATTGATGTAAGTATGAACTAAATACGTAGGTAAGGTATGTATTGCAAGTTGAACGTAAATTGGGAACCTTATAATTTGTGGGGACTATTGTGGTCTTGTTCGCTTTGTCGGTGTTAACCTTAGGGCACACCTTAGCTAACTATACAATATTTCCATAGGGTATAAAAATTAATCAGCTGTTGTGATATCTTGATATTATTTTAATAGGTTTACTAGTTTTTATTCAGTAATTTACTTTTAAAAAGGTAAGTTTAGCAAAGTTTTTAATTTAGCGTTAATCATGAAAGCAATTTTGACCTAGAATTCGTATAACTCAAAAACAACTAGGTAAGTTCATCAGCTTCCATTATTATCTAAAATTAACATAACAATAATAACTTTGCCTTTCATCAAGACGTCGGTCGTAAAAAAACCAATCACAAAAATTTACATTAAAACCTGCTCCTCTTTTTAGCGAACTACAAACCTAGTAATTACCAAATTGAAAGGTCGAATGGCTTTAAGCGTCATCACTTATAATAATGAGGGGGTAGCGTAATCGCGCGAAGTGACGATTAAGTGGCGATGTCGCGGGGGCGTACGACGCGTGACCGCGCGGCTCCCGGTGTGTCGGTGTGAACGCACCATTACTTACATTGTCCGCCGGTAATTATTGAAGCAGCATTTGAATTTGGAACAATCGATAGGTTGTATAACCTCACTAGTTTTTTTAAGCTAAATTGATCAAGTGTTTTTTCGTAACTGTTTATAATAATAACACTGATCTTGTTAATTATTGCATATGTATGTAAGAAAGAAGAAACTGAGTCCTGAAATACTGGTAATCTATACTTACTCTAGCTTTAAAGACAGGTTTACAACAAATAATGTAACATTGTTATGCAAATAAAGAATACGATTATTAACATAATTGTGTAGGAGAGGAAATGAGAGTTTTTTTTTAGGACCGTATCCAGAACAATTGTCTGGTCTCTTGGTCAAAAGCTGTCATATTTCATATTATTTTGTTATTAGTATAGTAACCTTGGTTTGAACGTTATTTTCAAGCCGTTTGGAGTTGAAACCCTCGGGTCGTGGGGTCTGAGTGCACATCTTCTTTTTAAGGAAATATCCAAAAGGTTGGTTTTTACCTTGGTCAGAGATTAAGCATTGCCATCCAACGTGGCAATGCTGCCAGTCTCTTGGGTACATTTCCAGTTGACGGCGATGTGGACGAATTTTATGATGCTTTATTATTAACTAATTTCAATTTTTTATATTATTATTAAAGCCTCTTTAATTCCTTAGTAATAATACAAGTTTGTTTTTTTTCTTTTTTTTTGTAGTATTAACATATTTTAACTAAGGACCTCTCGACGAGTATAGGCCTCCTCCATCTCACTCCACTTTTTCCTATCTTGGGCTGTTCTCATCCAGTCATTGTTTGCGAATTTTATAAGCTCGTCTTCCCATCTTTCCAGGGGGCGAACTCCTTTTCTTTTTTCCGGGGGGGGGGGGGGGGGGCAGCCCATGAAGTAATTTTTCTAGTCCATCTTTCTTTATCCTGACGTGCAATGTAACCAGCCCACTTCCATTTAAGTTTCTTGCAGTGGGTTAATGCATCAATAACTTTTGTTCTTTCTCTTATTTCGCTGTGTCGTTTTTTGTTTATGAGTTTTAAGTTTAGAATGCTTCTCTCCATAGCTCTTTGACATTTTTCAATTCTTTCTTTCTTGTGCGTATTAAAGATCCAGGTTTGACTTGCATATGAGAGGCAAGGTAAAAGACATGAGTCAAGGACTTTCTTTTTTATTCTTAAAGGTAGATCCGATTTTAGAACTTCTTTGTGGCTCCAGAACTTGTTCCATGTCATTTTAATACGTCTCTTTAATTCTATATCTCTTTTATTCTATAGTTAGTTTTTTTTTTTTTAACTAATTTCAATATTAGAAATTAAATATTTTAGAATGCCGGTCTTGTAAAATGAAATTATTTCATTGGCAATTTTTTTTAAGCAATCATTATTGCCAGTCGCTACTTTGGTTGTATCTGTATACATAGGAAGTAGATATAAGTCCCTGAATATCCTTTTTTCATACCTTATAGTCATCAAATTAAGTCGCAACAGAAAACAATCCCAACCAATATTATGAGTAAGCTCTTGAAACCGCGTCAGTATAATATTTCCTACTCACAGACAACACGTCAATCTCGTGTTCCTAATGTGTTTAGCTAGATAATAATAGTGCACTAATACTAATACACTCAGTGAAAACTGCTTCATCATTGCACTCATCTTAGAAACATTACAATGGGTCATTGTGATCTATTTTCAATTTAACCTTTAACCGACTTTTAAGTGGGCGAGAATTTAATTGCTGGCTAGTTGGTTTGGTATACATTAGTGAGAGTCAATGACGTAAAAACACATTGATAGATTACGACAAAGGCAGTTTATAATATCCCCGACATTTGATAGGCAATAAGTCAAAGAATCATGGCAGGATTTGTACAAAAAAATTAAGATGTTTAGAGAAGTTGAAATTCTAATTCTTATACTCTTGGGTACCTAAAGAGTATGTTCATGCATTTAAAATATTTTTCAAATGCCGCAATAAAAATGGATGTTAAAAGTGAATAGTTTAACGACAAGCTCATTATTTCAGAACGAAAGAGCAACTGATAGTAACATTGACACTGACAGCCGTTTTATGCGAAATAATGTCATAAATAATGATTAATCAATATTCTTTTTCAACTCCGCCATTGTAAACAACGATTCACATCACTTGTCGGCCAATAAAATGGGCGACGAGATGAAACGAAAAACTGTTATTTTAATTTCAAAATATTTTAATTATGGGGGGGTTTAAAAATATGGTAAGTATATCAATGTACTCCTGGGAATGTATTCTCCACATTGGAAAATATTTTAAACACTCTAAGTGAATCTTTTTTTTCATACAAATGAATGTATGGCCTCTCGCCATGATTCTTTAGATGACTGGTAAACTCTCTCAGAGCTCTCTCTGTGAAGTGATAGTTGTAGCATTGTAGGTACCTTTAGCGCCTGTTTTACAACCTCTCAATAGTTTGACCTCAGATCCACCACTCCACCAGATTCAAAAATGGAACTTAATTTTTATGATATAATCTGCGCTGTCATTTAATCGGAACTTAATGGGAAATTGTGAAAACATAAACAACACAAACTATAATGTTTAATGGGAAATAGTGAAATAAGTCCTTAATTTTTTAAATTGGTGATCATTATCAACTTTGACCTTTCACTTTGAGATACTAATGTTCAGAAGTGCTTAATAATATGAATAATATGACGACACGGTTGGCGCAGTGGCTGAGCGATCGACTGCTGCGCAGCGTGTTGCGGGTTCGATTCCCGCCCGGGTAAACATTTGTGTGATGAGCACTTGTGTTTGCATTGTGTCTGGCTGTTGTTTATCTATATATGTATATATTTACAAAAAAAAATGTATTTGTGTATGTATATCAGCTGTCTGACACCCATAGTACAGGGTCTCCCTAGTTTGGGGTCAGATGGCCGTGTGTGAAAATGTCCCCACATATTATTATAATATGATCAAAATAAAATTTCCGTTTAAATAATGACATGCTTGTGATTTTATATTTTTCTATTAAAGTCTAATTAGGGAAAAATATGACCAAATTAAATTAACCAAAATGTAAGTTTGAATTGTTTATCATTAGCCCCTCAAAAATATTATCGAATGATACTGCAAACTAACCTGATAATTCTGTGACAGGATACTGGTTCTTCCTCGACATATCCAACGCTCCATCACCGCCAAAGTCCCGGTATCCGTTACAGTCATCATAGTACTTCAGTCCCTTCTCCATAGACTCCTTTTTGACACCATAACCATCCTCTTTTACGAAACAACTGGCCGGTTTCCCCAAAAAGTTCATCTTCCCGCCAAAATCACCCGAACAAAACATTCCATTTTCAAATTCGCACTTTCCCTCGTTCTCTTTGGTCAAAATGTCGTTTATAGAAAACGGTGTTGTCAAATTAGGCTTCTCACAATCTTGTAACGTTAAAGACTCTTTGAAATTCTTCAGTTTAGATTCCATTTTTAAAAATTCAAACACATGAGTTTACACTTCACCGCGCGGTCCTGACTCGCCTCACCGCAAAAGCGTTCCTCAAACGAATAAACTTCGGATGATAGATTGCCCGCCTGTTTGACGTGTTTAAGCCTTAGAGGGAGACGGAGCTATGTTGCTACTAGCAGGGGTCGTTCATGGTAGAGTAGGACAGCGATACTAAAAGGCGGTCGTTTTTTAAAAAAGCTCCTGAAGTAGCGTAAGTAGTGGGGATCGTTGGGTTTTTCTTGAAGATGTTTACGTGAATGCGATTTGATCGCTTAGGTCACATGCAGATTGTGATGCTGTCTTGAATTGGCCGCTGAATAAAAATTTACAGCAGAAAATGTCACATCAAAAGTTTCATTGTGATCGGGTATTCATTACGAGAAAAGTATGTTTGCATTAAATTATGTAAGTACTTAATTAACAGATCATTTATTTATAAATAATTTATTAATAAATTTCGAATTACCAATCCATATAAAATCTAAATCTTATAATTAACGACTTGGGAGAGCCTACTCCCTGAGATGGTTAGAAAAATCAAAACAGTCGCAATGGAAGGAATGGAGAGAGGCCTTGCCCACCAGTGGGACAGTATGTTGTAGACAGTAGACAGTTGTAGACAGTTTAGAATGGGTAATCAACGTTTAGCGCTTAATCACCATATTATTTTAAAAGTCAGCTTAATATTCCTTTGCTGTGAAAATCGATATCGATAACCCGTGGTAGGTGAATACTCTTACTTATCTGTATCTATTTATTTTCTTAACTAAGTATAGCTACTTAAACACAATATTCAATATTCACTTGATTTTTGATAGCAATATTGTGTAATACCTATTGCTATCAGAAATTGAGTGAACACAGACATTTGTACACACAATATACCTATTTGTATGTGAAATATTCCTACTGCTGAATAATGTAAACTTTTTGTAAACGTTCATTTAATGAATAAATTATTATTATTATTTTGATTGCAACAACTAAAACATACTATTATTTTCAGTCTAAGTATTCTTTAATGTAATATCGTTTCATAAAATATTATTTTTATGAAACGATATCTATCCACTAAGAAGAGAGAGTATGAAAATAAATACAGCAGCATTTGTACATGAAGTTCTAAGTAAAAATAATATTAGTAAGCGAATAATTATTTTCGTGTTCGGTAAATTTTACTGTCATCATCTTCTCAGGTAACAACAATATTTACTTATATAGATAAATAGCGACCCGACCCGGCTTCACACGTCCAGCCTTCCTCGATAAATGAACTATCCAACACAAAAAGAATTATTCAATTCGGTCCAGTAGATCCTGAGATTAGCGCGTTCAACCAAACAAACAAACAAACAAACTCTTCAGCTTCATAATATTAGTATAGATTTGTCTGCAGCCAATCCGCAGAGACCCCACTATTTCGTTGCATCGTCCATATAATCCAATTTCCTTAGGCGCCCGCCGTTAACGCGCGCTTTATCTGTAAGTACTTGACAAGTGTCTGTCTATCCCTTTCGCACTTCCACCAATCTCCCATGCCCTAGTTTTACCGTCCCTTTTCCTCATTAGAGCCCCATTTAAACCGACCAATCACGACCGACCGTCTCTTGTGACGGACCAATAAAAGAAGTGGGTGAGTGGAAGTGTCAACATAAATTTTCTTTTTAATTTTTGAATGCGGAAAATTGGTTCTTATGTTTTTGTGGCAGCGTGATTTGTAATTGGAAGCGATCGTGTTCCTTGTTTCTTAAGAATTTAAGATTTATTTTTGGAACATCGGTAGCCGGTGGGTAGTTAATAGGTAGGTGGTAGACCTACTTCTGCAACTTCCATAAGGAAGTAGAATAATTATTAAATACTAGCTGATGCCCGCGGCTTCGCCAGCGTGGATGTCGGCTATCACGACCAAAAGTAATCATGGCTTATTTTTTTCCGACACGTCCAACAAATACCTATCATTAGGTACCTATATTTTAGCCAATGTAAAAACTTGACAAATTATATACTAAAGCCTTCCTCGAGAACCACTCTATCCATTGGTGATAACAGCATGAAAATCGGTTCAGTAGTTTTTGAGTTTATCGCGAACAGTCAGACAGACAGACAAACGCGGCGGAAGACTTTGTTTTATAATAATTATGTAGTGAAGTACCTACTTACTCTTGAAATAAATGTTACAGTGAGAAATTTTTAAGACAACAGTTATTTTGATATGTGGGTAGGTAGGTACATCTACTTTTGTTAGTGCATTTTGATAATTTGGAATTTAAAATAAGAACTTTTTCAAATGTGACGGTTGAAAACAGTGAAGTCATCTTAGTTAAGTAGTTAGGGATAGATTATTTATCTGTTCATGGGTGCCTTTTATTTAATTAGATGTGATTTTACTTACTTAGGCCCGCTTGCACCAGCCAGGATTATCTTACTAACCATTTGTGTGACATATAGGTATTATTTGTAATTTAATCTGGTGATAATCGACTTACTTTGAGTTAAGATTTGACCCAAGTGGCCCTAAGTAGACTAATGGTTCTAGATTTTTTTTTTAAACAAAATGGTCTTGTTAGTATCCTATAATATTCTGGAAAATAAATTGACAATAGACTATCGTAGGTATAATGTGCCACCCTTTTTAATGTCATTGCTTTACATACAATCATTTTGTAATATTATGCATATTTAATTGTTATTTTAGGGCAAGCAATTGCATCCCTCTCTATTGCTTGTTTCGTACACAATGAATTGGTTTGTTAAAGAATTTGGTAGAGGAGAATGCAGTTTTAAATTTAATCATTTCTAAAGTAGGTACCTCTATCTTTGTCTTGAGTCAGTTTTACGACATTTTGTAAGGATGTATGGTGTATGGTTACCTACCTACGACGAGTATAAAGTACTTTGTAGCAACTGGAAGGCAATTTAAGGCAATCGCCCCAATATTTAGAAATTAATTGCTAAAATTTTCTTTTCAAGTGTGAACCATGTTTTATCTTTTATCTGCTTAAAATATTTACTGATGTTCTATATGGTTGACAGCGGTTGACTGTCCTCGCTAAAGAGAAAATTTAAACCTCATGAAGCCATATTTACCATTACCGTCATACTTTTAGCTGATATGTACAGACGCCAGCACATTAAGCCATACCTAACTGTCAAATTTTCCCAATTGAATATGAACCTTATGCTTTTGTAATAAAGTTAAAAATCTATCAAAGAAATTTGACAGATTGTAGTAGCTTGATGTGCTGGCCTCTGTAGGTACTTAAATTCCCAAAGTTAATAAGTAGGTGCAACTGTCCTAGAGGCAATTGTTCTAAAAAAGAATATCTACAGATTTTCGAATCAGTCAATTATGTTTCGTAAACATGAAAATAATCTGTGCTTGTAAGACGGTTCTAAATTTGAAATACTTACATACGTTATACAAAATGCATATAACATCCAAACCAATCGAATAAAATTGACCCAAATAAAACACTTAACCTTAATACCAAAGACAATAAAACCCAAATTAAACCACCACTTATTAATGAATCGAGTTTAATCGATGCTCGGCTCGATTGATTGATTATCGATATAATATCGATATGGCTCGGCTGACCGCAAACACACCACTTATGAACACTTAGGTCCGACCACTTACGAACGCGTAGAGCTAGAAATGTATAGAGTGGATCGGTTGGTAATTAAAAATTGAGAGTGTGGTCATGTTTTTATGATTTCTTAATGATTTTATTGTTTTGGGATACGCGTGCATCCAAATGCTATTACATAAGTGAACGTTTGTAAGGATGGATGAATGGATGTTTGTTAGTCTTTCACATTTAAATGGTTGAACGGATTTAGCTGAGGTCTGAGCCTAACACATAGGATCATTTTTATCCCGTGTTTGTGTTCCTGTCGAATAATCGCAATAGATACAGAAGTAGTATAGTCAAAAGTAATAAAACTTGATGATTTTGTTACTTTACTAATATCTAGCTAGGTTTATACTTAATCAGTTCAAAATGATACGTAATTCAAAGTCTTATTCTTAATTAAAATTATTATGATTTTAAATTATGTAAGGTACGCGAATTTATTATGTCCCCTTGAGGACATAATAGTCTTCCTAGTCATATTTGAGTATGATCCAATCTTGTGGTTTGTGGCGACTATCTCACGGAACACATGTCTAGGGGTTCGCAGGTCGACGTTATATACACCGACTACAGCAAATGTTTTGATCGAATTGATCACAGGCGCGCAAACTGTCCTTGGTTGGTGTGAGGGGTGACTTGTTCAGGTGGTTCTCATCTTACGTGGAAAACAGATGTCAGACCTTGCTTAATGGTTACACGTCGCGAGCCATGTTCATTCCATCGGGTGTTCCTCAGGGATCCTTGTTAGGGTCACTTTTATATAATATTTTTGTAAATGATATTGCCTAATGTTTCGCTAAACTCTAAAATCCTACTGTACGCAGATGATATGAAGATTCTAAGTCAAGTGTCGACCATTGTGGACTCGTGCCTATTACAGGACGATCTAGACCGGTTTCATAATTACTGTATGAGAAATAGGTTGGATTTAAATGTATCCAAATGCTATGTTTGTACGTTTTCACGTAACCCTAACCCTGTAAGGTTTAATTACATGCTATCGAATACCTCAATTGTCAGAGTTACTACCATCAGGGATCTCGGAGTAACTTTCGACTCGAAGCTGTTGTTTGATGAACATGTTAATAATGTAGTCAACAAGGCTTGTAACAACATAACATAGCAGCAACATGGCAGTAACTAACATAGGCATAAGATACTATACCTACTAACAAGTAATGTAATTTAGTTATGTATGTTAGTCTATAAGGTATATATTGTATGGGTCTTGTTACCTGAATTAAATGATGATTATTATTATTATTAAAGCTTTGGGCTTTGTTTTTAGAATCGGGAACACCCAAATATTCCGAAATATTTTATTCCGAATTTCGATATTCCGATTTTCAAAAGTCCGAATTTCATAATACCTAAAAATTATAATCTCTATTATTTAAAATCACGAAAGTTATTATACCGAATGTCGTAAATCCGATTTGTTTGTTTTCCGATTTTCATATGTTCGAAGAATCAAATGCTCGATGAGTTCTCGGTCCGAAAAACGAAATTCCGAATTTCAATATTCCGAATAAACTGTTAAAATTAGAATTCTGATTCAATTTAGCTACGCATATATATTCAAAATGGTGTCCCCTTGTTTCGCAGACAGAAATTTCATAGAATTTCGTTTCCCAGAAAATGTTTCATATAATATTTGGTTCTTGTATTTTTATTTCGACTATTATTGTTTCAAAGACTATTTACTTGAATGAAACATATTTCACAGAAACACAATTCAAAGAATTTTTAATCAATTTTTTTTGTTTAACTAACTTATCAAACAGTAGAATTACTTTTTAACAAATATTGTTTATTCGGTGTATTTTTCTATGGAATTTATTTCAACAAAAATATATAGGTATAAAAAGAAAGACAATAACAAAAATAATCTTAAAAAGTCAATATGTTGTGCTACAAAAGTTAATGACAGAAACGAATTGCTGTGAAACCGACTCCACGTAGTCTTGTCTGCCCTACCCCTAGAGTGTAATTTAAATTCGCGTAGGCGCGGAGCGATCATCTGCGACGATAAGCTCGCGTGGTACCGCCGGAGCCCCGCAACGCCGTAGCCGTGACAGAAACCATGCCTGCTGCATGTTGCATGTTCGCTTGCATGCTCGCTTGCATGATGCATGCTTGCTTGCTTGCATGCTGCATGCTTGCTTGCACGCTGCATGCTTGCTTGCATGCTGCATGCTTGCTTGCACGATAAGCGATTGCACGATAACGATAAAGATAATCGGAATTTTAATTATCGGAATTTTAATAATCGGAATTCGTATTTTTGATGTTCGGAATTTTCATTATGTCGGACTTTTTGTTATTCGATCTTTTGAAACTCGGTATTTTGAGAATAGTAATAATAAACGTTCGGAATTTTGAAATTTTAGTATTATAAAAATAGGATGAATGACAAATCGGAGTTGCCATATTAGGAATTTTGAACTATTCGGAATTATGAAAATCGGTATTTTGAAATTCGTATTTCTGACTTTCGGAATAAAGTTTTTCGTATTTATGTAGTGTTTAGAATCTCTCCCTTTAGAATCTCCTCTGATTTTAAGAATATAAAAACCATGAAAATTCTTTACTGTGCATTTGTCCGTAGTCACCTGAAATGTGCCTCGCAAATTTGGAATCCTTGTTATAATGTTTATATAAATAGCCTCGAATGCATACAAAAACGATTTTTAAGGTACATTCAATATCGATCAAGTTCCTATCTCCCAAATTATACAACTCGATGTAAGAAATTCCATATTCTTCCCCTACAAGAGCGCAGAAAAGTTGCAGATCTTTCCTTTCTATTTAGCATTTTGAATGGTTCTACTGATATCCCTGAGCTGGTGGCAGGATTTGACTTTGGGTACCGTCTGTGTGTCTTCGAAGACCACAAATCCTTCATGTACCTAGTACAAGACTGCTAAACTGCCTACAGACTTAACTCATATATTATAAGAGCTTGTCGTACCATCAATGTGGTGTGTCGGGATGTTGACCTGGACTTATTTGTGACTAGCATACAGAGATATGTGTAACTATTTATTTAACACAACTGTCGTATAAAGTAATTGTGTCGTGAACGCTTTTATATTCATTCTATGTACTGGGCTTTCTTTTTTTTCCCTTTGATTCCGCATTCTGTCTATGCGGACCTTTTTAACTTATTATCTTGTACATTTTTATCAGTGGAAACTTGTAATTGGCCTTCATTTATATATAGTGTTGCTTACTCAGATGTACTGTGTCTTAAAATTAATAAAATAAAATGATAAAATAAATGAAGTAAGGTTTTTTTTTGTATGGCAGAAACAAAATATAATTGTATCATTAACAAATCCATTATTGAGAACCTGGGGTTCTTAATAAAAGATTTGTTAGTATACATTGGTTATAATAGGGTATTTTACTATTTATGAGAAAAAATCTATAAATATATTATTGAGATAGTTTAGGCAAGAAACAGTCGGAAACTGTTAGTTTTAGCTCATAAAATAACAAAATATTTTTTTAAATTCAATTCAAAGTTTTGTTTTTTTAATCTGTTTTATAACACCACGAAATAGTAACCGCTATGTTATTACGCCATACGGCTGTGTAAACAAAAAAATGACAACTGTCAGTCTACCGATTGGCTTTGTATTTTTATTATTTTCGTAACCACCGTAATTTTTTAATTATTACACCTATAACAAAATATTATTTCAATTATTTTAAAATTATATTTAATTATCATTTATAATATCAGCGCATTTGATAAACATCGAACTGACGTCATTTCCGCAGAGTAATGTGGCTTCCACTACGAGGCGTTTTCGTCAAAGTAAGCGCAAAATTTGACAATTTTAAATTTAGATGAATTTTTATGGCTTATCGATTGAATAAAAATGTTGTGATTTTTTTGTGGCATATTAGTACCCACTTCATAATTTAATAGATACACTTTGCAAAAATGGGTGTAATACCCTATTAAATAGAGTGGGCGAAGCCCCATTATCTATCCATAAATATACTAAAACAAGAATACTAGAATGATTCCTAAGTGTAATGTCAAAGATGTATAGTAGGAACCTTCACGACTAAAGTTTCTGCCAAAAGGGATTCTTTTCTGAACCTCTTTTGCCTCAGCCTCTCGATATCTGTGTGTCTAAAGCTTGCAAAGTGATACGCTCGAGAAGGTACTTGAAGTACTTACTTCATTTATTAAAAGGTAGAACAGTTCTATGCTTGCATCGGTCTATGGCACACCACTTGATGGCAACCGATATCCTGAGCGAACATCATCTAAATGAAATATAAAACGCTTACAACAGCTTCCTTATATCTGAGTACCTAGGTACTTAAGTAATCATATTATAGGTATCTTTCATACAGTGGAGAGATGAGAAGGAACTTTTACTTCAAGCATTGTCCACAAATTTTTCGGTGTAGGTACCTACCATTTTTTTTGCGGTCAACCCGACGTCACACAAACCTGATGATGTTGAGTGGTCACGGCCTCCTATGTACGTCTACAATTCCCCCTTCCCCTTCCGTCCCCACTTCTTCCCCCCCTTTCCCTTGGGCCTCGCAGGTAAATTGCCATCCCTGAGACAAAAAGCTGAAATGTCCTATGTGCCTGTAATTAGGTATATATCGGCACCCATACACTTTAACCTTTTGCACCCATACCTTTTGTACACTACGTCAAACAAGGAAAAACTTGCCCTCGAGACCAAGCTACAATTTGTCATATAAACATGACTGTGGCGGTTAAACCAGAATCAGAAATAGGTAATTCAGAAAAAGGTGGTCTTTGGACGACCTCTTTCAAAAATAGCTCTATTAATTACTAAGTACTAAACAACAACATAATCTGCTAAATTACCATTGTAAGAAGCAGAGAAGATAATTATTTTAATTAGTTCATCTTAATTTTCAAAAGAAAGCGACCGGATACAACCTTTAAACATGATCACGATTGATCATTTCTTCTTCCACACTTCAAAACCCAAAAAATCAATATCAGAACATCAAATAGCTTTTCATTCACTTTCAAACCAATTCGATTTTTAAACAAAAGAATAAAAGTGCCACTTACTAAACAAAGAAGTTCTTAATTGAATCAAATAGAGGTGTAATTGATGCACTCGATCGGTTTACAAAAGATAATCGACTGATCACAAAAGGAAGAATCGAGTTAATGTGATCCGGATTGTTCGGGTGCGTTCACCGTGGTGTGTTTGATGAGGGGAGTGGTATTTGCATTTAAGGGAATGGATTTTATAGTAGATATTTACATTGCTTGTAGAGTTTCGGCGACGGTGTCTAGATAAACTCCAACTCAGATGAAGGTTGACTAATCTTTTAGTAGATAGGTGCATTGTAAGTTAAGTCACTTTATAAAGTCTCAACTCAGGCTAAAGTCAGGGTTTCATAAAGTGGGGTCTTCGGACCCCTTAGGGGTCATGTGTATCAGGGGCCCGCAGTAGGTCAGTTAACTCGGCCATGCCACGGACACTCTTGCCTTGCCTTGCAGCCTTGTTTGGTTTTCCTAAAATATTCTTTGACAGTCTGTGGAATTGTTTAAATTGTGAAAGTGGTCCTTGACTACAAAAAGTTTACGAAACCCTGGCTTAAGAAATGCAGCATAAAATAATTAGGAACTATGATTACATTGAACCAACAATCGAAAAGGATTTTTAGGCTGCTGAAATGGTAAATACAGTAATGCTTTTCAACAGTTTTTAGGGTTCCGTACCTCAAAAGGAAAAAACGGAACTCATATAGGATCACTTTGTTGTCCGTCTGTCTGTCTGTCGGTCTGTCTGTCTGTAAAGACCCTTTATCTTGGGAACGCGTGGAGGTATCGAGTTGAAATTAAAAACATATACTCAAGTCTACGGTTCCATGATGCTGTAAAAAAATCAGCTCTCTATGTTAACGTGAAAAAAAAATATGGCCGTTTATGTCGCAAAAAACGCATTTATAATATTAAGTAGATTAAAGTATGGATAGCAGGTATGGATTAGTATAGAAGTATGGATTATGTACCTACAAATATGTACGGAACCCTCGGTGGGCGAGTCCGACTCGCACTTGACCAGTTTTTTTTTTTAATTCAAATCAAAATCTATAAGCTGTTAAACTTACAATTTATACTATAGCGCCGATTCTCTTGTTCAAAAACTAAATTAAAATTAGGCATTTGGCATCTCTTACTAACAGGCAGCTGAAGAAAAGAACGGCGACAGACAAGGACTAAGTTAGAGATGTCAAATTAGTTTTTCCCTTGAACTTCGCAGTGTTTTTAATCAATACGTTCTGAAATAACAACTATAATAATTGTATGAACATTTAAGATCAACTTAAATTGACAGCTCTTATAAATATATGTCTCTCTCTTGTTTTATTGGAGAGAAAGAGATATAAATAGCTTAAATTTAATTTAGTTCGTGCACAACAGAATTGGCACCTATACCTACCTAATTTATAATTGATTTTCCTACTCCTCTGCTGTTCATTTCTGATTAATTTCGTTGTGGGATACAAGGCACTTGCGTAATGAACGCTTTTCTGGTGGTCGCGACTGTTGATTCAGGCTTTCAGAAGTTGCAGTTGGGAAAAGTGCGGCGGGCTTGTTCCTTTTCCCAATAAAAAAAAACAAAATTTAGAATTTAAACTACATGCGGAGCTAATCTTCAGATAAATATTTGGCAAAACTTAAGTATTTTACTTTTAACACATCTCTTTTAAAAAGTCGAATATGCCACCTACTGCCATCTAATGAACACAATGTAGCAACTTTACCACCCATACCAAATCAGTTTGCAAACATCCAGTGTAGTTTAGCTATTCGACCACAGATGGCGTTGTGTTAAACTTCTTAATATTTTACATATAATGAAACTAAACGTTTTGTATCTACTTTAGAAACCAGTAATTAGCGTTTTGAAAAACATTAAATTCAAATTGTATTGTTGATAGTGTGCCCAACCTATGTATTTTATTCAGTCTGTTTTTACTACCCACCAATAGATGGCGTTACTTTATAAAACTTCCTGTCTCGATCATTCTATCTCGAAATGAAAAACTTATTTTATTGTTATTTTAAAACTATTGATCTAAAATCTATAAACAAACCAAGATGACTAAGAGTACGTATATACCTACTAATTGTAAAGCTAGCTAGTATAATAACCCTCCAAAGCTTCCCCAGACACTAACCACATGGTCGACAGTCGTGTCATGTTTGACCGGCGTTTTATTCTGTAATTGATACGATAATCGCCCTCTGTTGTTGTGGACGGAGATTTACGTTACATTTAATTGACTACCCCATAGCTGAGGCGTACGCGTAGGGGAGAAAAACAACGTAAGGGCTTAAAAAAATCAAATAACATAATTTAAGTACTAAAACACATAATGATTTTCCATCTTGTGTAATTACATTTTTACTACTTACAAAAGTATTATAGATAGGTATGTATTGATTAGGATTGACGTATTGCAATGATTAGGTACAAAATGTATAATAAAAAAAATACCGACTCAACCAAAGGGAATTTCTTCAGTTGTTTGACTCAAAAACTTCAGAGCAGATACCTAATAACGTAAGAGATAATTGATAATTGTAAAAACTATTGTTTTTACAGTTTTTTATGTACTGCATTTTCAGTGCTGTAGAAGCACTTTTACATTGTTCGGTATATCTATACCCTGTTCACAATAAGATTAGACATTTACTCAAACCTTTTTTACAGTCCGTTCAACCGATTTTGACTTCTATTGCGTTGGTAGTATGACAAATGGCAACTGCAGTAAGCAGTTGTATTGTAACCACTTTTTTTGCCTCTAATGTCATCCTTATGCCTACGGAATAGAAGTCAAAATCTGTTGAAGGGACTGTAAAAAAGGTTTGTGGTTATGTCTAATCTTATTGTGAACAGGGTATAGTACAATTATTATTAGAACACCTTTTACCAACAGTACAAGAGATTTGCAATTTCATATTTGCAAGGGTTAATATAAACTTGCAAACAGTACCTACCATGAACGTGCCCGATATGTTGAGCTTAATAGGACTCCGAGCATCTTATTCGTTTTTGCGTAAACCTCGTCTGTTGCATATACCAGTCAAGTACAAATCATCTTTGTTAAAATTCTTGGCATTCTTGTCATTTAGAACGTTCAAGTGTTGTGGTTACGGTCAATATCGAAGTAGCTTTAGTGAGCAAAAGCACAAAATCTAAAGGGTACCCTACGCCGCAGCCGTACCCTACGTACTTTGTGGAAAAAGCTTACAAAGTTACAAGTCCGACTTTTTAACCTGTAAATGCCCGAGGAGGATAAACGTATAATTATACCTATACTTACCCAATTCGTGTAAATGCAATACATATATTGTTAACAACTATCTTTTAGAAGGGACCACTAGATTCAACTTTTCTTATAAGTATGACGTCCAAACGTGCCTTTTAATGGTCTAATTGACATTAATGATTTGACTTTCACTTTGAACTTGAAAAATACCTAAGGATACATATTACATTCTGGTAGTCTACGAAAGTGCATATTTTATTAATTACCTAGGTACATCTGCAGTGCAATTCTGCAAGAATTCACTCGCGAATTCGAATCCTATCTCATTTCCGATTTCACTTACTAGAAGTGAAAAGTATGTGGTTTTCGATTAAATAGTAACGAAATAATAGTTCGCTTCACCTATGCCAGCACTTAGTAGCGCTAGCGTAGTTTTCATAGAGTAACAGACTACCTAAAACAGTTTTCACCGCGGAATCAGAAGTGAGAACTGGAGTGAGTTCTTACAGAATAACATAGCTGTTATCTATGTACCTACCTAAGTTACTTATTTTCAAGACCACAAAGTTAAACGCCTTATTCACCATCCTTCTTGCTGTACGTCCCGCCAAGGTCGCCATGCAAAAGTACCGTGAAAAAAAGTAATTATTGACGTACAGCAAGCTTATTCACGGTCGTTTTGCATCGTGCATCGTGCATGACCTTGGCGGGACGTACAGCAAGAAGGATGGTGCGTAAGGTCCATTATTATCCGCGATCGTTGCAAGGTGTAAAATGTTAGACCAATAAAAAAATCTGAATCCATCCGTCGGGCGCTTGCATAATGTTTGCATATGTTTTTGCGATTGGCGCCAAGTAGCCTAGTTGCCTTGTGGAAGCAATAACTCACAGACCAATACGGACTTGTACAATCAACCGGATGTCCAACGGTAACAATATGACATTGACAGCTCCTTGACATCGTAGCAGTAAGGGCGGTTTTTGCAATTCAAATGTTGAGAATCACGTGTGGTTGACTGTACGGAACACACGACATCCCGGAGTGACCCCTACCGTGTTTAGTTTTTGTTTACAATCGTAGTATCTAACCTTTTCGTAAAAAAAAATGTCAACGTTGAAATTAAATGTGGCAAATGTTTAACTTTTCAGCCATCACCTACCCTTAACTACCCTACTTCATACATCTTAATCCTATTGTAAATGACTAGCATTTGCCTGCGACTTCGTGCTCGTAAATGTCGGTTATCGTGGATGCAGATGAAGTCACGGTAGCCTGTCCTTTCCCAAGGTTTAAGCTATTTTCGTACCAAATTTGATCAAAATCGGTTCAGCCGTTTCATCGTGACAATCGTAACAGACAGAGATACTTTCGCATTTATAACATTATTAAGTATGGAAGTATGGATTATGATTAATATAAAAATAATGTTATAAGACTCGCTTTCATATATTATGTACATATTTTCTCATATCTTCCCGTGGGTGTCGTAAGAGGCGACTAAGGGACTCAACAGAGAATGGGCAGCAGCGTTCTCTGTGCCTTTGTAACAACCATACTGCGATCGCCAACCCGCCTGCCAACCGTGGCGTTCATGGCAACCCCTGACCCTTTGGGGGAGGCCTATGTCCAGCAGTGGACATCTTTTGGCTGAAATGAAATGATGACATATTTTCTAAGTTTATCTTGGACATCACTGACATCGGTGAAGCAAAACGTCAAGAGGAAACCAGGGCCTCAAGTCTGCTATTACAATAGTGTCAGAATGGTCTATCATTGATTTCATAATTGTTGATTTTGGCAAGTTTGGTAATCTACTAATTATAATGACGTCATTACGACTTTCCAATAGTCAACCACTGACACGCCATTGAAAGAAATGATATAGAATGGTAATCTCCTACAAAATGACTACTGAATGACTGAGGCGGTAATCTGCAAAAAATTTGACAGTTCCCTTGATCAGTGACCTACCGTCAGAACGTCATTGTGCCGGCATTGCTTTTAATTCGACCGACCAATGATCGACCGTAATGAATTTAGCAAAATGACAATGGGATCGTGTTGGAACACACTCGTGTTGACAATGGGACGAAATTATAAAAATAGCAGACTTGGCCTCCTGGACTTGTAACTACTCGCCCCGGCATTGCACGCATGCAATGTAAATCAAACCATACGCATAAACCTTCCTCTTGAATCACTCTTCTCTTGCTGAAAACTGCATAAAAACCAGTTGCGTAGTTTAAAACTGCTACGTAATTATTATATTTATTTATTCAGACAGTTACAGTCCACATTAATTGTTAGTATAGTGCTTAATACCTATGTTAGTACCTACATCAATTAATTAACATTAACATGTCTTAGTTTGGGGTCAGATGGCCGTGTGTGAAATGTTAAATTATTATTTCAATAAATTACAATTATATTTAATTCGCTACCTACAATAAGAATAAAATTGAATTAAAAACAACAAATTATAATCAATTCTATAGATCAAAAATGTCAAAAAATCAAATTATAAATGTCAGTAAATCAAATTATAAACAATAAAATCAAGAATATTAAAAAAATATAGCGCTTCCTTACATACTATTAATTTAAAATACATTTAAAATAAAACCCTACTTGCAACATGATATTATCTGCCCCACACTTTACATACGGGTGCATGAAGGGCTAGCCAATGCCTCTGAAATGGCCCGTCCAACCTGTTAGCGACGACTGAAAGCAGTCTGTTACAGCTGCCACGCACCCTGCCCGCTATCGAGGTTGCTCTCTTGCGCATGGTGGCATAAAAGCAATCCACCCGCACATTGGCGAACATTCCAGATGCGCTGCAGAAGCGAGGCAGCCGAAACAGTGCCCTCAACGCATTGTTGTATTGAACGCGGAGAGCGCTGTAGGATTTTTGCGAGTATGACACTACGGTAATGAAACTACGGTTTGAAGTCTAACTGATTTATTAAGTGTTGCCATAAATAACATAGTGTTACCCTACATATCCCCCTACTAAAACTAGATGTACTAGAACAAAAGATAACTAAAGATAACTATAGATACTGTCTGTTATCTAAGTGTACAGATAGCGGGAGCGACTTTGTTTTATAAGGGTTGTTCCACTGCGCTCCAAATTACGTTGTTCAAACAAAAAAACAAGTTAGCGTGAAAAATTAAATAAATATCATAAAAAAAACGAAAAAAATGCATTTCAAATTATGTTTAGTCAGTCAATCACAACGTCACATCTAGCAACATTTTTACGAAGCTTCTCCCCAACAATTTCAAATATTTGTATGTTGTTTAGCATGGTCTAACCCATGTATTTGTGTATGTATATCAGCTGTCTGACACCCATAGTACAGGGTCTGCCTAGTTTGGGGTCAGATGGCCGTGTGTGAAAATGTCCCCACATATTATTATTATTATTGACCATCAAAGTACCAACCTAATCATTATACTTGGAAATATTTTCACTTTGTGGTGCTTCTGCCATGATCATCAACCACGGATCATCAGTTACATCATGAATTCATGAAGGAAATGTGCCATTGGCACATTTTGCAACAAACTACTTATGGTTTGCCTTTTAAGCTGACTCTACTTATTTTATTTTGAAGCGCAGTGGAATGCATTCCTGGAGCGCTGTGGAACAACCCTTTTATAATAATAATATGTCTTGTCTGCATTGAGCAAGCGTTTTGAACAATGCACGTATCTTCTCTGTATGGGAAATTTTGAATTGTGAGCTTGTAATGATCCAAAGCCATTCAACCAATAATATAGGTAGCTACTCGGGAACAATCAAAGACATTCAATTATAGTAGGTAAACTTATAAATCTCTTTGGGAGCAATTTACAAGGAAATTGAAAAATTACCTAAAACCTCTTAATCTGGACTTCGTATCATAACCCTGAATAACATTTGTTCTACGACCTCAACTAAATAACGTAGCCAAAAACAATTTGTTTTCGTTTATTTGAAGTCTGAAATGTTGTTCAGGGTGACGATACGAAGTGAGAATGATGTGGTTTTGGGTATTTTTTCAATTACCCTGTATATTCTGGGTCACCAACATTGCTTCTTTCGAGATTAAAGTTTAAATGTTGGTAACTATTTCTAGATTGGTAACTCATTCATTGCTCTCGAATTTATTGTCACTTTAAAAAGGGATTAGTTTTTAAAATAATGGCATCTGAGTTTGAGCCATTAGAGAAATAAAATCTCCGAGTTGCCAAAACATAATTTACCTAAGCCTAAGTATTTGAGATTATGAGCATAACATACTGCCTAAGTAGGTCACAACACTCACAACTACCCATAAGGATCGCTGGTACCTACAGGCTGGAAAGGAAAAAAAAAAGTTTTCGCAATATGAATATCGCCATTTGATTTTTTTTATACACACAAAACTTAAACAACTATTCTCAATTTGACCTCTTATTTATTATTAATCCTATTATACAAACCAACCGTGAGACACAGCTTCTAATTAAAAAAAAAAACAAATTTTTGGGCGGTCGGGGGCGTCATATTGACAAAATGCCAATATAATTTATAGGCGGCGTGGCGCCGGCGGGTTTCAGCCGTTTTTTGCGGGACCCTGACGGCAAACAGCGTCGGCGCAGCGTGATGTGAATGTGACCTCGGACTTGTCAGGTTTATGATAACGTGCCCTTTTACACCGCAACCGCTTCTTAGGGACTTTTTCTTTTTTTTTTTTTCGGGACGGTTTTGATGCTCTCTTTTTACGGAATTTTGGCTAGTTGTCGATCAAGGCCAAAAAATAAAATAAAATACACTTACCTCATTATCTGCACACTCAGAGACGTCACTTAATAATAATGAATCATTAACTTTAATTGACCAACATAACTTGGCACAAATCAACAACAATATTTTTGACTGAAAGCATTCCAAGTTATGTTGGTCAATTAAAGTAAATAATTCATTATTATTTAGTGACGTCTCTGAGTGTGGCAGTATGACTTAACGGCGGCCAACTCCCTTAAATATTTCGCACAATTTTTATCTGAACTTTGGCCGTACATAATGCGCTCATATACCTATTTTGAAAAAGTAAAAGAAAACCTTTAGTTACAGAAACCTTACACATGTAATGGAGATTCACACAAACATTGTTACCAAAAACATGTGTAAGGCTTTTTCAAAAACACGTAAGTACTTAATTCCTGGAACAAGTGTTGTGAAATCTCCTCACGTCAATTTTCATGCGATGTTATCGCGTTTTCACTTTTGTTTTCGAACATTGGATTGGTTGGATTTAAATAAAAAAAATAAAAAATCAATCATGCTCACGGTGCCCGATCGGAAAGGGCCACTTTAGTAGGCGCCTTGTAGCTAAATAAATACATTTTATTTGTGACGTAAACTCAATTGATTTCCTTGCAGATTTTTGGTCTGATGTCAGTTGTTTTACCAAAATCACAAGAATTTCATCATATGCCTAGCCTTTCCCCAACTGTGGGGGTCGGCTTCCACCTCAACTGGATGCAGCTAAATACCAGTGTTTTACATGGAGCGACTTCTGTGCTGTGTGACGGTTGTCAGACTTTCTGACTTCTGACTACCTACCAAAAACGACTGTCAAAGATCTACGAATGACAGCCGGGACCAACGGGTTTTACGTATTTTCCGAGGTTCGGAGGGAACTGCGTATGAAATGCATTATGTTCATAAGATTTTTTCCGAGGTTCGGAGGGAACTGCGTATGAAATGCATTATGTTCATAAGATTTTTTCCGAGGTTCGGAGGGAACTGCGTATGAAATGCATTATGTTCATAACATTTTTTCCGAGGTTCGGAGGGAACTGCGTATGAAATGCATTATGTTTAAGATTTTTTCAGACACAAATTAGCATCGTCTAAATTACAATCTGCCAAAAATAACTGATCCAATATCCTTAAACTGTTCTAAATATAAATCGTTTCTCATTCATATTTCTACGTAACACGTACACGAGCGGGCATATAAACACCATAGCAAAACCCAAATCGATTAAATATCGATGTAATACAATTTCTTAGAAGGAAAGTCGATTGTAGCAATGATTTTATTTTATTCGTGGCCGCCACATCATCGGGCGGCAATTAATTGAATAAAACCGAATGGGAACATTAAACTGTGCACATGTACCGGCCACTGATAACGCTGAGAAAGATCATAGTGCACAGTGGCGGACAAAGTGAGGTGCACAACCTGAATATTGTGCAATGGTTCTGTTCCTTCTAAGTAGTAAAACCTACATAAGTGTCTGTAAAAAAGAACTAAAAAAATATAAATAAATTATATAAAAAATAATAATATTGGTAGATCGATGCAAAGCCGTAAAGCGGAGCTAGTATAGACTATTTACAACCATTTGAACCGAACTTGTCTTAGCCGAAGCGTGATTAATTTTTTTTTAGCAAAATTTTAATGATTTTGGATGACAAAACCCAAAATATTGCAGTTAGTTGCAAATAATGGCCAATTTGAATCGCGATCTACCAAACATCCTGTGCAGTGTATACACTACTGTGCTCCGTACTGCTGCACACTCACGTGCTCGTGTGTTCATTTGTTTGTAGTGGCTCGATACACGCACACATCCACACACGCATCTCGTTACGTGACGATTTCTACTAATTCGCACTACTCGTAAGCCGCGTTAAAGAACTTCGTTTCAAAAAAGTCTGTGTAATCTGTGAGATTTTTGGTTCAGGTGGGTTTGGACAAGCTCTGTACAGATTTTCTGTTCTGCTGCTTATGTATAGGCTCAAACTACATTACCTACTGAAAATAGCACGTCATCATCATCATCAATTTATCATCAGCCTAGCATTTTTCAACTATGTTGGGGTTATTGTGACATACACAGCTGAATACCAGTATAGAGCGACTGCCTATCTGACCTATTAAACATAGAATAGCAGATAAAATAAAAAGTAGCTGTACTAATAGTATTTTTATTTACCCTGATAATTATGCAATTTGCTACCTTTAACCTTTTTTTTTTTAAGGTTTAAGAACAACTTTATTTCTCATAAAGAATTAAAAACACTAAAGCTAAGTAAATAATTAGAACGACAGAGGTACGTATATAAAAATTACAAAATAAAATAGTAAAGAAAAATTGTTGGTAAACAGATAAGTTTTAACCAAGCACTACATGGATGTATAAAGATTTTTACTAGATGTGGCATTGGTGGCATAGTTTTTTTTTAGCGAGTTTTTGTTTATGTTAGGGTTTTATTATTTTAAGACTACTTTATTTATAGTTTATTATTCTATTAATATACGTTTTTTTTTAGGTAGCACATTACCCTGGGATCGTCAGATGTTCACACCTTCAAGTAGTTATATCTATTCATGGAAGCTTTAGCTAGAGAAAAGGCAATTGCTAACTTATTACCTACAGTGTACGCTGCGAGAGACTACCGCTCAATGAACTGATTTTATTTCTGATGTTTTAACTATTCCACTGCTATACATTTACAAATTACATTGCTGTTCATTTCATATGTCCGCCAGTGTACGGCGCGGCTGGAACAGGAGTCCGGCGTCCAAATAAAAGCTAACGAGCGCGCGCACTGCACGGGGGCTTAGTAATGGTGTACACCCGTACGACATATTGGAATCAGAGAGCTTTTTGTTCTATTAATCGTTTCCACTGTCAATTTTCTTGTTCTCACAATAAAATATACCTTTTGTATCCGAATCGCCAGTAAGCCTTCTCTTTAAAACCAATTATGTGAGTGCCAATTTTATTGTGTATGTGAGTTTGTATGTTTGTAAACGCATCCACGACACAGGAGTAATTCGTAGTGTAGAGAAACGTTTTTATATAAAAAAAATATATATATAGGGTAAAACCATAAAGGAAAGACACACCTATGTTATATAATGTACTTTGTTAGTACCTTTGCAAACAGATATGGGAGATTGCCTGGCATCCTTTAAATTCTGGGACATTTTCCAACAAATAAGGTATCATTTAATTTTCCAAGACATTTATGGATATTTCTTTCATTATAACGACACGGTACATTAAAAAAATAACTTAAACTTACATAAGTAAGATAATAATATTTTATTCGGTTTGTAGTAACTTACTTATAGGTAGGTATATACTCGTATATTAGGTATGTTCAAATCAAGTATTTTGAGAGAAAATAGATTTTTTTATTCATTTTCATCTTTCATCTGCATAAGGTCTTGAATCTCAATTTTTTATTTTTGAGATTTGTCTAATAATATGTGCTATACTTTTACCTATCAGTAGCGAAGGGCGTGAGATTAAAGAACTCTGTTCAATCATATTTGCCAAAAAAACTAAATATTATTATTAATTTAATTCAACTCTCACAAATTCCAACTTCCCATTAACCTGTACTCTCTGGTGGCATGGCATCGGTCTATCGGACCAGATCACCTTCCACCCGCGATAACCTTAAAAGCAGCACAATATTAATACATCAAACGCCCACGTGCGCCCGCGCATACGTGTGCCGTAATGCTCTGGAGCAGACTCATTTGGAAGATTTTGTTTTGATACTGATTTGTTTCAGATTTGCGAAGAGAATGAAATGAATTGTGTGATTTAGTAGCTCGTATTTAATGAGTACCAAAATAAAAACGGAAAATCATTTTAATGCGATTCATCAAGAGATCCTTAATTAGGCTCACCCAGATACAATGGTTCACTGAAATGACTAAGTGCGGAAACCAAACCCAGTGACATCTTGATCGTGATCTTAAATCGTTCTCTCACTGTTGAGCATTAAAAAGTATGATTTTTATCTTCCTGTTGTACCTACTTTTTGATTCATTTCGTTACGGAATTAAAAATGTTGAATGGTTGTTCCGGAGCTCGTCGAGCTTCTTAGCCTTGGCGCTTTCCTAGTGGTCACCATTGTTGATTCTAGCTTACACGAGTGGCTGTGGTTTGGAAATAGTGAAGCGGGCTTGCCGCTTGTTGAGGATCGGTGTAACTCCCTTCCACCCTGTCAACAATTTGTCTCTATTGATGGCGATCTGTCGCCTGGTGAAGTCTGGCACTCCATAGGTGTTCAGAGATCCTAATTGTTCAGAGATCTGACCTCCGGGTGTTTGAACTTCAATTTTGCCTATCTGTACCTACATGTAACTTATATGTCTGGTGTAAGCTGTTAGTATAGGTTGGTTATTTATAAATAAATAAAAATAAAGGTAATCTAGATTTGCTATGCATGAGTGTTAAAAGTATATAGATTTGCTATGCATGTAGGATGAGTTCTAGGAGGCTACTCGCGACTGGGACTGCAATTAACTGGGACTACGGTCTCAGCGGCCAGATCTATTTAATTTTAATATTTTTCCGGCGACTGGGACCAGTCCAGACAAACGTAAAAATATTTAAAAAATAATAATAATTAAAGATTATAAAGGTAGTTAAAGGGTGTTTTTTAAATATTTTGTTTTTTATTTTACATATTTTTTGTTTGACAGGACTGTTTTTGGCTTGAACAATAGATTTTTCTTATTCATTTAGGTGTAGTCCTAGTCGACGGAAGAAAAAAGAAATGGATGCGGCATCTGGGACCGTAGTCCTAGTTAATTGCAGTCCCAGTCGCCGGAAACCTCAGTTCTAGGAAGGCATAGATAGACTATGATATAATATATATTTAAGTTTAAAAATGAAACAGAAAACAGTACCTTGTGCTTTTAAAACGTTATTTGCAAGTAATCGTTTCTAACCCTTCTTTTACTTTTTGATAATAAGATTAATGAGACACTGAAAATAGATTAAACCCTGCCAGACTATCAGACAGCCAGGGCCTCAAGTCTGCTATTACAATAGTGTCAGAATGGTCTATCATTGATTTTCATAATGACGCCATTATATGTATTAGTAGATTACCAAACTTGTCAAAATCAACAAGTATGAAATCAATGATAGACCATTCTGACACTATTGTAATAGCAGACTTGAGGCCCTGAAATTAGGTATAATGATTAAAATACTTGTGCCCGCACAACTAACAAAAAGTATGGTGAAAAACGGAAGAGAACTTTACAGCAATTTTACAATCTATAAATCACACCACACAACATGAAAAATACAGTTGAAATACACACACGGAAAAAGAAGCTAAAATGCATTTTAAGTAGTCTTTAAAAATATTACGAACTGCCAAACCCTCAAATATCACATGCCATTAAAGTTTCGCAAAACAAAAAAGGTCTCGAATTCTTTTATAAATAAAAAAACTATGAAAGTTCTTCAAATCGCGCACGCTTAGTATATAAAAGCTTTTAGTGAACAAGAACAGGTGGCGATCCGACATTCCCATAGAGTATAGACGTGGGCACCATGATGCAGGTCCCATACAGGACACGTGGTAGGATCAATATCTTATCGGCTTGGCGCCGGCGCCTGCAAGAGACGCGTTAGGGATGTTATGGTTTGGTAGACGAGCGGTTTTACAGCGTTTTGAACGATGGAAACACACCCACGACACTCCATGAAACTATATAATTGCCTACACTACTACCAAAATAACAGACTGTACAAATACGTGCGTGTGTGCGATCAGTTCCCAGTACGGGAAGGGTGAGGAACAGTTTCGTAGGGAGGCGGAGCGTGTCGCTACTGTACGGTAGTACTAATATTTATACTGTGGCTGGAATGAGGGTGGCACTTAAAACAGGCTGCCGAATAACTATATGCAGTGATCAGTGATCCAATTCAGAGATATTAGTCTAATGTTTAGGTGGTTAGGAACCGATTAAGGTTATTTAAGGCATAGATGTACAGTCGAACAAGCTATTTGGTATACAGGCAAAAATATTCATCTTTCTACTACAATAACAATATTTAATTTATTTGCTTTATATTGAGCATGTAGGTAGCTACCAGGGATACCTACGTACTCGAGTTAAAAAAATGAAATAAAATAAAATATTGTGTGTGTAGTAGAAAGATGAATATTTTTGCCTGTATACCAAATAGCTTGTTCGACTGTACATAGTTCACCACGGTAGTTCACCCATATTTCGCTTGTCATTTGTCTAAGTACCATGCAAAAAGGGACGAGGCACAAATCTAGCCTCTGACGGATAACATTACCAAGATCGGGGGATTGGATCCTGTACGAGTTCAGCAGTAGTCGGTAAGTACCTCCGACCACAAGAACAACGAGGTTGTCATTTAAAATAATCCTCAGCATATCAACCGCAAGACGCCCCACGCCCACAGTCGGGCATAAGTTTCTAAGAACTAAACCTGCACGTTTCGAATCCAGCTACTTTCTGCGACTCAGTGGTTGTCGGTCATTTAGTGTAATAAAGCCATTTATATCAGAAGATTATTATCAACACAATTATTATTGTACAGCACCGCATGATAAGACCATCGTGTAGTGCTGTGAAAATACTAAATTCATGACGCGTCTGAAACGCCGCGTCTCACCCGCCCGTCTGCAGCAACCAACCCTCTTTCGCCGCAGTATGGTAGCAATTCAGATAAAAACGATCTCTACAAATTGAACAGAAAAAAAACACTGAAACATTGAGGAGATAGACACTTTCTGTTTTATGTTCGTTTTGTTTAAAGTATTTATGTAAAACTTTATGGGGCGGCTTTTATTATGATGGATGTAGTTAATAGAGCTTTAAATAATTTTATTATCTTGTTCTGATAATGTTATGAGCTTTCAAAATACTGTTTAGTGTGGGATAGTTACTTATTGATTCAATTAAAATACCTATACGTTATTTGTATTCGTTTTAATTCAGGTGATTTACCAGGGTAGGTACTGATTAAAAACGCTAAATAATGAAAAAAAATACTAATTGTATTGGTTGAATTGAGATTTGTATATAGACCCTTGATTAAATATTCCATTTTGTGTAGGTATTCGGTCAGATCTCAGAAAATATCAGTGGAGGATTACAAGTAAAAAACATAATGAATAAAGTAGACAATTTTATTTACAAAACAGTTCTTAAAACCTATTTAATACTTTGGCGTAGCATCGTAATACGTCATTGCACAGGCATGCACAGATAATTACTAAAACTAGACAATAACAAAAAAATAATACTAAAATATAATACTCTTTGGCAATCAGTCTAAATGGCGCAGTCATTTTAACAAAAAATATCAACATACAAAATTCAACGGAAAATACTTTTTGATTTCCGGCTCCTCATACATTTCCCTACGATCATTTTCTATTACATTTTCAGTCGAGTATAAAGTTTGCATATCCGATGTAGTTCCTACATGATCTATGTTTAATTGTTTATTAAAATATTTGTCGTTTTGATTATCATACGCTAGGCTATCGTCAAAATAAATAGTAGAGCTTAATTGGTCACTAGTGTAAGATTTGTCATGATCACATCTGATGTCTTTGTAAGCTTCATAGCTTGGTGCTGGCAGCTGAATTTCTTTATTTTCTGGCTTGAACATCTTTCTTCCATTCAGTGTTCTACTAGGTTTCGCATCAGTGGATGTGGATACTTCTGGTGACTTGATCCTTTTGCTCTTGTATCTTCTGTTTTGAAACCAGATCTTGACCTGTGTGGGTGACAAGTTGAGGGTAACGGCTAGCTGTTCTCTCTCAGGGGCTGTAAGGTACCGTTGGTTCCTAAAGCGTACTTCTAAGGCGTGGACTTGGGTTTGTGAGAATAGGATCCGAGGTTTTCTTTTGGCGCTCTTATCTTTTCTTTCAGGTTTGCTGTCGCAGGTTGGCGTTTCTGTTGACAAAACAAAAATAAAGGGTTTAAATCATGTAGCTTAAAACGTTTATTATTGGACTACATAAATAGGGTATATCTTCGTTTAGTAAAATGGATGGATATAAAGGAGTAATTAGGTATAGTGAAATGGATTTTAATTGGTCACACGCTATTACTTCGATGTCGACATAAGAAAGAGTACCTAATTAAAAAGTGCTTAAAGTACTGTTTTAAAAACCTGGAAAAAAAGTTTTAGATTAAAGTTAGGTACATAAATTGATGCTGAAACTTACTGTTAATTTTCCTACACAATCCAGAAGTTTTTTCCTCCGGGGAATATTGGGTGCAGTTACTCTTTTCAACGCTAACCCTCTTCTGTCCCGTCAAAGAATTTGTAATAGAATGAGACTCTCTTTCTTCATTGTCCACTTTCATTGATGCTTCTGACGAAACGTGAGGTCCAGCAACCACTTCACTGTACTGATCATAGTTCTGATGATACAAATTATGGCAATAAGGGTTGTAGGTGTAGTATTCATCTATTTTGTGGTCGTGGTACACATCTTGGTTCCAATACGGGTCAATATTCGCAGGCACGGGCACGTTAGGATACACTTGAGCAAGATACTCCGGTGGGCAATAACCCTGGCCTTGGTACACCTGTTCATACTCGTAGCCTCTTCGATCCCTTTCGTTGTACTTCCAAGCTTCGTTCCTGTCATAACTGTAGTTCGGTTGATTGATGTTCAGTATATCCTTCACGGAAAACGGCGTTGTCAAACTCTGATTGATCTGTCCATCTTCCAATTTCACTCGAAAGTTTTTCTGGTCGTAAATATAGTCTTTATTTTCTAATTGTTTTTCTTTATCCAGGTAGGTAACGTCGACGAATTGATAAAAGTCATTTTTGCATTCATTATAATTATGTTTTAAGTTATTGTTATTATAGGAAGTCGAAACTTCATTGTGTTGTTCGTAATTCTCCATTTTTCTAACACTGTCACTTCATTAGTCACTTTTGGGTTTTACTAATTGTTTTACAGCCGAATGGTAATTAAGCTGTGGTTTAAAAGGCAAGCGATGGAAGACTGATGGTGTATAGATTGGCGGTCGAAGCCAATCCACGCTGCCTAGTGAGTTGTGGGCGGGGCAATGGAGCTATCTCCTTCTCTTTCGAACACGTGAAGGGCTTGCATAGCGTTGTTCTTTTCGTTTGCGGCGAGGAGTGTTTACTATAGTGTAAATAAAGCGGATGATTTCATTTCGGAGTTGAGATGCTCTTTGATTTTGCTTAATGACTTAATTATGTTGGTTTTAAAAAAGTGTGAGATGGGTGTGCGGTTTGATGGAATTATGGCGTCAACTTTTTATACATTAATTGCACTGTTATTTTTCATTTACAAATTCGATTAAGCTAAATACTCTTCATTTCAAAATGAATTAGGAATTGGCATATTTTCTAGATGGGAACATGTGGCTTATTAGGTTAGTGTCTCGTCTTAAATTCAGCCCATAAATTTTAAAGATTGTTATATTTATTGGTTTTATTTGACTTGATCATCGTTAATTCGGTATTCTAAAGTCTCTATATTTGGGGCCAGTCAGCCTAAGGTAGCACATTGTCTGGAGTAGTGGACAGTCCAGTCCGTAAAAAATAAACTTGGATAGACCCAGTTGTCATACATAGTTGTACATACTTACTCATCATTGTCTGCTTTGTCCCATGTTACTTGGGGTCGGTGCACCATGTTTTCTTCTTCCATTCCGTCCGTTCCAGTCAGTGAAAGCATGGGGTTGACAACCACCATGCTTTCACTGACTCTTTTATCTTTCATATCATTTTTTGCACAATCCATCCATATTTTCTTTTTCCATCCGTTTTTTTTTGCAGATCGGTTGGTCAGAGGTTGAACATCCCTTTCATAGGTACCAAGTTTCCTCCGTGCTTCGGAAAGCACGTAAAGCCGTTGGTCCCGGCAGTCATTTGTAGATCTTTGGCAGTCGTTAAGAGTAGTCATAAGACAGAAACTCTGACAACCAGTTTTACCAAGGGGTATCGTGTTACCCCAGTAAGTAACTGGGTTGTGGAAGTCCGATAGGCAGTCGCTCCATGTAAAAGACTGGTATTCAGCTGCATCCGGTTAGACTGGAAGTCGACACCAATACCTATAGTTGGGAAAAGGCTAGGCATATGATGATTTATATTCATAACTGTTACTGTGGGAACAAAATAAAAAAACCTCTTGAAATTTATTACTAAGAATTCGTAAGCTACGAATTTTACTAAATTCATTCGAGTACACCTTATAATACATTTAAAACTCAAATATGTCAACAATATCAATCTTAATTGTTTGTTTGTGTGAGTTGAAGGTGTTAAGACAATTTGTTTACGCCCAAGTGTCGGCACTCGAAGGTTATCGAGGTTATGGCCCGCTGGAGTCACGGATATTGGTCATGGTCGATGACAGGCCCGACAATTTTTGGGTGAGTCAACTTACGCGAGCATGTTAGGGTTAGTTCAAGTTCAAAACGACATTTTGAAGTTTTGGCGTGTTCGAGTGAAAATTATTATAATTATGAAGATCTTGATTAAAAATATCTTCAACCTGATTTTTGTAAATAATTTTTTTTATTAATTTTTCGTTACTCGTTTTAATGGCATCAAGTGTAACGGCTAGGTTTTCTTTATTGAAACCCTTTTTTGTATGAACCTTTGTCAAAGACTAATTAAATAATTAGGTACCTATATGTTTTATTAGGTATATTGTTATGTATGTGTAGTTTACCTATTTTTGCAAGTTTGTTAAGAATGTTTTAATTTTTAATTATTATTAGTTTTTACTTATTACCTCTTACTCTAACTCTAACCCTACCCTACCCTGTTACCCTTGGTGGACTGATAGAGAATGCCTAAGGCATTAAGTCTGACTTTGTATCTTTGTGCATGAAGAATAAATAAATAATTATTTCTGTACCTAACTTTCTGGATTAAACAACCTCACTGCCCGTACCTATGCACTACAAAACCACATCTACATAACTACTTACTTAGCTAAGCTACTGCTTTAGAACATAATTAAATTTTATTACGAAATTAGTAATACTAAAATCAGCTCCAACTACCGGAATACGACATAAAATTTTTACAACTCAGTTTTTTTTCTCCTGCTAAAGTATCTATCACTGTGTAAGACTCGCGTTAAACTCATAAAAAAGTCGACGTCTTCCGCATAGAGGCGTAATGTGAGACTTTTGAACAAAAGTGTAACTTGAACTGCTAAATGAAACAAAGGAGTCTTTTGTTTCATTTACCAGTTAATTTTTTTTTTGGTTTAATTTTTCAGTGTCTGGGTAGTGATTTGTTTCTAGGATGATTTTATTGGAAACATTTATTTTTTTATAAATTGTTTTTTCTTTTCTTTAGTGTCTGAAGATAGTCCAGTTAACAGTAGTATCTTGCGTAACTTAACCATGACTGATTAGGAGCTGGATATGTGTCGCCGTTGACCTTGATCGATCGTCGACTCAATTTTCGAGTATTTTTTTTTAATAATTAGTAAAGTTATTTGCAAAAATAAGCCGAAGGTTCCCTTGGTGTTGTACTATCTAATATTCTAGGAGCAAAAAAGTATTTTATCAATATTCTGAACCGAAGAGAAAATTCTATAGATGATGTAAATTATAATCCCACCAAAATCATTTTCTTGTAAAATGTTGCCAAGACGCGAAATAAATGGCTCGCTCTATCAAAAACTTATCAGATCTCTACTTTATTTGCCCTAACTTCATAAACTCTACACAGTCTACACCTTAGTAAAAAATATCTATATGGCTAGACCGTTTCGCTACCGTTACATGGGCGTAAGGTGCAAAATGTATTCATTGTTCATTACTTTACTGTTAAACAATAGTTATTTTAGTAACGAAACAGCCAAATCTCATCCATATTTTGACTAAGGTGTAGAGTTTATGAAGTTAGGACAAGTAAAGTAGAGATTATAGGAAGAGATCTGATAACTTTTTGATAGAGCGAGCCATTTATTTCGAGTCTTGGCAACATTTTACATGTAAATGTTTTTGGTGGGATTTTACTTCTTTTTCTAGTTTAAGATTTTTTTGTTGTTTGTGTACAAATATTAGCTTACATACCAAATTTCTTTCTAGGACTTCAGGAAGTACCCCAGAATTTTGAAGATCATCAGTGCGGGGGCACTGCCGTGTCCCCAGATATATTTTGTGTCTTTTTCTACAAACATTTCAAAGAAAAATAAAAAACTCTACACCTAATGATAATGAAGCCCAATACACCTATATCCACGCCCTAATCGTACGGCTTTTAATTAGCCATGACCCCCTACCAGGGAGCCAACTGAACAATCAAAAAGGGGCGGGACATCCAAGGCACGCGTAGCTATGATAGTATGATTTATGAAAAAGTAAACGTAATTAGAGCTGATTGTCGAGCAAACAGAGCGATGCGTGTGCTCAGACATTACGCTCGCGGTCGACGGATCAAGCGGCCATGACCTTAGTATGCTCGGGGTGATTAAATTATTATATCACGTGATTTCAGATATAATAAATTAATGACGTGGGTTTTGTATACACAGTTACATTACATTTCCATTTCCAGTATAAGCTGATGTTGCATTGTTTAGAATTTCCACACAATGAGCGTTCAGCTTACACTGGAAATGTACCTATAGCTTGATGTGTAGCCATGTGTACCAACGTCGCTGACTGAATTCAGGTCTCGTAAAGTCGGAACACGCCTATAGGTGAGAATGGAAATAGCTGTGCTCGGAGTTTCTCTGCAGTATCGAATCAGGAATGAGGAGTTCCGCAGGAGAACCAGAGTCACCGACATAGTAAAAAGTGTTACCTTTTATTTCGAAATATTTTAATTATTCAGGGGTTAAAAAATATGATGAGTACATCAATCTACTCCTGGTAATGTATTTTCCACATCGGAAATTATTTTAAACCCTCCAAATGTTTTTTTTCTCGCCATAGCCATGATTATTTTATTGTATTGAATCCATGTGTGAGTAGTCCTTGTACACAAGTGTAGGTAACTATGCTGTGCAGTTATGTTTGTGTGTGTTGGTTGCATTCTGCACATTTACATTATACGTAGGTACCTAGTTAGTTAAACCTACAACTCTTACTTATAACTAGCAGATTACAAACATCTGCAGCATGCTGTCCATCAATAATGACTAAATGGATTAAAATAACCCATGTATACAAGATGATTTTTTATGCACGCACCAAATTTCTCAGGGTGATAGTACCCATGAAATTGAATAACTTTCTCCAAAAAACATGGGTCGAAATATTAAAAAAAAAATCGGACTTCCCATACAAAATCGATCAGCTGACTACCTATTGATTTTGTATGGGAAGTCCGATTTTTTTTTTAATATGTCGACCCATGTTTTTTGGAGAAAGTTATTCAATTTCATGGGTACTATCACCCTGAGAAATTTGGTGCGTGCATAAAAAATCATCTTGTATATTTCCTCTCATGCATGAGATTGCGGTTTCGATCCGGACAAGTAACTTACCTTTGTGACAATTCATATTTTGTACTTTATGGTCTTTGTGTACATACCACAAAAAAAGCCAGCAAAAAGCCAGCAAATCAAGCCATACTTACCAAAGGGAAAAAATATAATGACCACCAAAAATAGTAAATGTTTACCAAATCTTAGTCACCAAACGACCACCAAAATAGTAAATGATCACCAAATCTTAGTCACCAAACGACCACCAAAATAGTAAATGATCATCAAATCTTAGTCACCAAACGACCACCAAAATAGTAAATGATCACCAAATCTTAGTCACCAAACGACCACCAAAATAGTAAATGATCACCAAATCTTAGTCACCAAATCTTAGTCACCAAACGACCACCAAAATAGTAAATGATCACCAAATCTTAGTCACCAAACGACCACCAAAATAGTAAATGATCACCAAATCTTAGTCACCAAATCTTAGTCACCAAACGACCACCAAAATAGTAAATGATCACCAAATCTTAGTCACCAAACGACCACCAAAAATAGTAAATGATCATCAAATCTTAGTCACCAAACGACCACCAAAAATAGTAAATGATCATCAAATCTTAGTCACCAAACGACCACCAAAAATAGTAAATGATCATCAAATCTTAGTCACCAAACGACCACCAAAATAGTAAATGATCACCAAATCTTAGTCACCAAACGACCACCAAAATAGTAAATGATCACCAAATCTTAGTCACCAAACGACCACCAAAATAGTAAATGATCACCAAATCTTAGTCACCAAACGACCACCAAAATAGTAAATGATCATCAAATCTTAGTCACCAAACGACCACCAAAATAGTAAATGATCACCAAATCTTAGTCACCAAATCTTAGTCACCAAACGACCACCAAAATAGTAAATGATCACCAAATCTTAGTCACCAAACGACCACCAAAATAGTAAATGATCACCAAATCTTAGTCACCAAACGACCACCAAAAATAGTAAATGATCATCAAATCTTAGTCACCAAACGACCACCAAAAATAGTAAATGATCATCAAATCTTAGTCACCAAACGACCACAAAAAATAGTAAATGATCATCAAATCTTAGTCACCAAACGACCACCAAAAATAGTAAATGATCACCAAATCTTATTCACCAAATCTTAGTCACCAAACGACCACCAAAAATAGTAAATGATCACCAAATCTTAGTCACCAAACGACCACCAAAAATAGTAAATGATCACCAAATCTTAGTCACCAAACGACCACCAAAAATAGTAAATGATCACCAAATCTTAGTTACCAAATCTTAGAATCCTTAGGTCCCCTCTGGGGCGGATCCGACATAGTTTTGTTAGGTTAGAACTATGACCCCTACGCACGAGGCGAGCGAGCGGAGCGAGCGAGTGCCAGAACTAAATCGCTTTTTACAGTTAAACTCGTACATTTCTACAATACTTTGGTTAAATGTTGGTGATCATTTACTATTTTTGGAGGTAGGTAATTTACTTTATCTGGAGGTTCGTTAAACATAAGCCCTTACCAAACTGTCAAATTTTCCCAATTGAATATGAACTTTACACTTTTGTATAGATGGCAATCTATCAAAGAAATTTGACAGATTGTTGTAGCTTGATGTGCTGGCCTTTAAGCTGCTGAGATCTGTGAAAGACGACATCGTGAGGAAACCTGGACTTTCTTTTTGCAGCTTGAATTTTCCTACTCCAAGGTAATGGCCTCTACTCTACTTCCACTTCTCTCTATCCAGGGCTGTTTGGGACCAGTTTCAAATAAATTAAAGTAGGTATTAAATCGCCAAACCGCCTTGTGCAAGCGTGTTGATTGGTGATGATCAACTGCTTACTTTTCATGAGAAGAGACCTTTTTAGGTGCTTAACCTGATACCTAACTACTAATTATATTTTTAACTAGCTTTTGCTCGCGACTTCGTCCGCGTGAATGTCGGTTATCGCGGATGCAGACTAAATCGCGGATCAAAAAGTAGCCTATGTCCTTCCCTAGGATTTAAGCTATCTTCATATCAAAATTCATCAAAATCGGTTCACCCATTTCCTCGTGAAAACGTAACAGACAGAGTTACTACCGCATTTGTAATATTAGTATGGAAGTATGGATTATAGAATTATAGAATTATGGAATTATGGAATATTATGGAATTATGGATTATGGAACTATGGATTATCATTCTAGATGCGTGGTACTAGTTCTGTAGAAAAACAAGGGTAGGTAAGTATTCTTCTTTTTTTCTTCTTTTTGAACCGTTGCCCCACACTAGGAATTTCTCTTGTATCGTGGGGTACGTTTATAAACGTAATAAATAATCTCACATACACTAACAGTCAGACCCGCAACAACTGTCTATAGATAGTTGTATTATGCCATACAAATATATTTCCCGTGCGGAAATCGAATCCGCGACACGTAGTAGGTACAGCAGCCAATACTTAGCTCAACCACTGCGCCAACCATATTGTCGTTTATTTGTGTAAGATATCAATTAAAATTAATTAAATTAACATTTTTTGTCAAGTACCTAGTCGCGGTGTAAAAATAGTAAAACATTGGTTAATTTAAAACTTTTCTATTTTTAGCAATATCATAACTAAGTCCTTATTGAGTCTCAGCGATGATAAGGGACAGAAATTGACAATAAATTAAATAGGTAAGTTTTACAAACATATTTCAAGTTGATGTGAACTTTTGAAGAACTTGCTAAAAAGCGATGACAGCGTACCTACCTGTCAAAATTCTTGTAATAAAGTAGCAAGTTTACGACAGAGATACGTATTTAAAACTAACTCAAGTGGTCTACTTAATTCGTTGGCATTTCGTTAGCAAAAAGGGTATTTTTAACCCCCAGCGGGTGGGCGACGCGAACGGCTTGGTGTAAACACAGTCTACAATATTACATTAAAATTATACCTACATATTTACTCTAAACATACAAATATAGGCTAGAAGGTCCAATGCGATATTAAAGCACATTTAATGCTGGCACTTCACATGGCGTACCTACCTAGGTATTTGTACAAATACCTGACGCCATGTGAAGTGCTGGCATAAAAAATAAATATTTTTTTGTTTGTGTTTCAATTTATCCAAACTCAACAGAATAAATCGACTTCATCAGCAATCATCACCATCAACATCATATTTGTGTACCTACTAGAGTTTATATTATTATGTTTGTTATCGTGCCCACAGTCCTAGAGTTCCTGAGGTGGGTATTGGTGGCCGTACCATCATGAATCCGTCGAGTGCTGCGCAACTGTGCTAGAATCCCAGCATAGGCCCCTACTGAGTTTTCTTATAGTTAAGTGTAGTGACATACCTACCTATTAAATATGTCAGAATAAATTTCATTCTGCGATAAATTGGTTTATTTATTGAGGGGCTCGTGGCTAAGTTAAAGCCGTACAGATCGACCGGTCACAGGTTAAGCTACGCTAGCCGCGGTCGATCTCTGGATGGGTGACCATCCCTTTCATATCGAGATCCCTCCGTGCCTCGGAAAGCACGTAAAGCTGTTGGTCCCGGCTGTCACTTGTTGATATTTGGCAGTCGTTATGGGTAGTCAGAAGCCAGAAATTCTGACAACCAGTCTTACCAAGGGGTATCGTGTTACCCATTAACTGGGTTGTGGAGGTCCGATAGGCAGTCGCTCCATGTAAAACACTGGTATTCAGCTGCATACGGATAGACTGGAAGCCGACCCCAATATAGTTGGGAAAAGGCTAGGCAGATGATGATGATAAATTGGTTTATTACCTACATTAAATTTATTAAATGAATAGTTGCCGCTTGCATCCACAGGTTACCGTCGCTCCATCTGGTGGGAGGCCTACCAACGCTGTGTCTTCCGGTTCGTGGTCGCCACTCGACAATCTTTCTTCCGCATCGGTCATCGGCGGTTCTTCGAGCGATGTGGCCTGACCATTGCCACTTCTATGCTTGCAAATTCTGAGAGCTATGTCGGTGACCATAGTTCTGCGGATTTCCACGTTCCGGATTAAAACGCGCAAAGAAACTTCGAGCATAGCTCTCTCCATTGCGCTCACTGCGTGACTTTAAGCTTCTGTAGGAGGTCATGGAATGAATTATGATTATTATTAAAGGATTATTATTCATAGCTAATTTAATGTTTAGGGTTATCTAAAATTATAAACATGCACTGACATCTGTTGTCGAGTAGCTAAACCAGTTAGTAACTAGCTAGATAGTTAAGTAACTGATAGCAGTGACATCTTAACAACGAAGGGGTAACTAATACTCAACAGCCATGCTTCATAAATACTGTTACAGTTCATAGATGGCGCTGTGCTAACAAAGTTTTCTTAAATATTAAGAGATGGCGTTAAACACAATAATAAGGTTTTCAATGCAACACTGCAGAGGGCGTCCTAGTGTTTAGCCAAAAGTGAAAATGTAATTGTTTTCTTTCGTCAGATGTTTCAATATTAGATACAATTTAAAATTAAATAAGTGCCTAAAAGCAAATGGGGAAACGAAGCAATACTTAGAAAATTTTCTTCACATGTAGGTAATAGATTGTATCGATTATCTATGGTAGGTATGAATGTAGCGTAAGTTGTTGCCGAAAAATAATTTTTAAGTACCTGCACTTAAAAATATAAGTTGAAATCATAACAATCTCAAACTAAACAAATCAGTCTAATTAATATCTAATTAATTGACTAATCATGTGCCACGACCGCACGCGCGTTAAATTTCGCCGAATCATCGCGCCTATCTCAAAGACAATCGCCGAATCGATTCACCCGAGCCAAATAATCGAATAATAATCGAATAAACCAAATTATTCGATTGTTCTAAGCGCACATCTCTGTGGGTGGGCAATCGATTGCTCGCTAAGATTACTAAATGGGTAATTCTACGTCACGTTCTGTGTATTAACAAATAATCATGTTCTTGTGTTTAGTGAAGTTATTACTGGTTTTCTTTGTTTTCATTACGGCATCATGAAACAACACACAGACGTATACCTAACCTTCATGCACAACGGCTTAGCAGACCTAATTTGATTTAGGTTACATAGATTGAATTTGGTTAGTAGGTAGGTGGTTGACTCATCTGTAGTGTTGGCCCAACCAAATCTTTTTGGAAACAATGCGGGCCCTGGAAAACGTCCAGCGACATCGTAGTAGACGCAGGCCAAGATGGCGGGATGAGCTTACCTACGCTTCCAGGAGCAATTGTTCCACGCTCTAGACAAAGAAGAATGGAAAGGAGAAAGCAGGCCTTTGCCTTTTGAGACAATAGGCTGAAAATAAATAATAGGTAATGATAGTAAAATATTTTTTTATCTTATCTATTACATACTTACCTAGACAGAACGACAGAAATGATGTGAACATTTAGGTAGGTACTTTTAATTACCGTTAGGTGCGCGTAGGTAACTACTTATTTCTAGCCCCGAGTTTGTGTGGTGAGCACCATGTGGTAGTGAATGGGTCACGAGACGAGGGTGTCTTCATACTTATTCCACATAGGCCCATATGCGCTAAAAACATAACTCTGAGTTAGTGGTTGACGGGCACGTGTTTGTTGTTAACTTAGAGTTAAACATGGGTAACCTTCCCTATATTTAACTCTAAGTGCCCACTCAGTACCCCCTCCTCAGTGCCCGGGGCACTGAGTATAGCTCAGTATACTAGAGTTTATGTAAAGTCACCACAAATAATACGAAGTCAATACCGATCTTTTATGGAACTCAATGATATAGAGTTCAGAAAAAGTATTGGTCTCTCATAGACAAACTTTTGACTTGACAAAATGAACTATCAAAAACTCCATAGTGACTGATAAACATAAAAAAATAATGAATTTAATAAACATGCTATATCTAATGAAAAAATAATAATTACCTATCGTTGAGCTACCCCGCGGGGGGCCCAATGATAAAAAGGTTATGTGAAACCTCAACAAGCTATTTTAACTAGAAAATTTTATCAGAAATGGTTGGTTTGATAGCGAAATTTCTGCAGTTTCCTGTGCACCCCTTGATCCGTGGCATGTTATCCTACAGCATCATCTGGCCGGCCTGCAGCTTCACACAGGACTACTTAGACAATGGCACAAGTCTTGACAGAGCGAACTGGCCTCGTGCAGCACGCTTCGGATTCTTCGGTGCATTCTGCATGGCACCAATTTTCTACGGCTGGATGAAATACTCGAGCCGTTTCTTTAAACATAATAATTTATTGACAGCCGTGAAAAGAGCAGCTATAGAACAGGTCTCATACTCTCCTGTGGCTTTGGCATACTTCTTTTTTGGAATGAACCTCCTCGAAATGAAATCGGTAGACGAGAGCGTTCAAGAAGTCAAAGATAAGTTCTGGCCGACTTACAAAATTGGCGTCATATTTTGGCCGACGGTTCAGACGTTGAACTTCCATTTTATTTCTGAGAAGAATAGGCTTGTATTCGTGAGTGGTGCTAGTTTTGTTTGGACCGTGTTTATGGCACATATGAAGTCCAGAAAAAGTAAATCAGAACCTGTGGCTGTGAAGACTAGTTAAAAGGGTTTGTTTAATTTGAATAAAAGTGTTACAATTGACGCTTGTTATGTTAAGGTTTGTTAAATAACCCAAGTAGCACAACTGGGTGATAAAATTGCTCCATATCATATTTATTTGTATACTTGGGTGAAATATACAACCATGATTAAGTTCTATAAAGGTGTAGAGAACCCTTATGCAAACATAATAGAACCAAAGGAAGACAAATTGCAGTCTAATTTTGGTTCCGAATATAATTCATAGGAGTTCTCACGATCACCTTTAAGACAACTTCCCATCAATAATACAGTGGCGCGCAGGACGGTCTGACTCAAGTAATAATAGGTAACAAATATGTATTTTTGGACCTGTAAGGTCGTTACTGACTTTAAATAAATGAAAATAGCTGCTTTTGGTTTTCAAGAACCTCTATTGAAACTCAGTAACGCAATGGAGTGGCTTAATAGAGTACATAGGCCTTAAAGATGCAGTCACGTTAGATTCAAAAAGGGCTGAAAAATGATCCCTTTAGCCACTATAAGTGATATACTACTCTATTACACTACTCATTTGGAAATAGAAGTGCCAAATTTGGGTACGTTACCGCTTATATGTAATAGTTGCTTACAAGTGATTTAAGGCCTCATGTATAGAAAGCGTCTTCAACTGCTTACCCCCTATCCGAAGAAATTTTAATGCATGGGGTGTAAGCAGTTGATAACACGGTCTGTACCACTGTTATTTTTAAATCAGTAACAAATAAAACTTTAAGCAACAAAATCTACTTTATACAACCATAAGACATAAAGTAGAAACAAAATACATTCATAAGCAACTACCAATGATATGAGGTACTCATATACAAATATGAGTAGTATTTGAAGCTATAAGTTTTATCAAACACTGCTAAACTACTCATTCACCACTTAAAGCTATTAGATAAGTACCTCATTTATTCATTTGATAACAACATTTAAAAGAATTAAATATGTACAAAGCTTAAAAATAAATTATAAAATATATATATTATGTACCTACAATGGAGGGCTCACAGGGCATCAAAAAACTCGTCCGCATCGCTCACAATGGGACAAGTGCCCATAAGGTTAGCAGCATTACCACGTTGAATAGCAATGCTAATCCTCTGGTCACGTGAAGAGTCGACCAGCCGCTTAGAAATATCTCTAAAAACAAGGTGAGCACTCGGACCCCATGGCCCTAGTGTTTCAACCCCAAAAGGCTCAAACATAAAACTTCCAAGAAGCTTGTTATATTTACGCCGTTTGAGGTTTTCAGCACCTGCACCAGCACAACACGACGTGCTAGGAAGATGGGATGGCGCAAGGGTGTCTACACAAGTTGCATCCCACACCAAAGGTCTACCCAACTTCCACGGCATTATGGTAAGTAAGAGACTAGATGGAATCATCTGGTCTCTTACCATCGTCACGTGCCAATCCATTAGGTTCTAACACAGCTGGCACGCCGGCGGAGGCAAGAGCACGACGGATGATGTCATTAATGCTGGCGTGCCGTGCTATCCGGCCTGCTCTCTTACAGCAGGAAAGGCCATGGTGACCGAGGCAGTCGACAACTGCACCGCATTGACAGCGATGCGGGGCCCCGCAAGGAGCGCCCATACGTGGGCATGTAGCGAGTCGCAATGTAGAGTCAAGTTGCAAAATTCACTAATTTGCTACTTGGAAAGTTTTAGCGGTGACTTGATCATGAAAAGAGTCATACATAGAGTCATCATCATCATGTTAACCTTTAGAACGTTCACTGCTGGGCCGTAATCGCCATGCTTGGCCGATGCATGTTGGCGATCGCAGTAGGTGTTATGGTACTCAGAAGGCCATTGCTGGCCATCCTCTGGTGAACATGCCTCTGTCGCCTTCTACAACACCGGTAGTAATGGGGTGATGCTATTCGAGGCAGGCACCACACGGAATAGATGGATAGAATAAAGTAGGTACCTGCAGTGGAAACATACATTATCAAACGCCGATGGTAGTCGTCGTTTTGGGCCTAAATATAAACCGCAATTAAAAACGTTTGAAATCGCAATGTCGCAGTCGCGTAGACGCAATGTATAAAATTAGTAAAAATGTTTGTACCTAAATCAGAAGCATTTTGGACATATTATTCAGAATGAGATTGGAATTCAAGCGTTCTTAAAAATACGAGAAACAGAAGCTTTCTAAACTACGATATTTCTTGTCTCTCCAGGTGTGGCTAACGATTTCATTCACCATCGTTATGGAAAGGGTCTAAAGAAGCATTCTTCATTTTTTGTCCAAAAAGAGGACAATATTGTTAGAATTAATAAGACGAATGAATTTTTATTGGACATAAATCATGTTATTGTCATCGAATAAAGTAAATGTAAGCAGTGAGTTTATAGTTCCATTTTTTTTTGTTATTTTGAATTCTTAGTCAAAAATGGTGTAGTGATCCGAGTTCGATTGAAAAACTATCAAAAATATTCTGTGTATAAAAGGTATACGACATTCAATGGAAGTAACATATTTGTTATAGAGTTACGACACGGTTGGCGCAGTGACTGAGCGACCGGCTGCTGCTCTGCGTGTCGCGGGTTCGTTTCCCGCACGGAACAAATATTTGTATGGCCTACAGATAGTTGTTCCGGGTCTGGCTGTTTGTGCATGTCAGTTAATATGTTACATACCTATAAACTACTACTACTATTACTATCGCACCCTCGATACAGGAGAAAAAACTAGTGTGGGACAAAGTTTTCTATAAAAAAATAGTAATTACAGGTACATGAGCCAATTCAAGTTTGTTTTCGGATGACAACGCAGCACTCTTGGTATAGCAGACCTACAGGGAGTGGTGACTACTTGACAACAGCGGGCCTTATTTCCTGTCCTCATCATGTCAACCTTTACACGCCCACTGCTGGGCATAGGTCTTCCCCAAGGTTAGTCGTAATCGCCATGCTTGACCGGAGCATGTTGGCGATCGCAATAGGTGTGTACTTAAAAGGACACTGCTGCCCATCTCTCTGGTTCCTTGACTATGACTTAATAATTACGACGATAAATAGAATAATATAAGTGATAATCTCAGTTCTCAGCTACCAACTGGCAATATCTAACCGATCACAAACCAAACCACATTTTTCTCAATCCCATAAAGTATTTCATACAACGAACACCATATTTATCCGTTTCAAAACGTCTGCTTCAAAGCTAAATATATGAACACACGTCGACGGTGCCTGAACCCCATGGCTACCAATTTGATATGGGCCCCATAAACCAAAGCGGACAATGTCGCGATATATAACGCCACTGTCATCAAAACAGTGAGTTTATTTTATTTATTTTGTGAGAAACCGGGCGTCCATTTTGTGGGCAGTTTATTGTCGATTTTGGTGAAAGTAATATGAAGTGTATGTGGAGTGACAATATACCGTTGCAGGATATTGTTAAAACTATTATTTGTTTTTGCCAGAGAGTTTCCGTGCATTTGACAGAAAGTACCTTGCAATAATGTAATTATGTTGGTTTGAAATAGTATCCTGTCATCGTCATCATATCAGCCTAATGCTGTTCACTGCTGAACGTAGGCCTTCCCCAGAGATCGCCAACCAACCCGGTCTTGGCAGCCTGCATTCATCGGTTACCAGCCACCTTCTTCAAATCGTCACGCGTCGGTCCGTCGGCGTCGTACCGCAGGACGTCCCACACGAAGTTATCTTGTCTATAATAAAAAATCCACACCACCTTCGTCACACTTGAACGTCAACAATAACTATTTATTCGTCTATCTATACTTAAAATGTAATCAATGTTAAATTGACGTAGGTATGGTGACTCTGATTCTTAGTTTAAGAGCTTTCGATTCCGTGGACGGGTATTCATTTTACCACTCAATTTATCGGAGGTTAGAAAGAAGTATACCTACAGTAACTGTTAAAACTATGGGCACGAGCATGTGAGTCAGTACTTCTTTTTTTTTTGTTCCGGGGTGGAAAATCTTCATGGATGTCTTCCGCCCTGGGGCGGGCGGAGGGGTCTGTCAGACTCCTACTGACTAAAAACCACCCCGGTGTTCCATCTCACACCTACGTCGGGGGTCACGGGAAATGGAGATACTTCCGCAACCCCCGACTGGTGCCGGTCCGCTACGGCGGGCCACTTCTCGGGTCAGGAGGAGGGGAGTGAGGGGTTAGACTCCCCCCCGGACGTCTAAGTGGGGCGCGCGTGGAACACTACGCGCCGCCACCTCGGGTCCTGATGTGTGTGGGGGGCGACAGACGTCCCCGAGTCTGCCGCCCCTGGACCCATGTGAGTCAGTACCTACCCTAAGTCAAGTCAAATTCATATATTTCAATTAAACCATTTACAAGCTCATTTGAATTGTCAAGGAGTCAGTCAGAAAGTTTGGGTATGTCTATAGAGAAGAACGAGCAGGCAGCTCCATTGACACTCTTTTCAATTAAGTTTTTAAAAGTAAATAAATATGACTAAATTTAAAGTTAATCACTTCCATATTCATATTGACTACCTAATCGATATATCTAAAGTCGACAACAAAGATATCCGAGTCGAAAATAACAAGGAGAATGAAAGAATAGAAAACTAACAAGGAAGTCTTTGAAAGGCAAAATAATGTGGTCATTAAGTATTCTATTTTAAGATCTATGTTTAAGAAGAGTTTGATCAAATTCGAATACAAGTCGTTGAATGTATGATTGTAGTAGTCTTATCTTATTGTTGGTAAAAACACGTTAATTATTTGTACCGTCATCACCCACTCCTCACATCTAAATGGTTCCATACGTACACACTACACTATACAGTTTAGCCAATTTGCGTCCCAACGCAAATTAGCAGAGATTATACGTCTGTACTATCTCAATCCATATACATTAAAATTCGTCCGTTGGTACGATTAATTAGGCTGATAATGGCAGTGTCGTATCGTTGCTACCGGCTACTAACATAGCCCACAAAAGAGCCGAAACAGGTCCTTTTTCACTTAACGATCTCGAGTCGACGTTGCTACCAAAAAACATTGCTAAAAAAATAAACTTTTACCTGAACCTTGGGAGTTGTATAGAGTTGTTGAAACCGGGTGTTGCTAGAATTATGAGTGAACTATTATACACACACACTCACTTCAGCCGAAAGACGTCCACTGCTGTACATAGGCCTCCCCCAAAGGGGGGGGTTTCGCCATAATCGCCACGCTTGGCAGGCGGGTTGGCGATCGCAGTATGGTTGTTACAAAGAGAACGCTGCTGCCCATTCTCTGGTAAGTCCCTTAGTCGCCTCTTACGACACCCACGGGAAGATATGGGATGGTGCTATTTTTTATTGAAACAGTAAAAGCCTTACAAGTTTTTCGAAAGAATTATTGTCATAATTAGGATCTCCATTACATGAGCGCGAGGTTTCTATAACGATGTATTTTTTACTTACAATGTATGAGTACATGATGAACGGCCAAAGTTCCGGTAAAATTTGTACAAAAAAGCTGATTTTCAGACGTCTTTCCTGGTATTCTATCTCAAAAAGTTTTTTTAGGAGATGTAATAGGTACTTGTGTGATTAGAATATCTGAAGGGAACTTTATTGTTACGCCGTAACCACGTACAGACAGCATCATCAACTGGTTACCCCCCATGCATTAAAATTTCTTCGGATAGGGGGTAACTAGTTGATGACGCTGACTGTACGAGCGTTTGTTTAGAGATTATGCCGGGTTACCCGCTCTTAAGGTGGTTCAAACAACTCTTCAAACATCCCAAAGTGAACTATTTCACGGTACACCCAGAGGTCTATATTTTGTTAAAAGATAAAACTGACCAAAATCACAAGACATAAAGAGATTTTTTTGTCGTTCAGTCCTCGAATGTCCCACACTCCTGTCCTCACCTGCCTTGGCGACATTATTTATGGTTTTGTAAAAATCGCATCAAAAACTTCACAGTGTAATAATCGATTTTATTTCTGACGTCACATAATTAGTGTGAAATATGGACGGTAAAGGTCGTCCGTTTAGTTTTTTTTGCGACGAATTTTTTGTTTTTTTTCTTGAAACGAGACTTACTAACTTTTTTTTGTGTGGACATAGAATTTAGTCCAATTTGAAATAGGAAATTGGTGACTGTTTCTTTTATAATTGGTGGGTGTTTATGATAATGTTCGATTTGTTTATGGAAGGGAAGGAAGGACGGTATTTTTTCTTGGAAGCGAATAACAATATTTAATGTTCTAGGTCTTTCAAAGCCTGCAGCTGACGCTTTCGTTGAACCATTTGCTTGGATATCGCACTTTGTGATTCTTTTTAGCAGATTTCAACCAATTCTAACCTACAGTGCACTATTCCCAGGGATCTTATTAGTGTGCTATACCTGATATTTTAACTACATAGGTATTTAAGTCGATATTTTTCCTAATAGAAATGAAAACTCATTGCAATCTTGGTTAATAATTTTATGTCATAATAATTCGTTTTCGAAGAGTTTGGAATCGCCTCCCATTTATAAGGTTCGAGTTAAGATTAGGTATAGACGAAGATTATAGACAACTTATCCCCGGTTTTACGATGAAAAAAAATATTGTGACTAATTTTCAGGATTACGCATTCCTGAAAATTAGTCACAATATTTTTTTTGCTACTGTAACTTTATTTTATTTATTTATTAGGTTCAACAATGAGTACACTCTACTACTTTATAATTTTTACATTGCAAAATTAAGTAAGTCTAAACGCCTCATCATTTACAGTAAAGCACAGCATGCACTTCATTATTTTTAATAATGGTACACACGACTACACATCAAGCTATACATTTCCAGTTAATGCTGATCTTGCATTGTATAGGGTTTCTGTACAATGCGAGGTCAGCTTATACTGGAAATGTGTAGCTTGATATGTAGCCGTGTGTACTATGCCCGCCACTCTATTCCCAAACCACACTGCAACTTCTGAAAGCCAGAATCAACAATGGCGACCACTAGAAAAGCATCTAAATGAAGCTCGACGAGTCCCGGAGAAATATATTACAACTGTCTTGGATCCCGCAACGAAATTAATCAAAAAAGGACAGCGGAGGAGTAGAATAAGATATTTTCCACTTTCCTCCAAATCAAGCAGATGACAGAACAGAACTAGGCCAATAGGACCAAAGGGACGTTTCCAACTGGGGGAGAGGCCTAGTTGCCAAACACCACGGATTACAATTAACATTATTTAATGGGTCCTAAAATGATAATTACAGATAATAACAAAATTAAATAACTAAAACAAGTAAGCTAGATTGTTTATAGTGAATTACCTAAATATTTAATTACTTTAGTAAATTCGTGAACTACCTAGGTACTTTTTTCTAGCCCATTCAAGCAATGTATTCATTAATGTGTACTGAAGACAATGCTGTTTAACTTTCTTATGGTGACAAAATTTTATACATCGGTTAAGCATTTTTTGAGTTTATCCATTACAAACAAAAAACCAAATCTTCTCTCAAAAACATTAGTTTAGATGAAAAAAGAAAGACCCTAAAGTTGCTTTCCTTTTAAAATTCGTATTTTTCTGTAATGTAACTTATTACAAAAATATTATTATACAAAAGCAAGCAAAGGCAGGACACGGCATCAGTGCTGTAACATAAATAATCGAATCAAGACATAAAAACCTCCGTACTGCGAAATTTTAATTACAAGAAGATTATACAATATTACGAAGATATTAAAAAAGTGACTATAAAAAGTTTACGATCAATTTGGTTTAGGTTCGATTCCCCGCGGTATAAACATACAGTGGTGGTTTTATAGCCGAACTTATGGGGGTAGTAATAGCTTATCAAGTGTATTTAACCAGCCAGTATAATTTGACAGACGGCAAAATATGGAACTAAGTTTTGAAATGTACTGAGTTTGACGTAAAGTTGACAGTTGCCTTTGCTAGTGGCGCCGTTGTGAAATGTCAAGGTATTTTGGGCAGTCTGTACTTTTTTCAGGAGAATTGAGATGTTTATTGTTCTGACTGGATGATTGAGCTATTATAATAGTTACCTATGAGTTGTGCTAAAGTGCTGTCGGCACTTTTACTTTTAATTATTATAAGGCTCACTTGATTGCTACGAGTATTATGTTGAATGTAAACTGTTAGTCTTTGGTTGTCTGTGACAGATATGACTGTCTTGGAGGTGTACTTAGGTACCTATACCCTGTTCACGATAAGATTAGACATTTGCTCAAACCTTTTTTACAGTTCGTTCAATCGATTTTGACTTATATTTTGTTGGTATCATGACAAATGGCAACTGCAGTAAACAGTTGTTATTGGAACCACTTTTTTGCCTCTAATGTCATCCTTAAGCCTTCGGAATAGAAGTCAAAATCGGTTGAAGGTACTGTAAAAAAGGTTTGTGTTTATGTCTAATCTTATTGTGAACAGGGTATAGGCAATTTCAAACAATTATTTGTGGATAATTTTCTTGTAAATCATTTTTGTTTATTATTTGTTTTAGAGATTTTAATAAAAGGTAAAACAAAGACAAGGGATGCCTTAATAAATATTGTTTTTTTGCAACGATATGTTCGTTTGAATTGAACAAATAAAGCTTTATCAAATTAATGAAATTTTCAAAATTGGTTATGTATTGATTAAGTAATTGTTGACATTTTTTTCTCTTCTACCTAAACGTAGATCTTCTACCTACCTCATCTAAATCTAAACTAGTATTACAAAGAGAAAATATTAGTTTTTAGGGTTCCGTACGCAAAGGGTAAAAACGGAACCCTATTACTAAGACTCTACTGTCCGTCTGGCTGTCTGTCACCAGGCTGTATCTCATGAACCGTGATAGCTAAACAGTTGAAATTTTCACAGAAGATGTATTTCTATTGCCCTATAACAACAAATACCAAAAACAGAATAAAATAAATATTTAATGGGGGCTCCCATACAACAAACTAAATGTTTTAATATAGTGTCTAATGTTTTATAGATAATAATAATAATAATAATTTATTTAATTCAGATTACAAAATCGATAATGGATAATGGTACGGAACCTTTCGTGCGCGAGTCCGACTCGCACTTGGCCAGTTTTTTTCATTTGTTTGTTTGTCAAAAAATACTTACCGTTTTTTTTTACCAATCCGAAGCTACGGTTTATTCCCTGAGTACTACATGTATTTTTTACTATCAAATTATTGTAGACGCTTGGGTCGATCGTGCCTCTCTATCGCTTGTTCCTCGCTCTCACTTGCACGCTCAAGCTTAGGCGGAACGTGACACTTTTTCGTGCGTGCAGCCGTCATCGATTTATAAGACGTTATCACGTCAAAAATTAACACGGTATATTCACGCGGGCGAAGTCACGGGTAGTGCTAGTCATTAATAATAGATAAAAATTGGAAGCCTTACAATAAGTCACAATCTGTTAATTCGAATTAATTGTTTGACCGTTCACAAAAAAAAAGATTTGTTGTTTCATCCTCAAAGAAAAAAGATAGGCAGCACCCGCCGTCTTCCGGCAACCTTATTATATTTTTATGATAATTAAGATATCAAGAAAAAAAGATAAATTATATTTTGGATCCGCATAATAGGTGGGCGGATACCTAGTGGGGGTCCAAACTATGGATCCCTGACAAATGGAGTTATTGTTTAAAACAAAATTAACTACAACCAACCAAGAAGAACCTTACTTTATTTCGTAACTTTAACTTGTTAGAAATTGGACTCACATTGCTGTGATTTAATTTCGGGAAGCGAAACACGTAACCTTGTAATTATTTTTTTCTTTTTCCGTTTTGCGTCTGACGTGAGTAGTAATTAAAAGTTAAAATTATTGTGATTGGTTTTGGCAAATTGCAAATTGGCTCTTTATAAATTTTGAAGACAAAAATTAAAGGAAATATCCGTTTTTATTAAAAGGCCACGTTAATTAGTTAGTCGCAGATAAATTTAAAAGATTTGTTTCGGTTTGAAAATGATTTTGCTTGGGAATTAATAAATATGTGTGGAAATGATTTTGTTGCATAAGTCCCCTCCTATAATAGAGAAAACTTTTAGAATTGATCTCTTTTGCTGTTGTTTCCTACTAACTGATCGAAGCTATTCTAATCTAACCCATTTTTCAACGCACCCGTTTTAACGTAACTATTTAAAATTAGAACACTACCATTCGAAATATAAACTAAGCTACAACTTTTACAACTGTCATTAAAACAGCACTTTAAATACTTAAAACTGATCCTGGCGCTCATAATTTAACAGGATACGACATTTAACCAAAGAGATGATACTACGTCACATACATACATCTAAGTCGTCAGCACCTCATCAAGTGGTCGTTAAACAACCGATAAATAAACTTGTGACATGAAAACAAAACACACTCGTTTATGAGTTGGCCGTGACAGTGACAACGACGGGAGTGAAGAAGTGACAGGTGACAGTGACATTTTATGAATTTTATGACTCTATGTGTCAAAGACAATTTAAGCAGAATTTCGCTTGTACCGTGTACGTCATGAAATAAATGTACTTTAGTAACGATTTTTTAGCCGTGTGGCGCCGGCCGCGAATAGCACCACACCATTTCTACCCGTGGGTGTCGTTGAAGGCTACAGAAGGATATTGAGGAGAGAATGGGCAGCAGGCTTCTGAGTACCATAACACCTACTGCGATCACCAACATTAATCGGCCAAGCATGGCGATTACGGCTGAATCCCCACACTCCGACTTATGCCTAGCTGTGGGCATCTAAAGGTTGACATTATGATGATGCACGTATATTTAATTCGGTGCAACAGAAGACAGATTTTTTTAATGCCAGTTTTTCACCAAAATTCGTCTCATGGCAATTTACAGCGACCGTTGATGTATGCGCCAGCGCATGTTACCACCGTGGTAGAGGGGGCGCCACTCGCGATGTCAACGGAAGAGTATTTTTAACATGTTTTACTAATGCTGTTAGCGCTTCTTAATAGAAAATACTTCCCAGGCTTACATGGAGCGAGTTGCACTGGCAGTAAATTATTATTTTTAATTAATAATAAATAATATGTGGGGACATTTTCACACACGGCCATCTGACCCTGTACTATGGGTGTCAGACAGCTGATATACATACACAAATACATTTTTTTTTTGTAAATACATACTTTAATAGATAAACAACACCCAGACACAAGGCAAACTTAAAAACAAAATTAAAATAATTGAAACAAACTAACTACATATTATTATGTCTGTATTAAAAAACAACATTTCAGTATAGTAATCTAATGACAAATTAATAATTCAATTAAAATTCTTTGTTTTTCACTAGCCGTTGTTGTCCCACTTATGGGCAAAGGCCTCCCCCCATTCTCTCCATTTCTCACGATGTTGTGCCTCATTTCGTTAATTTGTAAGGCAGCCGTCCAAGGCGTCCCACCATCTTCTCGAAAATTCGTAATCCAAACTAAATTAAAAAAATATGCATGCAGTTTGATGAACCCCTAATTCGATGTATTATTAGGGCTGACTTGCGCATTGTTATAAAATAGTATAAATGAAAATATGAGAAGTTTGATTGCACCTGAAAACAATGACGGTAGGTGTATTTAATTTTATATTAGTTATAAACAGACATTTCAAATAATGTCACTAAGTATTCCGGGAAATCTAATTAAAATTAATATAACTTCAATTTATAGAAATGTTAATATTTGCAAATGTGCTATTGGAATATGATAAAAATGTAATTCAATGAAATATATAATGTTTAATAAATTCAAAGATAATATATCTAAATAATCATACAAAAAACAAATAATATAAAATAAATAAATAAATTAAATATTGTATTGTATAAAAATATTTTAAATAACTTAAGTAAAAATGTAATATGTATTCAAATTTAAAAATGTATCGAATATTACTCATAGAATGTAATTATTATTTAATATTTATAAATTGGTATTGTAATGTGCATGAAAAAGGTTCTGGAATTAATATGTATACTGTTAATTTGGGAAATAAAAGGCTTTATTATATTATTATTATTATAAACAGACATCCCAATAAATAATAAAATAGTAAGATGAGGGCGCTTAACAAAGGGTAACGTCACCGTCACCTGCCGATAAAAGCACATCAAATGCTGAAGAACAAGTGATATCAAATCCAATTAAAAACATAAAAATATGAATTAAATCGTTTAAATGTTAAGAATATGAAGAATATATTATTTACAAGCAGACCCAACATACGTTGTCCTGTCAATTGATTTTTTTAATTTTCTCACCATTTAAACCTTCCCTGGAATTCCACAAATATTTCAAGACCAAAATTAGCCAAATCAAACGAACAACGATTAATTTTTATTATATAGAAGAGTATTAATATTTTCAGCCTGAATTTTCCCACAGTAGGGCAAAGGCCTCTTCGCTCTCCTTCCAACTCTCTCAACGCACAACCCAATGGGCCCCTCTACATGGCAAGCGACATCGCCGCAGGCCCAGGCGGAGAGGGCGGGGTGATCTGGACTCCTACGACAAAGACTGGTCTCAAATAGCCCTTATAGAGTTGGAAGAAGAGTGAATGATGATTATAGAAATAAAAAAAGCTTTTTTACAAAAAAGCCAACCGCCTACAAAAACTGAAAAGTGACAAAAAAACTTTAGCACAGAACACACATGACTTTTTTCTAGTTTCGGAAATCAGTGGCAATACAAAACAACAAACAGAACAAAGCCACCTTCAGCAGTCTTTTTTTAGGCGGTTGTCTTTTTGTAAAAAAAGCTTTTTATTTCCCGCTTTTCAGTACCTCCGTCTCATTCAAATCCATAAAGAAAAGGCAACACAGTGAAAACAGAGAAGAATCTTTGGAGTAGTAACTTTCACTACTCCAAAAATTCTTCGTAGACAAGAAACAAAAAAAAAAAAAAAGAAACAACATAAAGTCGGAAGTCGGTTGAAAAATAAATGTTTTCTAATTTTCGGGTAACCCGTAAAACGCTACCATGTATACCAACCCCAACACACCCACATCTATCCACACCAAAAACACTACCAACCGAATAAATTGTAGAAAAAAAAGAACGTCGTCGGCGAGATAAATAAAGTTGGTGTAAAGACTTTAAGAGCGATAATTACTGGCCGTGGCGGAAACGGCGCGATTAGTGGCTAAAAGCCGTTCCTTTTAATGGCTTTTGAATAATTTAGCCAGATTGAGCCATCATGGCCGAATGCAGGGTTATATGTAACATTTTAGCTACTGTGCTGCGAAAAGAAAAGGTGTTCCTTTAAGTGGTGTAACGGGTACGATGCCTGATTGGTGTGTTTCGGGCATGTGTTTTTAATTTGAAGTGATTAGTTATGCAAATATTAAGTGAGGCTATTTTTGGTTAAGTAGTTTGGCACATTATTTTAATTGTGTTGTAATCTGATTGATTAATGATAGAGTTTTGATTCAATGTTATTTGGACCCTGGATATGATCATTCAGGTAAATTGGATATGATTATATCAAGATACTATGTAAATTTAAATTGTGATAATGATATGACACCTAAATCCGTGACTTCTGGCACAAGTAACGTCTAATCAGATGCGATTTCAAAGGTCACAAAGAAATCGTAATGACGGAACCACTAAGAACAAGAAGTATCTATCGGGTAGCAAAATAGACCAATATTATTTTGATCCTGTGATCCAAAGATAATAAACTAGCTTCTGCACGCGACTTCGTCTGCGAGGCTTGAGAACTAAACCTAAGTCCTAGACTATCCCATGGAAACAAAAAAACAGAATAGAAATATTTTATTTAGGGCGAATTCGATCAAACGCCATATTATACCAGAGTAATTTACCCTTGAATATTTTACTCATTGATTTTACTCCTTTTCTTTTGCATTTTTCTATCACAAATGTAGAGTAGTCAATACTAGGTATTGTTACTCTTGAGTTGATGAATGAATGATGAATCACATGTGTAAGCCAACTAAAATAGAAATACAATTGTTTTAAAGCGGTACGCAAGATTTTATGTCTACATAATTTTGCCGGTATTGATTGGTTCAATGGTTAATGATATTAACTCGAGTTGTCATTGTCAGCTGGTAATGTAGGGGCCGCCTTTATATTAATCTCGTTTACTCGATGCATTTTGGCGCTAGAGCGATTTACTCTCTCTTCTATATACTTAAACAGTAATTCCTCGATTAAAATTTGGTAAAACGAAAAATTCTCTTACTCTACAGTAAGGAGTGATTTTATTCCCAGCATTTGGTCGAATCTTAAGCTAAATCAATATCTATGTCTACTAAATTTCAACTAAAATATTCCGTTACCATTTAACAGAAAAAGAAAATATAAAAGACAATCTTTATTTTATAGACGAAGATGATAATGTCGATGTTTGGACAAACTTCAGACATAACTTTAATAACACACGTCATTCAAAACTCAAATCTATCAATTTTCCCATACAACCAATGATACCTAATTACGGCTAACAAGATCTAATTCTAGCGTCGATCCAACAGGTTCCTCTAACGAGCGACGCAGGCGCAGGGCAGGGAGGAGGGAGGTAGGGCGGTATCAGCAGTTAATACCGGGTGATGTCTCAATACCTCCCAGTGTGCCAGCCTATTATTTCTGTCGCACACGATGCGGTTGCAGTGTTATTGAGTGGAGTAGGATTCTGGATTTTTATTTGGATTTAGATTTTTATGGAATCAAAGTCAAAGGCACTCTTGAATTATCAAAGTCAGTTATTTAGTCGAAAACTTGAAGCTAATTGCTTATTCCAAAACGTAGGGTACCTACTACCTACCCTACATGGAGACCTCTCCATGGAGAAGAACGAGCAAGAAACTCCACGGGCACTCTTTTTTCAATCTAAAAGATTGCGCTGATTTTGTTTGTGCGACGGAAAGATTTTTCTTTTTCTTCGCCTTGTCATTCCTTTCCAATAACTGAGGGTCGGACATCAGGCTCGAAAATTTCTTCTTATCCCTGGCGGGATGGAGCAACTCCAGGGCACTCGTAACTCCGGTCCACGGAAAGATTGACAGGTGCAAATAATGAAGGCTGGTGGAAGCAGCATGTACTGTGCGGTTCACCGCCGGAATACCGCATATAGTGACTAGAGATGAAATCCTTAGCCACAGCAGTATTTTCTTTTATTGTCAGCCTGAATTTTTCCACTGCAGCGCAATGGCTTCTCCACTCTCCTTCCAACACTCTTTATTATAGTCTATTTGGGACCAGTTTTTGTCGAAGGAGTACAGATCATCCCGCCATCTTCGCCTGGGCCTGCCTCGATTTCGCTTGCCATGTACCCTCTACATGGCAAGCGAAATCGAGCAGGCCCAGGATATTGCGATTTGCCCAATGATCGTCTGACTTGCGGCAGATGTTTCCAGCCCGATTCCATTTCAGCATGAGTGCTTTCCGAGTGACGTCAGTTATGGAAGGAATGGTGGTATTCCCAACCCGGTCTTACAGTTTTATACCCAGAATACTCCGTTCCATAGCTCTCTGGCGAACCGCAAGGCGTGGAGTGCTGCTGATTTGTCTAAGTCTCAGCAGTAAAGGTTTGACAAAAAAGGAGAAAATGGTTTGCCAGATTTGTAGAGATCACGAGTCAACAAACGCAGCTTACGTATTCAGGATTTTTATAATTATTTACTGTAGTGGGTACCGATAACTTTCTATTAATTTGTGCTAATGAATGTTTTAATGAGAGTTAAGTTTAATTTTTAATGCATTAAACATCTTTTCCATTCGATTAAGGATTTACGTTCAGGATATTATCAAATTAGATTTCAATGCCACATTTAGATACGTTTGGTCTCACTGCCATCAATCAAAATGACTGATGTTCCATTTACTGTCAGTTTTACCTGTAATTAGCTTTTAAATGCGTACATGAAGCGACCTATGTAGCAAGGATTTACCAAGATAGAGAAGAAATTAGTGGTACTGATGTCCTCCTGTATTATTATACCGCTGATACATCATATTCGTGAACGGGTGCTATCAGTTAATGGGTCTGGTCATCTCTAAGTTGCCTCAGTAACTTTAAATTTATTTTGATTATATTTTGCTAGACTTCTTTATCGTGCACGACTTGTTACATTTTTCTCTAATTGTGTATTTTAAAAGAGTGTTCTATCATGGAGTTTCTTTGTCGTTGTTCTCCAAAGAAACCTACTGTTTTGAACGAGCAACTAGCTTCAATTTTCCAACTGAATTGACAATTCAAAAGTAAACTAAAAGAGTATTTTTAGTTCATTTCTTGACAGTCCTCTTCGACATTGCTAACCCCTTCTGAGCAAGCAAAAGTGTGAAGCAGGATTTATTACCGACTAAATGCAACTTTTATTTATATTAATTTACTAAATTCAAGGAGCTCTTTCCACACCAGCAACCACCCCTATTTAGGTTGTACTAAAGCGTGGTGCATGCTTGTGCAGTGTGCACCTACAATACGTTTATGTGTTGCTCTTCATGCATACCAGCCCTAATATCAAAATGATACACAGCCTTCATGCACAAATGGAGATTAAACCCTATTTTAGCACCACATAGGTTCAATTTCCTAGACCTAATATAATAATTCTGTCTGGTGCACGTACAACCGCGTCGTGTCTCTTAGATATTTGAATATCAAAATTAAACGCGTAACTGTAAGGTCTGTTTTTATTTGTAGAGATATCATAGTAACGTCATTTTGGAATTGTAAGGAGGATTTTCAGATTTTAAACTGGATTCTCTTGAGAAAAGCATATCAAACAAAATGGGGAAGAATTGAATTGGAACATAACTGGTTGTCTTAGGGTCCCTTTTAAGTTGTTTTATTAAAAATACCTAGGTTAATAAAGGTAAGTTAGTGAAGAAGCTAGTGTGAGGTAAGGTGAATCGCGAGAAAGTAGCGCTATTTGCTACCGTATCGCGCGCCATCGGGGAATCAGGCGTGAGCAACCTTTGGTGACCTCTGGCGGTTCTGAAATGAAGCAATAACAATCAATGAAGAATTTTCTTTACACGCTTTTGTGTAGTTTGATGTATGTGATTGTAGGTCAAACTGCTTGATAGTAAGAAGATATATTTTTCATAAATCTTAGTATTTATAGGTTATACTCTAAATAGTCAATGCGTATCACTCGTAATTGTTATTTGCATATGTGTAAGCTTGTAATCAGCAATTGTATTACCCATGTATGCTACGTATGATATTGTTATTAGTCTGTATGATTTGTCAAAAAAAATCAATAGGTAGGTAGGTAATATATTTAGATATGTTATAAATAGTAATTATACCACAAACCACGTGTCTCTTTAATTTTGAGAGCAGTTTACAATATTTATATTGCTATAACTGTAATCTTTTCTTGATTCGTAGTACTATTTCAATATCGGCGAGAAGGCTTGTTCTTTCAATTACCTACCTAATCACATCCAAATCAATAAAATCTTTTAAAGTTCCATTCAATTCCACGTTTAAAATAATAAACCCGATTAAAATGTTGACATTACCTGCGCCGCGCATTTGATGTCACATCTGCCGCTCCGCATCCGTCCAATCAGCGGCATTATATGTTAATAGCCTATTAGAATATATGCTGCAGGGTTCTTCGCGCCGCCGCTCGCGCCAACCTATCTCGAATGCACTATAATTCCCTCACCAACACAACTAGACCCCCCCGGACCATTGTCCGAACACAAATTAAGGATCAATTTAAATCGGACGCTTGCTAATACGCTCCCAAGTTATTTTTACCTTGTAAAATGGGAATTTAACGACTGTAATGCAGGAATAAGGTCGTGTGCAACCGAAGATGTAACTTTGTAGCCGTTTTGCACGGTGGCTTGTTAGGAGAAGTGTTCATTGTTTTTGTTGTGATCTCTTATTGTGTTTTATGTAAGTTAGTGCTTTGTTAGCCATTGAGCTCGTGTTTTGGTGGGTGGCTAGTGGCTACCTACTGCCAGTGAAGTCGAAACGTTTTAATAAACCTACTATCTTTAAGTCGTATACAAACTACACTACTACAGCAGATACACAAATTCTAAGAAGTTCCGGCATTAAAAATTTAATGAAAAAAGAAAAAATATTGAACGAGCCATTCCTAAAAACGTATCAGGTCCCGTTCCGTGCGCGGTGTCTTTGCTCCAGCGGCGATAAGATCTCCTTTATAATGTTTCAATTAACCAGTAGCCAGTATTTATTGGGGACACGATGAGGCGGCCGGCGATTCATTACCTGCCCGCTACGAATTAAGAAAAAAATTAAAGTATACGCCGCATTTCAAAGTTAAACTCAACACTATAATTTTAATGGGGATTTTTTTTGTTTAAAAATTAACATTAGAATTTAGAATTAATTGGAAATAAAGAGGTTTACTTTTTAAAATTACTTATAATATAACATATGTAGGTATGTTTAGGTAAAACTTTTAATTAAAATTAAGTATTTTAAAACAATTGCTTAACGATGACATTGGACCTATTTCAAGGTATTTTTATTCTAGGGTTTATTTGAAATGTAAATATACGGAACCATTAGCGTTATTTATCGCTATAAGCGTCACCTTTTAGCAGCGGGCGCGTAAGAGCAAAAAATGGTACGATTTGTTTATTTTTGAATAAAAAAAAAACATGGCCGCGTATTATTCGAATTAATTCACCTGTAATTGGATTTATGGTGTCTCGGCTGCATATTTCCAAATCCATCCTGTGTGGTTGCTAATTATGCCGCTCTGTGGTATTTTAACAGTATTTATTGTGCGTCCGCCATCTTAATTCTGCGTTAAGTGGTATTATCGTGCGATGATATTGGATTATCGATATTAACTACTATGGTGCATGATAAAGTTTTCGTTGAAAAGCTACCTACCTACTTTGTTATGGAGCGTTTTAAAGGTATTTCGACTTTAGCATGAGGACATAAAGGTTGTTATACCTTCACCTGTTTGCCTATACAATTATAGGGTACATAATGGAATATATTGGGAATCTTGGTACAATCATCTGCTCATTAATGTAATCGCTGTTCATCTTGTCTGTTGTTTATCGATTCGCATGTTTTAAGAGCCACTGTACCATTAATTAACACTTCCCTATTGTTCATAATACAGTCATCGAGAACACATGCTGTTTTTAGTGTTCCGTACCTACCTCAAAAGGAAAAAACGGAACCATTATAGGATCACTTTGTTGTCCGTCTCAAGACCCTTTATCTCGGGAACGCGTGGAGGTATCGAGTTGAAATTAAACCATACACTCAAGTCTACGGTCCCTTGATGCTGTAAAAAAATCAACCCTCTATGTTAACGTGAAAAAAAGATACGGCCGTTTATGTCGCAAAAAACGCATTTATAATATTAAGTAGAAGTATGGATTAGTATAGAAGTATGGATATGTACCTACAAATATGTACGGAACCCTCGGTGGGCGAGTCCGACTCGCACTTGTCCGGTTTTTTATTATTATTTTAATTCAAAAGTTCAATATAAGACTGTGTCCACCAGAGATGTTGTGTAGCGAAGGATGTCTGTGAATTGACCAATGATACCGCTTCATTGTCATAACTTGAACTAAGTTAGCTCTGTAATTGGTTAGTTTAACACACATACCTCGCTAGTCGCTACACATTCTCACACGTCTTTGATGGAACGCAGCCTTAAGATAGCTAGAAATTAAATAGATAGAAAATTTAACTCGATATAAATTTTAAGTAATTTAAGAATCCAAGACATAAACATCCAAAACCATATCTGATTGACGCCACGTTGTTGCTGAAATATGTACCTAATTAATATAATAATTAGTCAACTGAGTGCTGCCTTCTGAGATACAGGCCTCGCCTAGTTCAGAAGATAGAGTCAATACCCTACGTAAACCTCCCTATACCACCACAAATGATGTTGAATTATTATAATATATTGTAAATGACATTAGTATACTTCCTAGTATTAATTGGTAGTGAATAATTTTTATTTAATTACCCCAAAGAATAAAATCGTGTATCAAAAGTCTAATACGTTTCAGCACACATCTCTATCAATCTATCACAAAAATATACAAGCTCATTCATATGCCATCTAACAAAGTATAATACCCCATCTCAACCAGTGAGAACAATCTCTCATTGGAGACACATCTTCCTCTGTCATTCAGCGTTATTATTATACCTATTCAAACGCCATTTCTCTTTAAAATACGAACACAAAATACATGGCCGCCTTAAGGATACACTAAGGGTATCGTGACGGGGTTACAAGTATAAAAAAAAAACCATAAAATAAAAAAGATATATCGTAGCGCCATTTCTCGTTATTATTTCGGAAAACAATAGCGCCTCGGCTGTCACTTGAAGCGCGGGCCATGCAAATAATCATAAATAAATAAATAAAAATAAATATGAGTCGAAAGGACGATGTCTTATTTTAGGGCCGAGTTCACTATCCCTGATGTTTGTATGCTAGATGTGGCATGCAACAAAATAGAATTTAGGTTAGTTAACGTTTAGCAGAATCGTTCAATGTATTTCTTGACTTATATACCGATGACACTTCCATATTTCTGTTATATTGGGGTCTGTTTGGTAATACATATCTACCTAGTTATTTTAAGCCAACCCCAGCATAGTTGGGAAATGGCTATGCAGATAATGATAACTTTGTTATTGTGAAAACTTCTGATGATCATGTATATTATCAGGAGACGACACGGTTGGCGCAGTGGCTCGAGCGATCGACTGTTGCGCAGCGTGTTGCGGGTTCGATTCCCGCCCAGGGTAAACATTTGTGTGATGAGCACTTGTGTTTGCCTTGTGTCTGGGTGTTGTTTATGTATATATGTATGTATATACAAAAAAAAAAAAAAAATTGTGTATGTATATCAGCTGTCTGACACCCATAGTACAGGGTCTCCCTAGTTTGGGGTCAGATGGCCGTGTGTGAAAATGTCCCCACATATTATTATATTATTATTATTATTATTATCAAGTCAAGCATAATCATATAAAATGACAGCGAATTTAAATAATATTTCACAAACAAAGACTACCTATGTCTTTGATTATCACGTCATGAAATATTATTTAATCCGTTTAATCCTAGTACATACATTATGTTTATGTAATACAAGTAAACTTGTCTAAGAATTTAGTCGTCAAATTAACATTAAGTTGCAAAGACACAGCCCTACTTTATTTTTTGTATGTGTTTGTGAGGATGGGTGGTTGGATGGATGGATGTTTGTTACTCTATCACACTTAAACGACTGAACCGAATTACATAGCAGTTTGACACACACAGCGGTTGGCGCAGTGGCTGAGCGCTCGACTGCTGCGCAGCTTGTTGCGGGTTCGATTCCCGCCCAGGGTAAACATTTGTTTGATGAGCACTTGTGTTTGCCATGTGTCTGGGTGTAGTTTATCTATATATGTATGTATCTAAAATGTTTCAGTTGTCTGACACCCATAGCACAGAATACTTAATAGCCCCAGCACAGGGACTCCCTAGTTTGGGGTCAGATGGCCGTGTGTGAAATGTCCCCACATATTATTATTATTACTATAGTTATTGATCTAGTTAAACATTAATAAAGTATATTATTAATATCATTAGCTCGTACCTACTGACCCACCGCAGGGCAAAGGCCTCCCTCCATTGCTTCCATCGGTCTCGATTTTTGGCTATGTCTTGCCAATTCTTAAGGAAGCCGTCCAAACCGTCCCGCCATATCTTTCATGGTCTACCCCGACCCCGTCTTGCCATTTTTTTTAGTTTAACATATAGGATTTTACCTGTTTTTATAAATAAATAAATAAAATAAATAAACCTTTATTTCAGACTAATGTTCATAGTTGTGTTAGTATTTTGGTGTTAGTAACAATATTACTCATGTAAATAGGTTAGTATTGTTAGTTTTTGTAATTACTTACTTAATTACAATTTCAGACCTAAGACAGTCCCCACCCAGTGGCTCTGGAAGGGGCTCTCGTGCAGGGTTGGACTGAAGCACTCTGAGACGGATAGTACACAGATAATAAAAAGATAGTATTTAACAAAAAAGGATAGTACACCTTGTGTTAAGGTTGATTTTATTTAAATATAAAAAAAATTTACGCTTACTCTTAGGTATTAATTTATTAATTGAAATTAGTAAATAGTTTTTTGCTGAATTAACAATAATCCACAGAAGTCATTCTTTAAAAGGTTTCTTTTCACTCAAATCACACCATGTCTTCAGTATAGACCAAAATAGATCTACCTTTTTTCTGACGTAATTTCATACAAACAACACAAAGACCATAAAGTTCTTTCTTCTATGCCAAACAAAGACCCATTTTGAGAGGGGTTAATATTGTGATCAGTAAAGCTACCAAGCCAAGTACTAACCAACTCACAATGACTAACATGTACACTGACATACGAACGGTCCATACAAATGACTGAAAAAGTTGAGTTTGTCTGAGTTCTTATTAGGCACGGACGGAACTGTAAAATTATAGTACAAAAGTGTACTATCCTTGTCTTTGGATAGTAGATAGTACAAGAGGCGAAATTATAGTACAAATACTATAATTATAGTACAGAATCCAATACTGCTCTCGTGGGATAATTTAGAGGCTTAACTTTAAGTCTAAGCAGACGTAGTCGCGGGCAGTAGCTAGTAATACATATTTCCACAGCTGGGAAATTTATATCAAAGTTACAGCTTGCCTAATTAGAAGATTATTCTCCAAAAACACACATGGACTTGTCAACTTAGGAATTTTCTGTCGATTTATTTGTTTGCGCTCGCTTTACGTAAAACTAATGAATTAATTAACGTGCGGGGTAACTTAAAGTGGTATGGAATGCAAGATTGTTTTATCTTCCACATGGACCGATATTTTGGTAATAAACGATGGACTTTAACACGTCACAGGTGGCGGAGAGACAATTAGTGTTTGATTGTGTTAAGTAAACCCAAGGTGCTTAAATGCTACACTAGGTCTCACGTTTCCTTAGTCGCCTCCTACGACATCCACGGGGTAAAACGGGGTGGCTACATTGTAAATCCGGGACCACACGGACAAAAAAACGTTGAAGTTTAATGTAATGTTTTGATCACTAACGGCCGTCCTAAACTTTTCAACTCCACTTGAGCTCCTTCTTCGTGTATTTAATGGTTAAAAATCTGCCGGTCTATAGCTGAAGATGGCATAAGGCGAACTGTCATCCCACCTGATGCTAGGGACCGACCACTTACTCAAGCTCTATAAAGATTACCTTACCTAAATTCGCCGACGGACATTTCTACAGAATAGCAGCTGATGGCAGTTATTTTCCAGAGTACAAGACTTGTACAATCTTTTACATGCCGTACCCTTTTAATTTCATTAATTTAATTTTTGCTGCGCGGTGGAAATCCTCGTGGACTACCTCCATCGTGGTGGTGAAGGAGGGGCGACTCTTACCGGCTAAAACCACCGCGGTGTTCCACCTCTGCCTATGACCCGCGGTGTGGGAGCCGCGTAAGCATTCACTGCTCCCCCGATAGGACTTAACCCGCGGGTCACATCATCTTCCTGCCCTTATCCATGTTACTTGTGATCGGCGCAACATGTCTTCTTCCATTCCATCCTCTTCAACGTCATGCTTTCACTGACTCCCTTTTCATTTGTATCATTCTTCTCACCATCCATCCGTCTTTCCTTTGGCCTTCCCCTTTTTCTCTATGCATCTAAATTAGTTTTCGTAACTCTATTGGTCACATGTCTCATCCCTCACTCACCCCACTCGGGTCACTTGACCCGCGGATATTGTACAAAAATAATACCAGCCTACTTTTGTTCCTTTACAGTCCCAATGCAGTTTTTCTCACAGGTTATGACTAAATAATTAACGCATCTAGTAAACCAGCATCTCTGTCAGCAACGAGTTCGACGTCGTCCAAACAAGGGACACTGTCTCACGCGCCATCTTGAACCGAAACAAATGTCGCTGTAATGAAAATAAAGTCATGCTGTACAAAGTATTAACATTGTATTTATGCTATGTACTGGTGATATCGGTGATTCCTTTGAGGAGTTCGTGGGCCGTGCGGATCGTTAAAGGTTAAGTTGTTTGCCGCGGTCGGTTTGTGGATGGGTGACTATTCCATACCGAGTTCCCTCTGTGCCTTGGAATCCACGTAAAGCCGTTGGTCCCGCTGTCATTCGTACTTCTTTGGCAGTCGTTATGGGGTAGTCAGAAGCCAGAAAGTCTGACAACCAGTCTTACCAAGGGGTACAGTGTTACCCAGTTAAACACTGGTATTCATGCTGTATCCAGTGAGACTGGAAGCCGACCCCAATATAGTTGGGTAAAGGCTCGGCAGATGATGATGATCGATGATTCGTTTGCTGGTGATCGATTATTCTCTTTCATTTTAGTTTTTGAATAACAATTACTTATCTTATATAGTCGAAAACAGTAGTCGTGATGGCCTAGTGGTTAAGGAGCCTTTACCGATGCGGAAAAGTCCCATTGTGTTTATTTTTCAGTTCATTTTGTACTTTCTAAGTTTATCTTGGGCATCACTGGTTGATGGGCCGAACTTATAATTTAAATAGGTCTGAAACCGGCAATTCGCCTTGAACAAGCTTTATGATCAATATTATTATCAAATATATGATAGTACTGCCCCCGACGTTTCTATGAACAAAGCCCTATTCTACAATTTACATGTCTACACAACAAAATTGGAAAATAACTCAACAACATTTCGGTAAAATTAAAGAACAAAAGAAAAAATTAAATTAAAAATTTAAAAAAACCCCCAACGCAAAACATAAAAGCGATTATGTAAAAAGTAAAAAATAATACTTTTGTTGAGCCATCAAATGTTTGTTCGTTGAAATGGCGCTATAATGTCGCGGCGGGGTACCGCTTAAGTAAGTCAGTCCCTCAATTTCATTCACTGTCTATTAATTTACCAGCATTTCCGACCAATTTGCTTCGATATTATCAAATTTTTGTTGCTAATCTAGTTGTTAATCTTGTTGCAAATCTAGTTACCATCAGTTCGCTATTTTAGATATTTAGTTATTGCTTTAAACTTAGCGGTACCCCGCCGCGACATTATAGCGCCATTTCAACGAACAAACATTTGATGGCTCAACAAAAGTATTATTTTTTACTTTTTACATAATCGCTTTTATGTTTTGCGTTGGGGTTTTTTTTAAATTTTAAATTTAATTTTTATTTTAAATTTTTTAAATGTAATTTAGTTTGGTTTTGTGTGGTCAGTGTGGTCACCTATAATAATATGTTTGAAAGCAAAGTAAACATCCGGTATGCGTCTAAGATCCCTACCGCAGCAAACAAAAGAGCTGATAACTTTAAAACTGCTGAACCGATTTTGATGAAACATGTCTAAGAACCATCGCTAGAGAATCTACTTTCAAATAAAAAAAACCGCATTCAAATCGGTTCACCCGTTAAAGAGCTACAGTGCCACAGACAGACACACAGACACACAGACACACAGATACACAGACACACAGACACACAGACACGTCAAACTTATAACACCCCTCTTTTTCGTCGGGGGTTAAAAATCAATCTCACCTATGCAAACAAAAACAACCCCTATGAGGCACAATGTAAAAAAACAAACCCAGGTACATACATCACAGTTATAGGTACATACATAAGCTATAAATTGGCCCAATCCATGGGTTTTATTATGTGAGCAAAAATAGCAGAACGAGTGCCAGAGTGGGCGGGCGCAGGAAATCCATTACCAACCGTAGTACCATTCGTAGCTTTAGAAAAGGGATGGTAAAATTAATGTCGATAATTGACGGAAATTATTCTGTTTGGAAAACGCGGGAGGTCTCGATATGAAGGAACATGTGATATTAATTGAAGAAGAAAGAAAGAAAGAAAGAATTAATCATTATTGAGGATTGATGATTGCAAAGGCTTAATTAAAGACTAAAAACATCAAGTTTAGCATGATCAGTTTAAACAGAAACCTTTCAAAAGTTAAAGTACAGCGGACAGGTAAGTTAAGGGAGAATTAACTTAGGAAATAAGTTAATTATAATATAAATGTCCATAATTTCTAAATAGTCATGCCGTACTGCTGAGATTATTTAGAACTATAACGACGTTTGTTAGAAACAACTTATGTATATCACAAGTTTGTTTTAGTTTTTTTTAATAATTATGTAAAATTTATCTGTAAATTATAAATTATAATAGCCACGAATTCTATCGACATATCACCTAGCACATCACTAAAAAAAACATATTAGAGTGCACGTAGTCACATTTTCTAATCTATATTCAAATTGGCGCACGCCGCGCCTCGGCGCCATTGTGAAAATACGAATATTTTTCCAATTTCGCCCGGAAAACTCGCGCCACTGCCATTTTTACATACCTTCCAACTTACTCCACCACCTACATCATCAATCTAAACTTTATTACTACGAAATAGGGTGGAAATTCTAAAGATTGACGGTAAAATGAACTTTGTCGAATATAGAAGTGAAAATGTATGAGCGCAAACTTTTATTGCCGTCTCTCTCTTGCTTTTGTGTGACGTTTTATTTGACTGCACAGCGGTGCTTATGTTGTTTGCATATTTAGATAGAAAGCTGGCTGGATATTGGGTCACTATATACCTAAAAATAGGTATATACCCAGTCCAATAGGTTTAAAGAGAAACGTTCAGGAGCAAGCATGTGTAAGTTTAAGTGTTGTGCTTTTTATAGTGTAAGCTTTTTAATATTATTTATTTAGGGATCCATTTTCATCAATAGTTACTGGTTTCTCTTTTACCGTCTAAAGACTAATAAATCGCAAAATACATTAATGAAACATACAGATACGGCACTGTTGTCACAGGTTATTAGTTAGGCCATTTAGTGTCGTATACGACTGTATTCTTACTTGTTTAAGTATTCTTATAACTGTTTATTATATTTTACTACAGAAAAAAATATACAGTACCGTTTTGTTTTCTCCAAGTAAGCTACTTTTTAACATAAAAAAAACTCTTTCAACACTTCTCATATTTATAAAACAACTTTCGGCAAAATATTAAGCTACTTAAGAAAGTTAAAAACGTGTCAACCATGTAATGAACTGTTAAGAGCCAAGTTTTTTTGTGTTCCTGTGTTAAAACACTTACTTTGTTGTGTATCCGGTGTGTTAAGTACGTAGATAATGTTGGCAAATCCGAAGCCGAAGTACAAAAGTAGATTGAGGATAGTGGAAGCGATAATACCTATACACTTTTGGCCATGTTAAAAATGGGTAATTTTTTGTATTGGAAGACAGTGAAACCTGAATACTGTTGTGCACTAGCTAATCTTATTTTAAGCTATTTATATCTCTTTCTCTCCAATAAAACAAGAAAGAGACTTAATAAAGGCCAGAATGTATTGACATTCTGGCATTCAATTATACTTGTCATTTCAGAACGTATTGATTAAAAACACTGCGAAGTTCAAGAAAAAAATAATTTGACATCTCTAACTTAGTTCTTATCTTTCGCCGTTCTTTTCTTTACCTGTCTGGTAGTAAGAGATGCCAATTGTCTTACGACAACACGATTGGCGCAGTGGCTGAGCGATCGACTGCTGCGCAGTGTGTTGCGGGTTCGATTCCCGCCCAGGGTAAACATTTGTGTGATGAGCACTTGTGTTTGCCTTGTGTCTGGGTGTTGTTTATCTATATATGTATGTATTTACAAAAAAAAAAAGTATTTGTTTATGTATATCAGCTGTCTGACACCCATAGTACAGGGTCTCCCTAGTTTGGGGTCAGATGGCCGTGTGTGAAAATGTCCCCACATATTATTATTATTATTATTATTATTATTATTATTTTAGTTGAGTTTGTGAATAAGGGAATCGGCACTATTCACTAATTACATTACCATACTTATACCTATGCACAGCAAAGAACCCCCTTTTTTCATCCATTAGTTACTTACCTTGTGCCTATATTATAGCTTAGTTCTGCAATAACGAATAAACTCACAATCTCTCAGAATATATACATAAAGTAGCACTTTGCCGCGCCTTCGTCCGCGTTAATTTTCTCAAGGATCCCAAATTTTTTTATAATGCAATTTAGACTTTAGCACTCAGGGATAACGTAGTTTCCTATTGCTAAAACATTTTTTTCTTACGTTAACCAAAATTGTTAAAGCGCTTTTTTACTATAGAAACGTATCTAGCTGCCAGAGGGTGGAACCTGGTGACCTTAACCACAGGCCCTTCCTAGCTTAGGCACCAGTCTCCCACAGTAAACTAAACTATTACGTATGAACTGAAATTGTAACAATGTCTGCAATGTTTATTGTGGTGAGAAATAAATACTTATTATTACTTGAAATCGGATGAGTAGTTTCGGAGATTATTCCCAACAAACAAACTTACAATAGTTATTTGTTATAAGTACAAGAGTGCAAAGTTGCTTTTTAACCGCGTGTTCAATTTTGATGACCGAGCAAGCGAAGGATTCTAAAATTGAATCACGAGCGCAGCGAGTGATTCAAAATTAGAATCCTGAGCGTTAGCGAGGGAATCAAAAGAGCACGAGGTGAAAAATCTTTGCACTCGAGTGCAACACGTAACTTTTCATTCCACCTCAGCGAGGAAATGACTAAATGCAAAAAAAAAACGTTTACAAAGTCTGAGTTTTTAACAAATTAAAAAAAAGTTGTATGATATATTCGGCACCATAGAGGTAGCAGTAAATAGGTTTAATGTTTTTTTTTAATTCACAAACTTAGTGCACACGATGTTCTAAATTCAATTTACTTTATCCTCTAGAGAATAAAAACGGCTTTTCCACTCAGATATTGAAGATTAAAAATACTCTTTCCGAGATGGTGGGATGAAAACTAATTTTACCTTTTTATAATAATTAGTATAGATTACTTGCGTCAAACTAATTCTATATACCACTGTGTCCAATAGTAATGGAACTATAATTAAAAACTGTTACAGTTTTTGCAATGTCATCTTTATTTCAAATCTATCATTATAAATTATAGCAAAATTTTGACGAGGCTGGTTCGTCCTGGTAGAGCTAAATCGAATTAGTGTAACTATTGGAAGGTCGACTATGTTAACTATGAATATTCATTTGCTTTTCTTGTTTTTGTTTACAATATCTAAATGTGCAAAGGCGTAAATATACCCTACAGGTGTCTAAATAGATCCCACAGATGATGGCCGTCGGCATTTCATTGTACTTCCACATAAGTCTTTAAACGTGAGGATACATACAATATTACTCATTACTAGTTATTACTTCTCTCCAGCTAATTTGCACTTCACTCACCACTTATAAAGACAGCCAGTGTTTGTTTACGGCGTCATAAATACCTTCCCGCTATCAAAACACTGGGGTAATGTTGATAAAACTGTACAATCATTAGATGTGAGATTTTAATCCTCCTATCGTATTTGAGGTTGGATAAATTCATACTAATCCATCCATACTAATATTTATATTTATTATAGCAACCCGGCCCGGCTTCGCATGGGCCTATAGCCTTCCTCGATAAATGGACTATCCAACACAAAAAGAATTTTTCAATTCAAACCAGTAGATCCTGAGATTAGCGCGTTCAACCAAACAAACAAACTCTTCAGCTTTATAATATTATATATAGTATAGATTTATCCATACATCCTTAAATCCATATATTCCATATATTAATATTATAAATGCGAAAGTAACTCTGTCTGTTACGCTTTCACGATGAAACGGCTGAAGCGATTTTAATGAAATTTGGTATGAAAATGGCTTGAACCCTGGGGAAGGACATAAGCTACTTCTTAATTCGCAACTTTGTATGTATAACCGACATTCACGCGGACGAAGTCGCGGGCAGAAGCTAGTAAAAGATAAAAGTAAAAGGTCTGCCTAGCCTTCTCCCAAATAATATGTTGAAGTCGGCTTCCAGTCTAAGCGGATGCAGCTGAACACCAGTGTTTTACATGGAGCGACTGCCTATCTGACCTCCACAACCCAGTTCTAACAACTGTTAAAGATCTACGAATGTCTGCCCGCCGGGGCCAATGGCTTTACGTGCTATTCGAGATACGGGGGTGTCACATTAACTAACTTCCAAACTTCAAGCTGTTACAGAGAAATTTCCTAAAGGCGGATCCGTTTAATATATTATGATCATTTGCCCGATCCGATCGCTGTATCCGTATCACCGTATCGTTCGTCGTACTTTATCAAGCTTCTATTTCACTCCGTATCCTACCTACGACAGGTAGGATACGGAGTGAAATAGGAGATCTTCAGTGAAACAGGATCCTCAAGAAAAAAAATTGGTTGTCTGTAAAGTCGGTTTACTGACGATAGTTGAACGTGACAACGCGAAAGAATCATTACCTTTATCGCTGTAATTATCGTTGCTATAAACAATTGACACCACATTCACTTTTCACTTGGAACGCCTCAGAGCGAGGTAGCGCCGCAGAGCGAGGTAACGCCGCATGACGTCATGTAACGCCGTAACGCCGCATGACGTCAAGTTTTTTCGTGCGTGCAGCCGGCTCTATCGAATTATAAGACGTTGTCACGTCAAAAGTACAGGCAAACCATGCCGTATCCGTATCTTCTTTGACGATCGGACAAAAACTGACGCAAAATGGAACGGGCCGCATCGCGCTGTGTATCAGAGCGGTGTATCAAGACTGCGTATCATGATCGCGTATCATAACCCGTCGAGATAGGTGATCATGCTACGCGTCGGCGATTCGGATACGGTAATCGGATCGGGCAAATGATCAAATGTGGATCCGCCTTAAAGGAAAAACCCAGTAACATTTTGACTGGTCTGGGAATAGAACAAACGGACCACGCTCAGCAGTCTTGCTTCACACCACGAGACTAACGAGCAGCAATCGAAATTGCACAAAAAACAAGTAAAACGTGGAAAATATTTTTTTTACAAAAAATAAAGTTTTTATTTTGTTAGTGCCTCCTTATCACCCAAATCCATTACGGCAACACAGTTAAAACAGAGATTGAAAGTCGTCCAATGATGGAAGAAAAGAAAACGACGGGAGATAATCGCGGACAAACATACATACATACATACATACAAAAATACGGATCGAACTGAGAACCACCTTTTTCTTTTGAAGTCGGTTAAAAAATACTAACATTTTCTTCACACAGACTCCTTTTTAAATCTTGCTATAGTGCCAGGAAACAGTTGCAGTAAAAAATTATCTTCGTTCAATATTGACATAAGCAACAAAGTTAAGAGGTACCTACAGTGTTTACCGGGATTACTATACACTGTGACCGCCTTGAGAACAATGGTTAAGATTACGTTCACACGTTAGGGTGGTACCTACTCACACATACGATGGTAAACAATATAATTAATGATTATAGAAAGAAAGAACAATGATTCCGATGCATGTTGGCAATCGCAGTCGGTGTTATGGTACTCAGATGGACGCTGCTGCCCATCCTTTGGTCAATATCCTTCTGTCGCCTTCTACGACACCCACGGGGTGATGTTATTCGCGACCGGCACCACACGGCTTAAGGCGCTATAAAGCGTCTTTTACAGATTTTAAACTGATAATAAGGTCAAAATGTATAGTGTAAATCATTTGAAAAAAATATATGTTAAACTACATTACCTTAATCATTGAGTGTGTGAATATTTTTGATTAAGGTCATATTAAATAGTTTAATTTACTCGTGAAGTTGTGTCTGACGCGGACAAAACACTGATAATCACACAAATTCTATCAGGTATATTTTATCGAAACTTTTACTATCTTACAGACAATTTTATTATCTATCTTTTAGTATAAGTACGCCTTTTTTAAGTTAAAGAATACTATATTTTCTTTATTTTTTCGACTAAACTTTGAGAGTTTTGGACGCAGCGCATACGATTCTCCGGTCGCTCAAGGTCGCCTGTGTATAGCGTCGCCTTAATTTCTCCTGCAGGATAATAATTTGCGGTAGATCCGATTTGGTGATGATCAGACCGGAATAATTATTGGAGTGGCGCCATTTACTTTTCCTTTTAAAAAAAAACGTTGCTACTTACTAGGAATTTCACCAGTGTCGTGGGATCGTTTATTCATCAGTCTTACCAGACCGGAAGCCGACCTCATTGCAGTTGGAAAAAGGCTAGGCAGATTTGTGTAATTTTGATTGCAATTCCTCTTTTAAATCTGCTGTCGAGTAAAATACTTTTTACTTAATTGGCCGATGGCTGATACTGAGCTTTCTAATATAAGTGAAGAAAACGCTGTGATGTATTTTTTATGGGAGACTCCTACACGTTCCTACTGTTGCCATTTTAGTGAGCAATATTTTTTTAAAGTTTTATAGTGTTGTGCGAACCGTCGCCGTCGCGTCGCTACAAATTCGATTCTGCTTATCTAGTAAATTATCTAGTATTGACGCGTGCTTATCAATAAAAACAATATTGCAATGCAGAACACTAAAAACTTTTATTTTAACTCCATATAATGTGATGTTACGATTGTCCAATAATACCAAAGACGATATCATTTTAACGCATGCGCCTTTTAACTACCGAAATAAAACGCCAAAAAAGTCTCTATAGGCAATCAAAGAGTTTATTAAGTCGTACCTATTCATTTTATTGTTCTCCATAAAGGAATTAACGGAGTAATTAAAATGGAGTGTGTCAACAGTGTTGTCGATGACGTGTTCGTGGAATATGCGCGTGAGTGCATCGACGTGGCGTGCGCTAGCGCCACCTACAGAGCCTTTTATCTTGCCGACAACATGGTACATACTGAGGACGAGATGTGGCAATTTAATATTAAGGGGCTATTAACGACTTTTACAGATTTTAAACTGACAATCACGTCAAAATGCCTAGTGTAAATGATTTGAAAAAAATATATGTTAAACTAGAACATTCCCTTGATCAAATCATTTAGTATGCGAATATTTTTGATTATATATGAATATAATTTAATAAAATAAAATTTAAATAGTTTAATTAACACGTGAAGTTGTGTCTGACGGGAACAAAACATTGACAATCACACAAAATCTACCAGGTATAATTAAACGAAACTTACACTATCTTATAGACAATTTTATTATCTATCTTTTAGTATAGTACGCCTTTTTTTTAAGTTAAAGATTACTATTTTTTATTTAATTTTTTCGACTAAACTTTGAGAGTTTTGGACGCAGCGCTTTGATATAGGTAAGTATGGTACCGTATATACTTCCGTATGCATCAAGCTCAGATTATAAAACAATAATCTGAGGTATCAAGTAAAAAAGCTGTTATTTTGATATTACTTTTATTTTATTTATTTATTAACACTTCAAGCACAATGTACAGAGGCGGACTTAATGCGATAGGCATTTTCTAACAGTCAACCGTTACAAACAGACACTTAATTTTATTTACCTTTTTGTTTGTAGTATGTATGTATGATGTCTGATAACGTTATTTCATGAACCGAATATATTATTATAAAATGTTTTCCGGTACCTACTAGTTCCACATTGTATCCTATTAAGCACTTGTTTTTCCTGGGAACTTCGCAGTGAAATCCCGGAATTGGGAATTTTCGACTGATAACGAAGTATATTATGTTTAGTATAATTATGAGTAAAACCGATGTTATTAGCGAAACGGGTTAATAATAGGCCACTGATGACCATAACAACTGCGGTGGTTATGCGAAAGATTTCCTTGATCTACAGGAAAAAAAAACCGGACAAGTGCGAGTCGGACTCGCCCACCGACGGTTCCGTACATATTTGTAGGTACATATCCATACTTCTATATTAATCCATACTTTAATCTACTTATTATTATAAATGCGTTTTTTGCGACATAAACGGCCGTATCTTTTTTTCACGTTAACATAGAGGGTTGATTTTTTTACAGCATCAAGGGACCGTAGACTTAAGTATATGGTTTTAATTTCAACTCCTCTACGCGTTCCCAAGATAAAGGGTCTTGACAGACAGACAACAAAGTGATCCTATAAGGGTTCCGTTTTTTCCTTTTGTGGTACGGAACCCTAAAAAGCATACATATAAATGTATGTACTTAGATATTATTGCGTGTTACCCAATTTTCAAAAGTGTCTCCATGCGTTTGGGGTAAATAATAAATGCAGCGTCCCTTTCGTTCACATAAGGCCTATCCAATCGTTCAAAATTACCTATACTCCATTTATAATAGCATTAGAAAAAACAGGCTCATAGAAGCAGGAATGCAAAACATTTTATTTCAAAGATAAGTTAAAACAATTTTAATTAAACTTATTTTAACATAATTTTGATAAATAGATCTAAGATAGTACTAAATATAAATATCTTGGGACAACTCACACACGGTCATCTGGTCCCAAGCTAAGCAGAGCTTAAATAAGCTGCAAGCTAAGCTAAGCTGAAATATGGACGTATAATATTATAAACAGAATAAAAGTCTTTTAAACATTAGGTAACATTTTAAATTTGGTAGAATTACAGTGAAACAAACAACGTTCCGGGAATTGTTCATCCCTGCTTCTGTTAGGTTTTTACCATCGACAATTTTGAATTGGAATTAAATGAACAACTAAATGAAAGCCACATAATTTTAGAAGATAAATTATTACAATAGTTACAAATACGCGCGACAGCTACTGTAAAAATAAATTATAATAAATTCGGTGTCTATCGTAACTTTAGCATTGTTTATTGTACTTTTGTTACAAAGTGTGCATTAAAAAGAACCTTTTTTAACTTCTGTCTAATGCTATTGTAAATGTAGTATAGTGGATTTGTAATCCTGAGCCACACATTAAGGACCAAACCAATCTTACTTTAAAATACGAAGTCAAATAAATATTACACACACACGCATTACACAAAAACACTTACAACCCTCTTAAAAAGCAACAGCGCCACATCGGCAAGTTTTTACAAAAGCGCCACTTCACGAAAGCGCCACTTCAGAATGTGTAATTCAAAACTGTCAGTTTGCGGCTTCGCTCAATCATCTCGCCTTACATTTTGCCGAAAGATGAACTAATATTTGAACACCTTGGACCGCCTGCGCTTGAGTGATACAGATTTGCAATGTTTGATCGGTTTCTGTTTGTTTTTGTTTTAGAAATTGGCAAATGTAATTTGATAAGGTTTTATTGAATAAACCCCTATTATGAAAAGACAAAGACATAAATGTTTTTAAGGGGGATGCGCAAGAGTAGCCAGGGAAATTTAAATTTCTTACGTTTTTCGCAATTTGCAGGTCAGTATCTGGTTGTAATAAAAATAATGCTCGCGGGAGTAACAAATTGAAATGCGTTTAGACAATTATACTAATTAAAATCGATTGCTCTCCAAGTTAGCATAATCCGTAAATGTGCCTATTTCATGAAAATAAGACGTTAACGGATTATGATAAATTGGAAAGTTATATTGATGATTTTAATTAATATATTTCTGTAAATGCGTTTTTGTTACTTACGCGAATAAGTTTTTTAACATACATCTAGATACTGTATGTCTATTCTGTTAAAATCTCCCTCGGTGAACACCTAAGTAAAGTGAGCTGTCATCTGTTACGATGCTAGAGATTTACAAAGCACTACAATAGGATGACAGCTCACTTCGTCTAAGTGTTCACCGAGGGAGATTGTAACAGAATAGCACTGCTGGTCTGATAATTGCAAAAAACGTTAATTTAGCTGGCTACTCTGGCGTTTTCACATAAGTCCAAAAAAAACTGGCCCATTGCGAGTCAGACTCGCGCACGAAGGGTTCCGTACCATTTCACGTTTGTTGTATGGGAGCCCTTAAATATTTATTTTATTCTGTTTTTATAATATTATATTTGTTGTTATAGCGGCAACAGAAATACATGATATTATTATGTGAAAATTTCAACTGTCTATACTCCGTTCACAATAAGATTAGACATATACACAAACCTTTTTTACAGTCCGTTCAACCGAATTTGACTTATATTGCGTTGGAGGCATGACAAATGGCAGCTGCAAAAAACAGTTGTTATTGTAACCACTTTTTACCCCCCAAAGGCCATCCTTAATAGGCTGAAGGAATAGAAGTCAAAATCGGTTGAAGGGACTGTAAAAAAGGTTTGTGTATACGTCTAATCTTATTGTGAACGGAGTATAGCTATCACGGTTAATGAGATACAATCTGGTGACAGACAGCCAGACGGACAGTGTAGTCTTAGTAATAGGGTCCCGTTTTTACCCTTTGGGTACGGAACCCTAAAAAAGAAGAATGACACGTAAACTATTTTTTCTACAAATGTTGTATTTCCCACACTGTGTTAAATACCGTTATGTTTGCAATGTATTAATGTGTTTAATTGTTTTAAAACTACGACAAAGTAGAGCCGCTTATGGGATCAGCTGTCCCAGCATTACAGAGTAGGATGCAGGTAGAGAGATCATAAAGTACTTTATGTAAGTACCTGTTGTATGTTAAACATTTTCAGTGTAATGGATTCTAAAAACAAATGAAATGTTATGTTAAATGGAAATTAAGTCAAAACCGTGAATTAATTTTAACCGACTTCAAAATAAGGAAGGAGGTGAATGTATGTTCTTTTTGTTTGTTGCGCGATTTCTCCGGCAATTGTCGATTGATTTTGAGTATGCGAGTATACCTCAGGCGTGGTTCCTTATAAATTTCATCGAAATATTCATTCTTTAAGACCGTGTATTCGATTCGTGACGAAAACTTCTTGTTTTCGCGTTTTGCTCAGAGCAATATCGTAATGACGTGAGCAGATTATTTAAAGACAATTACAGTTTTCGAAAAGATTAAGTCTTGATTTAGGCAGCTACAAAGTAAAAGTATAATTTTTAATTATGGTTTTTGAAGCGAAGACAATTCTTTCATATCGTTTTACGTAAATAGACGTCAGAGTTAACTTTCAGGACTAATACAACCATTACAATATGCCAAAATATTTCGTTTTATGCGTTTTTCCAATAGTATATACAGTCATAAAGACAGCTACGGAGCCAAAATTACGAAAATATTACTATTATGCATTAAAAAACAATGTTGAAAGAGTAGAAAATCGGTTTACTTTGACAATTTTTTTTCACCAGTATTTGAATAAAAACGTAACTGATATATTCTTTTTATGAAAGTAAATGTTATGCTTAATATACAGAATATTTTTCAGTCCGTTATACGAGCTCATTTATTTTAGACAATTATTATAAAAAGCACTGTGAAACACCGCACGCTGTCGTTTGCCGATCAATTTCAATGATTCGTGCTTTTTTCGTGCATATTTTTTTTTCTGATGCACACAAACAGACTATTGGATTGTACTAGTGTGTGTCAATGCTGCTATGCCGTTCTAGCAATCGTTTAGATTTTGAGTTGCGCTAAATTGAATACGCGCCCTTAAGGGGCTATTAAACGACTTTTACAGATTTTAAACTGACAATCACGTCAAAATGTGCAGTGTAAATGATTTGAAAAAAATATATGTTAAACTAGAACATTCTCTTAATCACTTAGTAAGTGAATATTTTTAATTATATTCATATTATATAGTTTAATTAACACGTGAAGTTGTGTCTGACGCGGACAAAACATTGACAATCACACAAAATCTACCAGGTATAATTAAACGAAACTTACACCATCTTACAGACAATTTTATTATCTATCTTTTAGTATACGCCTTTTTTTAGTTTTGAAAGAATACTACTTTTATTTAATTTTTTCGACTAAACTTTGAGAGTTTTGGACGCAAAACTGATGCAGAACGGACGCAGTCTGCGTCTAAAACTTTCAAAATTTAGTCGAAAAAATTAAATAAAAGTAGTATTCTTTTTAATTTTTTTTTATAACTAAGGTCGATCGAAACGATGGTGGTGTGACGATCTGACCATATTTGCGAGGCAAACGTGGGCATTGGGCAGAGATAGCACTAGATTTGCAGGTTTGGAAGGAGAAAGGGGAGGCCTTTGCCTAGCAGTGGGACATAAAAACAGGCTTATAAAAAATTAAAAAAAACTAGAGGAGCAGATGGTCACATGATATTTTTTAATATGCTCCAAAAACTATAAAGCAAAATAATATTTTTTTAGTTTTTAGAACTTCAATATACCAAACTGTTTTTCATTCAATGTGATTAAAAACTTTAAAGGCGTTTTCAGAAAAAATATTATAGAAAAACATGATCTCATATAAGTAGGTACACAATGTGAGCGAGTGACATTGGACTTTGTGACTGTATAATCAAAGTCGTAAATTACGATTTTGTTCACTTTGTCTCGTCTATCGCAAGTTTAGTTAAATGTTTTTGATATCAATATATATGTATATAATTATGTATATACTAGTTTCTGTGTTAATGAAAACCATATTTATTCCAACAAAGTACTTAAACGCGGCTTGCAGTATGTGCGAAAGGAGAAAATATAGCGTCACGTAAGATTTTTGCGTTATACCTTCTCTTTCTCTCGGTGCATATTTCTATGGGCAGGCATATACGCACCGCGCGTTCTCTCTTTATTTTTTTTTAGTGTCTATATACACACACAGACACACAAGAAAGAACGAACTTATTCACGGAAGTCACAAGACCACACACGTCTTTTTAAATTCCCTTTTAATACTTCAGACTCTACCCTAACATTACTCTGTACCCAAAATATCAGATTCCCATCAATCAATGAAACCTAGTGGCTTAATCGTCCCTCAAATATTAGCTCGGGGCTATAAACTGCTCGCTTAGCACCCATGGGCAACCCAAGGCTTTCTCTCACACCCCAACAAGAAGCCATCTTGTTTTTATGTCATTTTTAAATACAGAACAATTGTTTGTAAAAGAGATTTACTACGTTGGTAAAGTATCGGGTTTTATGGAATTATTTGAAGGTAGTTATTGTTTTAACGATGGAGGAGTAGTTTAGTAGGTACAGGTGTCCTAAAATCTTTTTTCTTATTATATTTATTAGTATAAAGTCGACCGATGGTTGGAAAGGAGGAAGATCTATATACATATAATAAAACAGTAAAAAAATTGTGTCTGTACATTGAATATATCTAAAAAATAATAATTGAGGGGGGTTTAGAAACAGTAATAGAGCACGAATCCAAAAAAAAAATTATGTCTGTTTGTCTGTTTGTTTGTACACGCTAATCTTCGGAACTACTGGGCGGATTTAAATGATTTTTCTTTTGTTTTATAGGTATTAAGTCTGGGCAACAAATAGGCTATAATTTAACTTGGAAATTTGAACACCTGATGCAGAACTGCAACAGACCAGCCAAACTATAAGAGATACAAAAATGGAACCATAGCAAAAATTGTTCCACGTGATGAGCATTTTCTGCTGAGAGAATAAATTTGATGATCTGGAACACCTGATGTGGAACTCTAAGAGCCCAGCTACATCATAACACATATAGGAATGATGTCTTAGCAAAAGTTGTTCGGTCTGATGGGCATTTCCTGTTGACTTATAAAAATCGAAGATCAGAAACATCTGATATGGAAATCAAAGCTTTTACTAATTTCACTGTAAAGCTATATCACTAATTTCACTGTATATTATAAAACTAGCGACCCGACCCGGCTTCGCATGGGCCTATAGCCTTAAAAATATTTTTTCAATTCGAACCAGTAGATCTTGAGATTAGCGCGATCAACCAAACAAACAAACAAACTCTTCAACTTTATAATATTAGTATAGATTATATATATAGTACAGATAACATAAGCTGGGAGTACCTCCACGCGGTGAAGGCGGTAACATTTTGGACTGATTTTTGATGACGATGGTATATCATTGAAAATTTGACTCTACTGGCCAAAACTCCCATTTATTTATTTTATTTTTTATCGAATAAATATACCTTCGGGCTTATGTTATTTGAGTGTTTAATTTCCTTTTCCATTTATCTTCGTGACACGGTAACCTACCCAGTAATGCAGGGGAGCAGTCATTTACATTTTAATTGATCAGGTATCTTCACAATAAAACTATAACCATGCCTAGAAAGAGGTCAAATCTTTCCCAATGTTTCAAAGGAGCTAAAAGATTGAGGATCATAAGATCCCAAGAATCTACCGAAGAGCATCAGGAGAGACTTGATGCTGTTCGAGAACATCGGGCTGCAACTCGCTCCTTGGAAACCTCTTCAGATCGCGAAGCTCGACTGCGATCTCAGCGTATTTACGCATCTACATCCAGGTCTCTAGAGACAAGTGGGGAACGTGATGCGCGACTGACCGCTGATCGTGAACGTCATGCATTGTCTAGCGAGTCTGAGACTTTCATGGATAGAGAATTGCGCTTGAGTTCCAAGTGTATCTACGCATCGACTTCTAGGTCTCTAGAGACAAGTGGGGAACGTGATGCGCGACTGACCGCTGATCGTGAACGTCACGCATCGTCTCGCGAGTCGGAAACGTTCACGGATAGAGAATTGCGCTTGAGTTTTCAGCGTATTCGCACATCTACTAACAGCAGTGCTATTCTGATACAATCTCCCTCGGTGAACACCTAGGTGAAGTGAGCAGTCATCCGTCCCGATGCTAGGGGTTGACAAAGCAGACGGATGGATGATAGCTCACTTTGCCTAGGTTTCACCGAGGGAGATTGTAACAGAATAGACATACAGGTCTTTTGAAGTGAGAGAGAAAGAATTGCTGGAGTACGGCATGAAGAGACAGAAGAAGAGCGCAACGAACGTTTGAATTCTGATCGACTTCGACATTCTCTGAACAGAATGTCAATATCATCTGAAGAATCGGATGTGTCTCAAGATATAGCCGTAGGGCATGGCGACCTTCCTTGGGCTGATAAGGAACGGAGTACATTTACGTATACTCCTAAGATTAACTAAGCCACATATTCCGCCATCAGAGGTATGATTCAAATTTGTACTTTTTGAACGTCTCGAATCGTCTCGCGCAACCCGTTGTTTTCCTGTCCCCGGGCTCTTAGAATTCGACATCAGACGTTTCAGATCTTCGATTTTGCCGACCCCGTTGTCGCTGGCATAAGCAACAGGATCCGCGTACGAAGTCGCGGGCAGAAGCTAGTCTTTAATAAAGTAATAATATTTATTCTTTATTTGTTACTGTCTACTAGCGACCCGCCCCGTGTGATGCCAGCCGCGCATAGCACCTCCCCATTTCTACCCGTGGATGTCGTTGAAGGCGACAGAGGGATATTGACCAGAGGATGGGCAGCAGCGTCCTTCTGAGTACCATAACACCTACTGCGATCGCCAACATGTATCGGTCAAGCATGACGATTACGGCTGAACCCCCCTTTGGGAGAGACCTATGCTTATCAGTGGGCGTCTAAAGGTTGGCATGATGATGATGACCCGCCCCGGTGTCGCACGGGTATTATGGTCATATTTCAACCAATTTACACAAAACCTTAACAAATTATACACCTAAACCTTCCTCATGAATCATTCTGTCTATTGCATGAAAATTTGTTCAGTAGTTTCTGAGTTTATCACGAAGAGACAGACAGACGCGGCGAGGGACTTTGTTTTATAATGTGATGATGTCTTGTCTCTTCTAAACTCGGAGTCCTATTTAAATACAGATAAATAATAATAATACCAACCTATTATTGTCCCGCTACAGGACAAGGGCCTCTTCTCATACAGAAGGCACGATCACCACGCTTGATCAAAGTGGATTGGCGAAAAAACTGATCATCGTCTGCCTTTTCTCAACAATGTTGGGGTCGGCTTCCAGTCTAAACTCAAACTCAAAGCATTTATTTCAAATAAACCATTTACAGGCACTTTTGAATTGTCAAGGAGTCAGTCAGAAAGTTGAGGCTAGTTGCTCGTTCCACACAGTAGGTTTTTTATGTAGAAGAACAAGCAAGAAAGCCCATGAACACTCTTTTAAAATCAATAGAATATTACAAATTTAGCTTACATCACTCATGTTGAATTTACGGGACACAAATGTGAGAAAAATGTAACAAGTTGTTGTGCACGTTAAAAGAGGTCTAGAGACAATCATAATTAATCTAACCGCATGCAGCTGAATACCAGTGTTTTACATGGAGCGACTGCCTATCAGACTTCCACAACCAAGTTACTGGGAATCACGATACCCCTTGGTAAGACTGGTTGTCAGATTTTCCGACTTCTAATTACCCTTAACGGCTGCCAAAGATCTACAAATGACAGCCGAGATTTACTATATGCTTTCTGAGGTACGGAATTTAAGGAACTCGGTATGATATGGATGGTCACCCATCCACAGATCAACCGCGGCAAGCGTAGCTTAACCTTTGACCGATTGGTCTGTACGGCGTTTATTGCGCCACGAGCTTCTCTGGCGAAAAAACTGATAAATAATCTTTTATGAATCTACACCTTACATCATCATATATAATAGGAGCGTTAAAAGCTTCCAAACTTCTTTTTTTTCTTAATCATAGAATATGAAAGACTAAAAAGAATATTTGCCCTGTTTTCAAATCTAATTAATAAAAAAAGCTCTTTCAAATATTCCCATAATCCCGAGCGAACTGACACGGTCATTGGACTGTAAAGATAGCCTACAGCCTACAGGCTAAAGGCTATTCATAGACCACGGCTAGGCTTGTAAGATTAACCTTTTGTTCTTGTCACTCGAGTTTGAAGGATGCTTCCATGGTGCCTTTGGGGTAAATTAATATCTATTAATAATCTCTGTCTTTTGAAATACTAATTTTATTTTTATTATGTATGTATTCCTTGACAGGGACAGAAATTGTCAGGGTGTTAACGTGGTGTTAACTGTTTTGATTTAGAGAGTCTATACTTCTATTTAAAATGAATATTTAAACTGATACCGTAAAACGTTAAACTTTGTAAAAGATGAGTGTGAAACATAGAGTATAATGATATGTTCAAAACGCATTGATTGTACAGCTTTGCCCCGGCTTCGTCCGCGTGAATGTCTGTTTTCGCGGATGCAGACAAAGTCGCGACATAAAAAATAGCCCCTGTCCTACTCCTGGGTTTAAGCTATCTTCATGCCAATTCCGTTACAATCGGTTCACCCGCTTCATTGTGAAAGCGTAACAGACAGAGTTACTCTCACGTTTATAATATTAGTATTGATATGGATTACGACAAGGCAAGTAATCCCAGAAAACGAAGGTCTATGTCCGTGCATAAAGGTAAAAATTACTGTAAATCTTTACCTTTATTTACCTTTAGTACAAGTTGAATAATATTTAACGGTTTTTTTTTTTCGGACTGTGCAAAATATTAAAAATAGAAAGAGAAAGGTATTTAAAGATTATTAAACTCTTCGCTATCACATTAAAAACTAAAAACTGAACCATTTTATTTAACATTTTAGGTAAAGTGTAAACGTGAGTGTTAAAGTCAAAATCAAAGTTATATCATTTATTTCAATTAGACCAGTAAAAGGCACTTTTGAACGTCATATATAAAAGTTGATTCTAGTTGGGCAACTACTAGAATCAACTTTTATATATGAAGGGGCCTTCCAAAAGGTAAAAAAACCAAACAAAGGCAAAACGAACTTTAGTAATGTTCTTGCCGTACCGTAAGTACCAGAAGTTACCACATGGGTATGTGGTAACTTCTTTAATCGATAAAAATACGGACGGAAAAACTCCAACTGCACAAACACCCCTCACTATTATTTATGTGCCAGATAATATTGTAAACTGCATGTTTACGTTTGTGAATGTGTTTACAAAATTCTGTGAGGAGGGGGGCGTTAACCGGAAGTGGCGGAAGTGACAGGCCGTGTGTCATACAGGGGCGTTAGGTGTTACACTCCCTGTCTTGAGGGACGAGTGTGAAGTTATGACTTCTTAGTGTTGTAACGTATTGTTAGTATGTTGTGACTGGAATTTGTTGTGGGTGTATTTAAATCTATTGTATCTACTGTCTAGCGTTTTACTCCATAGAAGAGCTTACCTACAGACAGTTAAAATATTCATGACTATAGCACTTTGTCGCGGGCAAAGTCGACACAACTAATTGTACTGTGTTGAATTTTAGACATTAATAAAACCCCCCTTTTGCGTCCATTAGTTACAAGTACCTTGTGCCTATGTTATAACTTAGTTCTGCCATGAATGAACTCACAATCTCTCAATATATAAATGAACTACCTAGCACTATGAAAATGTTACCCAAAGCGACGAATCGTCCAAAAGCATGATAACGTAAGCTCACGCAGTGCTCATTGAACTATATGGTTATTTGAAGCAGTAAAACGTAAAAATCCTTGACCATCCTCCATACAGTTCAGACCTGAGCCCTAACGATTCCTATACATTTCTTAAAATTAAGAACAGTCTTCGTGGTCAACTTCGTCCGCGTGAATTTTCTCAAGGATCCCTAATTTTTTGATAATGCAATATAGTCTATAGCACTCAGGGATAACGCAGCTTCCTATAGGTGAAAGAATTTTTGAAATCGGATGAGTAGTTTCGTTTCTACATTATACAAACTTACAAACTAATTTTACCTCTTTATAATATTAGTATAGACAAATAATGAATAAGTGTTAATTGTTTTGAATATTATTAATCAATCAATCAATAAAATTATTGTTATTATTCAATTTCTAAGTTTTTAATTTGTATTTTCTATTGATAAAGCAATAATTATGTGGACCTACATTTTATCATTTAATACCAAAAATACTTGTAATTCTTTTACCAATTACTTAATGTTGTTTATCTATTACGGGTTTAGTACTAGTAAAACTACATGTGACAGAGCTGTTTTCTAGTAGTATCACAGAGTAAAATAGTAACTGGTACCAAGTTGTTCGCATTCGAAGGATATACCTCTTTATTTTCAACCTGTATTGTCTCACTGCAGGGCAAAGGCCTCTCTCCTTTCCAATTCTCTCTATCTCGATCTCAAATGAACTGATTCTGCCTGTAAGCTTCAGCTTCAGCTCCTCCCACAACCTTTACCAAGGTCTATCACGATATCGCTGGATGTTATAATCATATACTTAACTAGCAATTTCCCGCGACTTCGTTCGCGTGATTTTCCAAACAGATCCCTAATTTTTTTGATAATGAAATATAGACTATATCACTCAACGATAATGTAGCTTCTAATTAGTGAAAGAATATTTGAAATCGAATGAGAAGCTCCGGCGATTACGCCCTGCATTTAAACTTATCTTGTTATAATATTAGTATATATTACTTAAATAAATACTTAGTTAAAAGCATCATGTATAGAAATTTCTAACTTACTTTTACAGCACCTGCATATACCTATAACAAAATCATAACAAACCCCAATATCTCTTACATTTTCATAAACACACAGAAAATACTATTGGCATTTAGAAGTCAACGAAAAAACATTCAACCTCATTCAGAATCGCTTTTGATCAGAATAATATAGCCGTATATATGCGCCGGAGCACATTTAGTACTTTACAGTGTATTTTGTTGGATAAAATGAGAAATCTATAGCTTATTGTGATGGCGGCGATGATAAAACCAGTCTATATGAGGTGAATAAAATTTGATTATATTGACTGAGTGTATCAAAGGCTTTAGTTGATTCCGTGAGCTTCTGACTTGCGGAATGACACTCAAGATGACTTTACTAAAAGCGCGTTTCATACAAAGCATAGTCTATTGTTTTGGCCAATAAGTAGGTATTAAAGCTCGATGAAATTTTGTCGCAATTATGTTAGTCAGTTTCTCGTGAATTAACTTAGGTTTAATTTGATACCTAAGTGTAACCACTTTTGTATGGAGAGCGCTGTCGGTAAAGTTATAGGTACCTATTGAACCCGGTAGTAAGTTACTATGAACTTCGCCATGTAAATTCAAAATTAACGGAATTTATTTAAGTACTTTTTAAAAATCGAATATTTTGCCGACTGACAGCTTCGTTCAAAGGATTTTTTTAAAATTCATAACCTAGTTGCTATTTAGCAACTAGGTTATGAATAAAAAAAAAAAATCTCATGAAGGTTTGATATTTGGTCCATAGGAATTACCATCACCAGTACAAGGCTTGCCAAGACTGGGGTTGGTTGGCGATCTCTGGAGGAGGCCTACGGAGTGGATGACAATAGGCTGATTATAATAATGATGATTATGACAAGGCTTGAACTAAACTAAAACTGAAATTAGGCAAGGTAATATATGTACATACATAACTAGATATGAACGTCATATTGTTTTGGAACACGGATGTATGTTTTAGTACTAATAGTAAATATGTAGATATTTAATGTATGACCAGTCTTACCAAGGGCTATCTTGTTGCCCAGTAACTGGGTTATAGAGGTCCGATAGGCAGTCGCTCCATGTTATACACTGGTATTCAGCTGCAACCGGTAAGACTGGAAGCCGACCCCAACATAGAAGAGGCTAGGCAGATGATGATAATTTAATTAATGATGAATAAGTATAGTTTCTACAACTAAGCTATTGGCTGATAAGAAACCATAAGTAGCCGACGGCAGAAGAGAGATTTTACATTTATGTTTTTACTTTCTTAGGTTTTACCATAATAAAAATATTTGAGTTATTTTACCCGAATGTGTATCAATCATACCATTTTTCAGTGTTTTTATTTTTATACAAATATTTTTATGTGTAAAATTTACAATATTTGTATTTACTTAGATTTCGAAAGAATAAACGAGATAATAATATTTTTAAAATACGTATCTCAAATGCCGTGACAAACAGAGTTATTATTAGATCATTAACATAATGTGTGTCTGTGAGGGCTCAGTGTAATGTGTCCCCAGCTTTAGTGATATCACTCGATGGCAGTCACGGCTATCACATTATACCGTGTTTCTCATCATAGGCTTTATTTGTTTGTCATTCTGGAGACGATCTTTTCGTACGCACTCTAGTTGTAATCCCGCAGTAAAGTTGTTTTATACATATTTGACTAGTACTTTGCTCGTTACTTCGTATGCGTGAATTTTCTTAAGGGTTTTTAATTTTTTTAAATTGGAATATAGCCTATATAGTACCTACTCAAGGATAATGTGCCAATCCTATTGGTGAAAGATTTTTTGAAATTGGATGAGTAGTTTCGGAGATTACCTCCTACGTATACAAAAAAATACCTCTTTATAAAATTTGTAAGTATGGATGAAATCTTCGGACACGGCCATACGGATTTTGTAAGTAGGTACATCCACAGCATAGACAGTATGATTGAGCATTGTTTTATAAAACGAGCCACTTTACAAGGTCTTATTAATTAAATGAATTTAATCACAGCAATTGCTAACATTTATTCAGAAATTTAAACGCAACGTAAGTACCGAACTTATGCGAAGCTTAAAATCAGCTATAAACGTGCGAGAACTACAGTCATCGACATTGCGTGTCGAATCACTACGCTGAAGTGGAAGTGGTCCAGCCACGTCTGCAGACAGACAGTAGATGGGGTAGACACGCTTAGAGTGGAGACCGTGTTTGGGCAAGCGTAGTGTGGGACGCCTTGAGGTACGATGAACCGGCGATTTAAAGAAGGTGGCTGGCAGCGGATGGATGGGTGCTGCCCAAGATCGGGTTGGTTGGCTATCTCTGGAGCAGGTCTACGTTAAACAGTGGCTTGCAATAGGCCGATATGATGACGATGATGAATCAGCGTTTTTATTTTGAAAAAGTGGGAGAATTTCTCCCATTTTTACGAAGTAAAAACGCTGATTAGGTGTTAGAAGTTTATAATTAGATTAGGAAGCTTTAGGATAAGGTACGATAGAATTTTCATCGTCATTTTATGTATAAAATCCGCTGTCATTAAAAAAAACTGACTTAAGATTTTAGTGCAATATAGGACGTTTAAAGCCTCTGAATTAAAACCAGACCAATCCCATCATTCGCCACGTGAATAATAGAAATAAAAATGTCTCCATAGAAAAATCTCGTACTATGCAAATGGGTCTAACGGTTTATTACAAAAGCATTCTTTTGTCGCCACTCGACTCTATTCAATTCTTGAGAATACTCCCCTTCGCAATAAAATCTTATACGCCTACGTCTAATATGCAAAATTCTTTGAACGCAATGGAAACGGGCGAGAATTCTGGTTAACGTGTTAATTAAAGTTTAGTAAACGAATATACTTTAGGTTTTGTAGAATTCAAGTAACGACAATTCTCAAATGTATTGTTACAATAAATTGTAATGTTTCAGTTAACATCATTATCATCTGCCTAGCTTTTTCCCAACTAAGTATGTTGGGGTTGTCTTCCAGTCTAGCCGGATGCAGCTGAATACCAGTGTTTTACATGCAGCGACTGCCTATCTGTTCTCCACACCTCAGTTACTGGGCAACACAATACCCTTTGATAAGACTAGTTGTCATAGTTCCCGACTTCGAAGTACCCATAGATCTATGAATGACAACCGATACCAACGGCTTTACATACGTGTTTTCCGAGGCACGGAGGGAACTTGGTATGAATTGGATGTTCTCCCATCCTCAGACTGACTGCGGCAAGGATGAGAGAAGAAAATGGAAGGATGATGAAGGATTTTTATAGTAAATGAATCAGGAATTAAGTATTTAAGCAAGATTGCGATGCTCCATTCACTTAAATTATAAATTTTTTATCTTTCTTTTGTTTTGTCTATTTATGACATTTTATCATTCGAGTTACTATCAAATTGCTAGAAACCTAGTAGATAACTATTTAGGTAAACGTCTCAAAAGATTACAGACATGCTATGATAATTATTCTGTTTTCACGAAAACTTCCCAAAGAATTTCCCTACGAATTTTCCTGCTACAGAATAAGCATACCAATAACACAGCGAATATAAAGAGTTGATTTTCGATTTGGATACAGAGCGGGCGCCGGGTGGCAATTCCGTAGATCTCATCGATACACGCTCGCATGGGAAATCACTAGTGCTCGCGAATGCAAATTTAACGCAACTCCGAAATCGGTGTTGAGAATAGGTACCTACTCTTTGGTATTCGTAGGACGAAATTGATTTTCAGAGTGAAGAAAGGAAATCACTCTGTGATTAAATTAGAAAGGAGTTTTTTTGTACACTTATTGGCGAAGAAGTCTTATTATGTTTTATTTACTTTTATGCGTCAATTATTTTTATTTTTTACTTTCTTTCTTCAAAATACGATGTTTCTAAATTGTCTTTATCGACTTATAATATTATCGTCGATGTAAAACAATGCAAACTGGTTTTGAATTGGAATACAGACCCTATATGGTAGATAAATTAAAGCCGTTTATTAATTAATGCTTATTTAGTGCATTTCCCATAATTAACTCAAAGTGTGAATTAATTAATATACATTAAAGAAATATCTGGTGTTATAACTCAAACAAAAACACGTAACCACACGTATTAGTCACAATTATAAACATAAAATATGCAAAATGCCCAATTTTCTTTAAAAGAACAGTAAAAAAGTAAATAAGAATATAATTAAAACCTGATAATTTCAAAAACAATTAATTAACAGAACAATAAAAGTAGAATTTTAATGTTTAACCTACACACAAAGTTTTAACTGAAAAGTTAAAAGTATTATTACGAAAAATGACTTAATTCACCGTGCGGCGGGCTTAATTAAGAAATTAAGATAAGCCTGGGTACACAAATAAAGCATTTGTAATCTACTCCGGAAGTGACTCGGAAGCTATCCGAAACGGACAGCGAGCTTAAATTTGTGTGCATAATAAAAGCCCTAAATCGAATACTTGGACCCCTACCTTTTGTTTCTAACGATTTCTAATCGATTGTAAACGAACCATCGAGTCTACAACATGTCCGATTTAATTAAGGAGTAGGTAGGTACTAAATAACATTGGACAATTATATCAAAGGACACGTTATTCACATTTCTTGTTTAAAAATCGATAATCTTTTTCATCCGAAATTGAAAGCAAATGATGTTAATTAGTATTTATCGAGATGCTCTTTAAATAAATGGTGAAATGCTAGTACGAATTTAAAATAACCGACTGTAAAATACCGTTTGATTATCTTTATTTTACTTTTTAATTCTTCCATAATAATAACATTTATTAATTTAAAAAGATTCAAGTTCAATTAAAGAAGAAATATCTATCTCGATTGTGCTATCGAATCTCGATCTAGACTCGATAAAAAAAGGATCGAGACGGTACGATTAGTAGGGGCTCCCGTTTCGATACAAAGCATTCGAGTCGTATACATAAATTTCAATTAAGGGAGGTGTGACAACTCGCTCACGAATTTTATCGCGTATATCGGACGCGTTAGAATACATTATCATATAACATTATTGTTTACCTTGTTATGACAGCCGACAGTCGCCTTTGTCAAGCCGAAAATGTATCGATTTATATCTCGATTAAAATAGGGTTTGACAAAAGAGTTTTAAGAATAAGGCGTATATTTAAATTGCTTCGTATTTTTTACGACTAAACATCAGTTGTTTAATTTGAATAATTAGATTTGTGAAAGGTTTCAGCTTCGAAGCATTTTATAACTAATGAACGAAAATAAGCAGAACCTTATTACTTTTAACAATACGTTTATAATCTCGTATTTAATAGAGTTTCCATACGTTTTAGTAATTACCGATAGTGTAGTAGGTACCCGTGAAAAGTAATCGGGAATTTTCTTTTAAAATTGTAGTAAAACATTCGCATGGCTTGTTTTTCAATTTAAATTCAATTGTTTTTTCCTAATAAGTTGGTATCGAAGGAATAATAAGTTAATATCGTTAAGAACATGGTAGTCTTTGTTGTTCAGTAATTAAATGTGAAATGAAAATGTGTGAACGTCGATTTCAATTGGAATTACATTAGTTATGCTTATAACTACGTGGTTAATGCTGATGTTTCTGATTGCGGAATGAGGTGACATTATTTCAGTAAGTAGTACCTACCTACTAAATTAATTATCTTGTCATAATTATATTTGACGTCCTATATAATTTTGCCAAATTAGTACCTATTACGGTCAAATCAAATTCAATCATTTATTTCAAATAAACCATTTAGGTAAAGGCATTTTTGAACTAGCAAGGAGTCAGTCAGTAAAAAAGTTGAAGCTAAACAAGCAGTAGGATTATAAGGAGAAGAAGGAGTAAGAAAAACTAACACCCATAGATGTACCTACTTACTGTTTTTTTATATTTCTATGCCAACGCCAGTGCACAACTTATTTTAACAGTTAAATGTTTTGATTTAAAGCTTTTTTCAGAATGGTAATTAGCTGGATTTTGCAAGCAAATCTATGTAGAGATCTTTTGTTTTTAAACCGTGGGTATTTTAAAGACCGTTGCAATATTAATAAAAATAATTATCAGACAGGGAAAGTATTGATCAAATCACCACGCTTGCTAAAGGCGGATTTACGATAAAAAAAATACAACAATGCAAATAAATAATGTTTTATTCATTTGTATCAATTTTATGTTACTATCATTTTTAATATTAACAAAACAAAAAATCAAAATTAGCTCTTATTACTATGTTAGTTTATCTCCTTGATTCTTTGAATAGGGTATTTTACTCTATACGAGAAAAAATCTATAAATATGTTATTAGGACAGTTTACGCATAAAGCAGACGGAAAATGTAAGTTTTAGTTCATAAAATAAAAAAAAAATTTTTTGAATTCAATTCAAAGTTTTCAGTTTTTTTAATCTGTTACGAGTATAAAACACCATGAAATAGTAGCGGCCATGTTATTACGCCGTACGGCTGTGTAAACAAAAAAATGACAATTGTCAGTCAACCGATTGGCGTATATAGGCTTTGTACTTTCATTATTTTCGTAACCAATCTAATTTTTTAATTATTACACCTATTCTATTACAAAATATGCTTTTAATTATTTTTAAATTATATACAATTATCATATTTATTATGAGCGCATTTGATACAAAACGAACTGACGTAATTTTCGCAGAGCAATATGGCGTCCAGTAAGAGGCGTTTTCGTCAAACTACCCGCGAAATTTGAAAATTTAAAATTTTGATGCATTTTTATGGCACTTATCGATTGAATAAAAATTTTGTGTTTTTTTTTGGTGGCATATTAGCACTACAGAATTTCATTGAGTCACTTTTCAAAAATGGGTGTATTACCCTATTGTAAATGTGCAATTTGCCTTTAAGTAATTGTTGTACTGAGAGTTAATTTTTAGAATGTAATTTTTGTTACATGTAATAATAATTAAATTCTGAGGAGGCTCTCGTTGGGCGGCTTGATCAAGGGCTTCATACAGAAAGTGGTACACCTGAACACGACGCGTATTGTTAGGAGATTCCTCTCGCAGGAGCCCTGACCACCGGTAGATCAGACCCTGTTCCCAATACCGATGGGCTACAATTTTTTTATGTTTTTTATTGTACAAATATTTAAAAATATAATGTAGTTCCTATAACATAATGTCATGTAAATTGAATAAATGAGAATAATAATAATAAATTGTTTATATAGGATTGTTGTGTTCTACCGGATTTATTTCCGTTGATTTTTGTTTGAGTGTTTCATGAATTGTTGGTGTACTTAATAAAAATAAATAAATATGGTACCATACTGATATTGCACTAACCAGTCTTTTTCTCTACAACAAAACAAGTTAATCAATAACAGTTGCAACTAAATCTTACAGTATTAAAACACACAAGGGAACATTTTATAACTTCATTACGACAAGCTATTGGTTGGTACAGTCCGTCACACAAGTGTCATTAACGACCGCTTTTGATTTTATTTCGTTCAATTAATGTCTTACCGTGAAATGCTGTAAAACGAGCCAAGTCGTAGGACACGCCCTGTACACTGAAGTACAGAAGTGTTACAGTATTATTATTGTCTGTAAAATGGTTGAAGTTTACTACCTACTTTTATTGCTGTTTTATGTCGCCGTCCAGATTAAAGGAAAGTGTGATGATAGAACATTTGCCGTCGGACAAATTTTAAATATTGATTATAAAATAAATCCCTTTATTTTAAATGAAGTTAGGTAAGTAAATGAAATGGGTTGATTTAGCCAGTCTTGAAAGTTAATGTTTTATGTTGATATAAATTACCAATTTTCAATATCGAGGTATAACTGCCTAAATTTTGAAATTTCTAAATGAAACTAGGCGCCTACATACATTGATATATAGTCAGCGATAACGGTATCTATTTTACCTAAATATCTTTTGTAAAAAATACCGTTTTCAATTTTTGGTTATGTTTCCAATGTTATCGTAATGCTGCCAGCCTGTTGGGCACGTGTTCCGTTGACAGCGACGTGGATGAGATTTTTATGCCCTTTAAGAAAAAGGAAAGAGCAAAAGCAGGAAAAAGGGAGGGGTCAGGGGGCCCCTCGTTTTTTCTTGGAATTGTACATAATATTACAATGTTATTTGGATTCTAAGCGAACCAATCTTTTAATACCACAAATAATTATTTTCCCAAAATTAAGTCATGGCAAAACACTTGTGTTCACGCAAGTATTTTCCAGTCATTCTCTTTGTAGTTGCTGAAAGCTTCAGCAGATAGTTAAACCTGTGTTCGCAGACGTCGACTGAAGTCTACTTTACGAGCTATACGCCGTACCGACGATTCTTTGTATTGATATAACAAGCGTTAACATTGTAATCATCTTAGAGTGTTACATACGCAAGAGACGGCTTTAGTATAGCGTTGAAAATGGCGAAAAAAGAAATTGTGGTGTTTTTTCGTTTCTTTCGCAGGTTACATAGAAAAATGTCAGAAATAATCCTTTGCAAAGAAACAGTATTGTTTCGAGTTTCTCGCTTGATGTATAGAAAAAAGTATTATCAGTTCGTATTATTATGGAAAGAATTAAAGCATAGATATCCTAGGCTATGTATACTAATGCAGGCTATATTTTATTATCAATAAAATTAGGGATCCGTATGAAGATTCACGTACACAAAATCGCGGGCAAGGTGCTAGTAATACATAAAACCATTGCCTTCCCATTGGCTTTACCGTATAAAAAATATATCGGGTAAAAAGTGATATTGTATTGCCATTTGTGTTGCCTCTTTGTTTTAGATTAATTGTGTTTATAACAAGTTTAAATACAAATACTACTACAACAAGTTTAAATTTAGCAAATACTGTACATTGTATATTACTGTAAATAATAAATTGTACAGACAAACAAAAAAAACAGGATAGGTTAGGTTAGAAAGGTAAGCAAACTAGGTACTGCAAAATTCTTAATAGATTTGTTCAAGGTGACATTGTCAATTAAGATTGACATTGAAACTGACATTCAAGATTCTTTAGTTGTACTTATTGAAAGTTTGACAAACGCCTACGCATTCATGGATTTGTTTTCAGAGCATAAAAGGCCTATTCAAGTTCGAATAGACCATTTAAACTCTGAAAAACAATTTCAATTTTGAACAACAAACCTGCGCGTTCTATTCTATTCTATTTGAAACTCATTGTAACTTTGTTCAGACGTATGAGTTTGTGAGTGGGCGGTTTTATGATCGTGGGCGGGGGTACTCAGAACCCTTAGAGCACTGCATAGAGATGTATTCGGAATTGGCGCCAATTTCGCTTTGTTCTTATTTTGAATTAATTTATTGGTTGGAAAAGGGAAGGTATGGTTGAGTAAAACATGTCGTAATAAAATAGTTAATTGTTTTGTGGAAAAACACGGAACGGCATTTTTTTTTTAAACTCGTTTCCGTGTTTAAGAATGAGGAGATACATAGAAGAATCCCAGTTACCGACACAGCGCAAAGAATAACCAGTCAGAAGAATAAGTGGCAGTGGGCTGGGCACACTAATAATAATTGTTTGTTTAATAAAAAGACACATACAAAAAACAAAACTTAGAATTTAAAATAGAACATAGATGCTCATTTGCCTGAACTAGGTTGAACTTGTGTTTCAGGTTAGGAAGTGTTTCTATGTATTTGTAATAAATTAACACTAAATTACATTAAAAAACTTAAATTAAAGTAAAGCTAGTAGTACCTACGTAGACACAAAATTAACTGCTAGTAGGTAATTACTATTTTCTGGCTGTTCGTAAGAAATAGTTTTTAAATATGTATTGAAAAAAATTTTTTTTACAACGAAAGTAATTCAATTATAAAAACTTAGTTCTCTATTTAATCTATTGTACAGAAATGGACCTAGGAATGAAAAAAACCTTACTGCTAAGACATGTTTTGACATTGCTCGTTGCTCGTAGACATGACAAACGTCGGGCACAAAGGTATACAGGATGAAATTGAATTCATTAGCAAAATTTTAAGTAGTGACTCAGACCACGATCCTGAACAACTTTCATTGTGGAGCCAACTCAAACAGCTGTTCCATACAGAAGTGCAATAGGTACTCGGCCAAAATGTATGGAACAGCTGTTTTTTTTTCGCGCTGTTTGAGTTGGCTCTTTAATGAAAGTTGTTCAGGTTCATGGCCTGAGTCACTTCTTAAAAATTTTCTAACGAATTCAATTTCATCCTGTATAGGCCCTTTAAGTTATTCTGCTATTCGGGCGGCGGACAACTGCCTATCTAGGTATTCTGTAAAAATAAAATCCCTCGGTAAATTAAGGTGAGGAGGAACTCGAATCCACCGGTTAGGATAGTTAAGCTACGCTTGCGACGGTCGGTCTGTGGATGGGTGATCGTCCATTTAGCACTAGCTAGCATTCAGCACATAAAGGCCTCATTTTCGTTGGCCGTCTCTCGTTTGTAGATCTTAGACAGTCGTTATAAGTAGTCAGAAGAAAAAAAATCTGACAACCAGTCTTACCAAGGGGTATCGTGATTCCCAGTTACTTACTAACAAATCAAAAATCTTGAAAATCGGTCCAGCCGTTCTCGAGTTATAAATGGTGTAACTAACATAACACGAGTTTGTTATATGTATAGAGAGGTAGGATTTCGCCCCATTATTTCTACCATCATATCATAAGTATTGAACAATTTTAATAAGTAACAATATTAATTAAAACTTCTCGAGTTTACTGAGTGGGTTATTTTTTAATTAGACTTCTTAATTAATGTACGGTCTTCATGTCAATGTAAGACGTTAAACGATTCTTAGAAGTGTGAGGTGGAATTGTTGGTTTGCTCGTATTATTCTTGTTAGGTTATAATTTTTGTAATTTTATTACTTAGGGGTGTTGAGTTAAGTTGGTTATGTAATAAAAATGCTGTAGGTATTGTGGCATTAAGTGTGTTGAGTAATTAATAACAAGTAGGTAGGTAGATACTTCTTTTTTTGGGACAAGCCCGGCCACTCTATTTCTAAACCACTGCAACTTCTGAAATACAAAATCAACAGGGACGACCACCAGAAAAGCGCCAAAGTAATGAAGCTCGACGAGTCCCGGAAAAACTTTACGAAACGGATGAGCAAAAATAAAACAAATTTTCGATTTTCCTCCATATCAGGCACAAGACAGAACAGAGCTAGGCTATGGACATTTACAACTAGAGAAAGCCCAGTTGCCAAGCACCACAGATTACAATTAACATTACTGAATGGGTCCTAAAATGTGAGCTCTCAGATTTGATTCCAATAATAGGTATGATAAAAACGCTAACGCACGGAAATTAACTCTAGTTTCTACAAGATCTGAAGATCCGCATAGTAAACAGCTCCGGATGTAGGTAACCTGTACACTTTCTAACACAATACCACTGGTACTATTACTTGTCGTATAATATTAGAGACAATTGAGCAAATACTAAACCAAAATTCTTATCCCGTACCAGTGTATTTTTTATATTCTTATTGCTTGCGGCTTGCGTTTGGCCGCAAGTCACCTGATCTTAAGTGATGATGCGGCCTAAGATGGAGCACGCTTGCCTAGGATAAACCGGTTCACTTGTGCCTTGAAGAATACCCAGATTATATGTAGGTATCAGGGAATAGAGAGGCGGGGAGTGAATTCCAGAGTCTGGCAGTTCGCACAATAAATGGAATAAGAGTTATGGAAAAACCTGTCAGCATGAGGGGTTGGGGGGGGGGGAGGTGAAGAATAGTTAGCAACCTACCTATTTTGTCCCTCCCCCTCCATAACAAACTCCTAGTTACACCCTTGAACACGGGCCATTAATTGTGCAACCACGAGCATTTTACGGCAACAGCAATATTGTAGATATATAAATTGCCATTATATTACGTATGTAATTTTTGTTAGCTAAGTTTACCACTTAGATGCTTATGTTACCGTCTGTAATGTTCATTATAAATTATGTAAAGGCGTTTTAGTCCGCCATATTTGTTTTTTTTTATATGGTAACATATATGATTTCGTAGTCCAATTCACATGAGACTGGTTCTTATCTTATTCTCAGGAAATCGTAACTTATCCAATTAGGTTATAAAAATCAAACTCTACTTTAACAAAATCTTGTTTCAGACTATAAAACTATTGAGCGCTGCTTACAAATTAATTATAAATATACCTATCTAATTATTTGCCATGTTAATTATATGTTTCCTCAATTTAAGATGTAAGTATAGGTACTTAATTTTTCTACATCAATTATGGTCAATAATCACAGTAGGTAGTGATTTTTTTTCTGATTAAATTAATAGTACCTATGTGTTTAGGCTTAGGTGGTTCCCTAAGCACGCAATTTACTTCTTTATTTTTAGCTTGTTATAGTCGAAAATCCGATTGGAGCTTGAATTCGGTTCTTTGTGAAAAACCTCATTTGGGTCCAATCAATGAAAAAGATAAAATGTAAACTAAAGAAAGTTATGCCTACACATTTTTAATTACACTGTCTACTTTTTGTTTTAACATAGAAAAGTTAAAAACAATTATCGCAAAATAAAACAGTTTTTTTTTCTCACTTGCAACATTTATCACACAAATGTAGCACAACCTTTACAATTGTACACTTGATTGCAATAAAACTTACTGCAGATGTTTACGCCAAGCATTTCGTGTCAGCAATTTTTATTATTTTTTTGTATTTTTTCTGGCTAATAATGGTGTTATCTCGGCCGTCACAGATACTGTGGCCGACATTGTAAATGTAATCGTTATTATTTTAATGTATTTGTTTTCGATAAAAAGCTAGTTTTAACCGTTAACCGTTGCTTTTGAGTAGGTGAACTTAGTAAGCTATTTGCATAGGTAGATAATTGTGCTATAAATTATTAATACGTGTAAGTAATTAGATAACATTTTTTTAATAGATTTGGTTTTTAAGTAGTATTAGTTTAGTCCGCGACTTCGTCCACATGAATTTTCTTCCGAATTCTTATTATCTTGATAAAAAAAGCTTTTTTTACAAAAAAGACAAGGGCCTTCAAAATCTAAAATGTGATAAATAACTTTAGCACAGAACACACATGACTTTAGTTTCGAAAGTCGGTGGCAATACAGAACAACAAACAGAACAAAGCCACCGACTTTCGAAACTAAAGTCATGTGCGTGTAAAAAGCTTTTTATTTTTCGCTTTTTAGTACCTACCTCCTTATCATCCAAATTCATTAAGAAACGGCAATACAGTCAAAACAGAGATTGAAAGTACAACAAGGTTGGAGAAACTTAAAACATCATATATTTTTTTTTTGCTTTCTGTGGACTTTTCAAAAAGTGCTGAATAAATTTCGATAAAATTTATATGGAACCACCCCTGAGGCACACCCTATCCATTACAAATAGATTTTTTAAAATCGCTTTTCATTTGTCGGAGAAGTCGCGTAACAAATATGAAATAAAAACTATACAGTCGAATTGAGAACCTCCTTCTTATGCTACCACTTCACAAGGCGTATTTGTGCAAATATTCGCCTTGGATAATACAAAATAGACTTTATTTCAATAACCATAGGGTACACATTGCATTATCCAAGTAAGGCGAATATTTGTACAAATACGCCATGTGAAGTGCCGGCATTATACAAATAGCCTAGTAACCTTGCTTCCTATTAGCAAAATATTTTTCTGAATCGAACTAGTACTTCTGGAGGTTAGCGAGTTCGAGTTCAAACAATAGAACGTGCCCGACTTTATGCGTGTTATTGTCGGTAACCGCGGTATGCGCGGAAACTCTCCTTTCTCAAATTAGTTACTCCTTATAACATCAACTATCTGCCAGTGAAAGTTCCGTCAAAATCGGTCCAGCCGTTTCGGAGATTAGCCGGAACAAACAGACAAACGGACAGAGAAAACATAAGTACCGTATTACTTTCATTATGCATTTAGTACAAAGCTGTTATGAGATTCTTCAATTTTATTTATTTGTATGTATAGATTTGTGTTGTTTATTGTTTATTGTTAATTAAAACGGTAACACCAATTACATTAATTAACACAGTTACGGGTTACAAGAAAAAAATTATAAAAATACTTAAGATATAATGGAGGACGCCCTAGCATACCTTCTCTCACAAAACATCAGGCACACACGCATAATTCCACTCCATTCATCGGCAAACAGATCACATTCAGGATTGATGGTCAGGAGAGCGTTAAGCATTCTTAAAGTACGACACACCGGGGACTCAGCTCTGGCGACCGTTCTAGATGACGGCGGCACAAACAAATTGTGTCGACGGCTTTGGCGATGTCCGATGTACTTGTCAGGAACAAACAGCCGACAGAAAAGATCGTGAAGTTCGGGACTGTCGATGCGTCCTCTAAGAGCTTTACAGGCAACTGTGAGCTGTTGAAAGCCTCGTCTAACCTCCAACGAGTTGAAGCCCAAAACTCCTAAGAGGTAGTTAGTAGGGTACATGAAAGGAAAATAGTGAAACGTCTTTTTATACAGTACTCTCAGGAAAGTCTTTTGTACCTTTTCTAGTGCTAATGTTTGTCTCGCTGTGTAGGGATTCCAGATACAGGCACCAGCCTCAAGTTTACAACGAACCAAGGTGGTGTACAGACGTTTAAGTACATTTGGGTTGTGAAAATCACGGGCATTTCTCAAAACAAAACCCAAACGCCTAAAAGATTCCTTGGCAAGAGAGGAGACGTGGTCTCTAAAAGTCAGACCGGTGTCAAAGGTCACGCCCAGGTCCTTTATATTGTTGACACGACTTATCACTTCACTACCCAATCTGTAGGTATACTGGAGTGGTTGATGTTTTCGACTGTACGTCATGACATAACACTTACTTGTGTTAAAAAAGAGTTTATTTAACAAGCTCCACTCATATATGGCATCAATGTCCCTTTGTAGGAGTATGCAATCCGCAACCGTATCAATTTGAAAAACCAATTTCATGTCATCAGCGTAGAGCAAGCATTTTGCAAACTTAATCTTATTTATAAGATCATTGATCATGATAAGGAAAAGCAGTGGGCCAAGCACGGATCCCTGACTCACGCCTGATCGAGTATTAAAAGGTTCAGACTCAAAGCAACCATGCCTAACAAATTGCCTGCGGCCTCGCAGATAGTCCGCGAAAAAGTTCAGAAACTCTGACGAAAAACCTGACGCCTCTAATTTCATTAAGAGCACGTCATTGTCAACTTTGTCGAACGCTTTGCGGAAATCAAAATAGAGGACATCCACCTGCCCCCCTCGGTCCAAGACCCTAGAGATGTAATCGACGTGAGTCATCAGATTCGAGTTGACAGAGCGGCCGCGGCGAAAACCGTGCTGGGCATCTGATAGAATCGCATTTATATGCCTATAGATGTAAGTGTGGAGTATATGCTCGAAAACCTTAGCAAGGGTTGGCAGGACAGCAATGGGCCTGTGTTCCTCAACAGATGATCTGTCACTGGTTTTTGGGATGGGAATGACGCGCGAGATTTTCCATTGCTCAGGGTAAATACCGGACTGAAGGGCTAGGTTAAAGATATGGCAGAGTGGAGTTGTCGGGACATCATGGCATCCCTTCAGAATAAAAGCGGGGATAAAGTCAGGACCGACTGAGCTATGAGGTTTAAGTCTGGCAATACCTTTAACTACGTCCTGTGGGGTCAAAAGGGGGATAGGAATATTATTTCTAGAGTAGTGGGTTGGCCGGAGGTTATTTGGGTTTAAATCAGGAGAATCAGGTAAGAAAACGCTGGAAAAGTACCGAGCAAACGCTTCCGCCGCATTGATACCCGAGTAAGCTATACCGTTGAGCACTACGTTTGGCTCGAAACCACCCTTAGATCTCAGGCTCGAGACATGTTGCCAGAACTGTCGTGGATTACTTCCTATGTTATGTCCGACGGTACAACAGTATGATTTATAGGCCTCTTGAGTTCTGATTTTTAAATCCGAGCGTAGAGCACTAAATTGAGCATAAATTAGGTCACAGCGTGAAAGTAAACCAAACCGGAAATCGTCGGTTGCCAGAACTCTTTCTCTTTTTTTTTGGCATACATGAATCAAAGAGGTCATAGAAAATGGCGTAAAACTGACTCGTAGCCGCTCGTTCATCCCGACAGCAAAGGAGATCCTGCCAAGGGGCGCTACAAATTTGATCATATAAGAGAAAGTAGTCACCTTTGCTGAAGTTCCAGTCTCTACTTTGGTCAATGTTGCTAGGATATGATGTTTCATTTACCTGATGTTTTGACATTTTAACAGCAATATCCACGGGAGGATGATACAGGTCGATGGGGACTAGCTCCAAGCCCTCAACGTACTCGCAGTTTACTTCGGTACCCTCCTGAACCAACACAACATCTAACTTACTCCCGCGCATATTCGTCACTTCATTCATCTCTACCAGATTACAAAAGTTTAAAAAATAACAGAAATAATTGTTAACATTCACTGATGCACTTCTTAAGTTAAGGTCACCTAATATTTATTTATTTATTTATTTATTTACATGGAAAACCAACAGCTATACAAAGATTGGAATACAGAAGTTGAATATGTTACATAAAGCCAATTATAGGTTCTCACGGCTAGAAATATATTAATCTATAGAGATCTTAAGGATCACGGGAAACACGCACAACAATCAGAAAATTTAAAGAGTTAAAGGATTATTAAATCACTAACACTAATGGACAACAGTAAAACTATTCACTTTTGAAAAAGTCAAGGTTTAGCTGATTCCGCACTGAAAAGCTTTTGGTGGTAAACACGTCAAATGAGAATCGCTTACACAATGAGTTAAGGTCTTTGCTCGCTCGCACTAGGTAAGAATTACGCCTATAATTAGAAGAAGAGGAGGGTATGGAAATAGGTGGGTTAAATCTTACTGATCTCTGGGGGACATTGAAATGCAGTTTACGCAAAATATCAGGACAATCAATCTCATTTGCTATAATTTTTAAGAGATATGTACAATCCGCCACCCTTCGACGATTTATAAGTGGCTGCAAATGGAATTTTTTGCATAGATCTAAATAGTTCACGGAGTGGTATTGAATGCGGAGGCGGAAACATAGAAAACGAATGAATCTTTTTTGGATATTTTCAATTTGATCAATGTATTTATTATAGCATGGGTTCCAAATTTGTGCCGCATATTCGAGGTGACTTCGCACGAATGAGCAATACAAAATTTTGAGGGTTTTAGCTTTCTTAAAACAACCTGCAAGTCTCATAACAAAGCCGAGCGACCTCGAGGCTTTAGCCACTATATGCTCAATGTGAGTGTTAAATAAAAGCTTAGAATCGTGATATACACCTAAGTCACGCACTCCATCACATCGCTGTAATAGCTGTCCTTTGAGCATATAAGTAGTAGGGAGTGGCACGCGTTTTCTACTAAATGATATCACGGAGCATTTTGATGGGTTTAAATCCAATTTATTGATCTGGCAGTACTCGTCCAAACGTGCTAGATCAGATTGGAGAGCATCCATGTCATCCAATGATGATATTGAAGAAAATATCTTCATATCATCAGCAAAACATAGCAAGTTTGAGTAATGGAAACACGAGTCGATGTCGCTCACATAAATGATAAAAAGTAAAGGACCCATCAGCGAACCCTGAGGGACACCACTAGGAGCCGAAACCCAACTTGAGATGTAATTACTGATAACGACAGCTTGGGACCTGTTTTCTAAATAAGAGGAAAACCAGCGTAGCAAGTCACCTCTAATGCCGTTGTTAAAAAGCTTCGTTTTGAGGATGTCATGATCGATTCTATCAAAAGCTTTGCTATAGTCCGTGTAAACGACATCGACTTGCGCCCCATCATCCATCCTTTCAGTTAGAAAGTCATTAAGCAGAGCCAAGTTGGAAACGGTTGAACGGCCTTTAAGGAACCCATGCTGCGAAGGACTAAAAGACTGCCTGAGCGCTGCATAAACTTGATCATAAACCACTCTCTCAAAAACCTTAGCTAATATGCACAATATCACGACTCTTCCGCTCAAATTTGATATAATGCTCTCAACCTTACAAAACCACATCATATAATCTTCGTCAGTAGCCGAGGGCTTGACTTGTGAAATATCCAATAGAATATTCAATAGATATTATTATTTTTACGTGTGTTGTTCGTTTTGGCAAAACTAAGCTAACCCTAATTGTGATTTTGAAGTTTAACAACGTTGAATGTATGCCTCTTTGCCCATAGTTTTGGTAAAGCAGAAATAAAGAAAATCTTCTCCATCTCTTCTTTTCTTCTTTTAAATAAATACAAATCAAAAGATCATCAATTGAGAACGGTTCGACCGATTTGGCTGGTTTTTTTTGTTGTGTTCATAATTTTTAGCACTAGGTTTGTTTGTATGAACGAAGATTATCGGAAAATCGCCGGAAAAGTCGAAAAATTGCATGGTACTTTTGTATGAAATTGTACCCGAGCGAAGTAGGTGTGGGTCGTTACCGGTTGGTAACAAAAATAAAAATAAGAGCAACCGTCATACGAAATCTTCTTTATTTAGTAAGGTAACTGGCTACTTTTATTTTATTATATTATTATATTTAGCCTGTACTGTCCCACTGCAGGGCAAAGGCCTCCCTCCATTCCTTCCATCGGTCTTGACTTTTACCCATTTCTTGCCAATTCTTAAGGAAGATTTTATTTTAGAAAAAAAAAAAACATCAGGTTGATTATAAATCTATACTATGAAGCCACCCGTGGGGCCCGTGAGGTGTCCGGGCTAGAATAGTACTCCCCCATTTCATCCCGAAGGTGTCGTCGAAGGCGACTAAGGGAAAATCTGGAAGTCGGGCAGCAGCGGCTTACGTGTACTTAAGTTTAATATGTCGTGAACTATATTCCTGATAATAATGTAATTGGCATATTTTGATTGCGGGTTAACTCATATTGACAGAACGAAGCTCAATCCCTTTAATCCACCATCATCTTTAACCCTCAGTTATCTTTGAATATTTATCTAAGTTTAAATAACTGTCACATTAAAGTTTATGGGGCAGTAAGCAGATAGCTACTCCTCCCCTGCATGTATTTATACGCTGAGGGTACGGGGGACGGCTAGTGACGCCCAGAGAAAGAATTATTGTCACTTACAGCGGTTAAAGATGTTTGTACTGAGGGTTGGGGTGACGTGTATTGTAAGGAAGAATCGGGTAAGTGTGAGTGGGACTAGCATACAAAGGGCCCCGTATTATCGCGAAAAAGTATTCTACTAAAGATCGAGGAAAAAATTACAATAAAAACACGTTGCTGCTACGATAAAAACTTACTTTAATTGTTAATTTTATTTTATTTTTATCAATTATCAATTAATGCTATAGTGGTCTACAAAAAAATTACAAGGTACAAACATGTTGAACACATACTATACATATTCCAATTCTTAAAGTAGGCATTATCATGTCAACCTTTGTTATGTCAACCATTATCATGTCAATCCCACAAGGGGAAGTTCAGCCGTAATCGCCATGCTTGGCCGATGCATGTTGGCGATCGCAGTAGATGTTATGGCACTCAGAAGGACGCTGCTGCCCATCCTCTGTCCAATATCCCTCTGTCGCCTTTCGCTTAAAGTAGTACCTATCTCGTAACTGTCATTGTTCGTATCGTGGTCGCAAGTATGACTGTTGAGCGTGGTACTAGGTTCGATGCCCAGGTCAGGCAAGGATTTTGCTATTAGGAAATTCTCAATAACAGCCCGGAGTTTGGAAGTTGGAGGTGTAACACCCCCTTGCCTCGAAAAGCACGCAAAGTCGTTGGTCCGGCGCTTATTCTCTCTCCGGTCGTGTCGGATTGCCGGCCCATTGGACTTTGAGAGTGAGGGAAGAGGGAGTGCGCTTGTGTTAGCGCACACCACTATAAAATCTCCTGCGTACTGGGCTGATCTCCATTGCTCGTGATAGCCCCTGTCTGCTGCCTGATGTAGCTTTAATTTCGTCCCTAAACAATAGAAGTCTGATCCAGCAAAGGGCATGCCTAAGCCGATGCCCCTACCCCACAGAGGTTGCCCTAAGCTTGTAGTTGCTCTAGGCCCAGACCTCCGCTCTCTTTTGCTCAGACCAGACAGGGCAAAATTTTATGAAGTTGATGAGGCCTTAGATTAATTTTAACCACAGGAAAGTCCGGTTAAGCAGCTGACAACCTCCTATTATTATTAGTACTTATCTACTTATTCAAGTCACAGATAATATAATACTAATTCAAGTTATTATTATTAAATTTAGCCCTTAGGTACTGTCCCACTGCTGGGCAAAGGCTTACCTCCATTCCTTCCATAGGTCTCGACTTGGTACATAGATTATTATTTTCTTTCTATCTCATAAGAAATCGAAACTTACTGATGGTCTACTGATGTGGCGACAAAGTCAAAACATATTAAAATCATTAGTTTCCTTGACATCATAATGTTATATTTAATTTAAACGTATTTTAAAATTATTTCAACAACAATTACAGTATAATTTTTAACGCACCAACCGCGACCGGGTTACAGTTTACTAGCATTCCTTCACTAGGATGTTTCCGCCTCCCGCTGCTAAAGGAGATAATTCCCGTACGCTAGGGTGACCACGTACGACGCGTTCGACACATGGGGAGACATTCTTCACGATAGCTGACTCTGTACTGATAACGGTGACCACATATTTGTGATTACATCAGGAATTTTAGGGACTGTTAATAGTTTCTGACATGTTTTGGGTGTAGTTGTCTAGTAAGGTTTAATTAAAATTGATGTTTGTAAGGGACGATGTTTATATTCAAAAGGACTTGTCCTGTCTTAGATATTTCATTGTTCTTCAGTCCATCAATCAATTAAAGGTACTACTGTTTTAAAGAGTGCTGCGACATGTTTCATACAATTATGTACAGTCACTAAAATAGATAAGTAACCAGCAGTGCTATTCTTTTACAATCTCCCACGGTGAACACCTAGGTGAAGTGAGCTGTCATCCGATTGCAGTGCTTTGTAAATCTCTAGCATCGGAAAAGATGACAGCTCACTTCACCTCGGTGTTCACCGAGGGAAATTGTAACAGAATAGACATGCTGTATGTCTATTCAGTCTCAACTAGCTCATATATCCGCGATTTCATCCGCATGATTTTTGCTTATCAGCGGGGTTTTCATTTTTTTGCGCAGAACCTTATTTTTTTTTTCTAAAATAATATATCAGTCCAGCCGTTTCAGAGATTAGCCGGAACGAACAGAATGACAGACAGACCAAAATTTTAATAATAGATATCTTGAATAAGTACCGTATTATTATATACTTTCATATGCATTTAGTAAAAAGCTGTTAATTTGACATTACAAACACTTCAATTTTATTTATTTGTGTAGGTAAATTTTTCAAAAATGCCACTATTTAGCGACACATTTGACAAGATTTACTATTGATTGTCACTTAGATGAAATTGTGAATACATTTTAACCTTTTTTAATTAAAAGTAGAATCTTCAGTTTTCAACGTTGGCTGTAATCAGTTTTTATACGATTTAAGGGCGCGTATTCGATTTAGCGCAACTCAAAATCTAAACGATTGCTAGAACGGCGTAGCAGCATTGACACACACTAGTGCAATACAATGGTCTGTTTGTGTGCATCAGAAAAAATAATATGCACGAAATAAGCACGAATCATTGAAATTGATCGGCAAACCAAAGCGCGCGATGTTTTACATTGCTTTTTAAAATAATTGTCTAAAATAAATGAGCTCGTATAACGGACTGAAAAATATTCTGTATATTAAGCATAACTTTTACTTTCATATAATAAATATATCAGTTATGTTTTTATTCAAATACTGGTGAAAAAATATTGATAAAGTGAACCGATTTTCTACTTTTTCAACATTGTTTTTTAATACATAATAGTAATATTTTCGTAATTTTCGCTCTGTAGCTGTCTTTATGACTATATATACTGTTGGAAAAACGCATAAAACAAAATATTTTGGCATATTGTAATGGTTGTATTGGTCCTGAAAGTTAACTCTGACGTCTATTTTCGTAAAACGATATGAAAGAATTGTCTTCGCTTTAAAAAACCATAATTAAAAATTATACTTTTACTCTGTAGTTGTCTAAATCAAGGCTTAATCTTTCTAAAACTGTAAATTGTCTTTAAATAATCTGCTGCGTCCGTTTTGCATCAGTTTTGCGTCCAAAACTCTCAAAGTTTAGTCGAAAAAATTTAATAAAAGTAGTATTCTTTCAAAATTAAAAAAAAAGGCGTATACTAAAAGATAGATAATAAAATTGTCTGTAAGATAGTGTAAGTTTCGTTTAATTATACCTTGTAGATTTTGTGTGATTGTCAATGTTTTGTCCGCGTCAGACACAACTTCACGAGTTAATTAAACTATTTAATATGAACTTAATCAAAAATATTCACTTACTATATGATTAAGAGAATGTTCTAGTTTAACATATATTTTTTTCAAATCATTTACAGTAGACATTTTGACGTGATTGTTAGTTTAAAATCTGTAAAAGTCGTTTAATAGCCCCTTAAGAATAATTGAAAGTCTGCGAATCGCCATTGTTTCACACAGAATCTTTTTTGTTAGGTACCTACACGATTTATCCAATCCAATTCAAACATGATGTTCGAAATCTCTATTAAACAAACAGATCTAAAGAAAATCAGTACCTATAATATTTACCTTTCCAAATCCTTATCCCCTAAATTACATCCCAAAGGCAACTGATCAAACCCGCCGCGGCTTCCGGCGTCACTGTCGGCGCCCGCGCAGCGCCGCATGTGACAATTTACGAGCCGCCCCCTTCCGCAGATAGATGGCGCCACTGACACAATGTAGAGCGCTTTGTTTATGATGCTGTTGCGGTTTCTTAGTATTAGTCTTATTGCTTTTTCTGGAGATCGAATGTACTAACAGATTTTAAGGTTTTTGGTTTAATTTTATACTTTTGGGGATTTTCAATGCCTCTATTTATCGACATTTTTGACGAGATTTTACCGTTAAAAGTCGCTGAGATGAAATTGTGAGTAGATTTTGAGCCTATTTAATTAGTAGAATGGGTCTTCAGTTTGCAGCATTGGCTTAAATTAGTTTTTATACGTTTCAGAACTATTGAAAGTCTAAAAATCGCCATTTTTTTCATACAAAACGATTAATCCAATACGATTTAAAAGTTACGTTCTAAATCTCTATTAAAGAAACAGATTTAAAGAAAATTCAGTAAATAATTTATCTTTCCAAATCCTTAACGATTTTTTGTTAAGCCGTGTGGTGCCGGTCGCGAATTACACCACCCCTTTTCTACCCGTAGGTGTCGTAGCAGCGTTCTTCTTAGTAGGTACCATAACACCTGCTGCGATCGCCAACATGCATCGGCTAAGTATGGTGATTACGGCTGAACTCCCTGGGGGAGCGCTATGCCCAGCAGTTGGCGTCTAAAGGGTGACATGATGATGAAGAATTTTTAGTTTGGACTAACAACTTTTACTTCTTCTTTCGTTTATCTTGGACATCACTGACACCAGTAAAGGACAACATCGTGAGCAAAAATGGTCTCTAAATAAATATAAAGTAAGTCTGAAATCGGTAATCCTCCTTGACCAAGTGTGGTGATCCTCTCTGCATGACCTTCTCTGCATGAGAAGCGGCCTTGCCCTGCAGTTTTCATTTTATTTCATTTCATATATTCATAAACAATAATATTTACATTGTGTTTGAAATATTTGTAGAAGCACAGTCATCATCATCATCATTTCAGCCTAAAGACGTCCACTGCTGGACATAGACCTCCCCAAGGGGGGGTTTTGCCATAATCACCACACTTCACCACGCACCACGCACGCACAAAGGCACAGAGAACGCTGCTGCCCGTTCTCTGGTAAGTCCCATAGTCGCCTCTTACGACACCCACGGGAAGATGTGGGGTGAGATATGGGAAGCACAGTACCTAACAACATAATTTAAATACAAAACTACTAATAAAAATACATAATGGCTAATAAATTTAAACGTCAAGTTAGTAAATTACAGAGAAAACAATTGTCATAAAAACATTCAAAATGTCCGGGTTGAACAAATAAAATTAAATTAAAAACAATGTCTACAAATCGTCAATGGAGAATACACTTATTTAACAGGAATTTCCGAAGCTTTGTTTTAAATGCGGATGAGTAAATTAGATCTTTTATGTGTAGCGGTAATTGATTGTAAACTTGCACAGTTTGATATTGTGGGCTATGCTTTACCATGCTTCAGTGGGGCATTAATAGGCTGGAATTTGTCAGGGATGGAGCATGCATGAAATACCAAAATTTTACCCCTTCCCCTTTTTTAAACCCTTTTTTAACCGACTTCAAAAAAAAGGAGGTTCTCTGTTTGTATGTATGTTTGTCCGCGATTATCTCCCGTTTGGCTGAACCGATTTTGATGCAGTTTTCAGAAAAGTGTTTGTTACATTCTGGAGAAGGTTTTAGTATACAACAAACATAAATTTATTCAGTGGTATTTGAAAAAAACGACATAAACCGAGAACATGTTTTTATTTCTTCCATCTTTCCATCTTTGGAGGACTTTCAATCTCTGTTTTAACTGTGTTGCGGTTTTGGGTGATAAAGAGGCACTAAAAAGTTTTTTAGTTTTTGAAGGCGGTTCTCTTTTTTGTAAACAGTTTTTTTTTACACCAAGATTTCTCAGTAGCAGCCCGAAGGTTTGGTACCGGTTGATCAAATGGCAACGTCTTCCTGTAGGGTGTCTGGGTCAGAGCAGCACCCACCTATTTCATCCCGAGAGTGTCGTTCGACGACTAAGGGAAAATCTGGAAGTCTGGCAGCAGTGGATATATATTCGAATCCCCAAGACTGCTAAACGTGGGGATTATGGGGAAGGCCCTTGTTCAATAGTGAACGTCTTCCGGCTGATGATGATCAAATGGTCTAACGGATGTTTCAATGCAATGTAAATAAACTCCTAACATTCGTGAAATATCAACAAACTAATTAAACCAAGTAATTACATAGGTAATAAAACGAATCATCAAAACTGATTGTGAATATGTTACATTTATCTAATGTCACATTAGTTATAACATGAATGATTTTAATTGGCGTTTACGACTTGTTTGAGGAATTAAATAAGCTATTAACCTAGAAAACTGCAATTCTCAGTAATTATTACTTGTTAGACAATTATGTTCTCGATCATTTCTGTCTCCTAATGTATGTTTGAGATACGGTCTCGCTCTCTCGCTCTCTCGGATCGGATATTCGGATAATATGGATCGGATATTCGGAATGTTTGTCTAACCCTAGTAATAAAGAAAACTTGACTACTGCAGAGAGGTCCACTAAAAAGCTATAAACAATACTATATAGGTTCAAGTTGGTATCATTTTATACATCACAAACTATAAAAAAATAATATAATTATTAGGCTATAGGCACATCAAGCTACAACAATCTGTCAAATTTCTTTGATAGATTTTCAACTTTAATAAAAAATAATAAGGTTCATATTTAATTGGGAACTTTTAACAGTTTGGTATGGTTTGATATGCTGGCGTCTGTAAAACGAATATTGAAGAGTTCGTGGCTAAGTAAATGTCGTACGGATCGATATAGTAAAGCTACGTTTACCGCTTTCAGTCCGTGGATCATCATCATCATCTCAACCTTTAGACGCCCACTGCTGGGCATAGGCCTCCCCCAAGAGGGGGGTTCAGCCATAATCGCCATGCTTGGACGACGCAGTAGGTGTTACGGTACTCAGAAGGACGCTGCTCCCATCCTCTGGTCAATATCCCTCTATCGCCTTCTACGACACCCACGGGTAGAAATGGGATGCTGCTATTCGCGACCGGCACCACACGGCTGACCCGTCCGTATCCGTGGATAAGTGACCATCAATTTCTTGACCTAAATCCCTACGTGCCTCGGAAAGTACATAAAGCCGTTGGCCCTGGCTGTCATTGGTAGATCTTTGACAGTCAAGAAAGCCAGATAATCTGACAGCCAGTCTTACCAAGGAGTATTGTGTTACTTAGTAACTGCAGTTACTAGACAGCCTTTTCATCTCAAACTCTGGTATTCAGTTGCATTCAGTTAGACTGGAGGCTGACAACGGAATAGGCTAGGGCCTAGCCTATTCCGTTGTCAGCCTCCAGTCGGCCTAGCCACTAGGCCGAAGATTAGATACAAAGAATAATGTTTTTCTAAAGCTGCACTCACACGTCATTCGCTAATATCTATTATTTCTTGGGCTGGTAGATTATACAGTGACGTTTGACTACACCTTCAAAATCATTTTTCTTAATGGCTCATACAGCTCTCTTTTGTAAAATAAAATTTGATTCATCGTCGCGTTTCAAAAAACCATACGATATGATGCTGTAAAATGAACCAAGATGTCGATGTCTCTACATCGTTAACTATCTTTTCTTTCTAACACCATAAACTACTAAATCTAGATATGATATAAGGCGTAGGCTAGGAAAACCGTTCGACTAATTTCCTCAATTCTTAAAAATTAAATCTAACAATTATACCTATCATTATCATCATCATTTCAGCCGAAAGACGTCCACTGCTGGACATTAGTGCTAATAAAATTGTCCAGATTATTACATATTAGGGTATTTATTTGCCTGAAATTAATATGGTATTTTACAGATTTCATAACACATACACAATAGTTCTAGTTATTTGTATTGTGTGTCAGGTAAGTTCCTAAGTATCGCCGACGGCTTTCAGGCTTCGGATATCAGGCTTCGGATATCAATATCAATACGGAATGTAGTAGTCAGTTAATACTGCTCACTTTGTTCATAACTAGTTTCACACCTTCTTAAGTTGTGTAACAGAGCATCAAGATAAAGCTAGTCATGTTTTGTAAGAAAAGCTTCTACCTGCGACTTCGTTCGAATGGAAAACCGTATAATAAGCCTATGGTAACATAGGTCATGGGTCTATGGGACATATGGTCGGCAAAGGTGGATGGTGGACCCACCACACCCCTGGGCCTCAAGTCTGCTATTACAATAGTGTCAGAATGGTCTATCATTGATTTCATAATTGTTGATTTTGACAGTTTGGTAATCTACTAATATAATGGCGTCATTATGACTTTCCAATGGTCAACCAATGACACTCCATTGAAAGAAATGCTATAGAATGGTAATCTCGTACATAATGACAAATTAATGACTGACTTAGTTTACGAACTTCTTACTGCTTCAGATTGCTTATAACACTTATAAATAACTAGCTGACCCGACAGACGTTGTCCTGTCCCGATCGATCTAATGGGCGATGAAAAAGGGGTGAAAAAAGGGGATGAAAAATAGATGTTGACCTATTCTCAGACCTACCCAATATGCACACAAAATTTCATCAGAATCGGTCAAGCCGTTTCGGAGGAGTACGGGAACGAAAACTGTGACACGAGAATTTTATATATTAGATATGTAAAAATATATATAAATGAAATCTGGCATGAATAAATGTTCAAATTTGTTGACAATGTCATTATAACACAATTCTATTGCGAGACCATTGACCGACCAATGATCGACCATTATGGATTTAGCAGATTACGAACTTTTAGCAAAATGACAATGGGATCGTGTTGGAATGACGAAATTATAAAAATAGCAGACATGGCCCCCTGGTGGTATGGTGGATTTCAAAACTATATCTATACTAATATTATAAAGCTGAAGAGTTTATTTGTTTGTTTGGTTAAACGCGCTAATCTCACGATCTACTGGTTCGTATTGAAAAATTATTTTTGTGTTGGATAGGCCTTTTATCGAGGAAGGCTATAGGCCCATGCGAAGCCGGGTCGGGTCGCTAGTCACTGATAAAATCGTTTGGGTTAGGGACGTAGGTGTGAGATGGAACACCGGGGTGGTTTTTAGTCAGTAAGGGCGGAGGACATCTATGAGTATTTTCCAAACCACCAAATAAAAAAAAGGTTAGAACTGTGACCATTAAAGCGCGAAGGCGAGTGAGCGAAGTGAGCGGTGCCGCGGCAGCGGCCGGGGAGCGCGCGATCCCCTCTATTGTTGGTGAATCATTTGGGTTAGGTTCTGACCCGAGAAGTGGCCCGCTGCAGCGGGCCGGCACCAGCCGGGGGTTGCGGAAGTATCTCCAGTTCCCGCGACCCCCGACGTAGGTGTGAGATGGAACACCGGGGTGGTTTTTAGTTAGTAAGAGTCTGACAGACCCCTCCCCAGGCCCGCCCCAGGGCGGAGGACATCCATGAGGATTTTCCACCCCGTACCAAAAAAAAAAAAAAAAAAAAAAAGGTGCGGTGTATAGTTTTAGACCCTCTATACCACCATATATAATGTATGGTCAGTGGTATGGTGGTTCGGCAATAGTGTAGTTTTCTACCAGATCAATATTTTTTGTCTTTGGATCAGTAGGTAGGTAATTCCAGAGATTACCTGTTAAAAACAAAAACTCTTTATAATATTATTAGTAGATGATAGCCAGTAATTGAAAACTTCAATTACTGACAATAACGTTTAAAAGTCACGTTATCGTTAAAAATGCCATCAAAAATTGACAATCGTCGTGCGAACGAGTCCATTGCAACTCTTCGGTGGGACTCGATAAAAAAATCCAATTTCCTGCAGTTTTGTCCCCCTAGCATTTTGGGTGATATCGTCAATGTTATGGGTGTACGATGTGTACGTAGTGGTTTATGGATTCAACTGTGATGGTTTGAGATGGGCCATGTTGGTCAGTTGGTTGAAAACTATGGGAATACCACTTTGACGAAAATTTTAGATAGCTTTATATCTACAATAAGTAGTAGGTACAATAAGAATTTTTGCGCAATTTATCTAACGTTTTAGTCTGAAATTGCCAATCCGCCTTGAATTAGCGTAGCCATATCTACATTTGTGTCTCCTTTGTATGAAAAGAGGCCTTTACCCTGCAGTGACTGATATTATATAATCAATACCGTGGAAGTCAATAGCTTGTAGCTATATCGAATGTTATGTTCAGACTATATTCCATTTTGTCCAGTGTTCCAACTATCTGTTTACTTACCCCTCGTTTACACCAAAAAACAAGTATAATACATGTCAAATACACAACTTGTATAAAACATGTCCAATACTTGTCTTGACACAACTTGTCTGAGACTTGTAGAATACATGTATTATACATGTTCTGTTTTATCTTTTGTTCACACCAGATTAGACTACAAGTTTCATACATGTATAAAACACTTTTTCGTTCACACCAGAGTCTGTGACAAGATTATACTTGTCTCATACAATGATAGCGTTCACACCAGCAAAATACATGTCTTAAATACATGTTTTATACTTGTCTTGTGTAAGGTATTGAGTTTTTTGTAAAATACTTGTTGCATACAAGTTTTTGACTGTATCCGTGCTAGTTGGATAACATATATGTATTTTATGCAATGGAGTGGTCGTTAACACAAAATTTGGAATTAATTGAGCTTTTACATGAACATGAATGTTTATGGAATGCAAAAAATGAGGACTATAAAGACCGCAAGAAAATAAAGGATGCGTTGGAAGCTATAGCTGTCCAACTTTCTAAAGAATCCTCGATATATATGTAAGCGCATAACTTCCGAACGGCTGGACCGAATTGGATAATTCTTTTATTTTTTGGTGTCGTTATTGTCAGGACAAGGTTTATACTTAAGAAAATCTTAGGTAGATTGGGCAAGTAGGTAGGGTAGGTAGGTAGGTAGGGTAGGTAGGTAGGTAGGGTAGGTAGGTAGGTAGGGTAGGTAGGTAGGTAGGGTAGGTAGGTAGGTAGGGTAGGTAGGTAGGTAGGTAGGTAGGGTAGGTAGGCAGGTAGGGTAGGTAGGTAGGTAGGTAGGTAGGGTAGGTTGGTAGGGTAGGTAGGTAGGGTAGGTAGGTAGGTAGGGTAGGTAGGTAGGGTAGGTAGGTAGGTAGGGTAGGTAGGTAGGTAGGGTAGGTAGGTAGGTATGTAGGGTAGGTAGGTAGGGTAGGTAGGTAGGGTAGGTAGGTAGGTAGGTCATACAATGATAGCGTTCACACCAGCAAAATACTTGTTTTAAATACATGTTTTATACTTGTCCAATACATGTATTTGCACAACAAGTATAATACAAGTTTTGTAGAAGACCAACGACAAATACATGTTTTATACTTGTCCAATACATGTATTTGCACAACAAGTATTAAATACAAGTTTAACTAAAACATGTTTTATACTTGTATTTGAGTGTGAACGATATTACAGACATTGCATAAAACTTGTAGAATACATGTATTATACCTTGGTGTAAACGCGGGGTTAGACCACAGACGTTTTGAACAATGACTCTGACGCAGTAATAATCCTGGCCATTTACTGCATCCAAATAATATTATAGTATAGATGCCGATAAATAGTCGTGTCATGTCCAAAGTGAAATGGATGGTACTCTACTAATGGTAAAGATCGGGTAGTATTAAAGCACTATTTAATACTTCATACATTATATTTAGGATATTGAATTTACGAGTACTGTAATGTTACTAGCTGACCCGGTAAAACTGTATTGCCATATATATTTAAATAAAAATAGCCTATTCTCAGACCTACCAAATATACACAATTAAAATCGGTCAAGCCGTTCCGGAGGAGTTCGAACAAACACTATGACACAAGTTTTTTATATATTAGAAAATTTTATGTACTTACCGGCCTCGTAACTGGCAAGTCTTTTTTTTCGAATTTAGAACCAAGTTTATCTCATGACTCATTTGAAGTAATATTCTAATTTTAAATAGTGTTTGGATATGGCTATGCCAGCAAGTCTCTACAGTACTAAGCTCTAGGAACATTGTTCTACATAAAAAAAAACTCTTTCGTAAACATTGTGCAGAAAGAATAATGAATAAATTACTTCATAACATCATTTATTTGTCACCGACAAAAAGTCCGATATTCCTAGAAAGAGGGTGTCCAGCCAAAGAGGATTTACATGGATTTTTCCAATTTCCACGTGTACGCATATCACGTGTCCGCTTGGCTGACTTGTGCACTTTTTTAAACGCAGTGTTATTGAAAACGTTCGGCTGACGGGTTTATTAAATGGTGAATACTTTTTTGGATGTTTGAGGGATTAAAATACAGATTGATTTTTTTTTTCTGTTTGATCTGATGTAGATATTATGCTGTAAACCATTTAAATGTATAAGGTTTGAGTTTCGATAAGGTCTTCCAATATTTTACGGTAAATTGTCTCTCCGCATCGCTAAATGGTTCAGTTTCCATAAATATACGGAAGTCAAAAATCCTCAAGATATAAAGACATTTTCTGCAAAAAGACAAGCAATAAAACCACAAAACACCAACTTAACAACCGCCCATCCCCAACATGACGATACATTTTTAATTAAAAATGGCAGCAACAACAATACGGCTAACACATCGAACAATTTAGCTAAATCCATAAAACCATTACACTTCCCCTGTGCAAACATCTCAGATTCACCACGATAAACTGTTGTAATTCACGAGTATCGCATTACCGCCCGACGTCACCCGACGTCGCACGACGTCACACGACGCCGCCCGATAATACGCGACACGCGCCGATTATGAAACCCGATGAGGTAATCGTGTGAGCAGTAAAGTTGGGGTTATGTGCAGAGAGGACAGGTTTTGTATTGTGCCTACATGCCCTGTATGTTTATTATTGTAATGAAATTCTAAACTCTTAAACGCCTTATTCACCATCCATCTTGCTGTACGTCCCGCCAAAGTCATACGATGCACAATGCAAAAGTACCGTGATAAAAACAATGAATAATTATTATTGACGTACAGCAAGCTTATTCACGATCGATTTGCATCGTGCATCGTGCATGACCTTGGCGGGACGTACAGCAAGATGGATGTTGAAAAAGGCGCATTACTCTTCGGTGTGCTATACAAATGTTACTTAGGTATTGCTTTGCCAGTACTTAATAACTAAAAAAAAAATACTTGTACCTACCATTAAGTTGGAGCGATAAGTACACTTTACATAAGAATTGCGGAAAGCTGTCAACCATCTATGCCCTAGAATACAATATGAAGAAGACAATTTGATTAAGCACAGCTTTTTGAACTTTAAAAGGCATAGGTAATGTATATCTAAAACAAGTTTTAACTTCCATACTTATAAGTCACAACAACATTGAAGATCACCCTCTGTGAGTAACACCCATCGTAGGCAGAAAACACAAACCAGTAATATTTATACAACCACACATCTATTCTATGCCCTGTCCCTCGTTAAGGGTGTGCTACCCTTGTAAAAGTCAGCGTGAATAGAGCTAATCCTTATCACGGCCGAGGGGTTAGAGTGAATCAATTAAAGATAAGCAAATATGCTTCATTGTGGACCGGAGGGATTGAATTTGTTGGTGTGAGAAAGGAAATTAACTTTTGCCGGATAAAACGATCCGTCATCGTCTGACGTGCCCTTAAATCGTGATCACAAACTAAATTGTTTGAATTGTTTTGTTGGATTGGAGATGTCATGTGTGTTTTGGAGAAAATGTGGGAAAATGTTATTTCAATGTTATTATTTTTTAGGGCCTATGAACTGTGACAACTGTATTATTGTGGTTTCTGAACTGTTTTGATATAGGTATATGTATAATTATTTATTTTCAAACCACTTAACAGGATTAAAAATATACAAAGCTTTAAAAATTAAAAATATATATTTTATTTACAATGGAGGGCAAGTGTCCAATAGGCTAGGCGTTGAATGGCAATGCTAACTCTTTGACCCAAGGAAAAGCCCGCCCTCTGGTCACGTAAAAAGTCGACCAGCCGCTTAGATAAGTCACTAAAACCAAGATGAGCACTCGGACCCCATGGCCCTAGTGTTTCAACCCCAAACGGCTCAAACATTTAACGTCCAAGAAGGTTGTTTTATTTACACCGTTTGAGGTTTTCGGCACCTGCAGCAGCCGCCCCAGCACAACACGACGTGCTAGGAAGATGGGATGGCGCAAGGGTGTCGACACAAGTTGCATCCCACACCAAAGGTCTACCCAACTTCCACGGCATTATGGTCATTCCATCTGGTCTCTTACCATCGTCACGTGCCAAGCCATTAGGTTTTAACACAATTGTATAATTATGTTATACTAGATATAAGTATGTGTAGTTTACCTACTTTTTTATATATTTCTTTATGTTATAAATATGCACCTGCCATGGTATCTCTTCACCACAAGGGTAGTTAAAACTTAAGGTATAATGTCCGCCTTTGTACCTTTGTTTATGAAGTGTAAATAAATAAACAGTTTAAATGTTTTTTTGTCAGTTAGGTAGGTACTTCAGTTGACTTTACAAGACTAATGGCCAAATACTCAAACGCTACTTAATTACTGTCACAGTCACTTTGACATTAAGTGATAGAGACAGCACGGGACTTACCACGGCATCTTAAAATTGAGTCGCGTTTGAGTATTTGGCCATAAGTATACCTATATTTTGTTAAAACATGAGAAGGTTTTTTAACACAAATACCTATAAAAAAACTAGCGGGCCTGGCAGACGTTGTCCTGCCTTTAAAATAAAAAAAATCCTACAACTCGACTGCAGCGCCACCTACCGGGTCCAATTGTGAATCTAAACCATTCTCGAATCCACTAAAACACACATAAAAAATTTCATCAAAATCGGTCCAGCCGTTTAGGAGGACTTCACTTTCATACACACGCACAGAAGATTTTTATATATAAGATATATTTTATGCTACATACATTTTTTCATGGAATCTTATCATTTTTTCCATAACTTAATAAATATACCTGAGTAAAAAGAAATATAATAAAACTATTTACTCATACATGCATTATTTACAAAATTGTATATGTAGATTCATTTTACTTTAAGCTGTGATTTGTGGTAAGAAAATAAATTCTATTCTATCCATTTACATTTCGTGGTTGTTAGATAGTCGTATATACATATATTATGTTAGTAAGATTAAGCTTGTGGTTATATAATAAATACAATTATGTGTCGATATTGCCAAAAAAAACATATACTTTGTAACTATGAGTGATAAGATTTATACCAAACCATTTCGTGTCATCAAGAACATAATTATGTAAGCTTTCTAACTGGTTGAATTAAATACAATTAATAATTTTAATCCAAAACGGAATAAAATAACAATTAATTAAAAATCTCCACTCTAATACCTTGAAACGATCTCACAGCCAATCAGTAATAACATTATAAAGAATTTATTTTAATACAAATTCTGCTAATCCAGCAATGAAAATTTTACGCCTAATACATTTTATAGAACGAACGTAAAATATGACCAAAACTAGTTCTAATAAAAGAATCGATTTGGAAATATAATAAAAATGTCTAAAATCTAATAAATTAATCATGCTACCTATTACAAGGGATCGAATGGTTCCCCCCACACTGAATTATTCATGACTAAATTAATAATATTAACAATAAAACCCATTATGGCGTCCACTAGTTATTATTAATATTACCCGGTCGGCTTTAACCGACCATTATTAATAAAAAAATCAAATGTGTAGGATTACAGACGTAAGCTGTGGATCCGAATTGTTTAAAGTTCTCACAATAAAAAATGGTTATAAATTGTGATCGTGTTGTGAATGTGTGAGGGTGTGTATTGTGTAACCAGACACACACACACACCCGTGTGTGTGTGTGGTTATAGCTTAATAGTGATGTAATGTGGTATGCGGTAATCCCTTGTGTGAAATGTCAATATGGTTGTTTGGGACAGGGAATTGGTTATGATAGCTAATCCCAAAGGATCAGCGGGGGATGAAGGAGTGTGTCTTGTAATGAAATTCATATGATTTTAGTATGTACGATAAAGTAGTAGAGCGAAAATGGTTAACGTTTATCTTTTAACTTAAGTCAGACGTTTGACTGAAGTTTATGACTCATGGCAAATTATGTTATAATGGTAACAATGTATGTTGGTTTATAACAATATCCTGTAAAACATATACCTAAAGACCAGCCGTCACACTTTAACATAAGTGAGTATCTTTTGTACCTGATGCATTAAAAAGGGTCAAGCATTGAAGTGAGCTACTTCGAAAAATGTTGAAGGTCAAACCTCCACTGCTTATGGCCAAATACTTAAATGCTACTCAATTTTAAGATGCTGTTAAGTCTCGTACTGCCACAGTCACTTTGACATAAAGTGATAGAGATAGCACGAGACATATGACATCTTAGCATTGAGTAGCGTTTGAGTATTTGGCCATTATGTAGGTACTGTAGAGAGCATGAGCGTATTTATTGTTTATTGTTTCATTCAATACTATTGTAGGAAAAATTTAATTGATTACCCCATGCGTCATGGATTGAACTATCTCTCCAGAGACGTCCCCGACGTCATTTCCGTCTTTAGGGTAGGGACCTCTGATTAGAATTAGGTAGCAGTTAGGTAATTTAGTTAATTATTTTTGTTAAGTAGTATAAGTTTGCAGAGTGATCAGTGCATGAATAAAAGCTACTAGTCCCTTTTATTCATAAAGGGGGCGTAGCTCATGTAAAGAGGTTGTAAATTAGAGAGGCTTTATGTTATAAAGCCATAACTATTTGGTCTATGGTTAGAACACTCTGAATACTTCTAGAAAGATAAGTGATTCGATTATATTTGAATGATTTAGAATATAGTTTTCTTACAGGAGACTGTCAGTCCCTGCACGCACAGCCATGTTTTTCACCTCTAACTAATATATTATCATAATATAGACTTCTAACAGTTCTCCTACGTATCATTTAACGTAACTAGTAATTCCCAGTCCCCACAGTACCTATAATATGGTACCATCATCGATACTCGAGAGGACGATTGGATTTTTGAATTTTTGATTATCTTCTATATCTTTATTCATCATTTTAGCAATGCTATTATTACGTAGGGTTGGCAACTCTGAGATCTCAGTCAACCAAGTAAAACAAATTAGGTACTCATGTTTTCACGTTAAAATCAGGAAAAATACAGCGCCATTATTACCGCCGCCGTGAGCCGCAGATTTTTCCAAAATTTTATTTATTTAGAAAACCATTAAGATTAGGCGTCACGCGTATATCCGTCATCAACGACGCACATTAGCGTCAAGCGGTGTCGCAGCGTGTGCTGATAAACGCTAATACATGTGCGTCATATGTGCGTCACGTGACGACGTCGTGCATTAATAACATTGACGCGGAAAAATCGACAAGTGTACCTACGTATTGGAGGTGTGTTTCCATTGAAAACACGAACACGTCTCGGGTCTTATGGTGAGTTGCACGAAAACAACATTAGTTTGGTCGAAGTGTGGTGCTGGCCGCGAATAGCAACACCCCATATCTACCCAGCTGTGGGTGTCATAGAAGGTGACAGAGGGATATTGACTAGAGGATGGGCAGCAGCGTCCTTCTGAGTACTATAACACCTACTGTGAGCGCCAACATGCATCGACTAGGCATTTCGATTACGGCTGAACCCCCTGTCGGACGTGACCTGGAGACCTACCACGTGCTCTTAATGCGATTTATTTGATTTATCTAAATTGACAAAATACAGAAGGTCCTAAAATGGATCGCGTTTTGATCGCGTTAAGAGCTTGTGGTAGGACTGCTGTACCCAGCAGTGGGCGTCTAAAGGTTGACATGATGATGATGATGATGAATATTAGTTCAACGGAGGCTTTAAATTTAAATGCTGTCACTTTCTTTTTGATACAAAATGTAAGGGATGGCATGAATTTAAAGTCTCCGTTAAACTAATGTTGGTTTCGTGCAACTCAACGTAAGAGATCTTGGGTGCAATTCTAGTAACATTTAGAAACGTTTTCATTCGAATCTCAGTTCAATCTGTCAGAAACGTACCTATTTACCAAGGTTTTGACATTTATTGTCACTGATGGAATTGCGACTGCATTTTGAACATATTTAGTTAGTAGAATTGACCTTATCTCATCTATGTTAAAATCTTGTCATTGTTAAATTAGAGGTATTTTTGATAGATTGAGACAGAAATCCAAAGTTCCTGGAAATTAATAGAATTGCCTCCTTATTGGAGAATTTCTTTTGCATCCAATTGAGTAGATACGTTTCACTGAGCTAGCACAATAGGTGCATCTCATTTCACCAGATTGCGGTACAGTAGCAACAGCCTCCTGAGAGTTATTGCTGATAGGCATGATAAAAGTCTCATAATGAGACATCTTATAAAACCACCTTGTCTGTAGTAGAATATAAATACTAAAATATTTTTATAAGTTAAACTGTCTACTAACACATAGTTCATTTCTTGTAGTCTTGTTTGTAATGTCAGTGGACCAATTGTAGTCTAATAAATAAAGATTATTATTATTATTTTTAAAGCACTTTTAAGTGAAATAGCTTGCCTATTTTCCGCTATACGATAAGGAATTATCTTTGGCGAGATGTCAGTGAACGGCGATTCAAAAGACATCAACGACGTATGCATTATTTTTACTTAAACTAAAAAATATTTTATTTGGTAGTACTACTCAAATGGAATAAACTCGTAGGTACTTAGCACTCTAATGAGAGAGTGCCTATTATTTGTGAGTGGGTTTGCAATATTGTTCTTAAACCATTTAAAATATAGTAGGTATAATAATAAACAAATAAAATAATGTAATAAAAATAAACAAGTACTTTGGATGCAGCTTTATCGGATTATGAAAAGCAAAAGAACGAGATATCAGAGTTTGAAACCAGTAACCTAAAATCCTCGTCCAACATTGGAAACGCACCCAAATCCACCAATATTTCACGAACACACACGTCACAACTCTCGCGCACATTATAAATGATTATCACCTGAACTGAGCATCGAGTGAGCCTAATGATTCGACGCTGAACAATAACATAATGTGGGGGAAAGTTCGATAGCACTGTTCTTTCATTAGAGGCTTTTGAAAGAAAGAAAGAAAGAAAATTACGTTACCACACGGCTATTTAATGATGTGATTGATAGTAATACGGGAAAGGAAAAGTTAATATAAAGCTAAAGCGCGAATTTCATTCGGGTTATTAAAGGATGAAGTACCGCAAGTTATTCAAGTATAAGTAGATTATTTCTCTCACTTAGAACTGTAGGTAATGATATATCTTGTCAGAAAAGGAGCCATATTTTGAGTGATACTTACCCAAAAAATTAATAGCTTAAACTAAAGCATACACTAGGGTCGTTTTCGAGGCAACCCTAAATAATAATAATATAATAATAATAATTTATTCACATAAAATTACACAAGACCTATGAAGCCCCTGACTCCTGAGCTAGGTTTAAAGACTTGTGTTACAGGAGTCAGTGTCCTCTCCCAATAGCTGTCACGAACGCAACAATAAAACACAACTATAAATTTTTGATACAACAATAATTTAATCAGTGCCTTCTTTCCTTTAACAGTGAAAATATTGTTTAATGCTGGATAATATACTAGCGGGCCCAGCAGAAGTAGTCCTGCCAACGTAAAGAAAATCCTGGAACCTGTCTGCAGCGTCACCTACCTGGGTCCAAATATGTTTTCGAAACCAACTAGGAACCCGTTCAAATATACACACAGAAGTTTTTCGGTTTTTTGCTTAGAATCTGGGTCTAATATCGAAAATCTTTACAATTACTTCGAAAGAGAAGTTTAACGCGAATTGTTTCGTTTTGGTAGCCGTCTCTACAGCCGTTCCTAAGGTATCTGCGCGGTGCGGGAGGGGTGACAGTTGTCATAAGTTGACGTATCAGTGAGCTCTCGCATCACGTCACCACTCCCGCATCGCTCAGCTACTTCAGGAATGGTCGGGCTTTAGTTGGATCACCTCCTGGACACCACGTGTAGACGTAGCAAGAAGTGGTTTTAACACCGTTTATTTTAAAATTCCTACCTAATTTTCTAACAACAAACAACAACCCTTTACCCTTTGTAATGAACCATACACCATCATCCCTAACTTGTTATCTATTTAGCGTTCCGAGTGCGTTACTAACATGGGTAGAACGGGTAGCACCCCATCGTTTAGAGGTCTAATGGGCAACGCAAAGTTTGTTCAACGACCACCCATGCTCAATGCTCAATGCTCACGTGGATTACGCATCTGTAATTTGATTTGATTTGTTGTTGGAACGTATTGGAACGTAGTTCCTTATCGCGCGTTGCGAAAGGGGGCTAGACGGAAAAAATGTAACGACACTTTTTAAAGTTGTAACAACACTTTTTGCTATAGTTGGAAGCCGTGCGGTGTGCTACAATACAACAACAACTACAACAACAACAAGTTGTTGTTGTGTTAGTTGTTGTTGTGTTGTTATTGTTTGTTGTTTTATTGTTGTGTTAATTGTTGTCGTTGTGTTTGTTGTTGTTGTTATTATTTCTGTGTGTTGTTGTTGTTGTGTTGTTGACTGTTGTGGTTGTCGTTGTGTTAGTTATTGTTATTGTAGTTGTGTGTTGATGTTGTGTGTTGTTTTTGTTGTGTTGTTGTTGTGTTTTGTTGTTGTTGTTTGTTGTTGTGTTTGTTGTTGTTGTGTTGTTGTTGTTGTAAATTGTTGTCGAAAGGAACTTCGTTCCATCCGGGTGTCCCTTGACACCTCTCAAGTTTTTTTGTTTATGCCGTGTGGTGCCAGTCGCGAATATAACCACCCTATTTCTACCCGTGGGTGTCTTAAAAGGCGACAGAGGGATATTGACCAGAGGATAGGCAGCAGCATCCATCTGAGTACCATAACACCTAATGCGATCACCAACATGTAACGTCCAAGCATGGCGATTACGGCTACCCCCCGGAAGCTGACCCCAATATAGTTGGGAAAAGTCTGGGCAGATGATGAGATCTTAAATAAATCATGTAATCATTCCCAGAATCATTTGTGGTTTTAGCGATCATACTTTGTCTGAAGTTTTATAATACCTACTTATGATAAAAACCCTACCCTACCTACCCTGTGATACCCACACTATCTACTTATAGAATTATGAAAGCCTTCAGCCCTTTTCTATATCAAAAAATAACAGACAATTCTCTTCTTTATTTCCAAATTATAAAACACTTCAAATAGTACGCGTAAACTTCCAATAACAATAATTTCACACGTTACACGTTCGTTTAGCGTCCTAACTGGTGGCACTATTATAGTTCCTAATGAGAACAGCCAACTGTAGACCTGACCACCCGCGACGATCAGCTGGGGTTTTGGGCAAAAGTGGCTGGATATAGAGGGCTTGTATTTATAGGGTACTAGATTTGGTCGACGAAGAATACGAAGTCGCGGAATTAAAAGTATAACAGACAGAGTTATTTTCTCATTTTAGTATGGATTTATGTTTTCAGTGTTATGATTAAACACTGTTTTAATATAGGTAAGTATTAGTATCTGTTTGCTATGATCTCTACGCTCTGCCGATGAAATATTTTACAGGTATCATCTGATCTCCATCTTGCTTTAATAACTTTAATCATTTAGGTATAATTAAATAATTTTGCCAAATCGAGCCAACCCACGATCCCATATTGAAGTTAATAATTAAATATGCCAAATGTGTGACATCGCTATCCAGCAAAAACAGGTTAATAAAAAAAACCAACGTTAATAGTACGGTTTAGACAAAATTAATCCCAATTTAAGTTAATTAAGTAATATTTATTTTGGTTGTTTTGCTTGTCTACCGTTGTGCTATGTAATAAAAAAAACAAAGTCGTATTTCATCAAAAATCGTTTTTATTTTAACATTAATGATCTGAAGAATAGTAGAATTGGAAATTTGCCACACCTGCCTTTCTACAAAATATTTATTTTAATAAGCTGAGTGAGACAGATTTTAAAGCACCTTTAAAATAAAATAAAGCAGAATTAAAATAAACTGTCAGAGTCTAACTAATGGAAATACCGTAAACGCATGAATACCCCACCTTTATATTGATTGCCCAATTAATAGACAACGTTGGTAATGTGGTGTTAATGAGCTTCCCCGGGTAGGTAACATGCTAATCAAACAACTTTATTTGATCACAGTACCGTCGTATTCTACTACATTATAAACGCGAAAGTTTGTATGGATGGATGGTTGGAAAGATGGATGGATGTTGGTTACACTTTCACACTTAAACGACTAAACTAAATTAGTTTCATTTTTTACTATCTTTTGCCCGCAACTTCGTTTGCGTGAATGTCGCTTATCGTGGATGCAGACGATATCGCCGGTTAAAAAGTAGCCTATGTCCTTTCCTAGGGTTCAAGCTATCTTCATACCATATTTCATCAAAATCGGTTCAGCCGTTTCATCGTGAAAGCGTAACAGACACAGTTACTTTCGCATGTTATTTTCGGAATGGCATCTCAACCTTATAGTGACATGCGAGATGCTTAATGCGGCTGCTTAATCTGACTTTCCTGAGGTGCCTTTAAGGCCTCCAGCCAGAGCAAAAAACTTATAAACTAAGCGACTACAAACTAAGGGAACCCTCTGTGGGGTACGGGCCTAGGTTTAGGGCGTCGTTTTGGGAGCTCAGCAAAGGGACAAGTTAGAGGGATCTCTGAACGGAATTAGATGAAAGTTTTTAGATTGAGAGTTGATTAGATGAAAATATTGCAGGCCGGTGTAGGGAGGGCCACCGAAGTGACCCTCGGTGGCCCTCCTCCCTCCTCCCTCCTTTTAAGCAATAAAATAAGAGGAATGTACGAAAACTGTTCAAGCAGCCAAACCAAACTCTACTGACATTTTATAAACAGAGTAGCTTTTGCCCGCTACTTCATCCCCGATTTTTCTTATAAATGTCCATTTTTTTACAATACAAAATAACCTACAGCATTCAGTGACAGCGAAGTTTCTCACTGGTGTAAGAATATTCAGTAACGGATCAGTAGATCTGGAGATCAACACGTTCAAACCAAAACTTTCAGCTTTATAAAATTTGTATATATAGATAAGTAGATAAACATCAATTAACCACGTTTTGATATCCGAAATCGTGACTGACCGTGACCGGTGCTCGGAAATGATTAGGCACGGTACCGACATTTCAGAATAGATGATCTTTTCAGGTCAGAACGGCCTTGGAGAACAAAAATATATTAAAGACATTTAATTTAGGCTTATGTTTAACGAACCTCCAGATCTACTAAATGATCACCAATAATAGTAAATTCAATAAAACCAAAAATAGTAAATGGTCACCAAAATGGTGTTTCCTAAAGTATTGTAGAAATGTATGAGTTTGACTGTAAAAAGCGATTTGATTCTGGCACTCGGCGGCCGCTGCCGCGGCACGCTCGCTCGCTTCGTGCGTAGGGGGTCACAGTTCTAACCTAACCTAACCATGTCGGATCCACCCCAGGGGGATCAAAAAGATTTTGGTTATATTGCACACTAAGATTTGGTGACCATTTAGTACATTTCGTATAATTTAGTATATTTTTTTGGTAAGGAAGCTTAAGATCCTAAAGTATTTTGGTGATCATTATATTTATACCCTATAATTTATTGATAACTTTTAAAAAAATAAATAAACGGGAAGCCTTATTTATGGTCCCAGATCCCGGACTAGAAGTATAAGTCGTTTAGATGGTTGGTATGCGTATTTACCAGCTACAATACCGACCAAAAAGGTCTTCATCATCATCATCATCATTTCAGCCGAAAGACGTCCACTGCGTGACATAGGCCTCCCCAAGGGGAGTTTTGCCATAATCGCGACGCTTGGCAGGCGGGTTGGCGATCGCAGTATGGTTGTCACAAAGGCACAGAGAACTGCTGCCCATTCTCTGTTGAGTCCCTTAGTCGCCTCTTATGACACCCACAAGAAGATATGGGATGGTGCTATTCTTTACGTCCGACACCACACGGACTAAAAAGGTCTTACTTGAACGAAAGTGAGCAAGGTACCTTCTAAACCTGATACCTACCTAAAAATAGCCCAGTATTTAGGTTTATTTTATAACGTTGTTCCACTCTAGGAATCACTAAAAAAAATTAAACTCACATAAACCAACGACCAGACCTGAAACAATGTCATACAAATATTTGTTCCGTGCGGGAATCAAATCCACGCTACGCAGAGCAGCAGCCGATCGCTGTACCACTGCGCCTATCGTGACGTCAAACATAGTAAAACTAGCAAGTACCTAGCATAGAAGTATAACTTTCTAACGATTAATAATATCAATATCATTGATATCTACTTATACAAAAAAAACTACTACTATAAAGCTGAAGAGTTTGTTTGTTTGGTAGAACGCGCTAATCTCAAGATCACCTAGTTCGAATTGAAAAAATATTTTTGTGTTGGATAGTCCATTTATCGAGGAAGGCTATAGGCCCATGTGAAGCCGGGTCGGGTCGCTAGTAATATTATAAAGCTGAAGAGTTTGTTTGATAGAACGCGCTAATCTCAAGATCAACTAGTTCGAATTGAAAAATTCTTATAGTGTTGGATAGTCCATTTATCGAGGAAGGCTATAGGCCCATGTGAAGCCGGGCCGGGTCGCTAGTTATTAATATCAATGATATTGATTGATATTTTTAATATCAATATCATCTGCTTAGCGTTTTGCAACTATGTTGGGGTCTACTTCCAGTCTAACCAGGTGCAGCTGAATACCAGTATTTTTCATGGAGCGACTGTCTGTCTGACTGGGTCATGGAAGTCAGACAGTGTAACAGGTCTACTATGTTTTAGGAAATAAAAAGCTAAGTAGACTTGCACATAAAATGTAATAGCTCTCAAGTAATGTAGTGAATATGAAAAACACGGATATAAAAAGACTAACCTAAACGCACTATGTTAGGGCAGCATCGCCTAGGCCCACAGCCTGACCGGCAAACAGGATCGGAGCGAAGATAGACTGGCGGCTGGGACGGAGATCCCCAGGCGGTCCTAGCAGTAGGACACGCCCTGGGAGCAGCAGGCACGCGACAGCTCGACGGCTCGACTTAGGACTGTTACCGACTCTCGGTTGTGGACTGGTAGACTTTTACGTTACGGAGACGTGTTGCTAGTTAGAAACCAAAATCTAGACTGACTCGTCATTTGTCAAATTGCCTTCAAGTCGGCCCTTCCGAAATTCATATTATTTTCCAAACATGAATTCCCCTACGGAACCTCAGCATCGTCATATAGAGGGGTATTTTAGAACCGGCCAGGTCTAAATGGTCTGCACGTTATATTATATATCACTAGTGCGTAAAGGACTTTTTTTAAACACCAGATACATTAGCAAGTAGCAAGCAGTTTTGTAGAAAATACATTTACACACACTTATCAAACAAGAACAGATATTACTAAGAAGAATTTAAGTTACACATGCCAAAAACTAATTAAGAAGAATAACTGACAATTGTCAATGTTGACAACTGTCATTTGAAATCATTACTAATTAAATATTGCTTTTCAGGTCTTTCTAAAGAAATCGATAAATATTTATTAAACACAGTCTTTATCAAGCTACGGAGACACACGGTAATTATCATTACAAGATTCCACGAATCCTATGAAAAACAAGGATTATAAAATAGAAACAACAATTGATAGGAATGATTGGATGCATAAAAAAAAGTAAGTACATAGTAAACATACCATAACAGACAGACGCTTTGTTACACAATACCCCTTGGTAAGACTGGTAGTCAGATTTTTCTAACTTTTGACTACCTATAACGACCTTCGTCAAAGCTCTACGAATGGCAATCGAGACCAATGGCTTTACGTGCTTTCCGTGGTCCAGTCTCGGTATGATGTGGATAGTCACCGATCCACTGACCGACCGCGGCAGCCGTAGCTTAACCACCATGACCGGTAGAGTCGGGTGGGTTTTACTTCACTTCACAGAACATTTATAATGAGTAACAAAGAACAAATAATTATAATATATGGGGACATTTCACACTTGGCCATCTGACCCCAAACTAGGGAGACCCTGTACTATGGGTGTCAGACAGCTGATATACATACACAAATACATTTTAAATACATACATATATAGATAAACAACACCCAGACACACGGCAAACACAAGTACTCATCACACAAATGGGCGGGAATCGAACCTGCAACACGCTGCGCAGCAGTCGATCGCTCAGCGACTGCGCCAACCGTGTCATCAAAAAAAAAAATTGAATTGTCAAATTGTTCTCACTTGTTAGAATTACCCCACAGTCAAAATAACCCCGCCGACTCCACATATATTTCTTTAAGACAATTAATACATAATACACAAGAACACACACATAATACACAATACATAATATTATATTACTTTTCGAGACTATTCGGACCTAACATTTATATTAACTTATATGTTACTACAATGTAATATGACATTTTCAGAATATCATAGAACAAAATTTTACTCTTTTATTTCATCAATATCATGTAGATATTACTATGTATACAATCTCCATGATTATTCACCTCCTTCTAGCTGCCATCATCTCTCAGACCACTCCATAGTTTTTCCAAACAAATATGTCTGTCTTGCAAACCCCTTTAATAAGACTATCTAGTCTCTTTGTTCAAGCTATTCAAATTCGATATTCAAACCTATCTATTACCACTGGCCACTAGCTATTAAAATATAAACTAAACCATAAACAATAACGAATATCCAAGGTGTTACTATAAATACTGAATCTCGTACAAAGTCGTATTATGATACTAAAGGCGTCTCCATACATGTTCCGATGCAATGCAGCATAACATCGAATAGCAACGCATTGATGTCATAAATATCTATACATCGAACCGTAAATATAAGGTACAAAGCGATACAAACGTATAAAACGACCCTACATCTCTTAATGATATGTAGATTCCCTACATTAGTTACATGACTGTGTTCTCAGTGAAAACATCTCGCAAACTCCATGCTGAAACCTCTATCGTAAAACATGAATACACTTCAGGCCAAAATCACCTTTAACACACTTAGTTAAAGTTTATTCTTGTCCCGCAGAGAAGGAGATTCAAGGCGTTGTAGCCGGAGAACCATATCGACTCATTAAACAAGACATAATTTAAACGCATCCTGTACCAACATTCAATTTAGTGTTTCAGACCAACGATACACGTTTCAATTTTGTTTGTTAACAATTGTCAAAGTTACTGCATTTGGGAATTGAGGCTTTAAGCTCGTGTATTTTAAACTGCGATCGAAATGCAGCTTAATGAAGCTCGGTATAAGGTTGATAATAAATTGTTTTATCTCGAAATTGAGACATTAGAAATCTTCGAGCGACTATTACCGTGTTCTTTTAACAAATGCACGACGGCGTACGGAGTAAGATGTAAGTTTGTGCCGGCCGTGCATAAATAAGGCCCGAAGAAGTATCGGTTATTTTAATACTGAGACCCCAGGTGGGCGTGGACCCATCATATATCATCGGCAACAATTATTAAATTATCTTTTTCGTTGACATTAAGTAATTGTTTCGGTTGGTCCGCGCTCATAACTGGCGCGCCGAGCGATGAGGTATCGTTTTTAAATTGTCGTTTTAACTTGTGCTTAAATTCCTTTGTTTAGATGTACTTTTATTAATATTAAATGATGACATTATTAAAAAAATACCTTTCGTCGTTCCTGCTAATGTTAAACTTATGTCCGTAACTAAAAACGTGAAAGTCATTTTAAAATCACATAACTCAATTTTTTTGTAGGATTACATTCCCACATTTTTTTGTACCCAGAACTACTAATTCCGCATTAAGCTGTCTTATAGAAGGACATTGAATTATGATTATTAAATGAACATAATACGATAAGCATCAACAATTCACCAATAGATACGATAATTGAGTTAGAACACGCTGTATAAGCAATTACGCCGATTAAATAGTACGAAATCTTGTATATTTAGTTGTGGCATTAATCATGCACGGCAGTGTAATCGGGTCAGGCGGGCGTTGGTATAATGAATCAAGGGGGTAATTAACTAACTAATACACTTATCACGACATGAAGTGTACACGTCCAATTGGAGCAGAGTCGGGCAATGTAAGCTAGATGCTTGCGGCTGTAGTCTCGAGCACTCGGGCAATCGAATCGAGCTCAGTTTCGAGATTGCCTCGAGGATTATAAATTGCAAATGAACTAATCATTTCGAATTGCTCGAATTGTTTGTGACTATTTAGATTATTGTGATGGTACTGTTTGAATTGGATACACTATAGAGTGGGTATTTCTCGAATGTCAAGTTACAGGGAATTAGTATATCAGTATGCACACTGTACCTAATGTTTTATAGCATCTACCTAACTACCTACCTACAGTACCTGGTTAGGTTCGGTACCCATCCACCGTTTTATTCAGTGCGTAGGTATACCTTGGTTTTTAGTCGCCAGGGATGGTAAAGGAAAAACTCGGTCGAGTATGATAGGAATTTCTGCTATTCATTATTTTAATTCATGAATAATTATTGAAGTAACAGGATCTTAGACTATTCCTATAAGTATACCAAGGAGCTGTCCGGGCTGTCATTCGTAGATCTTTGACAGCCATTATAGGTAGTCTGATGCTAGAAAATCTGTCAACCAGTCTTGCCAAGGGGTACCGTGTTGTCCAGCAACTGTGTTGTGTAGTTGGAGGTCCGAGAGGCAGTCGCTCCATGTAAAACACTGGTATTTAACTGCATCTGGTTATAGTAGATGCAGATCCCAACATAGTTGGGAAGAGGCTAGGCAGATGATGATAATATCTCAAAGTGGAAAACATCCTACTATCCTTCTTTATTATAAAAGCAAAAGTTTATGAGGAAAAATGTTTGTTACTCTTAAGCGACTGAACGACTGAAATTTTGTGGAATAATTCAGAAATTAAGCTTAATTCTGAAGTACTAACTTACTAAGTATGTACCTACCTAGATGAATCGCGGACACAAACTAGTACCTACTTCTGCCGATTCGTCTGTTTTCGAAAAGTAATTTCCAACTGTCATGCTTTGGAGGTGAAGAAATTATTTCTAGAAAATACTCATATCTAGTTATAATAACATAACTCACTTATCTTAACTAGATATGGGTCTATTACCAAAACATGACAATTTAAAATTTATTTTATTAGAGAGCAGGTTCTAACGCCAGCAATTAATAACGTTGACCACGATAGAAAACCAAGCCTATAACATAGGTCATATAATGGGTTTTTTTTTTATAATACCTAACACTAATAAACAATCACGTACCGACTCCACAAAAAAATCTCACTAATATAATAAATGAGAAAAGGACTGTAATATACTTAATGACAATCTGAGGTTCGTACCTTTGTAATAGTAACTCTGTAGTCGGTCTTGCCGATATGTGGTGAATAAGGACATAGGCTACTTTTAAATCCTAGACTTGGTCTTCAATAACCGAAATTCACACGGACAAAGTAGCGGGAAAAAGCTATATAATATAAAGGAAACTTTCAGTAATAGAATGTCAATGTTGTCGCAATGTAAAGCAGATCATAATCTAAAGCATTTATGTTTCCGTTCTTTATTATCTAAAGTAGGAAGATAACGTTTTAAATAATATCACTAGCTTAGAATGTGGATAATGATTCTGGTATGTGCCTACCGGGTTTGTATCAATCTAAGGTGAGCTCTATAAACTATATGGAGAAAACGAAAGTTTCAGATGTTTCTGATAAACATTGAGGATATTAGGAAAGTAGGAATTGAAGAAAATTATGGTTACTTAATGGTTTGATTTTATTACATTGTATTGATCTAATAGTATAAAGCTGAAGTTTGTTTGTTTTGTCTATATCGGAAAATTCTTTCGCTAATAGGATGCTAATATGTTATCCTTCTATATTTTATGGGACTAAATATAATGGCCACCAAAAGAATACTTTTCTTGGGCCAAAGAATTAGCATTGCCATTCAACGTGGTAATGCTGCTAGCCTTTTGGGCACTTGTCACATTGAGAGCGATGCGGACGAGTTTTTTGATGCCCTGTGAGCATTGTATATATTATATGTTTATATTTATTTTTAAGCTTTGTATATATAATATTTAATTATTGTTAACGGTTGTTGTTGTTGTTGTTTAATTATTGTTGTCGGCTACGTGACACCTCGCCGCGTAACACGACGCCGTCTCTTCGTGTGCAGTAGTTTATAAGTTTATTGTTTTAAAATATGTATTAGTTTATAATTATTGTTTTTATGCTTATTTATGTATTGTGTTTTATGGACCTGAGTTGCCTGAAATAAAGGATTAATAATAATAAAATGAATAAATAAATTTGAATTTAAAAAAACACTTTACAATCCATAAGGAGGTCCTTAAGGATTGTAAAGTATCTCGACTCGATGTCGAGTCGAGTAGGATCTCAAAGTATTTTTTTTCTACCAAAATATTAGACACCAAAAAAAATGAAACATGTAGAAAAAAAAAGGGCTAAAATCACAATAGGTCTAGTTGTTTTAGTCAAAATGTAGTAAATTCTTACCAAATCTTCGTGAGCAAATAAATGCGCTATTACTGTAAATTTTAAAATGATTATTATTTACCAAGACTTAGAGGACTGACTTTTTTAAGTTCGTGCACATTTTTTAGTGAGTCATTTGTTTTAATACAATACCAAGATTTAAATTTTTTGTGATCATTTACTATTTAAGGCATTAAAATAGTAGATTGTTATACAAGGAGCTAAAATGACCCATCATATACGAGGTAGTTTTACTCCCGAGCTTTAGCGAGGGAGTAAATAGAAATCGAGTTTTAATGGGTTTTAGCGCCGTGTGTTACACTATACTTTTCACTACGATTGCGAGAAAATAAAACAATCCAATACAATATGAAATATGTAGTTTATTTTATTAAAAATTAAATGTACAATTTGTACAATTCTGGATATTTAACGAGATGTTTGTTTCTTCTGTAGCCGCAACACATTGCATGCATTCTACATTTCTACCAGAGATCGCCGATTTTAGTTCCATTTTCAAAATTAAAATGAGGTTCTTTTTTTATGAAACAGTAATAAGTCGAGTCTTTATTCATGATTATTCTACTTATGACTAAATTCTTTTTCGTTTTTGTAGGCTCATTGTCATATTTGACACACAAAAATTAAAAAAAAAAACTTTTTCCTCTAGAGGCTGAAATGCTATTTTATCCCCGCTCTGGTATGCTACAATGACGGCATTTTTGAGCAAGAGAAGTGAAAAAACTATTTTTACCGACTTCAAAAAAGGAGAGGAGGAGGAAGGGGAGGACTAGGTTCTCGAATCGACACGTATTTTTTTATGTGTATATACTCATAACTTTTTACAGTCGTCCGATGTCGATAATGATTTTTTTTTAAACGTAAGAAATTTTGAATGTCGTATCACCTTGACTATATTATAAGTACCTATGCCACATAAAGTACTATTCCACCTGTACCTAAGTGATTGCGTACCGCGATTGTATCAGCCAACCACATTATTGTCTTAATTGATACGTTTTGTTCGTGCCCGGAGCTAGATTAAAATAGTTTAAATCGCTAATTCCTTGATTTAACCCGCTGTGTTGCGCTTGCGATCCTTAGTAATGAGATCAGAAGATTGGCTTAATTTATAGTTCTGTTTGTGTTCGGTCGAGTTTCGCTTTCTGTTCTTAATTGACGTTTAATTATTATTAGCTCTGATTACATTCGTTCTGATTAGTCATTGTGAATTTAAATTATTTTATTTCTGTCTCCTGAAATACAGGTACTCTAACCTAGCTCTAGAGACAGGGTTTCAAATATTTGTAATTGAATTATGGCAATAAAAATATTATTATTATTAAAAAAAAAATCCTTTGGCAGAGTCCTTCTACACTTTGAAGAGAATACAGACAATTCTAGAATGATGCTCTGTACCTACTGTTCGATGCACCCGTAATCACAATGTTTTTCGTGAACCGTAAACAGTAATTTTACACACGAAAAATAAGAATCGTTTTCCAGCAATATTTTTTACTCAATTTTAAATGGACATTATACGTATGGTTTTTAACACAGCGTAGTATAGTTTTTACAGCCATAAAAACTTTTATTCCCAAAGCCGTCATAATGGCAACTTAAAATTATACATTAAACCTCTCAATAGCGTCCTCACATTCGCAGTTCACATAAAACAATCACATGAAACTATTAATCCTGCTTCACGGAACACGTTGAGATGGCAAAAATGGCGGCTGCTCCCTTCGTATATCATAAATTTGAATATTCCTGCGCGGGCAGTGGGATAATATAGTGGGTTATTGTCATGACCGGCGCGACGACGCTGTACAAATAAAACACGTGGAAAAATCGCGAATTTTGTGTCGGAACTAACAGATACAGAGTAGGGGGAGACTCAGAGGATTTTGAGATTTAAAAATTGATTTATTTTACTAGAACAATAATTTTTTACTCACTTTTATAAAATACTTGCTTTCGTCGTCATTGGCTATCGCGGATGTAGACGTAGTCGCTTATTAATTAATCCAGGGTTCAAGCTATTTTCATACCAAATTTCATCAAAATCGGTTCAGCCATTTCGTCGTGAAAACGTAACAGACAGGGTTACTTTCGCATTTATGATGTATGGAAGTATGAATTTGTAGATTGTATCATATCTTTATAACAAAAACATTGTATGATTCATAAAGAGTTAGATACAATATTCTATAGTGACATAACATGGTATCAAGTCTCAATTTTCCTATCCAATTTTGCGTCGTCCTTCAAATGTTGTTTGATTTATAAATTAACAAAGACGGACTTAGTGCTTTAGGCTTTCTCTAGCAGTCAGCCAAGGGTGGTGAAGAGACAACATGGCAGGTGCATACAAAAAAAAAATAACACAAATAGGTAAACCACATGCACATAAATATATACCTACTTACTTAACACTAATAGGTACATATCCCTGATTTTCCTCCTCCATCTAATTCTGATTATTCTCACGACATTCTCGTGGCATTCAAAAATGACTTATTCTCACAACAGAATCATATTCCCCCCCCAACAGCACTACTCTGTATCAGAATTGAGACATCTCGAGTAGCGGGGCGTAGCGAGCGTCTCTCGAGGAATGTTAATATGCAAACCGAGCCGGTCGCTTCTCACAAATATCTATCAATACCACTCATGCTGCCCATAGCTGGATGATTCCAAGGATCCTTGTGTTATTGTCTTCTTATAATTGTTGTAGAGCTCGTATGTAAATGATCTTGTCCAAAGATGTAAAACTGTGGAGGGTAGAGGCACACCCGCGACACTCCATAGAAACGAAACTAATATAATAATAGCCTACACTAATAATAAAATAATACTGTACAAATACGTGCGTGTGTGTGCGTGTCTACGCGCCGCTCGAATAAAAACGCAGTTCTAAATCTCTAATCTGAAAATAAGACATTTTTGTGATTGTTTAGTTCGGTGTACAAGAGTATCACCAGACCTATGCCCAGCAGTGGGCGTCAAAAGGTTGACATGATGATGATGATGATGACAAGAGAATCGGCACCATTTTTTCTTGTAAAACTTATTTTTTGTTTGTAAAACCTATGTATGTATGGTGTCTATGGTGTCCTATGTATCTATGGTACCAGGCTGCACTAAGTATCGGGAATGGAATATTTCCACTGTTCCTGTCATATTAAAATCTTTTTAATTGAAAACTCCTTGGTTTTAAAAATCGAATACCAATTATTTATTTAAAAAAAGATTCTCGGTCTTGTCACAAGGTTTTGTCAAACTTGTTTAGTCGTTGAGAAAATGGAATTGACTCGAGAAAATTCAAGAGCGATGATTTATTATGACTTTCGAAGTGGTTTATCACAAAAACAGTGTGTTGACCGGATGATTTCTGCATTTAGTGATGAAGCCCCATCCAAAACCACAACTTATCGCTGATTTGCTGAATTTCAACGTGGACGTGTCAAGCTCAGTGATGATCCCCGTCAAGGTCGTCCAAAAACTGCAGTCACCCAAGAAAACGTTGATGCTGTGCGTAAGCTGATTGAGGCAGATCGACTTGTGACATACCGCGAAATTCAGGCAACTTTAGACATTGGCATGAGTCAAATACAAATAATCTTGCATGAACAATTAGGCGTAAAAAAGTTGTTTTCCCGATGGATACCGCATTCGCTCTGTGAAAAGCAAAAAGCGGCTCGCGTTACTTGGTGCGTCAGAACTCTCGAAAGATTCCACGCAGGATCCTCAAATGCTGTATACAACATCGTATCAGGTGACGAATCCTGGATATACGCGTACGAACCCGAAACAAAAAACCAGTCACGAGTTTGGGTGTTCATTCATTTCATCATTTGTTTGCCACAGGTCGTTTCTGAACTCCGTAAACAGAACTGCAACCGCCTCATCATCCTCCATCACGACAATGCGAGTTCTCACACCGCGCACAGAACAAAAGAGTTTTTAGAGCAAGAAAACATAAAATTATTAGACCATCCGCCGTACAAAAAAACCCTAAAATAAAGAATAAATTGCGTGGTCAGAGATTTTCATCAGTCAGACGCCTACAAAACGGCCATTTTGGAAACCCCAACATCCGAATGGAATGGTTGCTTCAATGATTGGTTCCATCGTATGGAAAAAAGTTTCAAAGTTCGCGGAGAATACTTCGAAAAGCAATAAATACATTTTTAAATAGTAATGTTGTGTCACTTCCTTGATTCCCGAAATGTTCAGTGCCGCCCTCGTATGTATACAGGGCCGGATTATCCCTAAGGCAGATAAGGCAACTGCCTAAAGACCTCTCATACGCCAGAGGCCCCGCACACCGATAATTTTATTATTTAAATATCCATTTCAGGAAGATAGAAAAGAGTTAAGAGGTCTTCAGAATTACATTGCCCCGACATGGTTAATCCGCCCTATAAGTACAGTGTTGCTTGTAACGAGATGTTATTAGCTCACAAGAGCTTATTCTTTTGCGATCTTAATGTATGCTGTAGGTCGATTCTGTAAAATTCAAACAACAACTCGAATCTCACGTCGCTATTCACTCTCACTTCGCATAAGGTTCAAAATGACATTGATATATTTGACACTTTGAATCGGGTTCGAGTGCGAAGTGATCGTCAAAGTGACGGGGAAATTACCTTACAGAATGCCACGTCTTATGTTATCTTATACTTTATCTGTCAAAACCTCCCTGTCAATTTAGTTGAACTCGCGGACACGCTCGCAAGGGTGGCGCTATTGTAAATTTGAATTAACAACCGAGTTTTTAGAATACCAATCAAGATACTCACAGCGGATTCAGATTCTTAGTTTAGAATGAGGTCTTACAGAATCACACCCCTGGTATTAGAGCGATGGCAGCATGGGCCTGTATAAATAAATACCAAAATTATTAACAGCTTTTTCGTACTACAGACACTGTTTCAGTAAATAATAGTTATTAGACCGATAATAAAAAACTTGATACGTCTATACATGATACATAAACCTAAAGAATAAGTAGAAAACATTTTTGAAAAATAATTTTGAAGCTTATATAGCGTCCTAAAGTTTAGTTTTGAAAACTTCAAATCTCTCTTAAGCTCTCTTTAATAATCATTTTGTAATGTTTGACTTAATCATTCACTCATCTTGCTTAATTTAATTGATATGCAAATAACATGCATTGACGCACACTCGCATAAATTAAGCATGCACTCAATCAATTCTGATTCCTTTGATTCAGGAACTGAAGAGCGTATTATGCATTTCCGGAAGATCTTAAGGGCGGTAATCAAAGCGGCCATTATGACTATTATTACAACAATAAATAAAGAAATTATCGTTAAATCAACTATAAAAAAAGCTAAATCCAATTAATTTAATCTGAAATAGGATCTCGAATTTGTTTTATTCATAAATAAACAAGAGGCTATCGTTAGTTGAAATCTGTCCTCGGCCTTTTTTGATTGAAAACTATGTTTTGCTCCCGACAACCTTAATTTTACTGCTGCTGAACATAAAATTACGCTGAATTGAGTCTTATTCCTCTTCAATAACAAATTCTGATGTTAATATTTTGGACATTGTTATGTTTGTGTGTTCGCATAGAATCCTATTGTTATTTCCATACGTCACATCAAGGGTATGCGATGAAGGGAGTACAGTTTACTATAATTAGTTTGTGTTTTATATCGATCGTCGGATTCGCAATAGTGAAGGGTAAAGAGCTGTTTATGTGTGACAATGATCGTTTTGGTGTGTTTGGTTGAAATATAATTAATCACTCATCGTATAAATTATGTTATAGTAAGTTCATTATAATACCGTTACATCAAAAAGTATTGGTCACTCTTTCTTCTTAATCGTTCTCTCAATGCTGAGAATCGTGACTCTCTTTCATCCAGTCAACCATCTGTCTATATCGGTTCCGATCAGCACACATATGTTTGTACCTCCAGTTGTTCAGCGATCTGGTCTGACCATCTTCTGGGACTCCCATATACATAGGTCACTATTCATTCTGTTCTTCCAACCATATCTGTTTTAAAGATTTAACTTTACATCTGAAATTAAAACTGAATTTTAGATGTCAGAAGTTACAGGTACTCTACAAAAACATTTAAAACAACTCCTACGTCGGTAACAACAGCTCCATCAAATCCCGTGTCCTCACACTTATCACGTCTACAATCACGTCGCTTGATGTCCTGATGAATGAACGTTTTGTGATGCTAATACACAGATTATGTATTAAAACTACTGTTCAACCTGCTTACACCAAAACGACTTAACCACCAGCACGTCCCATTTGAATATCAACCTTAGTGTTCTAAAAGTAGAACTGGAATTTTAGAGTTAAAGTTAAGTGAGATGTAAGTTCTGATGTTTTTGTTAGGTAATGAGGTATAGTCTAATAGGACACGTGTTTCTCTTATCTCAGATTAGTCAGTTTCGAAGCTTTGTCTGTGGCTGTCGAAGGGTAGTTGTAAATTGACTGTGAATGATTTATTGGTAACGTTGGTCTGATCGGGTTGATGGTGATTTTTGATTGGGGAGTTTTAAGCTGGTTGGTAAATATAGTTATGGATATAATATCTATTTTATTTTTATTATTTGATGTTATAGCAGCTATAGTATTGCATATTCTGTGAAAATTTCAAGTGTCTAATTATTACGGTTCAAAAGATACAGCCCGGTAACTGATAGACGGACGGAACACGGAGGCTTAGTTATAGGATCCTGTTGGGCACCCTTCGGGTACAAATCAAATCAAATTCAAATATTTATTTGTTAGAATATGGTACAATAGATGTTTTATTTAGGTAGTTCCAGCATATCCTGGCAGGATATGCTGGAACTACCTAAATAAAACATCTATTGTACCATATACATGGCGTGCAAATGTCAATACAATACAATTTTTTGTATTATGTCAATGTCGTAATAAATTATAAAATGTCCTAAAAATGATCACTATATATGATTAAATTAAATTGTCCTCTAAGTATTCCCTAACCGTGTAATATCTTTTTTGCATTAAGAGTTTCAATAGCATTTTTTAATATAGTAGAAGTGGTAAATCTTAGAACGTGTTTGGCAAATGATTATATGCAATATTAGCCATGCAGTATATATTCTTCTTAAAAAGCTTCAATTTTATTGTTGGCAACCTCAGTTTATCTTTATGCGGTGTCCGGCTGTTTTCCCTGTACTCCTGTTTTTCAAATAAGCTATATTTTTTTTTACAAAAATGTACAGGCAACGTATTGTTAGGATTTTTAATTCTTCGAACACAACAAAACCCTAAGAAGTAACACCAAATTGTAAGTAGATCCAGAATTCTTAAAAGAAATAGAAAGACTTTAGTAAGCTAGGATAGGGTATACCTAATATTCTTACATTCTCAACTTGTACTAATTCCATACAAAAACTTACAAATAAAGACTTGTGTCCCTAACCAGCACTGTCCTACTGCTAGGAAAAAGCCACAGTCTGTACAATAAAGGTTATGTCCCAAAAATACTCAACACATAGTAGTAATAATTTTCGCAACACCAGCACAACGTCTAAAAATATACTACAAACATTCAGATACAAAAACATACCTGCTATTTTTAATACAGTTAATTATCATTTGCTTAGCCTTTTCCCAAGTATTTTGGGGTCAGCTTCCAGTCTCACCAGATGCAGCTGAATACCAGCTTTACATGGAGCGACTACATATCAGACTTCCACAACCCAGTTGCTGGGTAATACAGAAAAAAGACAGGTTCAGATTCAGAGGGTCGGTGTCAGATTTTCTAGCTTCTGACTAGAAAGTCTTCAAAGATCTACGAAGGACAGCCGGGACCAACGGCTGTACGTGCTTTCCGAGGTACAGAGGGGTCTCGGTATATAAAAAAACACTGTATTCTGATACATCACCTTGCACCTCTCACATGCATTTTGATGAACCGGTTGAACACAGACGCGACCAACCTATCCTCATGACCGGCCCTGATAATTGATATCACATTGGTCACCTATCCGCGGATAGACGGTCGATCCGTACGGGTTTTATTTATCCACGAGCTCCACCTATTTCTAATACAGTTACATCATCATCATTATTTCAGCCGAAAGACGTCCACTACTGGACATAGGCCTCCCCCAAGTTTCGCCACATTGACCGGTCCCGTGCGACTCGCATCCAGGTCACCAGGACCAGAACCAGGTCATGGGTCCACCTAGTAGGAGGCCTTCCAACGTAACGTTTTCCGGTTCGCGGTCGCCACTCCAGAACTTTTCGGCCCCATCGGCCATCCGTTCTGCCAGTAACCCTGCCCACTGCTACTTAAGTTTGGCAATTCTTCGGGCTGCGTCGGTAACCTTGGTTCTCTTGCGGATGTCCTCATTTCTGATTTTATCACGCAAGGAAACTCCGAGCATAGCCCTCTCCATTGCCCTTTGGGTGACTAAAGCCTTCTGACGAGGCCCATTGTGAGCGACCACGATTATACAGTTAATATAATTCGTAAACCCCACAAGAATGACCATCTTCAATTCGAATCCGACCGAATTAAAAAGAACATCTTCGGAATAAAAACTGTTGGTGTAATGAGCGACCCCGGTTGTCCGACGGCGCCATACATCACACTATCTGATCTGGCCACCGATTGATTTTCGGAAATCGCCTCCGAATAACCCTGACGATAAAGTGATTTACGGGACCGACATACGGACTGGGCGTTTGGCGAACTTGAAGTTTGGAGATGAAAACTTGATTTGTTTTAATTCTTAGGATCTTTATAGCATCTTAGATACGATCGTTACAATAACTTGGAGCAAACCTACAACATTTTTATATACAAATGCTAAAATTCCGAATTCTTTTAGGCTTATCAACCACATACTTATTACAAGCTTTTGATTTTTCGAAGTACCTAATTGTATTGAGTTTGGCTAATTAACGCAGATTAATTGATAATCCATTCTAAGTTTCTGTGGGAATTATGTACAGTAAATTAAACATATTTTGGTATATTGAATTAGTTTGACATTATTTTAATTCTTGAGGAATTGTGATTGAATTATAGTAAAACTCAGCTCAATTATTATAGATTGCTCATCACCTTAGATATAGTATTAGAATTGACCCTGACGCATTGTTATTTCTAGCAATTGTAAAAAATAAATTGTACTATACAGAAATATTAGTACATTCTTCAAGTAAGCTATTCTCGTCGAAATCGACGAATCCTTAACAAAGTCATTCTCAAAGCAGGAGGTTTGTGGAGTTGTCCATTCCTCCAGTCAGTGCGTCCAGTAATTTTATCGATATCGAATCAGCGCCGCCGATTGGCTCGGTAATGGCCTGATTATCGTATTAGGTCGAGCTGATTATTTTCCACTTTTCCCTTTCTCTTTTTGCATTACACAAATTGTTTGTTTGTGAACTGATAAGAGGAGAAATCTTTGGTTAAATAGACTATTGAGTGGTGTCATTTTGGCAGTCTTATCTATTTTAGAATTATTGAAGCATTTACCTAAATACCATTTTTTATCAAAAGACGAGGGTTTGTAACCAGTGTGTGCCATTGAGGACGTATACGGCACAGCAACGTGGTCCCTAACTGCTGGCCTCTTAGAGAAGCTCAGAGTCACGCAGCGAGCCATGAAGAGAGCTAAGCGCGAATTTTTTTGGGCGGTAGAATCCGGAACGAAGAAATGCGCCTTGGAAGGTCACCGACGTATTTTCGGAATATGCAAGTTAAAGTGGCAATGGACAGACGATATCGCTCGAATTACCGTTAACCGATGGGGAAGAAAGGTTTTAGAGTGGCGACCACGAACCGGAAGACGCAGTGTTGATAGGCCTCTCACCAGATGGACCGACGACATCGTCAAAGTAGCGGGCAACCGGTTGCCGTTCTATGGGGGAGGCCTATGTTTAACAGTGGATGTCTTTCGGCTGATGATGATTGATTGATTACATGTGTGCAAGGTGTGCTGTCATTGAAAATTATTCAGAGTAAAAGGTTGGTAGGTATCACAAGAACCCAAGTGATAATATTGAACGAGATACGGTCATAGTCGTAATGAATACGTGGTCATTTCCTATGATGATATGATAGTCCGAACTTATCTTTCTACACGGTATCTTCTCAACTACAATATTTTACAAACCAATATTGCGCTCTAAAAGCTTATGGACCAAATCTGTAGAAGAGTCAGTAGCCGCTGCATATTTTCGAGGCCGCAGAAATGCCGTAAGGCCTTCAACCCTGGTGATACTTCACACCAAAGTCACGAAACACTTCACCTAAATTACGATAACACAACAATACCTTTTCCAGCAGTTACAGAAGGACAAGCCGGCTGTAAAGTGAGAAAAAGGCAGTGAAAATGAAACAGGTTATTAGTTGAAAATTACCGCGCGTCCCGGCCTGTAATGTCGCCTGCAATAAAGCCTGCCGCCCGGCGGAGAGTGGTCAGGAACATAGAGAAAAACCTGGAAGAGAAAACATTTATTTTAATAAATTGATAATACTAACTGAAAGCCATAGATAATGTTAATAATTTATACATAATAGTAGTAAAGTATTTTTATTAAATTACTTCTAAAGTGAGTTTTTTTATTTATTTGCTTGTTTGTTTGCTATGCATTCACGGCTACACTTCAGAACCGATTTTGGTAACTAACCTTATACCCCAAGAAAGGAGACAGACTACTTTTTAATCCGCGACTTCGTCTCCATCCGCAACAACCGACATTCACGCGGACGAACTCGTGGTGAATAGCTAGTAAATGACAATGGCTCCGACAAAACTTGTATTTTGTATGAACGGGTCCACGTTAATGCGGACAGCCACTGTCTACGGTGGCGTAGTGACCACTCCCGCAAGTGGTACGGCTGGACCTTGACTAAGGAATATATGAAGGATACAGGAGGGATACATAAGAGATAAGGTATGGTAACCGGTCCACTTGGTGAACTCCCCTAATCCCGCACTCATAAATATTAACCTTTTTGGTGCTTCAGCAGTATTATGGTTCCTCCTCCTCTGACTACCTCATAATAGCGTCAAGTCTATAGAGATGAAACGTAAAAGTGAACATCGGCTCGAAATCCACAGCAGATATGTATCTTGTAGTTATTTGCATAATGTAGCTTACAGGTTCAGTATAACCCTGCCTGCCATAGACAAAATACATAATTAGGATTTCCACACGACAATAATAATGTTCATTTATGGCAACTACGCTACTGTACCTTCCACTTCAAACATACTCCGTGTCCCTCGTTGAAAACAGGGTGGTTGAGGGTCCTAAGCCCAACCCCCAGAGGGGCCGGAAAGGGGGGGGGGAGGGCTGCAGAGGGTAGAGGGGGGGTGCGGCCTTAATTACCGCCGCTTTTATAGTTTTAATGAGTTCATTTTGGACCGGGGCTAACAAGCGGCGTAATACCTATTTAAACCAATTTTGAAATTAATATCGTAAAGTGATGGCGAGTGAAAATGTCGATGTTTTTCAGTTTAAGTTAATTTATTTGTTTTTTTTTGTGGTACGTCTGGTAGCTATTTTGCTGTCTTTTAATAACTAGCAGAACTTAATTAAGTGCTAATTTAAATATTGTGAATTGCCAAATAATCTTTGTGTCGTTCAAAAGGTTGCTGTGTCATGTGTGTGCCTTTATATTTTCTAATTGACTGTAGTACTATAGCTTCCGATACTTGTTCTTGGAGCATAGGTACCTGAGTATTATCTCTGTGCGATATTTGCTTCTATTAAGCTTTCTGAACACATCTACGTAAATCTAGGCTCCGAAATACCACATCGACAAAAACAAAGTAACATCCCTAAAAACTTTTATCAGGAGCGCGCAACTCGCGGTCGCCTCGACTATTTTGTCGATATTAATTTAAAAGGGGGCTGTACAAGTTAATATTAAAGAAAATTAAGCAATCCCCTTCTAAAGTTGGTAATGAATTTTCACAATAAACATTTTCATGTTCGCCCGTAAACCGCTTGACGGCGTTTTGTTTCTTAAGCGCTTCAATTTTGTTTCAAAATTAAATTTTGTTACAGTCTGAGCGTTCATTTATTAACAATTATGTGCTGGGCTACAGAATAGAGAAAGTAGGCATTACACTAGGTTATCAAGCTTTGTAAAAGATGAATCTAAACCTTTAATGGCTGCCTTTAAGTTGTTTTTTGGACAGTCGTCGTTCAAAACCCGAGACAACAAAGCGATTTTCTAAGAATTGTTGTTCTACGCATCAGTTTTTCACCATAATTTGTGTTAGATCTTCAAAGTTCTAAAAACAAGGTTTTACTAAAGTCAGAGCTTGAAAATTCTGTTTAAAGGCATATTTTTACTCCACAGAAGCTGCTAAGACTTTAATTAAAAGGCGTTAAATAAAAACACATGAATAAACACCTACACATACTTGACCCACCCCATCCCACCCCAGCGGTGGCAGATCGGGTGGGGTGGCCACGTAATAGCCTCGCAATTATCGCCCTATTAAGTAGTTTGGAACCGCCATTCACGATGGGCCCCGCTGGGATTCCAGTGGGTTACAATGGCCCAACTTCATATACGCCGATGTATGTTTTAATATGTGAAGTGATATTTCGGACTAGCAATTAGTATGGCGTGAAATATTAATGAGTTTGCGTGACTTAATTAGGGAATATATCTCGGTTTTTTTTCCTGTGTGCCATTATTAGTAGTTATTAGAATTGAATTAGATGGTCTTTTATTTTAATTAGATTTTTATGATTCATTAGAGAGTCGTAATCAAAATAACTGTCACTAAACATACGAATTTTACACAGACGCGTGTAAATTAAGGTTTTTTTTTAAATATGTGGATCCCTCTAATGCATGGCTTCTTAAAGTGGGGTCCACGGACCTCTTTGGGGCCCGTAGCATGTGTATCAGGGGTCCGCAGTAGGTCAGTTAACTCACAACATTTTATTAGGAAAATGTGTAGTAAGCTCTGCATTTCTCGGCCAAGCCATGAACTCGAAATAAGGCTTATTTCTTTTCCCAAAATATTCTTTAACAGGGATCTGTGGAATTGTTTACATTGTGAAAGTGGTCCGTGACTGCAAAAAGTTTTAGAAACCCTGCTCTAATGCGTTTGTAATGGTATTTAAATACGAGTATTAAACTCTTCCTTTCAAAAATAATTAGGTTTAAAAACACAAAATAACACACAAAATAATTATACCTGATAATTCAATATTTCCCGAAGAGCTAGGCAAAGCTATGCAGTATTAAGGACCATATAGGATATTGGGTTAACTTACGAGTATTAACATTTTCCGAGTATTTCGATTACAAAACTAATGAGAATTCAGAAAAATACAAGCAGATTTAAGTCCTCCAAATACTATACACCAACTTCAGTACGAGTACATCTTATCTAGAGAACCCTGGAATGGACTACTTACAACAAAGAAATAATACTTAATAGATTATTCATTAGCAGGAGATATAACTAAGTATTGAATCCAGACTATTATTACAGACTTGCAACCACTGCTTGCAACAGTTTATACACATTTCCGACAGAGCATTTAAAAATTCTGGTGTAGAAAGAATACAAACAGTTTTAACAAATTGTTCCAACTTTATAATACGTAAGTACTGTAAGAGCTCAACTTGCTGGGCTCTTACGGTACCGGGATGATGTAATTATTACGTGTTAAGAGGAGGTTGGAGGAATACTTCAATCAAAGAGGGACTTTGTTGTAATCACTCTATTGTAGAATAGTACATCTGCCTCAGATGATTGTAGGCTAACAGACTAACGTTCTAAATACGAAAAGGTTCTAGAAAGAATCCAAAGTGTTTTGACGAAACCTTTAGTCAATGGTTTCGACCAGTATGCCAAATGCATGCAACCTTTACAGTACTTGCATATACAATACGTAACTCACTTATAAGCAATAAATGAAACCTCAAGTAGTACTAGTCCACAGAAGTATAGCAAAATTAAATATTAAATAAAAAAACGAAAATTAAAAAAGTTAAATTTTCAAACAAAATAAATATCAAAATAAATTCACAGTATTCAGTAAACACTGTTTAAAGACAAATAACTAGAATAGGTACATAACATAGTCGTTAGTTTGTAGTTTTGCACTCCGTGGCAACGTCGCTTTTCAGTGTTAAGAGGATTCAAGTTCATTGAATCATGGACCTAGTGATCCAATTCTACAGAGTTCAAAATTGAAACTCTACTTTTTGACCTAATTACTAGACCGATTTCGTTCATTTTTTGTATTTCGTCAGAAAAGGCGATAACAATAACAAGTATGTCGTATAATTTATTGCATATATGTGGTCCCCATTCTGTATTTCAGAAAGTTTATATTTGGAAAGCCTCTTTTTACAGATGTTTGTTATCAAAGGTACAGTCGTTAAAAAGGGTATATTGGGGTCGGCTTTAGTCTAACTGGATGCAGAATATGCAGATTGAGAGGAGCAGAATACTAGTGTTTTACATGCAAGCAACTGCCAGTCTGACCTTCATAACCCAGTTACTAGAGGTAATACGCGATACCCTTTGGTAAGACTGGTTGTACGACTTTCAGGCTTCTGACTAACCATAACGATTGTCAAAGATCCGCGAAAGATAGCCGGGACCAATAGCTTTAAGTGCTTTCTGAGCACGGAGAGGTCTGGGTATGGAATGGATGGTTACCCATCCACGGACCGGCCGCGGCAAACGTGCCTAAATTAAGTTGGCCCCCCTGGTTGGTCTCCAGTGCAATGGAGAGCCAGACCACACGATATGGCTTTTGGTGGAACTAATCAAGGTTGAATAATTGGACACTTTTGGCTTTGACTTTTTTCCATCTTATATATAAAAATCTTCTGTGCATGTGTATGAAAGTGAACTCCTCCTAAACGCCTTTACCGATTTTGATGAAATTATTTGTGTGTGTTTCAGTAGATTTGAGAATGGTTTAGATTCACAATTGGACCCAGTAGGTGGCGCTGCAGTCGATTTGTAGGACTTCTTAGATGTATGTCACCCTGGTACTAGGAGCGCATAACTTAGTAGTACTGTCTTATCTATGTCACCCTGGTACCTCTCCACTGCGAAGGGCGAAATTGCTGTGTCGAGTAAACACAAGGTATAAGTAGGTAGGACAGTAGGTAGGTAGGTGGGGAGGGTAGGCTGGACCTGGATTTTTGTACCGATTTTCAGGGCAGGACAACGTCTGCCGGGCCCGCTAGTATAATATGAAAAACGATATTTGATAAGCAAAAACAGTCGCTGAGCTCAATGTTGTATTCACGGCTGACACGATGTCGAGTTCAACGTTACAATTCGTTGACGCTCGACGGAGTACAGCAACAAATTGTAACGTTAGAGAATAGCATAGCTGTTGTTGAAACACAGCCTTCCATATATTGTAGATTCTAGAGAATACTTTTGCATCAGATAAACATTATCTAAAATAGATTTTGAATACAGAGACCGGTTTCTTAAAACTATTCCAACTATTTACCATACTCTTGTAAGAGTAAAAGGGAAGAAAATATGCAAATTGACTGCAATAAGACTGCGTTCCTACGCGACACTTGGGTTATATTTAAAAGCTACTTTAATTCTCGCAACTTAGGTTTGATTTTTGATTGTTATTTTATGAGTTATGTTACCTTCTGTAAGATGGTAAGCTTCGCCCATTGTTACAACTTCATTTGCTCTTGCATTCACTTTATTCTTTTTCGAATATTGATTCAAAGTGCCTCGTAAGTCGGAATGCGGGGAATTTTTACGATTTGCCACCAGAATATGAGCAAAAAGCATTATACTGTCAATTGTTTTGTTTAGAAGTATTATTTGTGGGCTAAAGTGAAATATATGGCTTTGTTTTAGTAAGGTGAACTACGGCGATTCGTTATAGAATCGTCTCCGCGCTTTGTTTCGTTGCCTAGGGAGCGACAAAGCATGTTTCTGTGTGATAGAAAGAAAGTAGAAGGAATAACATATGTTTGGCAACAGTTTACGTCAAACACACACTTATTTTAAGTTATGTAGATATTGTTTTGAACCCTGACAAGGTTGAGAATGAAGAGTTTAATATCTCGCACAAAATGGTCTGAAACTGAGAGAATAGACGTACAATTTAAATTAAAGTCTCTAACAAATTTTTAACAAAGAGGTATATAATCTAAAGTTTGCTTTATAATCTAAAATGGAGATCAGGAATATATTTTTTTTCGGATGACTTCACTTTTTTTCTTCTTCCAAGGTGATAGCTGCTTATATTGTATTGCTCTGTTAGTTAACGCAAGAACACATGTAAATGTGTCACATCATCACAAAACTGGCCAAGTGCGAGTCGGACTAGCGCACGAAGGGTTCCGTACCATTATCTAAACCAAATTAGAAAAAAATGGCAAAACATCACGTTTTTTGTTATTATAGCGGCAACAGAAATACATCATCTGTGAAAACTTCAACTGTCTAGCTTAAATGGTTCATGAGATACAGATACAGCCTGGTGACAGACAGCCAGACAGACAGACGGACAGTGGAGTCTTAGTAATAGGGTCCCGTTTTTACCCTTTGGGCACGGAACTCTAAAAAGATGTCTTCTCTTCTTCTTTCTCCTGGTCTTATCTAAATTTATTTGGGATCAGCCCTCCTAGAATTTCTGCGCCACACTGTACGGTTGTGGAATGTGGGTAGTCTGGTGGGTTATACCGCTCGCTACCATGTCGTTTTTAATGGTGTGTAACCAGGTTATTGGTGGTCGTCCACGGCCTCTTTTACCTTCTACTATATTCATGACTCTTTTAGCCACATGGTCATCATCTCGCCTCGTCACATGTCTGTACCAGAGCAAACGGTTTTCATTAAGTTTCTCATATATCTTAGTGACTTTATAACTACTCCGAATATAAGAGAAAAAAAGTTGTAATTTCTTCAATGATACTGCAATTACCAATTAATTTGGAATTTCAATGTATTTTTTTTTGCCTATCCATGTCCTACATGAATAGGCTAACATAGTGCCCTGTTTACCGAACCTAAGATCTGTATTTAGTTCTGAATTTAAACTAGGTATAGATAACAAATTAATAATTCACTGAGTTTTTAGGACGAAGATAACCTACATAGAACGACCATTTTTTTGATTAGGTACTATTATACTCGCTTGTACTTAACATGCAGAGTTATCTTTTACCTCCAAATTACTTGCTAATTATGTGTCCCTTATGGGTATATTTTGTACTTCAAACACGTCTTAGCAACTAACTTTAAGTTAATGTTCCGACGTAAGTGGGCCTGATTAATTTAATACTCACAAACTCGCAGCATCATACTCTGCAAATTGCGTAGGTCACTGTAATAAAGTTATCGAGGCAGTGATTCCACGGGGGTCCAATTGCGGCCCATCGAATCGCGGCGGGGCCCCCGCGCTAATGGAGCCTCACCATTATGTTATTAGCTATAAACGCGTTATGACTATGTGCTCGAGTGGATTGTTTTTATATTGATATTTTGTGCGAGTTAATTTTTGTGGTAGATGTTGTAGGTAGGTAGTCGTTGAAGTTTTCCTTTAATAGGGAAAATAAGGCTTGAATGACTAAAACTAGAGACACGGCGGGAACCGCACAGTTTCCGCCGTTTTCCATTCTGCCTAGGTTTTTACCACGTCTGATAATAATAATAACATTTATTTGTTCAAGACGTAAACCTATTTATTTACAATGTACCTTAAATTAGACTAGGTATATACCTATACGATAGTGGCAGCGGTGTTTGGGTCGGCTTCCAGTCCAAGCTGAAACACAGGTTCAATCTAGTTCAGGCAAATGAGCACCTATGTTCTATTTAAAATTCTGTGTTATTTGTTGTATGTGTCTTTTTTATTAAATAAACAATTAATGGAGCGACTGTCTATCTGACCACCACAACCCAGCTTCTGGGTAACACGATACCTCTTGGTAAGACTGGCTGTCAGACTTTCTGGCTTCTGACTAGCCATAACGACTGCCAAAGTCTACAAATGACGGCCGGGACCAACCAACTAACCTACCCACTATGTGCTAAATTACGCAACAGTTCGATACTTAACTTCTAAACACTGTCGCAATTTATCAACTGAGGAGTTAATCCTCAGATTATGAATCAAAAGGTAGATAGACCGTGCGGAACACTGAGAGTGAAGCCAAAAAAGCAAATACAAATTTAAAACAGAATGCCTACAATCTCGTGATTGTATTTGTTTTTGAATTTGTATTTGATTTTTTATTTGTTTTGTTTAACGATGTGGCGTTTCGTGCTATACTGACTCGTGTCAGTACAACAGGAAGCGCGTTTTGGGTATTCGATTTTGAATTTGTATTTGCTTTTTTGGCTTCACTGTCAGTGTTCGGCACGGTCTACCTGCCTTTTGTTTCATAATCTGTGAGTTAATCATTGATTTATAGATTGCGAATCTTTGAGGAAAACCTCGTGTTGCGGGGAAATAAATCTTAACACTTTATGACTTAACCTCAATACTTTAACAGCAACTGTACTAATTATCTTCTCTTATTGAATACTAGTTAAATTCTTTAATTGGCTACGATTGATGACGATATTTTTTACCGTTGCTTCTTACTTTGTATAGACTAGACCCCCTTTTTAACACGCTCATTTAGCTTCGGATGTATGAATCAGAATCTTTGAACCCGATTTACATCCCCTTCAAAACGTCGGGTTGATTTGAAACTTCGCACACTTATCAAGGGCCGATGACAATGCAATTTTCTTATTTTTTTTACACTAAAATTAAATATTTTTACTTTATAGTTATTAAAATTCCTTAATCATCATCAACTGGTGAAATCTATGTAACAAACTATTCTTATTTAAAAAATATTTTCTACCTTTTAGTTCTGATTGGTATTAAAGCGTATCTATTTTTCTAGTTTTTTTTTAACTATTATTTTTATATCGTGGGAGCCTTTAAAAAAAATAAAAAAATTACCCTAAAATTGTTGATTGAAAAGTTATGATGTTAGGAATACCTACTATTATTAATTCAGTTGCAATCTTTATTTCGCGAGAAAATGCTTTGCTGTAAGTATATGTCATGCTTTTACTCCTGACTGTACATAGAAGACACATCGTATAATCTGTACCTACAGACTTGACAGTAAACTGTTAGCTTTTATAGCCCATTTTAAAAATGAAGCCCAAAGATTCCACTTGACAAGCTATAAGAAACCCAATCCGAGTCGATGTATATTTAAAAAATATAATTAGGCACCTATTGAGCATTGGTGCTCAATAAATTGCTCAATAGATGCTCATTGTGTAGCAGCATTGACATTAACGTCCTCAATTTCCTCACTGACAGACAAACAGTCCAACAGTTGCCAAATACTATACGGATGGTTAACACTAAAATTGCAAACGATACCACTAGACGGGGTCTGTACGATCGAACAATATTTTATTAACCCCTCAATGGACTTATAATAACTGTTTAATAGACACCGATTTATCTCGTGAAGAAAACCAATATAAGTTGTACTTTAGTAAATAGAATCATGCGATTTCCAACCTTAAATTTGAAGAAATAAGAAATGGTATAATGATGGGGGACTGTCGATTAAAATGGCATGTCGATATAAGAGTCATATCATCGTCATATTTGAATCGCGTGCCATGATTCGGCAGAATCGATCAAAGCAACGCCGGACCACCAGAGAGACTTCGCGTTCTATTAGAGATTATTAAAGGTTATCGATAGATTTGTCGACTTGTCGAAAGGTTATTGAGTAAGTAAAAAAATATGGTAATAAATTATCGTAAAGAGATATTTAGATTTCGTTAATAGTTTTGTTTGTTTTCTGTATCTGTGTCGAATTGTGATGCAATTAATTTATCTATCAAGCACCGTTGGTTTGTAAATATTATGATGAGGAGTTTACTAATTGGTAATAAAAACTTGCTTATCAGTTTTCTATAAAAAAATTAATTACGCATTACTTAGAATAACTCAGTAAAAATCCTATATATTTCTTCCTCGACCAGTATACACCAGTAACATCGATATCGATCTCAGCGCACCCCTATGATACTAAAAAGCGTTCTCAAGAGGCACAATCAACACACATTGAATATTTCTTTGTATCGCCGAGTGATTTATTGATTGCGTCTCTGTCAACACCGGCTGGCATTTTACACCAAGCTGAATACTTCATTTGATCCGGATTTTTATCGATAATAAAACCCGATCATGATTCACATCACTCGTTAAGTGTATTTAGTAACAAATGATTTGATCGTGCTCGCCGAGTACCCACTTTCGAATCTTTCTATTGGTGATTTGAATTTGCGCTTATTTTCAATTTATCACTAGTGATGTGTAAAACATGTTGGCTATTAATATTCATTTACTCATGCATTGGTCAAGTTAAGACATTTTTTAACTTGATGTTGGAACTTAGTGAGTCATTGGACATGACCATGACGATCTTACCTATATCTATATAACTAGTGCTATAACTAGTGTCACTTGGTCCGTGGTTTTGAAGTATGCAAATCATAAAATAGTTTATAACAATAGTAGAATATATTATTTAGGTAGCTGTAACGTGTCTATCAGTGAATGAATGTTTGCAATCGGATCTGTAGATACTTGCAGAGATTACCGAATAGGAAATGGTTTTGCATCAATGATTTTCCCTTTACGAAATAATTACGTTAATATTATATCAGGGTTTCTTAAACTTTTTAAAGCCACAAACCACTTTCACAATTTAAAAAATTCGACGGACCCCTCAAAAACTATTTTAGGAAAAGAAAACAAGCCTTTTGTCCAGTTCGTGACTTTGCCGAGAAATGCAGAGTTTGCGACACAATTTCCTAGTAAATATGTTGTAAGTTAACTGTAAACTACGGACCCCTGATACACATGCTATGAACCCCTAAGGGGTTCGTGGACCCCTGTATTATATAATAGTCGTATTACTTTAATGATGTTATTTAAGTTAAGTTCAAGTTGGGGCTCTCGTGCATGCAAGAAACAATTTTACAAACATGGGTTGGTTCGATTTGGCAATCCGTGGGCAAAACTAAACCCAATTAGCATAATTTCTTATCCAAATAATTAGGTAATTAATATATGCCTACTTACTATATACCAAACGCCTACTTTGTAATGACAACAAAAATACTCTGTTTGATTTTTCTTCACATAGATGGCATTTAGCAACATAAGAAAATTACAATTATCACAATGGGTGGTCCCATATTACAGGAATAATTGCATTCCTATTTAACAGTGCATTAAATCTAGAATAGTGTTACCATGCTACACAGAAAATATGATACGAGTTGCTGTTTTTTTAAGGACAAAAGTCGTCACGCTTGCAAACTTTGAAGTGAAAAGAGATGTTCATAATAGTTTAGTCAAACTGGGTTTGTTAACTGACCAACTTGCGTCAAAATTTCTTCCACTTTTAGTAGAAACTAGCAAATGCCCGCGTCTTCGCCCGCGTGATTTTATAGGTTATTAGTGGATTTTTTTTTGCGGAGCCTTAATATTTTTATATAATATAAGTAACTTAAGTTACTCCTTATAACATCAGCTACAGGCTAGTGAAAGTCCCGTCAAAATCGGTCCAGCAGTTTCAGAGATTAGTCGGAACTATTAACAGATAGACAGCAAAAAATTTAAAAATTGATTTTTATATTATAAGCACCGTATATACTTTCGTATGCATTTAGTAAAAAGCTTTTATTTTGACATTACAAACAGACAGTTCAATTTTATAAATTTGTTTAGATTGTAGGTGTCATGGTACTCAGAAGGACGCTGCTGCCCACCCTCTGGTCAATATCCCTCTGTTGCCTTCTACGACACCCACGGGTAGGAATGGGGACAATAACATTACACCTACTAACTAGTTGACATGATGATGATGATGATAATTATTTTATTTATTTATTTATTATTTAGATTGTAATGATTTTTGTCATTTCTATGCATTCGTTTTTGATGTTGTACATACCTACATAATACATTGAACTGTTAATTGCTAGATAGGTAGTAACATTATGAATTTAAAATATTGAATTAAACTAAGTTCAATTGTACTGTAAAAATAATTGTCATAATTGGGCACAATTTGAATGGTAAAATGGTAAAAACAAATGTTTTCTTTTAGCCGGCGCGGCGCTTCACATGGCGTATTTGTGCAAATATTCGCCTTAGTTGGATAAAACAAATAAAAAACGACTTTATTTCAATAAAAATAGGGTAAATTTTGTATTATTCAAATAATGTGAATATTTGCGGGAATACGTCATGTGAAGTGCCAGCATCAACTTTCATTCATCGCCAACAATGAAATTATGTGTATATTGGTATGGCCCTGTCTTTTCCACAATTGTATGTATTTCCACTTTAGCACACTTTTCTTTCACATTCAAGAATTCATATACAATAGCCGATTTAAAAGCAGTGACATCCCGATTTATAGGGTATCTTCGTAGAAAAGTAGTTAATTGTCGATAATGTTTTTAAATTGCAATATTTTTTAATAAACATGACGTGACCATCGTTTATGTTAAGGGAAGTGTACCAGGGAAACATAACAGGTAGGCAGGTCTAACAAATACAGCTGATACAATTTTTTTACAACCACACAAGTCTTTTACCAGTCTTTTAAATTTTTTACCCATTTAAAAAGTTATTCTAAGTCCAATCGCATATGGCATATATTCTCTAATAAATTAAAACTACTAGCATCATTGAACACATTATCTATGCACGCGTCAAAATTTAAATATCCGTTTCGAAATACAATAAATATACACAGAAAAAATGGTGTTCCGTCGGTAATTACCGGGCGGCGTTTCTTTATAGATAATATTAATTGCATGGTCAGTATAAACGTGGTTTTTAATTCATTAAGTTCAAATGTAAGGAAATATCATAGTTTTGTAGAAAAAGTGTTTAAGTTTATATATCAATTACTTGTTTTATCTTAGACGGAGATAGTAATGCAACCTAAGTGGTGGCGGAATAGGTATTACTTAAGAGCTTATTAATATCGGCAGTTAGTAGGTTTACATTCTCGACCAATAGTCGAAGCTGTCGAAGAACCAACAGAGTCAGTCACGACCCGAAGAACCTCTTGCAAAGTTGTGTTCGGGCTAGAAGAAGCGGACATGGCGTTAATGCCAGGAGATTCTTGTCTGTGGACCTGCAATAATAGATTGTTTTATCAAAAATAGAAGATTACAGAAAGCTGTAAGTAATTTTAAATCGTTTCATTGCGTGATAAAATAACCACGCAGTATTATATTAAGTTGCACACTTTATTTATTTATATATTATTATTTATTTATATAAACGGACTTAATGCCTCAGGCATCCGTAGCATAACCACGAACTTTTCCAAATTGCGTAGCAGAGGTTAGCGCCTTTATCATCTGGGTACACTTAAAACCATAGTTTTAAGAAAGAAGTAAAACCAATCTAAAAAGGCCAGGAGAATGTTGATGACGATGAATTAGTGATCGGGACTCCAATCCAATCCGCCATCCCGTAGGATCCGAATGTATTGGTACTTTTTTGATAAGCTCATTAATCTTAACAATATACAATGTTCTCAAATTGACTAGGTGAATGAGAACGTAAAGGTGCTCCCTTTACCAGGACCATTCGCCTAGTAACAGTTTAGTGACTGAAGAGAATGAAGCAAATGATCAGCAGTCAGTAAGGCAGTATTGTATTATAATGCTCAATATCTAATCTGTGGTAAGGGCACACCAACGACACTCCATACAAACGAAACGATTTAATTGCCTACACTACTACCAAAATAACAGACTGTACAAATACGTGCGTGTGTGTGCGTGTCTACGCGCTGTGAGAACTAAAAGCAGTTTCGAGAGCACGTTTGACGCGGTAAGAGGGGAGAAACAGTGTTTCGGAGGGAGGCGGGGTGTGTCGCTACTGTACGACAGCTTGTGCTGCTGCTGCGTGGCTGTTGACAGTTTCGTCAGATTTTTTTACCGTGATGTGTATATACCGAATTCGGGACATATCCCATCACCATCGTCATCAACACCACCCTACCATCACATAACAGTCGCTCCCACGTTCATGATTACCACAGCGTACGCCTCAATGTAATTGTGTCGCTCTTTTTATCAGAATCCATTACACGTGGCACCACTTTGTAAGTGGCTAGCAATGGCTGTTAGACAACAATGTAAGCCTGAGTTATTAGGTGTTTTGTCAATGATCTAGAAAAACCCATCGTCACTGCCAATACCGGCAAATTTTGTTTTGCCATCGATAGTCTAAGGGTATCGTGTATAACTGGGTTGTGGAGGTCCGATAGGCTGTCGCTCCATGTAAAACACTGGTATTTCGAGCGACTTCCAGTCTAACCAGATGCAGCTGAATACACCCACAACATAGTTGGGAAAAGGCTGTGCAGATGATAACCTACTTACCATCATAGTTGCAACAAAAACTCCACCAAAACCGGAGTTCAATAGTTTTCACTAAAATAACAAATAGCCAAGTTTCCTTTACGGTCTAACACAAAACAAAAACATAATTACATATTATGTGTTTCGCGGATCTGCCTTCATAAGATCTGACTAATAAAAATTACGTAATTATGTAAAATAAACCTCCAGCATTTATCATCGTTAGCAGAACTCGGTCTATGCTTTAGATTAATTGCGTTATAATTCCTACCGTTATCAGCTGACTAAAACATTATTTCTTTCACACCTTACGACAATAGTGGCATAATGGGGGTTCGCACATTAAATTATCATAGTTCTTGTACATAATTATACGAGTACGTTATGGATTATGAAGATTTGGGAAATTCTAGTATGACGGTTTATTCTCACACTTATCACTGTTATATCGTTTTGACAAGAGCTTCTTATTAGGTTTGAGTGCCTTGAACAGCAATGATTGGGTACAGTACTGTTTCTAAACACATGTTGGGTAGAATCTGGCAGTCCTTTTAGAAGTATCTTCTTCTTCAATCAGTTTCCCATCTTTTTTTTAAATATTCTAATAGGCTTGCGTTTGACCGTAATTCACTTGATCGTAAGTGATGATGATAAGGTGGAACACACTTGCCTAGATGGATGAACCGGTTCACTCGTGCCTTGAAGATACCTATATTATACTTATCAGGGAACAGAGAGGCGGGCAGTGAATTCCACAGTCTGGCAGTGAGGATCATTACTGAGATTCGTGGACTGGACTAATTTAAACGGACAATCTGTCTGGTTCTGGAATTCTTCTAGAAGTATCTTCTTAAATCCGTTCTTTATTACTGAGGATCGTGGACTGGACTAATTTAAACGGACAATCTGTCTGGTTCTGGAATTCTTCTAGAAGTATCTTCTTAAATCCGTTCTTTATTACTGAGGATCGTGGACTGGACCCTGTCTCCATTGACTCTGGTCCAAAGTTGCCATCACCATCTGATGAAGTTTACTTAAGGACGTTGCTTATTTGACTTGGTCAGGCCATCGTGTTCATACCGAACTCATGATCTCTTCCCCTCGGTATTTCCAACAATGACCAGCTTTTCGAGGCTGCTATCTCCTCTTCGCATTATGTGGTCGAAATAGGTTATTTATTATACGCCGTAGGTATACTGTAGACGATCGGGTCTTGATATTGAGATGAGAAAGGTCAAATGGCTCTCCATGGTATTTTGGCATCCACACTATTATGTCAACCTTTAGTCGCCAACTGCTGAGCATAGGTCTCTCCCAAGAGTGGGTTCAGCAGTAGTCGCATGTCGCATGTGTCATGGTACTCAGAAGGACACTGCTGCCCATCCTCTGGTCAATATCCCTCTGTCGCTTTTCACGACACCCACCCACGGGTAGAAATTAGGTGGTACTATTCGAGGCTGGCACCACACAGCTTGCGGCTTGAATGTGCCTATCTAGAAATATATGTCTGCAATCTGCATATAAACCTTCTTATTTCGTGTTTTTTCTTGGTTCGGATCTCTGTGTTTGTTTCTATATTTAGTAAACATTTCCCTCGGTGTAAATTTAGATGAAGTGAGCTATCATTCTACCAATGCAGCGGAATAAGGGAGATTTTTACAGTATATACCGGTTGTCTGTTATTCTATCAACACCGCATTCTGCCTATTTACTACTTGACACGAAATCTCGTAAATCTCATCAAAAAAAGCTAATAACTAAATACATTTTTTAATTACCCAATCAAGACGCGGGTAAGTCCATAAATCATATGAATCTTAATTGTTAATTACTCGCTCGTTTCATAGAGCTTTAGAGAGACGCGTAACGTTGTTAATGAATGTGCCTTCATTAACAGACACTTCTGTATACACCGTCACCGTTTTATAGTTGTTTGATGGTTATTGTATACTTGCAAATAATAACATATATAAAATGTATTTTTTTATATTTTTATAAGTATATTTTTAAATGCAGTGAATGTGTGATATGCTTTATTGAAAACAGCGTAAGTACACATTTAATATAAACACTGCCTCCTGAACAAGGTTGATGCCCTGTATTTCAGGAGACGTTCCCTTCTAGTTTACATTTTACGAAATTCTATAATACTGTAATGCAAAGTTCAAATAATTCAGTTTATAGATCTAAATATTATGATTGTTAAGAGCCTTCACACTAGTCGGTATCTCATCCAAACTTTCAAGTTTAAAATCACGGAAATTATTAAATCGATTTTAATTAAACTTCATATTATGTATACCTATAGCCGTATGGTGCCGGTTGCGACTAGCACCACCTCATTTCTACCCGTGAGTGTCGTAGAAGGTGACAGAGGGATATTGACCAGAGGATGGGTAGCAGCGTCCTTCTGAGTACCCTAACACCTACTGCGATCGCCTACGTACATCGGCCAATCATGGCGATTACGGCTGACGCCCCCCCCCCCCCCTCGTGGGGGAGACCTATGCCCAGCAGTGGGCAACTAAAGGTTGACATGATGATTATGTATACCTATGCAAAATACATATTATAAATCTAAAGAGCTAGTCAAGAACATATTTAGAAGAACTTTGTAGGTAATGTAGAGCAATTTTAAGTTTTGTATTCATTAATTTCCAAGACTAACATTTGAAAATTTCAGATAGATGGATTGTGTGAAGTATGATATGAAAAAGAAGGAACTCAGTGATACTATGATGGTTGAAATTACGGGATGGAAGAAGAAAACGCGTAGCGCCCACCCCAAGTAACATACTATAAGAGCAAGAAGATGAAGATGAAGAATATTAAAACCGGTCTATTATTGTCTCACTGCAAGGCAAAGGCCTCTTCTCATACAGAGAAGGCACCACGATCACTCCGCTTAAGATTCGAAAGTTTTTTTTAAGATATCTTACAGTGTCAACGCACACTGCGCGACTATTTTGAGTTAGTCATAATAACACTCACACAACATTGATTGCCAAATGGTACCAATTTCACAAAATCAAATTCCATTTTCCAATTTAACTGATAGCTAATTTGCAGCACATTTGGGCTGCTTGACACTTGGCATTGATTGGCGCATTGTGTCGCACTGTACCACGTTGTGCCACATTGCCACCCGAGCGCCTGTCACTCAAACAAACATGGGTTTAACTTGTAAACAATGCGCATCACTGCTTTTGTCAATGGGATTGGGAATGAAAGTGGGATAAGTGTAGAATTTGTAATTTTTGTGTATCGTTAATTTTTTTTTAAAGATGTTAATAGTTGTTTTGACGTACTATTATAGTAAGCTCTTATTAAAAAATAAAATGTCATTCGTTTTTTAACAAATTTAAAATGTGCCTTGATAGACTTATTACTAACTTTTGGATATGTTATTTCACCATGTCACATTTCTATGTAGATTACATAGCAAAGTGATATGAATACTTTTTAAAACTTCATTCGATTAATTATTATGGAAAATATAATAACATTATAGAAATTTCTAAAAAAACACAATTTTATACTTCTGCCAGTTTCAAACCCAGCCGCTACCGCCTACAGACACTAAAATTATCCAATAAAATTGGATTTTGTGCGGTACGATGCACTCGAAACGGACAATAACAAGTCAATCATTTTCGCATTATTTCCGAACTACAATACTCGGGCTTAGTGGCAGTGACGGACAAATTTTAATCTCAAAATGATAGATTTATTACAAAAAAAAGGTTTTATTCTTTTTTTTTTGTTTCTTAAATCTGAAAGCAGGTGTTGTTTGGCCAGGATTACACTTGTCAAAGGTTTTTTGATTGATTGTGGGATTTTGTTAAGATCGTATTCAATTTTTAAATTGCGAATACAAATAGAGCGGAACGTTATTGCCTAAGTAAAAAAATATGAATTATTTTTTTTAGGTTCCAAGTTCATGTAATTTTTCGGTGTCATCGTAGTTATAAGTACTACCATTTATACAATGTATACTAATATTGTAAAGAGGTAAAATTTGTTTGTCCGTTTGCATGTTTGTAAGTTTGTATGTAGAGGGTAATCTCCGAAACTAGGTACTCATCCGATTTCAAAAATTCTTTCACCAATAGAAAGCTACGTTATCCTTGAAAGCTATAGGCTATATTGCATTATGAAGATAAATTGGAATCCTTTACAAAATTCACGCGAGCGAAGTCGTGGGTAAAGTGCTAGTATATGATAATATATTATGGCTCTAGACAACTTTTTTAAATACTGTTGGACTTTTTAATTTGCTGACGGTTAAGGTTGTTGAAGGGTGAGTTTGAGAGTTACCTACCTATTTACTTTTTTTAGGCACTGCGCAATATTCAAAATATAGGTAAAGAAAAATTACTTCGAAAAATAAAACCTACTCAATTTCCTCTCTTCCAAGAACATCAAACACAAATACAAGCCCACATACATCGCACTTCATCCCAAACAGCATTATTTAACAAAAACAAATTATTTCGACTCATTCATACACAAAACGTCAATTATTATGAATGCACTCACTCCCGCTGATTCTCTTTTAACTCGTTCAACAAAAGGTTTGAAATTGACTTATGCGTGTTTGCCAAAGGTGTGGTAATCCCTTTAAGTTCATCGGCTTAGGGGTTTTTTCTAACGTTTCAAGAGATGTAAGTACTTAAATCTTGAGTTGTAGATAAAGTGGGGCCATGTCCGGTTAATAGATTTTCGAGGGTTTAATTTTTTCTGTTCAATTTTGCACCTTGGCAGAAGTTTGAGATACTTAATAGTTTTATGTCTCACTAGCTCTGACCGCGACTTCGTCCACTTGAATATCGGTTTTCGCGGATACAGACGAAGTCGAAGATTATAAAGTAGCCTTTCTTGTGCTTTAAGTTTAGTCAGTAACATGGAAGAGAGGGAGGAAAGAGCGGAGCTTTCAACTAAAGGCATTTTCTATGCCTAAATGGAGACGCCTCCACATGCAATGTGATGAAATAAACTCATTTTACTTATTTTATTTTTTAACAAATTTAATAAAAATCGGATCAGTAGTTTAGCCGTGAAACTGTAGCAAACAAACAAACTTATTTTCGTATTTCGTATTAAAAAGTTCATCTATTTATTTTAGTATGTGCGAGAGTTATTGTTGCCTTTTTAAAAAACGTTGCCCCACAATAGGTCTTCCTTGTCGTGGGTGCGTTGACAAACATATAACCTCACATACAAATGCAGTGTGGTGCCGGCCACGAATAGCACCACCGCATTTCTACCTGTGGGAGTCGTAGGCGACAGAGGGATGCTGACCAGAGGATGGGCAGCAGCGTACTTATGAGTACCATAACATCTACATGCATCCGCCAATTACGGTCGAATCCCACTTAAGGGAGAACTATGCCCAGCAGTGGGCGTCTTGACATGATAATGATGAAACTCCTGACCTTCTTTTTATTCCTTCATACTATGATTTTCGTAATGATATTATTTCAGCCTATCGCTCTACACGCATTCTTAGAAATAACTGCAACGATCCTCAGAACCAAACGGAAACTGTGGCCCTATTACCTTTAATCAGATTTTCTGATATTGCTAATACCTAAATACTTAGCTTTGATATAACTGCGATTAATTAACTAACTGTCGATAAAATTTTCCACTTATTCCGCTCTAGAAAAATCGCGTTAAATGGCCATCATTACTGCAAAACCCTACACAATGAGGTAGTCGTTTCTATTTATTCATCTTAATTAAACTGCCTTTGCCCAGGAGTGGGACAGAGCAGGCTAACAAAAGAAAAAATAATAATCTACACATGCATTATCGCATCGGGTCCTAGAATACCGTTTCTCTCAGCAAACTTATCGTGTAACTGTGTTGCATGCGATAAATAACTATGTGTGTGTACTAGATGTGTATTTGTGTAAATGGGTGTGTGTGTGTGTTTGCAGCTGATTGAATTTAGTAACGCAATCACTTTTATTGCAAGCAATTACTATTGAATGTATAATGTTTGCGCTAAGTTGCCATTTCAAGACGGTTAAGCGCGAGTCTTATAATTATCTTGTGATGCGGACGGATAGAGTAGCAAATACAAATATGAAGTGTTTACTTAAAGATAAGATTCTTGAATCTTGAATTGGAAAGAGTGAAAACGTTTTGGTCAATACAAAATAGAAAATACTGAATGGTAGGCATTAACAACTGTGGCAATTGACACTTTGGTGTGTACTCAACAAAGTAAATCATCTAGCTTTTCCTTTATGTCACTAGAGCGGCAAAGCTGTATTGGCGCCTGAAAATACAGTTCCTAATTTTCTTAATTGTACTCTTCATTTTACTCATCTGACTTTGTTTCATCTTGTTGCCCATTTTGTGTTAAGAAAAAAAGAAAGTGACAAATGACATTAACGGATCTATCAAATTGGCAGACAAGTGATATGAATCGTTATTCGTTGTTTACAATGGCGGAAAAAAAGGACATTGATTAATCATTATTTGTGACAATATCTATACTTAATATTAAAAAGCTGAAGAGTTTGTTGGTTTGTTTGGTTGAACGCGCTAATCTCAGAATACGAAACGAATTTAAACATTATTTTTGTGTTGGATAGTCCATTTATCGAGGAAAGCTATAGGCCCATGCGAAGCCGGGCCGGGTCGCTAGTTTCCCATAAAACGATGAAATTTCAGTGTAAGAACTACGAAACGGCGACTGTCAGTGTTACTGTTGCAGTGCTGCTGTTTCGTTCTGAAATCGCTTTTCGTTAAACTATTCATTTTTAATATTCAATTTTATTGGGGGGTTTTAAAAATACATACTGTAAATGCCTGAAGATACTCTTTAGGTACCCAAGAGTAAGTATAAAAATGAGAATTTCAACTTCTCTAAACATCTTTTTTTTTGTACAAACACTGCCATGATCCTTTCTTTTTTACAAAATAATCGCCCTAGAAATACGTTACGTGCATAAAAAAAAAAAATTGTACTAGAACGAAAACATCTCAAAACCTAAATAAATAAATAAACACGGACCAGAGAATGCCACAGCTAGAGTAAGCATGGAGTACCCATTCTTCTCCATACGAAACTATATACCTTTCGGAAGGGGTGACTAGATTCAAATCTATTCTTACCTTGAAATGACGTTCAGAAGCGCTTTTTATGGTCAAATTGTAATAAATTATTTGACTTTGACTTTGGTGCACGGTGCCTACGACATGAAGGCCGACGATATCAACATGATGTCACAACTGCGGAATAGAAAAAGCAAGTAGAAGCCCACACCGCAATCCCACGTGTCACATATGCGGAAAATGTGTAAAATATTAACAGTTCCCGTGTTATTAGCAGCCGTGGATTCCTTCCGGAGTGGTTCCGCCGGCGGCCTCGACGGCTTAATTCCACAGCATTTAAAGGACCTTTTGACCACCGGGGATGCTGGTGAGTCACTGTTGAAGGAGCTTGCGGCTCTGGTTAAACTTATGCTCTGCAGCGCTGTGAACGATGCCGTCGTCGATGTCTTGTATGGGGCAAATTTATGCGCCCTACGCAAGAAGGACGGCGGCATTCGTCCTATCGCCGTGGGGTGCACCTACAGGCGTATGGCAGCCAAAATTTGCTGTAAAATTTACAGTGAAAAACTTACCAACAAGTTTCAGCCCCTGCAGCTTGGCTTTGGTTTCAGAGGGGGCTGCGAGGCTGCCGGACATGACGACTGGCGACGTTGACGTTTGGCTATTCATCGTATAATTCAAAAACTAAATTCCATATTTAACGTATGGTATTTGGACGACGGAACTTTAAGAGGTGATATAGACACCGTTTTGAAAGATTTTCAACTCCTGAAATAGCAATTTGAATCTATTTTCCTGAATCCCTCCAAATGTGATTGTTTTTTGTGACTCTACCGACAGACAAACGACTTTAGATAAATTTAATGCAATAGCTCCACAGATCAAAATTTTAGAAAAAAGCTCACTGCACCTCCTAGGTTCCCCAACTTTAGAAGTCAGTTTTGCACCTTTCATTGACGAAAAAATCAGACGTTTTGACGATATTTCGGATAGACTCTCCAAAATTAATCTACATTCAGCATTTACCCTCATCAGATATTGTTGTTTTGGCCCAAATTTTATGTATTATCTTAGCTCTTCACCTTTATGGAAGCAGCCACACCTTTTGGACAAAATTAACCCGAAAAGTTAACCACAAAAATCTTATCCTCGTCACTGGTTGACTTTGAAGTGCTTGACTGATGCGGTGAACGCCTGCAAAGTGGCTTGCCCAAGTACGGTTCGGCCCGTGAACCCATCTTCCCAGAGACAGTGGGATGAGCCGCTCTGCAGGTTGGTAAGGAATAAACTTATTAATACATCCACCAATTCTGCTGAGCGTGCCCGCTTGCTGGCTGTGGGTGAGTGGGAGTCGGGCTTCAGGCACTGCCGTCAGCTAACATAGGTACTATGCTCGGTGATTCTACATTTCGGCTCGCTACATGCCTACGTCTGGGCGCTCCTTACGGAGCCCCGCATCGCTGTCAATGTGGTGAAGTTGTCGACTGCCTCGGACACCATGGCCTTTGCTGCTGTAAAAGCGCAGGTCGGATAGCACGGCACGCCAGCATTAATGACATCATCCGTTGTGCTCCTGCCTCCTCCGGCGTGCCAGCTGTGTTAGAACCTAATGGCTTGGCACGTGACGATGGTAAAAGACCAGATGAAATGACCATAATGCCGTGGAAGTTGGGTAGACCTTTGGTGTTGGATGCAACTTGTGTCGACACCCTTGCGCCATCCCATCTTCCTAGCACGTCGTGTTGTACTGGGGCGGCTGCTGTAGGTGCTGAAAACCTCAAACGGCGTAAATATAACAACCTTCTTGGAAGTTATATGTTTGAGCCGTTTGGGGTTAAAACACTAGGGCCATGGGGTCCGAGTGCTCACCTTGTTTTTAGAGACATTTCTAAGCGGCTGGTCGACTCTTTACGTGATCAAAGGGCTGGCCTTTTCTTAGGCCAAAGAATTAGCATTGCCATTCAACGTGGTAATGCTGCTAGCCTTTTGGACACTTGTCCCATTGTGAGCGATGCGTACGAGTTTTTTGATGCCCTGTGAGCCCTCCATTGTACATAATATATAGGATGACTGGTAATTAGTGTACGATACTTAAACACGTGATTGTGTTCATGATAACAAAAAACTTTCCCGAAGAAAAAATGTTTTTTGTTCTGGTTCACTTTTATCACATTATCACAACAGCCGTATGAAATTCACGCGCGCGCACGCCTGTGACCTAAAGTGAACCAGTACAAAAAACATTTTTTCTTCGGGAAAGTTGTTTGTTATCATGAACACAATCACGTGTTTAAATATCGTACACTAATTACCAGTCACCCTATATAGGTATATATTTTTTAAATTTATTTTTAAGCTTTGTACATATTCAATTCTCTAATTGTTTGTAAATAAAATAAATAAATCGTACTATCGTCAGTTGTAATAAGTCTTAACTTTGTCTGAACAACAAATCTACTTTGACGAAAAGTCTATTCGTTGATCATACAAAAATAAGACTTATTACAACTGTCGAAGGTTGTAACTATTTTACAATTTTTCCGCATAATTGTGACACATACGGGATAGCAACAACCAACAACTAAAGCAACATCTCATTTTAACACATAAGTGCGTTTTTCCCACACCTCCACATACCCCTAAAACCAGTCATTACATCTAATTACAATTCGTGGATTAGCTATAATAGTTCGTTGAGTGATTTTTTCCTCGCGCGCAAACAATTACGATGTAGTCGCAATTACAGATCAGTTCGCGCCATTTACATCATTAAGTACTTACGTACTCGTTAACAGTTACTTCGTTAATTAATATGGGTATTTAAATTGCAATCTTTCTTGATCGTTTTTCTTTAATTAAGATGCAGTTTTCTTCATTGCATCGGGTTTGTTGGCTGTTAATTTAGCGGCTTAAGAAGTTATTGGGTTTGTGAAATAAGAAAGAAAGACACGGACACGGACACGGTTGGCGCAGTGGCTGAGCGATCGACTGCTGCGCAGCGTGTTGCGGGTTCGATTCCCGCCCAGGTAAATATTTGTGTGATGAGCACTTATGTTTGCCTTGTGTCTGGGTGTTGTTTATCTATATATGTAAGTATTAAAAAAAAATGTATTTGTGTATGTATATCAGCTGTCTGACACACATAGTACAGGGTCTCCCTAGTTTGGGGTCAGATGGCCGTGTGTGAAAATGTCCCCACATATTATTATTATAGAGTTATATATGTCACATATTGTAAATATTAATAGTAATATATTAATAATAAAATGAATATATATATTTTTTTAATGACATAAATAAAGAAAAATGCGTTAATGGTATTCTTCTTCTCAGTCGTTCACTCTTGACAGAGTGGTCGTGGTCATGGGGCGTCGCCTGCAACTGCGGTCGCAGCCTTCGCGATCCTTCTCCACCGGTCTCTGTTGGCTGCATGGCGAGCACATTTTGCCACAGGGAGCTTGGTGGCAGATTTGATGGAGTCTGTCCATCGGGTAGGCGATAGACCACGTGGTCTCGTGCCGTCTACCCTTCCCTAAATCACCAGACACGTTACTCGCAACAATTACTCCTTAGAGCGCTAAGGAGTTATTGTTGCGGGTAACGTGTCCAAAGAATCTGAGGATTCGTAATTGCACAAGCGAGTTGCACAATGTGATGTGTAAGTGATAAAATGTTTGTTTACGAGACTGCACACATCAAAGATTATTACGATTACGAGTAGGTATCATACTGGGTTGGTTGGCGATCTCTGAGGGATGCCTACGTTCAGCGGTGGACGGCAATAGGCTGATGATGATTTTGATGATCACTTCGTACAGCTTTACAGTAAGATAGAGTGTGTACTCCACAAACATAATTAAGGATGGCCTAAAGACTTAGTCGCAACTTACAAAAGTTAGAAAAAGACAACCGCCTTCAAAAACTAAAAAGTGAAAAATAACTTTAGCACAGTACACACATTGACTTTAGATTCGAAATTCGTTGGCTTTGTTCTGTTTGTTGTTCTGTATTGTTGTTAATTGACGCGCTGTTTTGAATCATACATACATACGTTGCGTATGATTCAAAACAGCGCGAAAAATTAATAATAAAATAACTAAGCGACATTTCGAAAATGTAAAAACTACAAATTGTAGTATGAATGTTAAAGATTAATATGAATTCAAGTTTGTGAAAAAAAATAGAGTTTACTAACAAAACTCAACTAAATACGAGATTTTTTTAAAGATTTTTGTACAACTTTACGTATTTTTGTTTATTAAATTAAAGAGTATTCTTATTTTTTGCCAACGATAATCGGTTAACACATTCACTGTGGTATTCATTACATATTTTTTATGGCAATTATGGTAAAAGTATTGATTATATCACTTTAACAGTGACGACTGTTTTGAATTATTTTGCTCGGCGCAGCCTTAAGCCGTTTGGGCTACAGAGCGTGCCAAAGAAATTTACATACATACATACACCCAAAAAACATAACCCTCCTTCTGGAGCAGTCGGGTAAAAAAAAAATACAGTCGAATTGATAACCTCCTCCTTTTTTGAAGTCGGTTGAAAACTAACCTCCTTTTTTCATTTTTAACTGTAAATAGGACTGTGTATAAAACCGTTTTTTACACAATCCCATTTGGTTTGGCAATAGCACTAGCACTTAAGTCCAAAGTTATTCAGCCATAAACTTTTCATGATATATAATATTTAAAAAAAACAATTAGAAATTAAATTGTTTGTTTTGCATTCCTACTTGTTTGCCATTAGTTATTCAATTAGGGCAACATTGTAATAGATGTTTTTACTGACTTTTAATATCAACTGTCTCTCAGTCAGTCATGCCATTCATCCAAGTATGTGGGCAGGGAGCACGCTTGAATGCCAATACAACAACTTAAGTATTATATCCAATTTACAAAGTAAACCTATTGCAAACCAACATTTAAAACAATGGAAAATCAGTAGAGCAATACATCTGCTTACAATTTAACCCTATGCGTATCGTCGCGATCGCTAATGACATCAGACGCAAAAAACGTCTTCACGAGCGTAAAACTCGAAATTAAAAAAAAGTAACTCGCTACTCGCGTCGCGACTCGAGACCCGTTGACACAAACTACAGAAATGGGGCCGAGACTCTCTTAACTAATTTCTTCCATCGCTACCGTATACAGAGAGTGTTAATTGCCATGTGCGACTGAGATGGATGTATAAATTAGTAGTCAGTGTGAAAGGGACAGTCCTTAACACGGTAGGAAAATAAAAAGTTGTTCATACCAGTTGGAGCACACACACAGTAGCGAAGGCTCGTTAAGTCACTGCTTTTAACCCTTTAATGAGTGTTTATGTTTGATTAAAAAACATGATTTTAGTGTAACTGTTTATTTTACTGCCTGTATCGACTGTCTGGCTGTTAAGTGGGAAATTTCAATATAATTTGTTTAATTGTTTATAAATGTGAGGTAATTATTTTCAAATTTATGCAAAATATTCTGTATTCGTGGGTATTTTTTATAGCGCTACAGCTGCTTTTTTTCTGCATATTGTACGAATTTATGAAGTTAAACTGGTTTGGTCGCTAGACTCTAATAACTTATTTAATTATTCATGCAATTAATGTTTTATTTTGTAGGACAAACTGTGTTACTCATATCAAAACATGAAGATTAACTTACTAGTTTGTATAATTAATTAAATAATTATTTATAGTAGCTGGATCATTAGGTATTCTTTGCTTATCTATTAGGCCAATGCACATTGATAACATTCCTAGAACTTTTAATTACAGAACCAATAGATACATAATTTTATTACTTACGGCACGACCGCATTTGTTTAGAATTTTCAAAATGCCACTGGTTTTTGAATTCGCCTTTCTTGTAAAAAAAATGAGTAAATACACTTTATGTGCTTCAACTGATGACATTATCAATTACCATCTGTCTGCCAATGATGGTGATTATTTCAGAATAGCACACACGATTTCAATGTCCATGTTTAGCATTAGAAGTTTATGTTTTTTAATCTATCTACAGAAACTCTATTCATTTATTTATTGTTTGTCACAGGTGAAATGTTAATTCTTACAATTAGCGTTTTAAAATCACTGTGACATACTCATAGGGTGTACAATATTTATATGTATAACAAAAATTATTGTTGATTATACAACTATAATGCAACTACACTCTTAATTATTTGTTGGTGGTTGTTATCTATTGCATTGGTTGTTTTAGTCAACCTTATTTTAATTTACATTTATTATTACATCATTATTTCGGTCACGCAATTTACATTAAATAAGGAAATAAAATAAAAATAAGTTTAAAATGTCAAGTTTTAATCAACCTCATACTTACTTCATTCATAAAATCGGCCTAACTCTAAAAAATCTACACACGGGTCCAGCAGACCCCCACCAGCGTTACACAGTTACATCAACCCGCTGACAAGTTGACGGCGATTGGCACCGAGCACGGCACATCGGCATCCACGATATGGTTAATTAGTAATAAAACCTTGCCTTCTTCGGTCGCTACGACCATCGCGCTTGAGGGTTATCTCTGATACTTTGTTAGCAATAAATGCGTGTAATAACACTGCAATTGTGAATCGATTAGAATAGGCCGCCATTTTGAATTATATTAATCCGTGGGGTTGAGATCTTGAATGTTCTGTTGGTTCTGGTTTTTATGGCTTATGTTAGTAGGTTCTAATTTCTTCAATGGTAACTGGGTACTGTATTATGTGGGTGTATTTTTTGTTTGACTAGCTTCTCCTTTCGCCTTCGTTCGTATGGACGTCAATTATACCATTATAATATGACATATCCTATTGCAGTCGGTTATTACCGAATGCCAATTCACGCCAATTTCAAGCCAATTCACGGATCCGTAAATTGACTTTCAAACCTTGCTTGTGTTTTTTTTTCCGATTCCAAATATTGTTGATTCAATAATAAAATTTACCTACCTCAGTGAGTCTTTCTATTGTTTATCTTGGATCCCAATTGGTACCGTGGTCATGACAGTAGTAAAACACTGTTAAAAACTCCCTTAACCCTGGAGTAGTCGCGTGGGCTACATATGTAGCCCACTCGTACAAAATCGAGAATTTCTCAGAATCGGTAAGCGTTAGGTTTCTGCGCCCCCAGGTACTTTCGAACGAATATACGAGAGACACGCTAAGTGTAGGGCAAGCGTCAGTCGCAAATGGTTGTGTCACAGGACTTCAGTGAAGTGCATAGACTACAATTGTAGCCCGCGCGACCAATTACGTAAGTATTTTTATCATGTCTAACTTTTGTGTTATTATTAATTTTATGATAATTAACTTAAATTCGTTATTTAAACTTTGTTTATTATGTTCGGATTGATGTAAAATGTATAATAAACGAGGTGCACCGATTGAGGCATGGCTGAAGATGATGAACCGCCTCAGCAACGCGCGCGCATTGACACATACCGGAGTTGACAATACATTGTGGTCAAAAACGATTCCTCTGAATAGAGGATTTCTCTATGATTCACAGAAACCAAACCAACTCCCTCGGCAGCGACATTGAGTAATGTTGTGCGCCGTTGCCATGACTTTGGAAGAGCGCGCAGTAAAAGCACCAGAAAGATGTGCACCGCGTGTAACAAGTTCGTATGTGGGGATCATTCGAAGATTATGTGTCTGTCCTGTGCAGAAAATTGAATTGTTATTGTGATCTCAATTAGAGCGAATCCCGTGATTTTTATGCCAATTTAGAGAGGCTTTTTATTTTTGTTGATTTTTTGTAACACAGAGGCTGTGATTAGGTTATGTTAATCATATTTAGTTAAGAAAACTGTACTGATTATATTTTCATACGTCTAATAAACCGTTTATGTTTATGAGTTTATTTATTTCAATTTGAAAATGGACTACGTATGTAGCCCATGCGACCACTCCTGTTACTTTTAGGTGCGCGACTACTGCAGGGTTAAGTTTTTGTCAATAACTTAGGTAGGTATTGTAAGAGCTCAACTTGCTGGGCTCTTACGGTACCGGATTGAGGTATAATTTATAACGTGTTGGGAAGAGGGGGATACTTCAATCAAAGAAGGACTCAGTTGTAATCGCTCTATTATTTATAGAATAATACGACTGCCTCTGACGGCTGTGTGCTATACCTACCTACAATCTGCTTGTCATATAAAAATAAGACTAACTTCTAAATACGAAAAGGTTCTCGAACGAATCCAGAGTGTTTAGACGAAGTCATATAGTCAATGCGTTTGGACAAGCGTAGTGTGGGACGCCCTGCACGATGGTCCGACGATTTGAACATGGTGGCAGGCAGCGGATGGATGCGGACTGCCCAAGACCGAGTTGGTTGGCTATCTCTGGGGAGATATCTTTCAACAGTGGACGGCAATAGGCTGATATGATGATGATGATAATATAGTCAATGGTTTCGATCAGCAGCCTGAATTAAGCCATGCAAGCTTCAACGTAGGTACTGTAGCGACTACGCTACAGTACCGGGTCTAAGCTACGTCAAATGAAACGTAGGAATAACTTTCAGAAGACTATATTATAATAATTATCAGCGAGAGGTGATTTACATGACCGCAGCTCTGAGCCGAGCTTGGGTCTGACAGCCTTCTGTCATTATATAAAAACTATCTTCTACGATTTGAATTTATTCTAGAAGCTTGCTGAGTGTTCTGTCATAGAGTATATTATCTAATGGCTATTATCTCAGAAACACATCACATCTCTACAGTACTTACCTCTACTAGATAAAAGACGGTCGTCAATGTTAGTTTGGTACATGGTATTCCTATAAACATCGGCCGTTAGAAAAAAATAATTTTCCATCTGCGTATTCACAGCGCTCATAAATGACAAGATATGCACTAATATAGCAGACGTTACAAGTCATTAAGAGGAAACACCACGGGCTAGAGAATTGAAAATTAGGTATTTGTAAAATCTATTGCTGTCGCGCGATGCCCGAACACGAACCGCAGAGCGCGATAGAGACAACTGCAGCTTTGACCGAAAATACCTATTAAAAGTACACAAAATCAATGATTCGTAGTCCCCTGATTTCTTCTCCAAAACCTAACCGATTTAACTGCTTTTTTCATTAAAAAATAAAGAAAGGCTTTTGCCGTGTTTCCATGTTTTCTATTTTTTATATAATCAAGTCAAATTTGTTTTCTGAATGTTTGAACACAGCGGAAAATCATGCCAATTTTTTAGGTTTTTGAATATACATATCTCTTTTAATAATACATTTATGAGAAAAAGGAAAACATAGGGACATGCCAATAGTAGCCATGGATCTTTAAAAAAAAAATTATTGATCTACTGGCATTATCCAGGGAGGAAACAGGGGACTAAGTTTGTATGGAAAAACGGCCCTTGTGTTTCCTCTACACATGTAAATACTATGTTTTTTAGTAGGAATCTTAGTCAGTGTTGGTAAAAATCGTTAATTGATATTTTTATTTAAATTCAATCAACATCTGTATGGAAAAAGGCAACTAAGTCTCAAAACCGTTACCAAATTAATATCATTAATTGCGAGTCCGACTTATCGTTGTAAACTTATTTGATATTATTATTTTGATAGTAGTTAGATATCAACACTCTAAATATTTAGCAAATTAGGACCATCTATTTCAATCTATAATGTATTTCAATGACGATTTGATAAACTTACCGAGTACACGCGTTTAGTAGGGTGAATACCACTGTTGTTCACAGTCACTGTCACACGTCTGTGTCATAAGATTTATTTTAATTATTATGAGAAGACGACAAATAGTACAAAAAGGTTAGTTTCAATGGTTAAGAGGGCCCTTCCTGGACCGTCTATCGTCAACGCGAGTATGATTGAAAATTTTGAGTGAGAACGCGAAAACATCACGCGAAAACATCGCACGAAAACTGGCGCGCGGAGATTTCACAAAACTTGTTTCAGGAAATACGATTAGGTACCTATATGTCAAAAATAAAGTGATAAATAACTTAAGCACAGAACACACATGACTTTAGTTTCGGAAGTCGGTGGCAATACAAACCAACAAACAGAACTGATAACCTCCTTTTTTTCGAAGTCGGTTAAAAAGCAGCGGCAGGTGGCTGGCAGCGGATGGATGCGGGCTGCCTAAGACCAGGTTGGTTGGCGATCTCTGGGGGAGGTCTACGCTCAGCAGTGGACGGCAATAGACTGATATGATGATGTCAAAAAGCCTTACAAGTTTTCGGTAAAAATGTTTGTAATTTAGAGTCTCCATTACATGTGCAAGGTTTTTATGACGATGTTTTCTTTACTTTTTCAATGTATGAGTATATTATGAACGGCCAAAGTTCTGATAAAATTTGTGATAAAACTGATTTTCAGACGTCTTTACTGAATTCGTTTCTCAAAAAACTTCCTTTTTATTACATAGTGACCTAGGTATAACAGGTTGGCCGCCCTTACCTATTATTTACCTACTTAGACATTATCGGCCAATAGAAAGTTAAAAACGGTATTTACAACGCGCCAAATTGATTATGTACAAAATGAGGTAACAATACTACAGTTACAGCCTAATTATCGCGAATAAATACTGTTATCGTGATTATATAAACATTGTTAATTAATGAAATAACTTGATTGCGTAAATTTGCTAATTATTAACAAAACAACATTTAAGTTCGTTTTTAGTGCAGCTGATTAGTTTGTAATGACATCTTAGAGTTTTTTTGTGAGTATTAATTATGGTTATTTTTCTAATTAACGGCAATGTTAATTACTAGTATTAATTGCAATTTTCTTTATTAAGTTTATCATAAAAGGTTTTCTTGAGTAACGTAATTTTGGTATTGTAAATGTAATTCTTTCAATGTTACTTTGAATTCTAAATTTAAAAAGAAAAACATGTCAGTTGGTCAGGATACGTCAGCAGCACTGTCAGTGACTTTGACATTAACGTAATGGGTTAACCCTTAAAATCTTATAGGGTAAGTTCGTAACCAACCCAGGGAGTAATGCCCTGAGTTTTTACAACTAAGTAGGTACTTTACAATTACCATAAAATTCTTCTACAAATCTTCATAAGATACGTCATCTTCAATGTGCGTTCTTAAACTGGCCACTGACTGGTGTACTCACCTTTCACATAATCTGTGTTAATAAAAAAATAAACAGACTATTAAAAAAACAGGATCGACAGAGAAAAACAAATGCATGTGTTATCAGTTAAATGTGTAATAAAACGTTAATTGTCTGCAGTAATTGCAATAAAAATTAAAAGTTATTGCAGTATGTTATCGTCGGGTCACGGAGATAGGACTATGTGTACGTAAATGAGTATAGATTATGCGATTGATTACTGGGTTAATTTTTGAACAGTAGGAGTTCGAATCCGAACAAGTATCAATGTAACTTTTTCATTCCATGTGTACTTTCTAAGTTTTCTTGGACTTCGTTGGCTTCAGTGAAGGAAAACAAACCTGGACTTACTCGTAATTGATATTATTATTAAGTCTCGTTTCGAAAAACCACGTTCAGCAAGCGAGTCGTCGACCAAAAAGTTCAAAGTCGCCATTTCCAGACTTTGTTGGGGTCGGCTTCCAGACTTACTAGATGCAACTGAATACCAGTGTTTTACATGGAGCGACTACCCCTTGGTAAGACTGGCTGTCAGACATACTGGCTTCTGACTACCTACCCACAACAAATGCCAAAATTCACGAATGATAGCCGGAACCAACGGCTTTATGTGCTTTCCAAGGCACGGAGGGAACTCAGTATGAAATGGATGGTCACCCATCCACAGACCGACCGCGTCAAGCGTAGCTTAACCTTTGACCGATCGATCTATTCGGCTTTTATTTAGACACGAGCTCCTTTTTATCCAAGTTAGTCAGTTTACCAAAACCGCTAAATAGTAGATAATTATTATAATTTTATGAGAGCCTATTTCATAGATTATTTTATTCCTTACTAGCTGACCTGACAGACGTTGACCTGTCAATAGATTTTTCAGTTTTCTCCTGGACTATCACAAATATTTCAAGACCAAAATTAGCCAAATCAGTCCAGCTGTTCATGAGTTTTAGCGATACTAACGAATAGCAATTAATTTTTATTATATAGGAGATTAGTTTGAGACCTTGTTACCAATCCATTTCACAAAATTAACAACAAAACATGTGTTGGTTGGTCGCTTTTAAAATAATCAAGAAATAATAAGCAAACGTGCAAAGGTCGACACCTATGCCCAGCTTATCGATAAGTAAAAACTATGACTTCATGAATTTCTTTACCGCTCATAGTTATTGTTCTGACGACTGCATATGATAACCTCTGATTTCTGCATTCCTAGTACTTCGGCGACGGGAAATAACGTAATTAATGTTTTTTTTTTATATTTTTGTTTACCGGATGAATAATTAAAATTAATCTTCGAAACATGGCGTCAAAGGTCAGAAATGATTATTTCTTTAGGTGTCGTTAAAAGCACCAAAGGCCCACCATTTTTAGTTTTTATGTTCCGTGCCTCAAAAGGAAAAAAACGGAACCCTTACAGAATCACTTTGTGGTCCGTCTGTCTGTCTGTCCGTCTGTCTGTACGTATGTATGTCAAGACCCTTTATCTCGGGAACGCGTAAAGGTAGCGAGTTGAACTTAAAACCATATACTTAGGTCTACGGTCCCTTGAAGCTGTGAAAAAATTAAACGTCTAAGTTAATGTGAAAAAAAGATACGGCCGTTTATGTCGCAAAAAACGTACATTTCGACACTCTCAAGAGAATCAAAATTTATAGGGTACTTCCCCGTGACCTAGAACTATAAAATTTGGCAAGTAATATCGTCTTATACTATAAATATAGGGAAAAGTCTGAAAATTATACATTTACGTAATTATATCATAAAAAATATTCTATATTTGTAACGAGATTTTGTCCGCGATTTGGTCCATGTGAATGTCGGTTATCGCGATACAGACGAAGTCCCGGATTAAAAAGTACCCTATGTGCTTTCCTAGGGCTCAAGCTACTTTCATACCAAATTTCATCAAAATCAGTTCAGCCGTTTCATCGTTGAAGCGTAACAGACAGAGTTACTTTTCAACCGATTTCAAAAAGAAGGAGGTTCTCAATTCGTCTGTATGTTTTTTATTTTTATTTTGTTTTTTGTATATTTGTTACGCGATTTCTCCGGCAAAAGTAAATCAATTTTGAAAATTATTTTTTTGATGGATAGGGTATATATACCTCAAGGGTGGTCCCGTATAAATTTTATCGAAATTGATTCAGCACTTTTTGGAAAAATCGACAGTAAGCAAAAAAAAATACATGAATGATTTGTAATGTTCTCACCTTGTACAGACGCCAGCACATCAAGCCATACCTAACTGTCAAATTTTCCCAATGAAATATGAACCTTATGTTTTTGTGATAAAGTTGAAAATGTATCAAAGAAATTTGACAGATTGTTGTAGCCTGATGTGCAGGCCTCTGTACTTTCGATCTCTGTTTTGACTGTGTTGCCATTTCTTAATGGATTTGGATGATAAGTAAGTGCTAAAAAGCGAAAAATAAAAAAGCTTTTTTTACAAAAAAGACAACCGCCTTCAAAAACCAGAAAGCGAAAAATAATTTTAAAACAGAACACACATGACTTTAGTTTCGTCGGTGGCAATAAGTCGGTGGTAATACAAAACAATAAATAGGTAGAACAGCTAAGCCACCGACTTCCGAAACTAAAGTCATGTGTGTTCTGTTTTAAAGTTATTTTTTGATTTTTGGTTTTTTAAGGCGGTTGTCTTTTTTGTAAAAAAGCTTTTTTCATTTTTAATATTATAGTATGGAAGTATGGATAATATGTATTATGTACCTACAACCCGCGGTGAGCGAGTCCCACTCGCACTTTTGCGGTTGTTTTAAAGGTTACCCTTTAAAACAACCGGGCGTAACGGCCATCTTATTTCATCAATCGAAGAACCGATAACCGATGGGGAAGAAAGGTTCTCTAGTGGCGACCACGAACCGGAAGACTCTGGATTTGTTCTAGAACCTTTTGGTATTTAGAAGCGTTAGTCTTATTTTCATATGACAAGGTGTGGTTTGACCTGGAGCCGTCAGTGACCGACGTGCTCTTTGAATATTACAGAAGTGCTTATTTGCTTTGCCGTGTTTAATTCCAAGAACTTCCTCTAACACAAAAAATTATACACCGTTCCGGTACCGTACACACATAGATCACGAACATAACAATCTAGAATGCAGATGAACACTCTTCATTGACAAGGATTAGACTTTATAAACAGAATACTCAAACGCTTACCCTGAGGTCAATATTTCGGAGTTAGCGCTTGCATTAATCACACAGAGAGCCCATTTACCCAGTTATTTTCCATTATATGCCAATACTGCCCTCATAAGCCAAAAAGCGGTATCTCAAAAAAATACAAATTTCTGATTTTTGTTGCATCTGATAGCTTAACAAATTCCCTACAGGTTAAATGAAGTTACATGGCGCTATCTCAACCAGAAACCACCTAAAACCTACTAAGAAAATATTGCATATCTCAAATTTTTACAATATTACTAAGGAGCTGAGAGGTATATCATTATTTTTAAACACAATGGCCGTATATTTACTTACGGTGGAATCGCTTAGAAAAGTTCTTATAATTGCTGGCCAAAATTTCTAAGAACATTGGCGGTATCTGTTGAATGCGTAGCGAACTATTGATACGGCTCTTGCGCTTAGTAAAATTAGGCGAAAATAGTTCGCAAAATGTGAGATGCCGCTGCACTCGCAGAGTTTGTTGCACAAAAATAAACGCTAGGTGATGAACAATAAGGGCGATATTTAAATGCAAATCTATCAATCAATATTACCATTTTTTACTGTTCCACCGAGATGCCAAAAATATAATTATATGGGTTGATAACTGTTCAGCGCAAAATAAAAACTGGACATTCTTTTCTTTTCTAATTTATATAGTTAACTCGGGTGAAATAAATGCTGACAAAATTGTTATAAAGTTTTTTGAAGCCGGCCACACTTTTATGTCTGCCGACTCATTTCATCACAGAGTTGAATTGTCTATGAAGCGGATGAAGAATAAGATTTATGACTTTGAAGATTTTTATACCGCTGTGATTAGTGCTGGGAAAAATGTGATTCCAAAAAAAATGGACCACAATGACTTTTATGAATGGCAAGATTACACAACGCAATACAAACTGTCTCGCCTTAATCCACGTCCTTATATCTGCGATATAGTGCAAGTGGAAGCTACGAGAGGTAGTTTCGATTTCTATTACAAGACATCCTTTGATAGTGAATATATAACTGCTAGTATTATTGGAAACAAGATTTTAAAAACGAATGTTCTTCCACCTCCAAAGAAGAAAACCATGCTTAACGGAATTTCGCAAGTCAAGAAAAACAATATTTTGAAATCCCTTCAAAATATAATACCAGGCAATAGACTGTCCTTCTGGAGGGAGCTCCCTACTTCTGACTGATTTAAAACATAGATGCCGATTTTCAAAATTTAAAATTTTCTGATTATGTTAATCTTAAGTTTATTAAAATTATTTCCAAATGCACTTTTTTCGTGTTTTATTTTCTTTTACATGGATTTTTAGCAAAAATGTATAGAAAAACATTTGTATGAAAATTTCTATGAACACACTATAACTAAAAGCGGTAACTCATATTAATAAACATATTATTCGAAGCCCAATAGCGGTATCTCAAAAATGAGGTAAAAAAAACATATTTTTCCATTTTTTAAAAACATCAATAAGAAATATGGGTATGAGTATCTAATATTATAAATTAATAATTTTAAAACTACTTTACTATGTTGACGCGAAATCAAAAAAACTAAAACATGAATTTTCTCGAGTCTCACTTTTTTGAGATGACGCTTTTTGGCTTATGAGGGCAGAATAGTCGTTAGAAAACAAAATCAGTATTTTATTCCATTTTCATACGACTTCAAAAAAAGAAGGGGGTTCTCAATTCGTCACGTATATATTTCTTTTTATGTTTACACCACGCATATTTTTTTTGCAGTGTAGACCGATTTCGATGACTCTTCTTTAATTGATAGTGTATATCTTATAGTTGGTCCCATATATATTTCAAGAAACTATTCCATCCGGGTAGATAATTAAGAGATGATTGAATGTTATTGGTGTATTTTTGGTAATTTGTATGATAAAAAGTAGGCACTAAAAAGCGAAGAAAAGCGAACAAAAAAGACAACCGCCTTCAAAAAGCAAATAAATAACTTTAAATTCGCAAGTCGGTGGCAATACAAAACAACAAACAAAACCAAAGCCGCCGACTTGCGAATTTAAAGTTACTTTTTACTTTTTGAAGACGGTTGTCTTTTTTGTAAAAAAGTTTTTCACTATACTTTACAATACTTACCTTACTAAAAACAACTCGACCTTACACCCTGCCAGCTCTTTTACATAAAATCAATTCAAAACCGTCGCAAACGCAGTCCCCGGGTCATAGTATTGATACTCCACTAATTTATTGCAAACACAATCACTTTTACTGCTTTCGCAATTACTTCGTTTCCTGCACAAATCACTATTAATAATGTTATTAGTAATTTTACTGCGGTTTCCGAGAAATTCAATTTCTTATCAATGATGGGGTACGTCAGTCCGGTTTCCATTAACATTCATACTAGAATTATTTTTAGAAACAAATACAGATGAATAGCAGTTATTTAGTGCCGCAAAAAGATAGCCTATAGATAATCTTAGTACATAGACGATTAACTCTCTTACCATATAGACGTCACGATTTCACGATCAATTTCAATAAGCGACGTATTGACTTCGACATTTATTTTTTGTAACCGTGTACAGACTTTTATATTTATATAAATTGTAACAGCTAAAGCGTGAAGAGCGGCTAGTCTGAAGCAGTTGGAAACTTGAGTGTAACCTCGAGCTCAAACCAATTGAGCAGACTCTACTGGTTTGCAAACCTGGCTACATCTGCCCGCGTAGCATGACCACGCTATGTCTACGGAAGAATAGACATACTGACGGGAAGAATAGACAAACTGTACTTGCTAGCTTGTCTATTAACCCCTACAAAAAAACACACGCACACACACACACTTACACATACACTCACACACGCTTACATATACACTCACACACACTCACGCAAACATACAATAAAAAAAAATTATAAGTAATAGCAAATAGTTTTCACCTTAATGTTTTTGTATTTATTTTATTGCTTTTGTTTTTAATTTTATTTTTAGTTCTTTTTTCTTTTTTTTTACTTTATAAGTTGTGCTACAAAATATAATAATTTGCTAAGGGCATGATAAGTTAAATGACAAATTATGGGGAGGACGCTAACTTCTGCAACATAGTTTTACTAGCGCGGGAGTTAGGGAAATCTTTTTTATTAACCACCGTTTGTATCCAATAAAGAAAATATTATTATTATTATTCTTGCTGTCAGTATGTCTATTCTTCCGTAGACATAGCGTGGTCATGCTACGCGTGCTGGTTTTAACCGATTAGAACTAGGTGTAGCCCCGGTAGTAGTTGGTTAAACTTGGGTGTAGCCTCGAGCTCAAACCAATTGATCAGACTCAATTGGTTTGCACACCTGGCTACACCTGGTTTGCAAACCAATTGAGCAGAAGAAGACGGTCGACGTCAGGTCGACCGTCTTATTATACCGATATATCTGTCTATACGGTTTAAAGGAACCTAACCAAACCGAACCTCAGGGTGCCCCTGACGTCGACCGTCTTCTTCCGGTTCAAAAACACAAAAACAGACAATTTAACTACCGGTGTGCGGCTACACCTAGTTCTAAAAGAAAGAAAGAAAAATAATTTATTCGCCCCCCAGGACAGAAACACAGAAAAATATTAAAAAAAAAAAAAAACAAGAAAACGAATGTTGGTCCAGTATGAGGCCAAAAGGCTCCTATCTCAGCATGGTGCTGTAACATTAAAAAAACGTCACAGCGCTGATATTCTGATAGGGCCCAAAGTGATGCCACGATCAGATACGGACCGCCGCTATAATGAAGACTAAACCTAGTTCTAACCGAAGATAAGTAGGATACATCTAAGCTTAACCGTATGTGGCCGGCTGCGTCTAGTTGTAGCCGGATAAAACTAGGTGTAGCCGCACTTCGGCTATTAGCCGAAGTTATTATGTAATATGAAGTATTACGCGATTTCTTCGGCAAATGTAAAGCGATTTTGAAAATTGTTATTCTTATTTTCTTTTTTTTACAAGGGCGGTCCCATATAAATTTTATCGAAATTTATTGAGCACTTTTTGAAAAAATCGACAGAAAGCAAAATAATATACATGGGTGAAGTTGTAATGTTCTCCAACCTTGTACTTTCAATCTCTGTTTTGACTGTGTTGCCGTACTAAAAAGCGAAAAATAAAAAGCTTTTTTACAAAAAAGACTACCGCCGAAACTAAAGTCATGTCATGTGTTATATGCTAAAGTTATTTATCACTTTTTAGATTTTGAAGGCGGTTGTGTTTTTTGTAAAATAACTTTTTTTTATTATTTGCTAACTAAACAGTTACCTAACCTACCTGTGCTGGTTCTGCTGCTGCGGCTGCCTCAAACGACGAAAGTATAGTATCCTAAGCGATAACTTTACTTTCGAGCCGTTTGGGGTTGAAAACCTCGGGTCGTGGGGTCCGAGTGCTCGTCTACTTTTTAAGGAAATTTCCAAAAGGTTGGTTGACACTTCCCGTGATCCAAGGGCTGGTGTTTACCTCGGACAGAGGTCAAGTATTGCCATCCAACGTGGCAATGCCGCCAGTCTCTTGGGCACATTCCCAGTTGACGACGATGTGGGGGAATTTTTCGATGCCTTAATGTATTCGATTTTTTTAGTTTGATAGTTATTTTGTAATACAAGATTTATGTGTAAATTGAATATACGCCGCATAACCACTTTGCATGCTTTAGTCTTAAGCAAAAAATGTATGATCACATTTTTAACTCATGCAACACCTTTGTATACCATGTTTTATGCAAATAAATAAATAAAATCCTACTATATATAATATTATAAATGTGAAAGTTTGTGAAGATGTTTGGATGTTTGTTACTCAATCACGCGTAAACCGCTGAACAGATTTGAATGAAAATTGGCACATAGGTAGACCATTTCCTGGATTAACACATAGGATACTTTTTATCCCGGTGATATGTTCCCTTGGGATAATCGTTCTTTTCACGCGGGCGAAGCCGCGGGCAGAAGCTAGTAAATAAATAAAAGTTAAAGTTAATAAAAGTAGTATAACTTACAATAATGATTGAATTTTTTGAATGTTTAATTCAATCGACATTCTTTATCTCAATAAAAATGCATTTAAAAAGCAAATCCAAGCAGCCCTAAAGGATCAGCAAATATAAAATTATATTAACGTAATTTTTTAATAATGCACGCACACAAAATAAAAATACTTTTTCTTGTTTTAATTTTAAAATCCATTATATAAGTATTGGGACAGTGACTGATATATGTATAGGTATCAATAAATTGTATCTGTGTTGCTTTGCTAACTAGTTTTTTAATTATTTTTAATTACTTTTAATTGTAATCTGTGGAGAACGTAGTGGGTAGCACGATTGTTCAATTGAAATATTTAGATATTAAAACTATTTCTTATTGTGCTACTGTTTATTTTTCCTTAAATAAAAAAAATAATAATAATAATATGTGGGGACAGTTCACACACGGCCATCTGACCCCAAACTAGGGAGACCCTGTACTATGGGTGTCAGACAGCTGATATACATACACAAATACATTTTAAATACATACATATATAGATAAACAACACCTAGACACAAGGCAAACACAAGTGCTCATCACACAAAATGTTTACCCTGGGCGGGAATCGAACTCGCAACACGCTGCGCAGCAGTCGATCGCTCAGCCATTGCGCCAACCATGTCGTCAAACTAAAATAAAAAAAATAAAAAATAAAATAAATAAAGAAAGAAAACCTACCTCGAAGAACCAAAAAACAGTACCATTTAGAAAAATAATAATAATACCAGCCTATAATTGTCCCACTGCAGGGCAAAAGCCTCTTCTCATACAGAGATAGCACGAGCATTGATCACCACGTGCGCTCAAAGCGGATTGGCGATTTCAAATTTATACATATTAGAATATTGTTTAATATAGAACTCACGATAAATACTCAAAACGGTGTTGAGTAAGAAATAAATCACGTAGATAGGTAACTGGAAAATTATGATCGTACTTAAATGCAGTCATCCGGGAACAGTCGGTTTTGAAGTATATAGGTATGTGAATTGGCATGTATTTATAAATAATTAATTGGCTAAATCATTAACAAACTAATCATCGACACGATACATTGTTAAGATGCAGTCTGTTACTGTGTAAAAATGTTTCATAACTTTCAACTGTTCTTTTTTAGGGTTCCGTACCAAAGGGTAAAAACGGGACCCTATTACTAAGACTCCACTGTCCGTCTGTCTGTCGGTCTGATATTTATATTTAGAGTTTTGATATTTAGAGTTAATAGACGGGCACAGCACCATGACGACGTAAATGACGCTATGCTTAAGGTTCATAATTGGTTTACTGTAAATAATTTAGTATTAAATGAGAAGAAAACTAAATGCATAAGATTCGCTTTACCGAATGTTAAAAGTAGTGAATGTAACGTTGTATTGAATAAGGATATACTTGAATTCGTCGAAAAGACTGTTTTCCTAGGGATTACGCTTGACTCAAAGCTGCAATGGGGTCCTCACTTAACATCTCTTGCAGGGCGGTTGAGTTCGGCCGCTTACGCTGTCAGAAAAATCCGGCATTTGACAGACGTGGATACCGCTAGGCTAGTATATTTTAGTTATTTTCATAGCATCATGTCCTACGGTATCTTGCTTTGGGGGCGGGCTGCAGATATTGATTCTATTTTTATTCTGCAAAAGCGGGCTGTCAGAGCCATCTATAATCTGAGCAGTCGCGAGTCTCTAAGAGAATTGTTTAAACAGATTAACATCTTGACGGTACCTTGTCAATACATATATGAAAACATTATGCATGTTCGAAAAAACCTTCATCTTTTTAATAAAATAAGTGACAGACATAGTGTTTATACTAGAAATAGGAACAAATTAGATCAGCCAAGATTCAGATTGTCAAAAGTTCATACTTCTTTTATAGGGTACTGTGTAAAATTTTATAATAAAATACCTCTTGATATTCTACAACTAAATGAAAGGCAATTTAAAACATGTATTAAACGCACACTGTGTAGACTAGCATATTATAAATTAGAAGACTACATCAATGACAAAAATGCTTGGCTAAATGCTGGTCCTGCTCCACAGGCAGTTTAGGGAATTTCCTAATTGGAGGAATGTTGTTTCCTACCCCTTTTTTTTATTGACATGAGTAACGAGTATCGTTATTATTATACACAAATATATATTTTAATTACTTTTTCGACATTTTAGAAACATTGGAAACCTTAGTTTTGTATAATTTAGCAGCATTATTTCAATTTTGTAAATGTGAGTACCATGGAGCCATATTTTAAGTAAATTATTATGTGTTTGACTTAAATGAGCATGGCGGTTGAGAGAATAAATTGTCATGCTCACTCAAATGTCTCGCTGGTGGTGGCGCGTGTGTTGAGTCATTCGGCTCCCTCTAAAATGGTTGAGCTGAATGGTGCTGATTCACGCGTCATGTTCGTGAACGGGCGCTGTCAGTAGAGATTGGTCAACTCTTAACTGCCATGGTTTTTATCTTGATTATTTTTTATAGTTTGGATTTCTAGATTACCTTCATTATTTTCACATATAGAAGCAACAAGAATAATGTAAGCAGTATTTTGTAAAAACCTGAGTTTAAAAGAGTGTCCGTGGAGTTTCTTGCTCGTTCTTGTCCATAGAGACCTACCTACGTTTTGGAACGAGCAACTAGCTTCAACTTTCTGTCTAACTGACCGATTCCTTGACAATTCAAAAGTGCCTGTAAATGGTTTAATTGAAATAAATGCTTTGACTTTGACTTTGACTTTGTCTGGCTGTATCTCATAAATCGTGATTTTCACTGATGATGTATTTCTGTTGCTGCTATAACAACAAATACTAAAAACAGAATAAAATAAATATTTAAAGGGAGCTCCCATACAACAAACGTGATTTTTTGCAGTTTTTTTTGCTTGATGTCTAATGTTGTATAGATACGGAACCCTTCGTGCGCGAGTCCGACTTGCGCTTGGCCAGTTTTTTTTATTTAGTAGACCATTTATTGGTGAAGCAAAGAGTATTTAGGCCATTAACTTGAAAATGGTGTCGAGCCTTTAGAAGATACGAAAATATTCTGAAAATATCTACAAAATTAATTATTTACAATTATAAGTTAAAACCTCTCCGTTTTTGAGTTTTTATAGAATAGCATTATGTCTAGGTATGCTATTTCGTCAGACATTAATTTATTTTTAGCACTTATGTACTTACCTTCTTGTCATATTTCTAGTGTACACGTCGATTAGATAAATCCTGATTTTTCTTAACACATCATCCAAATAGACAATAAATAATCGAACATTTCAAATAGTAAGATTTTATTTTATCTGGATTTTACATCCTTTCCCTATTTCCATTAATGTTAGAACAATAATTAGGATTTAAAAATCTCGAAGTATTCAAAGCATTTATTTCAATTAAACCATTTACAGGCACTTTTGAATTGTCAAGGAGTCAGTCAGTTAGTCAGAAAGTTGAAGCTAGTTGCTCGTTACAAAACGTATGGACACTCTTTTAAATTAAGCTTTTTACAAAATACTGGTTACATGATTCAATCTAAATAGTTAAGCGACTTTTGGCGTTGACCGTACCTCGGTAATATCGGTATCATCAACAGCATGATATCTACTGGTCAGCATTCCCCTTAACCAAGCAATTACACAGAAATCAGGGTAAGCACGTTAATTATGTTTGGAGGAAGTATTTTAAAAAGCGGTTTTACTTACTAATAACCCACTTAACATGTCATTACTTATCGCGTTAACTACACTCTTATATCGGTGGCATTACACGAAAATTATTATGACTACCTTACATTTTGAAACGACAAATATTTTGTTACTATCCATTGCTGTGTCTGAACTGTATCTATAAAAAAAGATGTCGCACAAAATCGGCATTGGATATCGAATCAAAATTAGGGTGTTCGTATTTTGAAGCTTTATGGTAGTGTTTAGATCTTGCCGCTGTAATTTCGAATTGAAAGCTTATGGCCGACTAAATTTCTTTGGCAATGATCGTCGATTGCGGCAAAGGTAATAATGGAACTAAAGGGTCCTCAAATATTACGATAAAAAAAGACGTTAGGAGTTCGGAACCAAGGACCATTATTTTGGATAAATATTTTTAAATGGTCATGCTTTAGTTAGTACCCAATTTTAAGACGACTTAACAAATAAGAACAACAAGAGCTGTGCTCAGTTTTTCATTATATTTCTATCCAATCTTTTCTCAGATAACGCCTCAATTTAATAATTGCAAACAGCTTGTGAACATTCAAAGGATGATGTACAATTTTCTCCCCTATTTTACACTTAAACCGTCGAATTGTTTTCAACATAAAGCTGCAAGTTATCTTCTGGTTTTAATATCTTAATTAAGAAACCTTCGAGTCCATCTCAATTCAGTTATCAAAGAAAATTAGGCTCTCAGCGCAATCATCGCTGCATCCCAACACTATAATCACTCAGACGTAAAATCGAATTGATACGGAGTCTTTATAAATAAACATAAATTAAAACAACTCGGATTTCGCTTACAAATTGTGTCCAAATCGAGTTTATAGGTCATAAAACTAATGTGAGATAAAATGGTGAATTTATAATTAACATTAATGGCTTGAAACTATTAACGGCTACCGGAAAAACGTCGAATAGAGACATAAAAATAAATATATATGTAGATTTGATGATAAAGTTTTTATATTGAATAAAACGTCACGATGCGGTCTGGTGTTTGGTTAAGAGGAAACACTTTCTGGGAACAACCACGATATGGTCTTGATTGCGCTTAAAAGCATGGCTGTTAATAATATTTTAGGATTCTCAAATGACAAGGGGCTGATGAACAACTTCTAATAGTAATAATAATAATAATATGTGGGGACATTTCACACACGGCCATCTGACCCCAAACTAGGGAGACCCTGTACTATGGGTGTCAGACAGCTGATATACATACACAAATACATTTTTTTGTATAATATATTATGTTATATTTAGCCCACACTGCTGGACAAATGCCTCCCTTCACATCTTTCATCGGTCTCGACTTTGTGCTACGTTATGCCAATCCTTAGTGGTCCATAGCGGATTAAAAAAAAACCATGCCCATCATTTTTTTCAACTGTGACATAGATTTGTTTTGGGTATTATGAAACCAAAAAGTTTGACAGGCAGTTTTACCAAGTCTCATCGTGTTACCCAGCAATGGGATTGTGGAGGTCAGATAGCGATTCGCTCCATATACAACACGGGTATTCAGCCGCATCCGGTTAGACTGAAAGCCGACCCCAACATAGTTGGGAAAAGACTAGGTTGATGATGATGCAATCATTCTTTTATTCTTTTAAATGCTAATGAAATACCCTCAGGACTCCTCTATTGTTGTAAGCACAGGCAAGCACAATGTTTGACGTGCGTTTCTTTATGCTGGCACCTCACATGTCGTATTTGTGCAAATATTCGCCTTATTTGCATAATACAACATCGACTTTATTTTAATAACTCTAGGGTAAATTTTGTATTGTCCAAATAAGGCGAATATTTTTACTAATACGCCATCTGAAGTGCCAACATTATGCGCTACCATAAATTAATAGTGATTTCTACACCAAAAATAAAAGTCATTTCCCAGCAAATATTTTTTTTATGTTACTCAGTTGAATGGACAGTAGGTTTGCGTAGGTAATTAATGGCCATGTGAAAAGTATATTTGCATTCCATATTCAAAAACCAGGAATACGACATATTATTGGTAGGTATTTATTGTATTAACTAACTAGCATTTTCCTTGCGCTTTGTTTGCGTGATTTTTCTTACTGATTCCTAATATCTTGATAACAAAATATAGCCTACAGCACTCAGTGTTAACGGAGCTTCCAATTGGCGAAAGAATTTTCAGAATCGGACCAGCAGTTGCGGAGATTTGCGCGTTCAAACAAACAAACTCTTCAGCTTTATTATATTAGTATAGATGTGTAATATCTATTCCCAAAACCTTCACACGGTCTAACCCTTAACGGGTCGGCCGAGATAAGGCGTTTTCGGGTATATTTCTAAGTTAATTGGTATCGAAGCGGCTTGTTCACTAGAACACATATTTTTTGTTTGGGTGGGCACCTCACATGCATGCTACTTATTCTTGATAATTTCTCGGCTTCTTTCATATGCAGTGGCAATGTTTATATTAAGATTACTTGCTTCCTAAATTACTGTAACAGGTTTCAAAACGTTAGTGATATCGAAAATACCAAATCTATGAATATTTAAACTGTATTCATTGCTCGTCTTTAGAATTAAGACATCTTTATTCTAAATAATCTTCGTGTGGTCTTAAGTAGAGCTTAAGCTACATATATCTCATTTTGTTGTCTAGTAAATCTAATAAATCCAAGGGCTGGTTGTTACCTTGGTCAGACATTAAGCATTGCCGTCCAACGTGGCAATGCTGCCAGTCTCTTGGGTTCATTTCCAGTTGACGGCGATGTGGACGAATTCTATGATGCTTGATTGTGTTAAGTTTTTTTTTAGTTTAATACTTTAGGTTTTCTTTTTTATTATTTTTGTAAATACTGTACATACTTAAAAACAGTAAAATATTAGGTATTATATAATATTCTCCCGACCTTAAATACTAAACAATACTCAGAAAATAATTAATAGTGCACAAGTGTGTGCGCAAACACAGGTACACTTCTTCCTCCTTCACTCTCGTAGTCATATGGCACGGTAGCCTTTTTTTTAAATTCTAATAGGATTGCGTTTGACCGCAACTCACCTGATCTTAAGTGATGATGCGGCCTAACGTAGAACACGCTTGCCTAGGATGAACCGGTTCACTCATGCCTTGAAGATATCCAGATTATACTGCAGTTCGCACAATAAATGTGGAATCAAAGCGCTTGGTTCGAGACCGTGGAACTTCAACCATATAGCGGTGACCAGTGGCGTGCCTAGTGGTCAAAGTTAGGGCAAACCCGACAGATGAGATAGACTACTAAGAGAAATTTTATTTTTGTGCTTGTGTTCTATGTTTTTTTTTATTGTCTCGCATTATTGATTGCAAACCTGGCTTTTGGGCTTTAATAAAGGCACGCCACTGGCGGTGACCCTTCGCCGTATCTCTGCTCGTCCGATGATGGAATGGGGATGGGGGAATTAAATTGTGCAATTCCAAAAACTTTGTACTACCAGGAAGAGCTCAGACGCAGGACCAACGGCTTTACGTGTTTTCCGTGGCACAGAGGTTATAATATATACACCACCAACTCAACTATGGGCTGCTACCGAAAAAATCTTAATGGAAAATTTCAATAATATTGTACCAGTCCTGGGAATCAGACCATCCAACACCCCTAACAAGACGTCCATATAAATATTAATGAGAAAAAGTCAATTAAAACGTAATAAAAACATAATGATCGTAATTGCTTTTATGGATGGTCATTAGGACTCTTAATTACAGAAATATTGTGGCCCCCCGTTGGGCTACAGTTGCCTAATTTGGTTATTCACAACACCTGTGGGTTATATTTGATTATTAAGGAGTCAATCTAAATTACATAAATAGTAAACTTTATATTACTAGCAAAATACTAAAATTAAAATAATACATTTTAGTTTTTTCTAGAAGAACGATGAAGTCAAAACGTTTTTATTTAATTTTATTTCTAGTGATAACGATTAAATATGTAGTTATTGTAGTTAAAGGAACTTTCACGACAGTGTGCTCTATACCTACAATGTAGTCTTTTCATATTTTGGTCTTCATCATTATCAGCCTGAAAACGTCTACAGTTGAACAAAAGCCTCCCCCATAGAAACCCACAACGAGCGGCACCCTGCCGCTTGCATTTACTTATACTTCCACTTTCGCATTTATAATATTAAAGTATGGATAGTTGAATTAACTTCATAAGAAATAATACCAATACGTTCCATTAACTACGTTAAAATGAATAAATATCTTAAACTTAAGAAAGTCTACTTAAAATCTGAATTTACGATCACATAATTATGTTTCCGTACACTTTAAAGACGTTACTATTCATAAAATAAAAATGTGGCACATTATGGAGAAGAATTAACTACTGGAGAAGTTGACCCCTTCTCCATGGGGAACATAGGTCACTGGGACTACTAAATCGTGGGTCGTAAAAGTTTACTGTCCATTTTTATGTTTGTTTGTGGCCCAATATCGGTTTAACCCTCCAGAGTGGATTTGATTGCCTGCTTATTGACGTGTGGTGAGGGGTTGTTATGAGAGCGGGCAGGAGGTGTCTATTGAGTCTATATGTATCTACTAATTGTTTGAGATATATTTTGATTTTAATAAAATGTGCCTAGAGTTTCTTGCTCCATATGAACCCACTGTTTGGCACGAACAATTAGCTTGCAAGTTTGTGATTGATCAACTCCCTGAAAGTTAAAAAGTGCCTGTAAATGATTTATCTCAAATAAATGTTTTGAGTTTGAGTTATTTAGTATTGTATCAAGATGATGTTGGCGAGTGAACCGGTTCATCCTAGGCAAGCGTGTTCCATCTTAGGCCGCATCATCACGGTAAGTTGCGGTCAAACGAGAGCTTATTACAATAATAGTAAAAAAAGATTACGTATTTCGGTTTGTGAAAAACCAACTAAATGAATACGTGCTAAGCCTCAAGCTTCGGACAGAAAAGAAAATTGACACTGTATATTTTAATGTTCCCCTCTCTCCTTTACCCATCATATTTTAATTAATGAAAACGTTACATTACACTGTACAGCTTAAGAAATCTTCTCCACAAGTGTAGCTTCAAATAAAACGGCTAGGTATATACTATAACTACTATTTATTAAACAATGAGTTCCTTTACCGAAATGAACAATGACTTCTAAAAAATCAATGATACTGTAATTGTTCAATATGTGAGCACAGTGACACTATGTCACTATGTCACTATGTGTGTGTTCACTATGTCATCTTAATTAATGAATTAAAGAACTACCGGTCAATCGCTTTCACTGGCACCCCACCTCACCTGGTCCAAACGACCGTCATTCACGGTTGCACAAAGAGACCGCCTCTTGACGCGTCGGACGTGTCACGACTCTAAACGCACCACAAAATATTTAATAGTCCAAAACCTTTATTTAATAGTAGCTCCAAAATGGTGTAAATATACACATAGTATTAATTTAAAAAGGTTTATAATAATGGGATGTTCAAATTGAACGGGGAATATGATCAGTTTGATGTGTTTATTGATCGTTACTTTAGGCTTCTGTATAATGGTAGAAGGAAATAACCATTTTATTTATAACTTTTTTAAAGATAGAAAAAAGTATCTACTTAAAATTCTATCGTTCTATTGGTGGGGTGGTAATAGTGGCCAATGGCTGGGCAATAGGTTTTGCCGCTGTGGGTGTTTGATTTCCACTTAAGGCGCTATGCCGACAAAAGTGCGTTTTTCTTCGTTATTCAGGGGCTATTAACTCATTAATTAAGAGAAACAAACTACATCTAAAAGCATGCTATTAATGTTCAGTATTCTATCATCATATTCCACGTTTTTTTTTTATGTACCCTATAGGTATACACCTAAATCTCCCTGAGAAAAAAATGACTAAAAAAATTGAAAACATAAATGTATCTTTTGCTAAAGTTGATGTGCTATTTATTTGAGGATTACACTAATAGAAAGGTAACCTAAAATCTTTATAATTCACGTTTTATTTTATTTCAAAAGATCGTTTATCTTTTTTATAACAAAATAAAAACAAAAATTGTGCGAATTTTGATTCTGTGGCAAAGAGGAAATGTATGGTCAAGGTTATTTGGTCAGGGAAGCGCCTTAATCCTCTTGGAGGTTTTTTGATGGTCTACAGATAATTATAGGTATACACTGACATATTTCAACTTTCCAAAACCCGTGGGAGGTCCGGGCTAGAATAGCATCCACCCATTTGATCCCGAGGGTGTCGTAGTAGGCGACTAAGGGAAAATCAGGAAGTCCAGACAATCCTTCCAGAGATTATACATATATTCATCATCATCATCAGCCAAAAGACGTCCAATGTTGAACAGCCTCCCCCATAGAACGTCACAACGAGCGGCAACCTGCCTCTTGCATCCACCGGATACCTGCGACCTTAACGATGTCGTCGATCCATCTAGTGGGAGACCTACCAACGCTGCGTCTTCCAGTTCGTGGTCGCCACCAGATTATATTATATTACAAACAAACAATGTCACCCTTTATAATATTAGTTATATAAACGGGTAAGGATTTCTGAAGTCTATTTACACATTTTCGAACATAAAGATTCTAAGCTTATGGAGTTTTATTACAACTCAAAAATCTATCAGCCAGAGTCTAAATGGATTGCTATTAACCCACGGACTTGAAAAAAAAAGAAGGACTCCGCGCCACGCATATCGAAAGTGAAGCACCCTAAGTAATAATAATAAGGTGCGCGCCTTCAACGGATGGGTCATGCCGGTTTTGATGTACTCTTTCGGCATACTCAAGTGGACTCAGACGGAACTTGACGCCCTGGATAGGAGGGTCCGTACATTGCTGACCGCAAATCGGATGCATCACCCACGGTCATCGGTAATGAGACTGTATATCCCACGGAAGTGCGGAGGTCGAGGCTTTCTTAATGCTAAGTCCCTGCACAACCGTGAGGTATGCAGTCTCAGGGAGTACTTCTTTAAAGCCGACGTGGGGATGCATCGAGATGTGGTCTCAGTGGACAAGGGCCTCACCCCGCTCTCCTTAGCGAACGAGAACTGGCGCAAACCTGTAGTACTAGATACTAATGACCGTAAGAAGGTATGGCAGAGCAAGGAGCTTCACGGGCGCTTCTACCGGGCTCTATATGGGCCTGATGTAGACTTCTTGGCGTCCGTATCCTGGCTGCGATTCGGTGACCTCTTTGGGGAAACCGAAGGTTTTGTCTGTGCGATTATGGACGAAGTTATGATGACGAACAACTACCGGAAGTATATTGTGAAGGACGGCACGGTTGACATTTGTCGGGCATGCCACCGACCGGGAGAATCAATCCGACACATTATCTCTGGGTGCTCTCGTCTGGCTAACGGAGACTACTTGCATAGACACAACCTTGTAGCTAGGATTATCCACCAGCAACTTGCTCTAAAATACAGGCTTGTGGAATCGGAAGTACCGTACTACAGGTATGTGCCCGACCCAGTTCTCGAAAATGGCATCATCACATTGTATTGGGATCGATCTATCATCACTGACAGGACTATTGTTGCCAATAAGCCTGACATAGTGGTGATAGATCGATTAGAGCGTCGCGCAATGATTGTTGATATAGCGGTTCCGCATGACGAGAACCTCGTGAAAACCGAGAAAGATAAACAAATTAAGTATCTTGACTTGGCTCGCGAGGTTGTCGACATGTGGGATGTGAATACAGCAGTCATTGTGCCGATAGTCGTTACGGCCAATGGACTCATTTCCAAGAGCCTCGACCAACACCTAAGGAGGCTCTCGTTGGGCAGCTGGATCAAGGGCTTGATACAGAAAGCGGTACTCCTGGACACGGCGCGTATTGTTAGGATTGGAGGATTCCTCTCTCAGGAGCCCTGACCACCGGTAGCTTGGACCCTATTCCCGATACCGGTGGGCTACTATTTTTTATATTTTTAAATGTTTTTATGTTTTTTTTTACTAATATTTAAAAATATAATACAATATGTAAATAAAATAAATAAATGAGAATAATAATAATAATAAACATTTATTTCAGACAGTGAATCCATATAAAGTGTTAGTAAAGACCTTAAGACTAATGTTAATAAACTTAAAAATATTAATAATTACAATTATTTACAATATTCTATAACCTGACGCCCTGGATCGACCCTCACACTACCCACGCAGTTTATAGTACATACTCGTAGACGTATGAAGTCCGACCCAGTGACGCACAACGGGCAATCCCACCTACCGCACAACGCGCTCAGGAGACTGTTGGAGCTGGCACGCATTCGCTTCAGGATCGAGGCACACCGCTTTCGGATGATGGCCTGAAAGCCATCAATCCTCGCCTCAGCAAACATCCCCGATGCGCTACAAAACCGCAGCAGCCCCGCTAGCATCCTGAACGCGTTGTTGTACTGCACCCGCAGGGCGTTGTATGTCCTTAGCGTATACCTAACCCACAGACTGCATGTGTAAGCCAGACCGTTTGTACAAACATGCCTCACGCACACATTTACATCAAAGTCACGGACTAGAAAAAAAAGGATTCCGCGCCGAAAGTACCGACTACCGACCGTACCGATCTATGTGTGCGTCTCGGTCCGGTGTACTTTAGGTGCTTCACTTTTGATATGCGTGGCGTGAAGTCCTTCTATTTTTTCTAATCCGTGTATATTAACCTTAGAAATACTTACAGTAATAACTTGGAAATTACCATAAAAAAACTAATCACTCATAAAAATCCTATAAAATTCTTCACGTTCCGCAACCAATTGATACCATCTCCCAATTAAGATTCGCTAAGATAGACCAATCATTCATTACGTTCCGTTCATTCATTCGTTCATTCAGACCTAAAATAGCGCGTTTATCTGTCTGTCTGTCCGTCTATCAGCCAGAGGAAGTCATAAAGCACTCAGCATCTTGCGTGTATCGCTCGGTGGATTGTGTCAACTTGGCATTTCTTTATTGTAGTAAAATTAATGTGTATATGGAAGGAAGACAGATAATGTTGCATTGTATTTAATGGGAACATATATCATTTCTTTGATAAATAATAAACTTGTATTTTCTATCCATACTTCCATACTAATAGTATGAATGTGAAAGAGTGTGAAAGTAACTCTGTCTGTTACACTTTCACGATGAAACCACAGAACCGATTTTGATGAATTGACAATGCCAGATCCTGCCCCACCCATGTACAAAAAAGTAAATTATTGAAAATAATTGTAATGATTATAGAACCTTTCTATAGTAAATGGTTTTTCTTTAGAACTTGCGGATTACGAAATACCTACCCACAAAATACAAACTCATTTTACCTAAAATACAATTTAAGGTATAATCAATGTCATTATTGTTTTTAGATTTAAACGGAAACCGCAAGTTCTACAGTCACTAAGACTAATGTTTAGTTATCACTTATCAGCAATAAATAAACAGTAAGATGCTACATATTGCACATGACTTTTATTGAGTGGGGCAAAGTTCTATAGAGTTTCTGGCATTGTCCTTTGGCATGGAAATAGCTTAAACACTGGGGAAGGACATAGGCTCTCTTTTAATTCGTGACTTTGTCTGCATCCGCGATAACCGACATTCACGCGGACGAAATTGCGGGCAAAAGCTAGAAATATTATAAATGCGAAAGTAACTCTGTCTGTTACGTTTTCACTACGAAACAGCTGCATCAATTTTGATTAAATTTGGCATTAAGTTAGCTTGGAAAGTGCATAGGCTACTTTTGAATCTACGACTTTTTCTACATCTACGATAACCGACATTCACGCGGACGAAGTCGCGGGCAAAAGCTAGTATTAATAAATAAAATAATCGTCCCTCGGTTAATTTAGGTGAAGAGAACGGTCATCACATTGATTTTAGTGGTGGCTGGATGCAGAAGGCAGAGGACCGGGAAAATAGGCGCGCCCTAGAGGCGGCTTATGTCCAACAGTGGACTTTTAGTATGCTGAAGTGATGATAAGCGGTAATCCCACCATTGCTAAGGATTGATAAATGACTTCACCAAAATTTACCAAGGATTTTTTTTACAGGATAGAACTGCTGATGTTCAATGATGATGCGGTTGAAGATACATCAGGATACTGCATGCTTGACTATATGAATCAAATGACGTCATACCACAATACTAACAACGAACGAGGTCGACGTATTTTTTTATGTTTGACCAGGATCACGCATATCATTTGACAGTGTAGCTTAATTTCAATGATTCCTTTTTTTAATGGAAAGTTAGTCCCATATAAAAGTAATGAAAAGGGTGGACAATTAAGGGATCACTTAATTTGTTTGGTGTTACCGTTTCTTAATTCATTTGAATGGTATAATGAGATGAATGATGAGAATGAGATTTTTCTTGGTGGATGAGTTGAAAAGTTTTCCCATTTCACCCACTTTCATGCCAGACAAAACAAAAGACTACGTGAAACATTCATCAAAAATTATACCAAGCTTGACAATTTATTGCATGCACTTCTAAGATCCACAAGTTTAATAGTCGACCAAGTCTCCGATATGATAATATTATCTTAATGTGTTCTTAACGGAACAATAATTGTTACAATATAATTATTACGATAGGCTCAATAAATTATTGTGTCCGCCATTAATTATTAATGTGATTGAGAAATGTGTGTTTTGATAAAAGTGTGCTCATGCTTATATTATGTTTTTAATAGGCTTCGAGTCGTGAATGGGGACGTTTTAATTGGTAATAAATGTTTGTAATAATGGTAATCCATATTTCCATAAGCCGTGTGATGCCGGTTGCGAATAAGCACCGCCCCATTTCTACCCGTGGGTGTCGTAGAAGGCGACAGAGGGATATTGACCAGAGGATGGGCAGCAGCGTCCTTCTGAGTACCATAACACCTATTGTGATCGCCAACATGCATCGGCCAAGCATGTCGATTACGGCTAAACCCCATTGGGGGCGACCTATGCCCAGCAGGGCGTCTAAAGGTTGACATGATGATGATGATACTTCCATTGTAATATTATAAATGCGAAAATGCGTTTGTTTTCTATGCTTTCACGGTTAAACTATTTAACACTTAAGGAATCGCTAATGGGTCCAACGGACCCAGTCCTTCATATTTTGCTTAATAACTCTTCAACTTCAACGAACCTTACCTTTTAACGATAGAGTAGCACAGCCAATGATGACGTCGGTAGTCAGTTAGCGCGCGGCAAGTGTGTGCTATGGATGTAAAAGGTGTGTGTGGGTCCGCAGGACCCGGTAGCGACTAAATACGTAAGTAAGTGATTTTTGCACAATGTTATTAATGTTTGCAAAATTTTAAATTTGACAACATGGTTGGCGCAGTGGCTGAAGTGATTTGGGGGTCGCGGGTACAAATATTTGTATGGTCTACACGTAGTTATTCTGGGTCTGGCTATTTGTGTATGTGAGTTCATATATTTGTAATCGCATCCACGATGTAGGAATTATTACTTGTGTGCGGCAACGTTTTATAAAAAAACTCCTTCAATCGGTTGAAATAGCGGGCAAAGGCAAGTTTTAACTGTATCTTAAAGTATTTGAGCCCAGTTTGTGGTCACTAGGTTATAATAACGATATCAGCTAGTGGCGTTTTCAATGTCCTCTAAGGTACAGGTGTCAACAAGATTGATGCGTCTACGCAACTAAATATAGTACCTAAGTTAGTAGCTATAGTCTGCTCCTATCTTTTGTACTGTCATGTCAAGCATACAGGCAGCAAATTACATCATACAGCGTATTTATTTATGTTGCAATATTACCGTGGAATTGATATGTTACAATTCAGTTTCCTAATTTAAAAACCCAAGTGATTTTCTCTATGGTCGGTATGAATTCATTCTACTGTTAAGTACTAACATAAAACTTACAATAGAATCATGAAGTATATACTGAAACCAATATTCCACGAGATATGGTTATTTTCATTCAACAAATTGTGTTTTTACGGTCATCGGGAAATAATTTTCAGTATACTTGCCTACAATAAATTCACGGCAAGGTGCAGTAAGCTGAGACCTCAGATCATATTACGACACCTACGACACTCTATCTATACCAACAAAACGATTTAATTACCTACACTACTACAAGTACAAATACAATACGTGTGTGTGTGTGCGTGTCTACGCGCTGCTCGAACTAAAAGCAGTTCCCAGAGCAGTCGTTCAACGCGGAAAGAGGTGAGGAACAGTTTCGGAGGGAGGCGGAGCGTGTCCCTACTATACGGTAGTACTACTATTTATACTGTGGTATTACGCAGTAATACCTGCGATGCGATGGTGTGCTGTTGTTTAGATGCGTTTTAGCAGTAATGCAACAACACTTAAGTACCGAGTTATGGTGATGTCAAGTGAACTCCCTCTACCCTCACTATCCCAGTCCGATGGGACGGCAATCCGACACGACCAGGGAAAGATCAGGCGCAAGAGCAACGGCTCCACGTGCTCTGCAAGGCAAGGGTATGTCACAACACCCACTTTAAAACTCCGAACGGAAAAATTTCTAATTGAAAAACTCAACCACACTGCCCGACCCCACGCTAAGCAGCACTGCGACTAGTAGAGAAATTGAACAATTACTTTATTCAGACAGACTCAATAATCATTTTCTTCATACTTTCTAAAAAAACCCTTCAAAATGGTCATGGAATCATACTTGTCCACTCTGATCCTTTGGCCAATATTACTTTCCCGGACTCTTCTTTTAAAAGTGGCAACCTATTTGCATTTGGCATGGAGCCATCCAACTTTCGTTTCCATAAACATAGCTATACTAGAGGCAATACAAAAACGAAACGCACTCGGCAGCTCCCTTAAACAGAATGATGAGAGGATACAACGAAATTAATACACGTTGTAAAGACATCGACATTTTCACCAACACGGTGCCTCAATTTCGCAAATATGTTCTGTGATCTGTTTTCGAGCTACAAAAGGATCTCTAAAGGGGTAGGTACTCATTATTACACAACTTAGAGACAGCGTCTCTCGTGCGACTCCATTCTCTTGGATTCTCTCGCCAGATCAAATAGAAACAGATCCACTCCTTTCTCTGTTAACAATTTTTGTAGTAAAACAGTTCTTTTTTGTTCTCTAGTATTTCAGCCGCTTTTTTTAAATTTAATTTGTTTTTATTGGTGATTTAATGTTAAATTCAGAAGTGCTGTGCACTCCTATAAGTGACAAGTTCACTGTAATCTAATAAGTTTAAACTAATTGTTGTAAGTGTATTAATGAATAAGTCGTCGTCGATAATAAATAAATAAATAAAAAGTAAATAAATAACATAAACCAAAACCATACTAAAGTACTGAAAGATAAATCTACCAAAAAATATCAACTACACTCATCATCATCATCAGAAGGAAGACCTAGGTACTATTGAACAAGGGGCTCCCTCATAGCACGTTCAGCAACCTGCCGCTTACATCCACTGCTACCCGCGACCTTAGCAACACAAAAAACTATACCAACTACACTAAAACTCTCAAAATAGAAATCCTACTCGGTAACTTGGTTTAAACAAAAAGACAATAGAATTGATTCATCATCGCTTACCCGGAGCAATGTCGACATGAGCAATAAGTTGTATTATGTGACTCTCGGTTACAGCTGCGTTACAGATCACATAGCTTCAAGCTATTTAATCAGCGTGCCAGGATTTGAAGGACACATTGCAGTAATGTTGCAGAAGTCAAAAGGATTACAATTCACATTACACGCTCATTCACACACACACACACATACTTATCCACCACTTACAAATGAAATAGTTTTTAGTCATATCCCATTTTCAAAATTGTTCTCACTTAAAATAAGAAGCCAAAAGGATTACAATTCACATTAAACGTTCACTCACACACACTATATACTCATCCACCACTCACATATGAAATAGTTTTTAGTCATATCCCATTTTCAAAATTGTTCTCATTGAAAATAAATTTAGAATGTTTTTTTTTTCTTTTGTCTTCGCTTACATTCAGTTATTAACCATATTTTTATAGTAGTACATATGTATGTAACTAGTAAAAATACAAATCCTTGTAATTCAAAGGGGATCGGAACTGTTACTCCTTCATACAAGATAAACAGTAACCTAGTTGTGAGATCAACTGCATCCACTACAATTGTAGCAAATCTGTAATTTTACCACGTTTAAATTATATACCCATGTACAGACGCCAGCACATCAAGTCATACCTAACTGTCAAATTTTCCCAATTAACTATGAACCTTCTGCTTTTATAATAAAGTTGAAAATCTATCAAAGAAATTTGACAGATTGTAGTAGCTTGATGTGCTGCCGGCCTCTGTACTTACTGCAATACTTGAAAATTATCAATAAAGATTTTATTATTCATTATTATAATTCGCATCCTACTCGATAATCTAATATATATAAATCTCCTGTCACGATGTTTGTCCGCGATGGACTCCTAAACTACTGAAGCGATTTTAATGAAATTTGTACACCGTGTGCAGTTTGATCCAACTCGAAAGATAGGGTAGGTGTAGGGTAGGTGTAGGGTAGGTGTAGGGTAGGTGTAGGGTAGGTGTAGGGTAGGTGTAGGGTAGGTGTAGGGTAGGTGTAGGGTAGGTGTAGGGTAGGTGTAGAGTAGGTATAGGTAAATAGGCAGGTAAGTAGGTAGATAGGGACAGGACAACGTCTGTCGGGTCAGCTAGTAAATTATATTTTTTTACTGTTGCAATTATTTTTGGACAGTTGAATTGAACATAGCTTAGTTCATTTGGGTTTAGTCTATTTGATGAAATGAATATGTATGAAGGAGCTTTTGGCAAAGTAAGGTGTACGGTTCGACCGGTCATGATGGTTAAACTACGCTTTTCTCGGTCAGTCTGTGGATGGGTGACCATTTATTTCATACCGAGACTTTTCCGAACTTCGGAAAGCACGTACCTACCTAAAGTATTCTTCGCGGCCGTCATTCGTAGATCTTTGAAGAGAAAATTTGACAACCAGTCTTACCAAGCGGTGTCGTGTTACCCAGCAACTGGGTTGTGGAGGTCCGATAGGCAGTCGCTCCATGTAAAACACTGGTATTCAGCTGCATCCAGTTAGACTGGAAGCCGATCCCAACATAGTTGGGAAGAAGCTAGGCATATTGTGAGGTCTATTCGATGAAACAAGACTGAGGCAAGCATTTAATCCCTAGAATCAGGTGAGAAGACATCTTAACGTAAGGCTTAAGCTTGCTTGCTTAAAATGGTCTAAGAACTCTTGAATTTACTTAAAGAATAAAATTAAACCTTTAAAATAAATTTCATGGATGTATTGTGGTGCACCAACCACTCAAAACTTTCACAAACCAAATAACAAACTAATTGACCCATCTTTAATGTGACACGCTCAAACAGTTTTAAATAGCCGTGTCACTCTCTCTCAACAAACACTGACTGTCCAAAACTAAATATATCTGACAATAAAATTAATTAATAAAAAGATGGCGAGAAAATTAGATGATCACTTACACAAGATACCTTGATGCGCAAGAGTTAGTCTTAATGAGCGTAGTAAGATTGAAACAACTCGGGGCATAGGGCAGGGAAAAGACAGTAGACAAGTTGTGTTTTGAATCAATTTCTGCACGAAATTGTTTACTTTATTTGTAAAATTGAAAAGAAAGAAGCAAATAAGAATTTTTCGATGGTGAGTTGCTAATATAGATAAATCTATATATCTATATAGGGTGACTGGTAATTAGTGTACGATACTTAAACACGTGATTGTGTTCATGATAACAAACAACTTTCCCGAAGAAAAAATGTTTTTTGTACTGGTTCACTTTAGGTCACAAGCGTGCGCGCGCGTGAATTTCATACGGCTGTTGTGTTATTGTGATAAAAGTGAACCAGTACAATAAACATTTTTTCTTCGGGAAAGTTGTTTGTTATCATGAACACAATCACGTGTTTAAATATCGTACACTATAAACTAGTCACCCTATATAGTTTTTTGTGGTTTTTAATTTAAGGTAAACATACAACTTCTGAAGGAAGATTCGTTGGACATCTCGTAGAAAGTATTTTCGATGCACTAACGCATCTTCGGTTGTGTGTGGTTGGATGCTTATTATCTGGCGTTATGCGACCAATGATGCGTAGCGCATTTTTTGTCAGATATGTACACACCCCTTAGACTAGGGAATTTTTGGTTTTATTGATATTTCTGGACTAGAACTTAGCTTTATGGTCTATATTGTACTAGATAATGCAGGAAAGATTTTGTTTTAGTTTCAATTATTTTTAGCTTTAGAACTAAGTTGAACTTATAGCTATCTACATTTAATTCTTAACTTTTGAGGTTTTTTACTGTACCAATATTTTAAACCTTTGAAAAAGGATAAAAGCTTCGATTGATTCCCAAAACATTTTCGTAGGCTTACCAGTTATCGAACGAACTTAAACTACTGCTCTTCACATTTACTACACCACATTCCCGAGCCAAATTCGAGCCGACACGATTCGTCTGAAACAAAGCCAGGCTTGTGGCCTGAAAATTAACAGGCACGCAACATTAACGTGATTAATTTAGTCAATTAAGTGGCAGGACCGCCTCCCGTACTAAATGAATAAGTTATTTTTAATTACGGAGTAATTGTACGTACGGCTTATATTAATTAGAATGTAATGATATGGCGATGGGTTCCTTTCGTGGGTAATGATGTGAGTTCATGTAAGCCGGGCTTTTGATTGGTGTTAGTTTGGTTGAATATTGTTGGGATTTTCGTTGTATTTACTGTAAGAGTTCAGACCGTGCTGAGCTCTTACTCTTACGGTATTACAGTACCGGATCGTTGTATGCATTCTTGTGTTGTGGAGTAGTACTACTAGGAGTCGGAGGTTCCTTTAAATTAAAGAGGAGAAAACGAGAGGATACTTTTATATTGAAAAAATAGCACGTCAACAATGCCTTGATATAAAAATACGACTAATGTTCTTAATTCGAAATACTTTCTAGAAATAATCTTAAGTGTTTAGATAGAAACCATTTAATCAAATGGTTTCGACCAGCATGCGTAGCATGACCACCCTGACAGCAAGAATATAGACATACTGACAGCAAGAATAGACAAGTCAGTTTGTCTATTCTTCCTGTCAGTATGTCTATTCTTCCGTAGACATAGCGTGGTCATGCTACGCGTGCAGCATGCCATAATCATGCAAACTTTACAGTACCTAAATTTACTACCTATATTTACTTTCAGCGTAGCTGGTCAATGGCAGTCTATATTGAGTCGACCTAGAATTTAGCAACCAGTTAGGTGCCCCCACCAGCATCCATCAATTCCTGAAAGCATCCTACACCTACAGGCATCACTACACACCGCACACGATAACAGTGCCTCATTCTGTGTAGTAGTTTCATCTCACTAGTCTTTGATCCCTCAACCCCCCCCCCCCCCCCCCAATAAAAGACCGACCCCTCAATAAAAAAGGATGCGTAGCCTTTTCTCAATTATTTATATTGGCAGGTTAACTTTCAGCCTGGCTGCAGCTGAAAACCAGTATTTTATATGGAGCCCATCTGATCTCCATAAACAAATTTCTGAGTAACGCGATACTCCTTCATAATATTGGGTGTCTATCAAGTCTTTGATTTGGAGATGACAATAAAGATACCCATCATTTAATTTTGCGTACAGGTGAAACGAGATGAAACTTTAGAGGAGATTTTAACGTTGAAATAATATAGTTTGTTGACAAAAATTAATATAGTGAAAGACTAAATATATAACTATATTTTATTCTAGTGTCTTTGTTGGCAAGAAGCTATATTATTTCAACTTTAAAATCCTCTTTATAGTTTTGTCCTGATTCACCCTTGTATCCATATTCACTCCGTTTTACCGGAAGATTAAAATTAAAAAGACTATGGTCTCGTATCGGTTTATGAAAAGGTAATAAGCAACTTATCCTATCCTACTAATATGTGAAAGTTTGTGAAGATGTTTGGATGTTTGTTACTCAATCACGCGTAAACCGTTAAACAGATTTGCATGAAAATTAGCACACAGGTAGACCATTTCCTGGATTAACACATAGGATACTATTTATCCCGATAATGTGTTCCCTTGGGATAATCGTTCTTTTTTACGCGGGCGAAGCCGCGGGCAGAAGCTAGTCATTAAGTAAATAGGGTTGCTTTTCAAACTATGGATGTTACGTAATGTTTCATAATTACCTAGGAACTAAGTAGGTACCTACTTAGGCTTAGGTTTGTGTTCAGAATAAACTTTTGACCTATCCAATGTCTTATGTTATGAAACAAGCGGTGTACCGAGTCAATGGAACATGAGTTATTATCAGTATTACGTTATTATCATTGGCCATATCTTCCTAGGGTTTGTTTGCATAATCTAACATTTTAGTATAATTAGTGATTGTTTGTGTAGTGGTAACATTAAGTTTTATGCTGTCTAAATCATTAAAACAGAGTTGAATTGACGATCATGGTTAAGCTACGCTTGCTGCGGTCAGTCTGTGGATGGGTGACCATCCATTTCATACCGAGTTCCATTCGTGCCTCGGAAAGCACGTAAAGCCGTTGGTCCCGGCTGCCATTTCTAGGTTTTAGTCGTTATGGGTAGTCAGAAGCCAGAAAGTCTGACGACCAGTCTTACCGAGGGGTATCTATAATCATGTTACCCAATGGCAGTAGCTGGGTGGTGAAGCTCAGATAGGTAGTCGCCATGTACAACACTGGTATTCAGCTGCATCCGGTTAGACTGGAAGCCGACCCCAATATACCCAGTTGACAATAAGATTAGAAATTTACTCAAACCTTTTTTACAGTCCATTCTACCGATTTTGACTTCTATTGCGTTGGTAGCATGACAAATGGCAACTGCAGTAAACAGTTGTTTTTGTAACCACTTTTTTGCCTCTAATGTCATCCTTAAACCTACGGAATAGAAGTCAAAATCGGTTGAAGGGACTGTAAAAAAGGTTTGTGTTTATGTCTAATCTTATTGTGAACAGGGTATAGGCAGATAAAAATAAGGTATTCGTATGGACGCGAAGAAAGTTGCAGGCTAGTAAGTAGGTACCTTATAAATATAAAAAGGTAAAATTTTTTGTTTTGCTTGTTTGTATGACGAAATAATCTCTAAAAGACTTCACTAATTGAAACCTACAATATTAGGACGCGATATAATTTTTTTATGAGTGATGCCCAGTTTAGTTTTAGTAACGATTGGTGTCGTTTGAATCGACTACAAAAACTTTATTAAACAAACAATAAATCTAAATAATAATATTATGTACAATTCCAAGAAAAAGACAGGGAGCTCAAAGGGTATCAAAAAACTCGTCCACATCGCTGTCAACGGGACACGTGCCCAACAGGCTGGCAGCATTGCCACGTTGTATGGCAATGCTGATTCTTTGACCCAAGAAAAGACTGGCCTTCGGGTCATGTGAAGAGTCGACCAGCCGCTTGGCGATGTCACGAAAAACAATATGGGCACTCGGGCCCCTTGGCCCTAGAGTTTCCACCCCAAACGGCTCAAATATGTAGCTTCCAAGGCTATTATACAATATTAGGATATGTTTTACTAGCACTTCGTTCGCGTGATTTTTTTACAGTTCCATATTTTTTTATAGTAGGTAAATATAGCCCACTAGCTTCTTTCCACGACTTTGTCCGCGTGGATGTCGGTTACCACGGATGCAGACGGATTTGCAGATTAAAAAATGGCCTATGTCCTTCCCCTGGGTTCAAACTATTTTCTTACTAAATTTTATCAAAATCGGTTCAGCCGTTTCATCGTGAAAGCTTAACAGACAGAGTTACTTTCGCATTTATAATATTAGTAAGTAAGTAAGTATGGAAGTATTAATAGCACTCAGTGATAAAGTAGCTTCCAATTGGCGTAAAAAAATTGAATTCGACCAGTTGTTCCGGAGTTTAGCGTGTTCAAACAAACAAATCAACAGACAAACAAACTCTACAACTTTATAATAATAATAATATAATAATAATATGTGGGGACATTTTCACACACGGCCATCTGACCCCAAACTAGGGAGACCCTGTACTATGGGTGTCAGACAGCTGATATACATACACAAATACATTTTTTTTTTGTAAATACATACATATATAGATAAACAACACCCAGACACAAGGCAAACACAAGTGCTCATCACACAAATGTTTACCCTGGGCGGGAATCGAACCCGCAACACGCTGCGCAGCAGTCGATCGCTCAGCCACTGCGCCAACCGTGTCGTCCTTTAACTTGATTATATTAGTATGAATAGTATGATTACCGGCCAGACGAAGTCACGAGCAGTTGCTAGTCCTATATCAATTACATCATCGCACACGATATCACTCAAACTGTTTATTATTTTGTTAATTACTGAGTGCGCAAGTCTTGAATGTGGGGCATCTTCGATGTAGGTAAATCACTATCATAAATAATAAATGATAAAAATTGTTTTTGGACACAAACAGTTCAAATTATTTACCAAATCCAGTTTGTACAGGATGCTATTTTTCTTTTTTTCTGATGCTGAGTTGGTGAGGTGAGTTCTCGGAGTTTACTTCGTATCATCGTGTAAATTTTATTTATTTATTTAGGGACAAAAACCAGTTACACGTTACAATTTTTATATCAAAGCTAATTAGCTTCATTTACTATACGTATAACCCACACTACTGTCCACGGATTAAAAAAATACTTAAAAGAGGAAAGGACGGACGGTCGCTTATCCAAAAAAAAGTAGGTTATGAAAGGTTGTCGGTAAAATAAAGTAAGTTGTAGTGTTTAGTAAAAAAAAAAAGCTACGAATCTTTTTTTTTGCCTGAAAAATGTTCTATGTGTGACAGAAGTCCAAAACCAAAGTATTAAGAGGGCGCACAACGGTACACTAGCGCCACTGCTTTAAAAATATTGTCTCGTAACTGGGAAGGAATTATGAATAATTGCTTAAAAAAAAACAATTTTCTACCAGCGAAATCTTTTAATTGGCCGTATATTGTCATTATTTTATCTTATTTATGTACCGAGCTGTAAGTTTTCCAAATTAAATAAAAATAAAATAAATAAATAAGGACCCTCGGTAACTGGGTCGAGAATTTTCTGACACCTTTTATATAGTTTCATAATTATGTGCACACTAGCGACACGAAGCTACAAAATACGATCTAGACTAGAGGAATGTTGCCTTTTTTCTTTAGATCGAATTTTATTGCTTCGATTTTCGTTGTGAAGTTAGGGTTTCCTTAAATAGGCTACACAACTGTCAGACGAGATACTGAAATAGATGTGTTAAGTACCTACTGATTGCAGCAAGTGTACTTAGGCCTACACGTATTTATCTTGACGAGAGAGCCGATGCGCAGATTCATGATTCTGTGTAAAATTACACAGAATTTCGAGTCACATATAATTTTATTATTTCAACGTTTTCTATAATATTTCAAGATTTGCATTCGATATTTGTAATTTAAGAAGATATTTTTATATATATTTAGGACCTTAGTAGTACCTTAAGACACAGTGGATGTACTTAGGTACATACGCGAAATAAAACTAGTGAAATGTGGTTATAATAAATATTGATTATACCCCAGGTTATACTACTACTGTATGAAGAGGCTTAGACCACAAGTACTCGAGTACTTACAGTAGTTTTATAGGTAGGTATAGCAAAACGTACTTCACTTCGCTATTTTTGCAACACAGCATGCCATTGATGACACTAACACCCAGAAGAAATTGATACTTTTTGCTTTTTATTATTACAAGTCCACATCCGTCACGTAAACCCAAATATTGCATCTTTTTTACGCATCCCCCTGTAGAGTTGCCGTCCACTATCGATACATATCGCTGCGACCCGACCCCGCTCGCTATCCGGCAATTAACTTTAATGGATATATTTAAATTAGTGCTCCACACTCAATTGACAACATATTATTATCATCGCATATTGTTAGCCATACGAGATACACTTAGATCATTCAAAAAAATCGAGACAATTTATTTCAGACTATAATTTAACTAAGGTAGAGTTCAAAATTGACTGCAGCAGTTCTTGTGAGATTCTAGAAGTAAATCAATGAAATTGTTATGGTTATAGGCACTTTATGTTTGTATTTTAATCACGTCTGCCACTTTTATCAATAGGTCACTTTGCAAAATCACCCTTATCTCAAAATACGTAAATATAACAATTATTTTAATGTACGTAATTAAATGTAAATAGGTAAATAATAAAACAAATTTTTCGTCAATATCAAAGAAATATATATTTAACTACAGAATCAAAATAACAATGTACAAAATAAAATCCTATTTACAACAATATTACAGTTCTTAGTGAATTCGAAAGTGTGGTAAACGAATTTTGTACTGAAATAATTCAAATAAAATTTTGGTAAAGAGGTAAAGTACCTACTACAAAGTTATACATTAAATTAATTCTGAACGTAATCCTAAAACACAGTATTGTCTAAACTCCCTTTAATCTATATTTACACAATAATTTACAACTTTCAATCTTATGTCAAATTTCACCGTACCTACTCACAACCATACGGTAGCGACAAAAATAGAACATATTTTTTCAATATTATTTTTCGGAACTTTTTGCTAGAAACTTTTTAATCACTGTTCGATTGTTCCGAATTAAAATATGTAATCACGTTTAAACGTCTTTTGTTTATATTTCACTGTTGGCTTGTTTGTGTGCTAGGTGACGGTGAACCGCCAGACACAGGTGGTTGGACCATGGTTAGATGCGGCGGTGGCAGACCCATGGGGGGCAGCGGTCTGCCTCCCCCCATGAGGTGGTGGGGGTGGAAATACTGCTGCAACGCGGGGTGGGGGTACAAGTGGTGGGGGTGGCGAGAAAACTGCGCCATTTTGAGTTTCTCGATCTCCGCCTCCTGTACGCGCTTCGCTTTCGCTCTTCGGTTTTGGAACCAGATTTTTACCTGTTGAAAAATAAGACATTGTTAATACTTATATAATTTATTTACTTTTATACGAATCTTAAAAATCTAAATAAAAATATTATGTACAAATAAAAGAAAAAGGCAGGGGAGCTCAAAGGGCATCAAAAAACTCGTCCACATCGCTGTCATCGGGACACACTGCTACGCTGTATGGCAATAATGACTCTTTGACCCAAGAATAGACCAGCTTTCGGGTCACATGAACAGTCGACCAGCCGCTTGGCGATGTCCCGAAAAACAATATGGGCACTCGGACCCTATCATGGCCCTAGAGCCCTAATACTAATTAAATATAATTTCAGAGTAGCTCACAATTTTGATTAAGGGAAAGTGATGAATTGTAATTTTCTTCAGAGCATTAGAGTTTAATTATTAGCACGTTGATGGCTTCTACAATCTCAAGGTAATTCATAGGTGGATGTAGGTACTTCGAGGTAATCTGATGAACCTTACCTGAGTTTCAGATAATCCCAAAGAAGATGAGAACTCAGCCCTTTCAGCGATGCTCAAATACTGTTTGTCGACGAACTTGCTTTCAAGCGCACGAAGCTGCTGAGCGGTGAAGGGTGTACGCGGCTTGCGATTTGGTTTGTGCTTGCGCAGATTGCATTTCAACTTGGCTGGCTCACCATTGGCATCTGTGACAAAGAAAAAAAAACAGTCAGATGAATTCATAAAACTTTTGGCTTAATTGCCAAACAGGATCTTCGCATAATATAGTCGAATTTTGCAATGAAATAAAAACGTGGGCAGTAAAATTAATCAGGCTAATTTGTAAACGAAACGATCTATAATGGTGTTTCGCAGCCTTTGTGTGATATGTCAAAAGAGATTGGCTTCAAAGATTTAGTAGATGCATTCAACAGATAACGCTCGAAATAAACATTAATATTCTAAAGTGGCTCTCGAAAATGCGAACGTTACTGGATTTCCTCAACAAGCATTTTACGACTAATTAATAAATCGTAAAACCTCCAGTTTTCTCATTTGATTGCATTTTTCTTGCCCAAAACAGTTTCGAAATGGAGGTGGTATGAATATGTATAATGATAAACGGGAACCTTTATTTGTAGACAGATATGTAGAGCGCAGGTATGACTAGCATGAGCTTTACTGTTACATCTCAATAACACAAAAGCAGCCGAATGATGATCGGAATGCCGCTCCGTTCCTCCGCTGGATTAATAAATCGCATAATAAAACTCATATAAAATAAAGGCTAAAGGAAACGAACCGCGATCCGATCTCGATAACATCTCCACAAGGTAATTTTTAAACTTATTTAGCGACGAAAACAAGCGTATTAGTACGCAAATCGTTGATTTTATTGCCACAGCTGGTTAGAAAAGAATTGATTAACGCCCACACATCTAGATATGAAAGGGAGATAACAATATTTCATTGGATACCCAGGGCCTCAAGTCTGCTATTACAATAGTGTCAGAATGATCTATCATTGATTTCATAATTGTTGATTTTGACAAGTTTGGTAATCTAGTAATATAATGGTGTCATTATGACTTTTCATTGGTAACCACTGACACGCCATTGAAAGAAATGATATAGAGTGGTAATCTTGTACAAAATGACAAATGAATGACTGACTTAGGCGGTAATCTGCTAAAATTTTGACAGTTCTTTTGATCAGTGACCAACCATTAGAACGTCATTGTGCAGTCATTGTTTTTAATTCGACCGACCAATGATCGACCATTATGAATTTAGCAGATTACGAACTTTTAGCAAAATGACAATGGGATCGGGTTGGAATGACGAAATTATAAAAATAGCAGACTTGGCCCCCTGTAGGCAAGTGTTTATACTCCATTCAGTTTAACATTAGAATAATGTCCTTTTATTACTATTGTTAATTCAATGTTACCATGTAAAAACCTTAGTTCATCATCATCATGTCAACCTTTAGACGCCCACTGGGCATAGGTCACCCTCAAGGAGGGTTCAGCCGTAATCGCCATGCTTGGACGATGCATCTTGACGATTGCAGTACGTTTTATGGTACTCAGAACGACGCTGTCAATATCCCTCTGTCACCTTCTGCACACCTACACCCACGGGTAGAATTGGGGTGGTGCTATTCGTGGCCGGCACCACACGTCACAGTAAACTTAGTTATTTCACGACTAATATAAAACACAGTACCAAACAAACAAAAATGTCCAAAATGCAGTTATTTGAACAATATAACTTTATAATTATTAATTATTTGGCGTATTTTTGTCTGATGCTGTAAAAATTGACAATAAGTATATTTACGATATTTCAAGTTAAGTTTAGTTAACACGGTTTTATTGAGCAAGTGTTATATTGATTGTGATGTCATCTTTCTTAACATCATCTTCATCCTTAGCACGCGTAATCCGTTGTGTAACTTTACGACCGCTTAATTCATTTAATTCATTAATCAAATTAATTCATGATTGAATAATATATTTATGTCCCTCTGAATCATTATCTTGTCCGTCTATTAGTGGATTCGTCAACAAATTTCTGGTTTTATTAGTAATTTGGGTGTGATTCAATAAAAAAAACTTGATTTTAAATTTATTAGTAGCTTCGTTCAACGGTTTTAATAGACTCTAACCTACATAATTATCTATCAACTAATTGGTATTTAAGTACTAATTAATGGTTGTGATCGTTGATTGATCGATGAACACGTGTTGTGAAGACTTTCGTTTTATTGTTTATGATACATATTTCGGTCGCACATCATTATACTTAATGAAACATTATTATTACTATGAGCTAAGCGTTAAATTGACGCTGGTTCTTTCTTAGATTTAAAAAAGAGAATTTTTTAAAGTAATTTTTTTAAAGGAATTGCGGTAAAACGCATTTGAATAAAATGTTTTTTTACTTATTAGCTAAATAAATGTTGGCCGGTCCAACTTGTCAAAATTAAACCTTGTAAAAACTATAAAACAAGCTGAACTTTGACAATATATAATTTGCATTTAGAACATTAAAACATTAGTAATATGGCGCTTCAAACGACGACGTATTAATCCCAATGTCACACAGTACAGTCGCTTAATAGCTAATGTCCCACAAAAAAGTAAAGAAAAAAAAACGTAAATTATGTGACAGTTGAAAAAAAGCTAAAGTGTATTAATGTCGTGTTTAGCAGACGTCAAAGCAAGTACCGACGACAAGACGGAAATAAAGCTAAGAGCCGATGCACACTAACAATTTAAGTGCCGCGTTTTTTTTACATAAACGCATCCGAAATAGATAAGTTAAGTTACCGCATTTTGTCCATGAACATATTTTTATCTTGATTGATTTTTTATAGGAAGCAGTGCGTTTTAATAAACGCTACTGTATGTCTTAACGAAATTTCTTGCATTATTAATGAGAATGCGGCAAAAGAAAAAAATTAAAGTTCAAATGAGTTGGCTACAGCGCACGTGTGCAGCGTTTCTTAAAATTGTCCGGGAGCTGTTAAATTACCTCCTTTAAAAATACTTATACGGGACTGTCTGTTCTCGTCCTCTTGTTAATTGTATAAAGAGATATTGACTACAGATGTTACTCCGCTGAATTATGTTCGTGTTGTTGTGACTCTGTGAGCGACGAGAGAAATATGAGACGTTTTAAACGCGTTTAAATACATTTTCCATTGTTGTACATTGTCATTTGTTTTTTTTTCTTTCGTAAGAAGAATGTCTAGCGAATGAATTATGAAAAGTGCCGAGAGTTTTTTTTGTGACAATTAAAAATCGAAATCAATTCGGATCCTGAACGTTTGCGCTGACGGTACCTACCTAATGTTTCAGTGCGCTGCTAAAAAGACAGTTGATATATTAATGAGCATGTTTGCTTTTTGTGTGCGCACCACCATTAATCGTGCGAGGCGTGGTATGTCATTCATTCCAATATTTTAAACGGGCAGCGTATACTTGACGTTTTTGTTGTCTGTACAAGAGAGGCGGGCATTCTTTGCGTCTTGCGGGATACTTAACATTACTCGTATTTTTTATTACTCATGAATGTAAAGTAATATTAGAACAAATCAAGTACTTCACCTATAAATTACATTATTTTATTTGTAGTTCAAAGATCACGTCTCATTATAATTTATATTTCAGTTATCGAGTGCGATATACTATTATCAAAATAAAAATAATTCACTCAAGATTTCAGTGAGAATAATAAAAACAATATTTATTTGTCACAAGCGCGGTTGGTTTCGCTATAAAAAATATTATCATTCCATAAACTAGAAGAGCAACTAAAACTCATTTGCCGTTTTTTACCGCAACCGAGAAAAATTGACAGAAAATTGAAAATAATAATCAGTTCAAAAATCTAATAGTGTCATAATGTTAGAGATATAGTGATATTGTTGTTAATAATTTATATGTTCAACAAAGAGCTATTAAAGCTATTAGCTGTGTGAGCCCGGATTCCTTTAGAAAACGCCCACAATATTTATCTGGTGATCAAACGGCATCCCAAGCGCGGACCATTCATCACACTCAATCTTTACCTCATAAAGGGGCCATAGAAAACGCGGAAGTGAATCGCCTATGCCGTTAACCGTTTAATTTATGTTTGAAAACTATTTAGTGATCGCTTTTATGTTTTTAGTAGATGAAGACTATCAATTATCATTGGAATTGATCAAATCTATAGTTAGCAAGGAATATTTTAAATCAGATAAGTAAAAGAATGTGATGAAAAGATTTCTATGACAAATGCTCCTTTTTGAATTTAGAAGTAAGAAGAGATATTTCATTACGTTCAGCTCTGTTATAAGGACTGCGCTTTAGAATATGATTTCATGATAATTTACGATGCAAAGAAAACCAAACGGATGAATTAAGAGATGCTTTACGTGCATAATATGCCTATTATTCATACAATACTCCATTTTTTTAAACTTCTCACTTTGATGTCAGTGGCATTTAGTATGATATAGCGGGTACGACGTATCTTGTGATCAACATCAGCATCTAAACAATTCATTCAAAGATAAATAACTTCAACGAAAAAGACCTTTCATGTTTATTGAAAAACATATCTTTCATCTTACATCCTGGTCTATGCCATTTACTTTAATGTCATCTTAAACTTATCAGGATCTTTTGTTTACCAACCTGTTTTTCAAGACCAAAAGTTTATCAGTAATCGAGATGTGTATGTGTTTACGTGATACGTGTATATAACAGGTAATAGGTGACAATTGAGTGTTTTCTATGTATGTCATCATTTTTCAACGAACTGAAAATTGTAACGAATTCTTTGATCCTTCAGCTATCGAGTAGTGGTATAATTACATTTCTGATATAGATGATATAATTATGTGTTCCCCTGATTTTGATTTAATCAGTTTTCTGAATTGCCTCCTACTATGGAAACAAATTCTAAGACATATTCATGAAAAAAAGCATCTTCCTTTTCCGCTTGTTCTATGGCCTCACCTTAAATGATCTATTAAGAGCATCGGAGTGTTAGAGCTGTGTTTATACTTGTCCTGCTCTCCTCCGTTTACAAATAGCACTATTCAATGGGACATTAGTATTTTGGCTCGTCGCCAATGCTTGACAGCGGCGTTTGACTGCTTGTTAAACACAAAACGTCATTTTGTTTCAGTTTTTGTATAAAATTTTATTTTATTTTTATTTTAGCTTGTGGTTTGTATGTGCTGTGTAGAATATTTTCTTTTTTATTTTGAAAAGTGTTTGGTTTTTTCTTACAAAAACTAGGAAATAAAAAGGTCTTGTATTTTGTTCGTATTAAAAAAGTAGGTAACACTTTGCCCGCGATTTCGTCCGCGTGAATTTTCTCAAAGATCCCTATTTTTTTGAAATTGCAATATAGCCTATAGCACTCAGAGTTAACGTTGCTTCTATTTAATAACGTTGCCTATTGCTGAAATAATTTTTGAAATCGGATGAGTAGTTTCGGAGATTACCCCCTACAAAGTAACAAACCAAACTTACTTGTTTATAATATTAGTATAGATAACAATCTTATGATAGCTAAGGCAAAATTTTATGTCAAGTTGGTGCTAATCTGCAAAAAAAATATTACGTAAAAAAAAATCTGTTACGAATGAGATAAACTTATTCAAAATTAATTAATTATTTTACTGACGCTACCGCAAATGAAGCGGTCGCGACAGTCTTGTTGCGCATACTCGGTAATTGATTGGGAATGCTTCTATAATTAGGAGCGTGACTCTCGTTGCCGACCGTACTTACTTATGCCTACTAGTAGGTTTGTCAGAGTGTATATGCAAAAAATTGCGAAGCTAAATGAATATCATTATTAAGTATGTAAGTTTTCTGTTTTAAATGGTAATTTGAATTATAATGCATATAAAGTGAGTAAAAATATAAATAATGGTACCTCAAATGCGTGTGTTTTAAAAGTTAAAATATTCAGAAAACTATATTTAAAACACGAAAACCTTTAAAAGTCAACAATCGTGCATTCGACCTTCCAAGACGTATAAAGTTTAATTTTATTGATTCTTAATTCAAAGAATTAAAACAAAAGACTATCAAATTGAAACAATAACATGGTACTTAAGCAACAATAACGATTAAATGAGTAGCAAATACAAGGCAATATAGAGGAATTATGACCGTAATTATCGATTTATAAGACATCAAAATATAAAATTATTTATTTTCAGATAATGTAGAATATCGAGATAGAGTTGTTTTCATGCATCATTAAAACAGTTTAAAAATTTAAGCATACGGAGCAAGCACAACCTTAGCAAGTCAACTATTCTTCCATTATTGGTTACATAACTGTAATACGCCATTATTGTATACGCATGGTGTTGTTTGTAAGTGTTTGACTGTCCAACTATGTTTTAACTTTATATTGATATAGGCTTGCGTTTGGCCGCAACTCACCTGATCTTAAGTGGCCATGCGGCCGAAGGTGGAGCACGCTTGCCTAGGATAAACCGGTTCACTCGTGCCTTGAAGATACCCAGATTATATGTATCGGGGACTAGAGAGGCGGGCAGTGAATTTGAAGTGAATACTTTTTGTTCAATAAATAAATCTTAATCTTATTAAGTACCTACCGTTGGTTTTAGGCTAATCTTTTCTTTAATACAGTGAGACAGTTGGATGAATGTTTGTTACCCTTTCACACTTTAACGGCTAAACGAAATAAACTGAAATTAATCATACATATTACAGATATTAATTTCATCATTTCAGCCGAAAGACGTCCACTGCTGGACATAGGCCTCACCAAGATGGGGTTTTGCCATTTCTACCTGTGGGTGTCGTAGAAGGCGACAGAGGGATATTGACCAGAGGATGGGCAGCAGCGTCCTTCTGAGTAGGTACCATAACACCTACTGCGATCGCCAACATGCATCGGCCGAGCCTGGTGATTACGGTTGAACCACTCTTGGGGAGACCATCATCTCATCATCATCATCATGTCAACCAGATGAAGAAGCTTGTGGTACCTTCATGAAGTTAATATTATATCTTCAAACGCTTTGCCGTCGTAATGTCCTTGCTACTAATATTAACTCAATACTTTGTTAGGACGGACTCGTTTGTTACTCTTTTGAACTGAATTAGCTAGAATTTGGCACACATAATAAATAGGATAATTTTAATCCCATCTTATGTTCCCGTGAGATTTTGTTTAAAGTTTATGCTATTAAACTCATATTTCCCATGATAAACTTAAAATTAGCATTTTAGTGAATGTTGCATTACAGATAAAAGTTTACCTGATACAAAGGAGCATTAATAAAATGGTGAATGTTCTTGGTTCTGTTAGAAGAGATTTGAATGCTCAGGTTTATCAGCAGCTTTTAGTTAGGCCTCTACTCTTTGAAAGGGAGAGGGCCGAAACTAAATTGGCCTGTGTGGGTAAGTCAATTGGTTTGTCCAGATTGGATGGAGAAAAATCGTTGATGTGGATAATAAAATGTCCAATGATTTAAAAAGTACTCCTAAATACAGTCTTTCAGTCGTGTGAGACCATTTGCAGCAAACGTATAATTTTATTATTCTCTCCTTTATTTTTAAACGAAGTGTACATGAAATAAGGGCCAGTTTACAATATCGTGCACTTAATTGACAAGTGGTATATTAATTAGCTACATGTAGCGATCCACTTGACTCACTCGCCACCGACGCTGACTTGTACACGGCTTTATAATTCTGTGCAATGAACATCGGCCTACGTTCGTCACGGGGTGTCTTTTATGTATACACAGCTTTATGAGGGATAGACGAGATATTTTCGAAAAAAGAACACAAATATTTTTGCATTTGTTTTAAATTTTAACATATTGTTCTTCAAAAATCGAATTAGCTTAAGTAAATAGGTACAAAAAATATGACATGTGAAAATGTGACATCTGTCTTTCATTACAAACGTCAAATCTTTTGTTTTCAGACATTTTTTAATTAAACAAATAATAGTGTCGTCGTGGGAATACAGTAGCTAAAACTCACATCACAAAGCTACTGGTTAAAGTGAAAGTTGTTTTCATTAATTATTGTGAGAACATTTTTAGGTCAAACCTGTCAATATTGACATTTTCAACTTTTTTTTAACCCACTTTGGTGCGCGCGCCTTTCCCAATAAAGTTGATTTTAACGTGAAACTTGACGGGTAAGATGTTTTGATTGTTTTTACTTAATTTTCTTAATTTGTGTTTAAAATGTCATGTCCAAGTGTCAATCAGCTTGGTTTAATTGAGATTAAAAGGTTACTTGTAATTTGGTAATGAGATCGAAATTATTTCGGAAATTTATTTATTATTCCTTCGCAACCATAAATTAAGATAGGTAAGAGTAATTTTAACAAATCACTAATTTTTGAATTTTAATTACATAGACACTATATATAGGCCTGTGTTTAATTAAAATAATTGAAATGAATTCTGATGCAGAAGAGAAGTACTAATAATTATTTTAACAAATTCTGTTTAAATTTATTGAAAGTTTAACAACAAAAATAACATTAAAAAATGACAACAAGTCTCTATAAAAATAAAATTGTTAAAGACTCTACAAGCCTATAACTCTATGGTCTACTATATTAATAAATGAACATGTTAATGTTGGTGCGTCGCTTGCGCAGCGGGACGTCCGCCGGACTCCCACGCGTCTGCCCACCTACCTCGGCTATAGCGCAATGATAGGACCAGTCATTAAGGATTCCTTCAATGGAAACTATGTAAGGATTCTTCGGATGGTATGTGAGAATGTTGTATGACGGATTAATGACGAGTTTTTGTATAAATTAAGAGTATTTTGTGTGCGAGGGTTTTACCACATATTGTTGAGAAGTTCACTATACAAATTTATAAAGTACGTGTTTCCTTTAACATAAAAACATATCTAGTAATTAGCGTTTAAATTTATTGACTTTTACTTACGCGGAAAATGATTACTTACCTTTGTTTACGACAAAAAGATTAATAGGGTAAAACCAGGACAATTGCCCCAGGGGTATAGTTGCCTCAATTGTAATTAGGTACTCTTGTTTCGTGGATGAATCATGTTATTTTGAGTTCGAGAGACTCTACCACTAACAGTTTGCTGACCGTGTAGCATGTCTCTGTGCCATTGCATGTGATCAAAGTTTTTACGAGATAATTGTCCTCTTTCTCGGTGGAGTATCTATCCTAAACGTAATTTATGTGCACTAGGTATCCCATATATTGGACAGTTGTTTCAAAAATTAGAGTTCCGCAAAAAATGCCAATAAGTGCTCTGGAAATATCAAAGGTAATAATTTTAACTTTCACAAATTTATAATAAACCAAAGTACCCACCCGTTTTACAAATAAGATATTTTGCTTTTTGTACGAGATATGAATCAATTTCATAAAATGTGGTCAACTGTCCGGTTTTACCCTACTATTACAAATTAATTAATAACAAATATGAATCTCACATCGGAAGTGTCGAAAAAGTTAAATTATTTTTTATCTCTGAGTAGGTATCTACTTACTAATAAGATGTACGACACACGGATGTTCATTAACTTTTTGCCCTAATCATTCATGGAAATTGATTATTAAAAGAGATTGGATTCAAAGCAACTGTTACAACGTCTATGACATCGGAGAGTAATAACCTATTCAAACTAATTAGTAACTAATAATTCACACCTACGCAAATGAAAGGTAATAAAATTAAATTTTACTCTGACCGTGCGAAATTCGTTCGAACAAAAACACGTTTATAAAAAGGCAAAAATATCAAAGAAACCTTATAAATATTCCACGAATATAAAATTAAAACTAAAACTAGCCACAATTATGAAAACGAAGGGGAATAAATTATTGTCAAAACTTGTAAGCTCCCGCCAATTTATAATTCCGATACAAGAATGTTTTGTTAAGGTGAACTCTCATTTGGCAGGCAAGCTGGGTTCGCAAGACAAGACAAGCAATAAAAATGTTACCTATAGGTACCTACTAATATTAAAAAGAAGTAAAGTTAGTAATTTCGCGAACATAAGCAATAGTAATCTTTAAAAACGAAATACTCTTTACTTAATAAACACGAAATCTTGGAAACTATAGAGCTGGCATTTGGAAGATTTGTGCTAAGAACGGTTTTAACTTTGACTTTCATGCGAAGTCGCGGGCAAAAGCTAGTTTTAAATCATTAGTGCCCCAAAACGAATGTATTTATAACTGGAAAATTAAAATCAATTACCTGTCTCATGCAAACTTCTCACGCAAAGAAAACTCTTTTTAAAATAATGTTCTCAATTGACACTTTAGGACTTGTATATTTTACGTTTACGCAATATACACAAATCTAAAGAGTATCAAGTTTAACTAAAATCATTAATATCCATGATTTTGCACTTAAAAGTGTGTATGAGACAACATGGGATATAAGCGCTCTTAAATCATCGAACGACTTCACTTACCTAACAAATTGAAGAGTTTACCATTTCAATGACGTTTTTTTATCTACAAAACTACCGTTCACTTCAAATAGAATATTTCGCAAGAATGGAAACATTGCGAAACGCGCCCATTCAATATATCACTGACATTATTTAGTTATGCATAATTCTTGCTTTCTTGTCTTGTACCCATTGGATGGCCGACCTTATTTCTGAGAAGGCCTCAGATATTATAATTTATGTCTCTGGCAACAATGAGAAGCTGCGCGAGAGCACGATGACAAATTATCTAATTCGTTTCGCTTGATCATTTTAATTAACTCGGAACCAAATAATAATGGAAGATTATTAATTCCATATTTAAGTATTATTAGTAATTTATCGTCCGGAATTTATTATAACATAATTCAAATGTTAAATTTTAATTCGGAACTCATAATAATAAAATAAAATGATCGTTCATTATAATCGTTTTTGTGAGCACAGATTATTCGTTAAAAATTAATAACAATTATGCATGTTTATGACAACGAATTATTTTCGCATACCGAAAACCTGAGATAACGGCCCAATAAAAGTTATAGGTAATTACGAATTAAATGGTAATTCTAATACTTTAAATAACAAGTTAAGTTTATAGAGATTGGTCTCCATGACAGGCTATGAAAAGTCTTGCGGAAAAGTTTATTAGAAAGATTTAATTAGTGATAATGAACCTAAAAAGGGAACGTGTTTTTTTGTTAATCTACACGTATTTTATCAAGACGTAAAATGACTATGCCAGATCCTGCCCCACCCATGTACAGAAAAAGTAAATTAATGAAAATAATTGTAATGAATATAGAACCTTTCTATACTAAATTGTTTGCAAGTTCTACAATCACTAAGACTAATGTTTAGTTATCAGCAATAAATAAACAGTAAAATGCTACGTATTGCACATGACTTTTATTGAGTGGGGCAAAGTTCTATAGAGGTTCTGGCATTGTCCTTTGTGAGTCAATGTCAAAGCATTCATTTAAATTAAACCCTTTACAAGCATTTTTGAATGGTGAAGGAGTGGATCAGTTAGTCAGAAAGTAGAAGCTAGTTGCTCGTTCTAAAACGTAGGTTGGTCTCGATGGAGAAGAACAAGCAAGAAACTCCACGGACACCTTTTTAAATCAAGTTTTTACAAAATACTGGTTACATTATTCTTGTTGCTTCTATTATGTGAAAACAATGCCGGTAAAGAGCAATATAAAAGGGTGAATGAGTTTGTATGTAGTAGGTAATCTCGGAAACTACTCATCCAATTTCAAAAATTATTTTACTGATAGATAGCAACTCTATTAACGAGTGTCATAGGATAATATTTCAATGAATAACTAGCACTTTACCCGCGACGTTGTCCGTGTGCATTTTCTCAAGGATTCCTAATTTTTTTGATAAAGCAATGTAGCCTGTAGCACACAGGGATAAAGTAGCTTCCTATTGGTGAAAGATTTTTTGAAATCGGATGAGTAGTTTCGGAGATTATCCCCTACATACAAACTAACAAAACAATTTTACCTCTTTATTAGTATTACTATAGATTTAATTTCCTTGCGATAAAGTTAACAGGTACAAGATATAATTATGTAACTATAAGACTAACATAACTTATTTGCTCTCTTATAAGGCTTTCTTAGGTTTCATTAAACGATGGCCTATCATAGCATATTTCTAGGTAGGTAGCAGTTCCAATCCGATGGTATGATATAATCTTTATGTTAAAACAGTAGTCAACTTTCATTTGACTATCTTTCCAAGAATCGGATGTATGCCACCATAAACCTACATATTTAATCTTAATTTTGATCAAAAGTGTCTTTGAATTAATATGAAACCTGACGGCGGAGGTATTGATACAAACTGTTATTTTCTGTTTGATTCGAATCTCATTTATCTTCAAAGTATCTTAATGCTATACTTTTTCCAGTTATCTAATGAGTTTGACGTTATTTAGGAGATGATCAAAACATTTATTTGCTTCATGATTAACAACGGACCTTTAAAACGCGCGTTTTATGCGAAAAACGAGGTCTTTATTCTAATACCAATTTACTTTTCCCAATACAAAATATTTATGGCAACACTAAATTCGAATAAACGTTCATTTAATGACGTATCAATTTTTAGAACGCGAAAGTCAATTGAAGCGTTCCTTTTTCAAAAGAGCTACCGGTGGCGGTTTGTTCGGTGCAAATTGACGGATTAAATTGCATCGCTTGTTTTCGTGAAAGAATGCAAGCGGCGAAAAAATACGAAGTTTGCCGAATGCTTTTAATGGGTGTTTCTAATTGGTCAACGCGCGGGTCGAGGCCGATTGTTACAAATTCGGCCAAAAGAAAGGGAACATTTTCAAAGAGGCCATAGAATGTGTGTGGTTTACTGTGCAGTGAAATATAGAACGTTTAGGTTCAGGTCATAATTCTAGTCTGGCTGTAACTGTACGTTAACTAGGCACTTAAACTGTTAAACTGTGTTGTTCTGTTCATTGTCTTCTGTCGTTCAAGCACCGGCGTTAACTTTTAGCGTACGCTTCTGCGAACTACTAAAAATATATTCAGTGTTCTACACGACCATTTGTTACATGCATTTGCATGTCAAACGCTCAAATGAATTTGAACTTTATCGCTTCAGTTATAAGTGTGGACGATTACAAATGGTAGGCAACATTGTTTGTAGGTGTTTTACTAATTTGCCCGTGCAGGAAGCACGGATGGCGTGATGAGGACTCAGTACCGTATAATCTTCGCCTCTGATGTTATCTAAAGATTTATTATTTACTGTCATCGTCCGAGAGATGGCAGCGCGCGTCACTGACTATGCCACTGGACTTATCTTTTTGCAAAATATGCTTTCGTAATAATTTCAACCTTAAGTTTGAGCACTAAGAGCCACGCGTTTCATCTTTTAAGACCTCCCATAGCGTGATAGGTATTGAAACTAGGCCATTTTTCATGCCTACACATAATTATGCAATTAATTTCCTGGTAAGCTGCCTTATTTAGTTTCTACAAATAAGTTTAATAACGGACATTATTCATACAGTATATTATTAAAACAATACAGTTAGAGTTGATAACAAATTACACGCTGGATGACGCTAAAATGGTAACAAATTAAAAATTAAAGTCCGTATAATCAGAATCGCAAAACATCGCCTCAAATTGCAACCACATAATACATCAAAGAAAACAAAACTAAAGAAATATTTGTTTGTGAAAAATCGAATAATCGAGACTCGGCCGGGCCACTCGAGCACTCGATCGAGCGACTCGCACGCAAACGAATCGATTAATCGCTTCGTTACACCACCGACCGCCAGGCGGAGCCACGCGTCAATAAAATACTTGTAAAACTATCGCAAAATGAATTAAAACAGATGGCGAGCCAATTAGGAGAGGCAATCGTGCGCGTACCGGGCGAAAAAAGACCTTAAACGTGGCGTCAAATTGATTTCTTCCTTACGACTTTCAACTTAAGGTGTCTATTTGGTATTTTCGAGTGGCAGTAATGGGGTTTCAGTTTACAAGCGCTAACGAGAGCATTCGAAACGATAAGCCTTTCCAGTTATACTGATAGACAAATATGGATATATTTATCATTAAGTTTGCACTGAAGTGTACGTTTAGGCTCACGTTCGCGTTATGTCATTATACACTACTAATTAGCTTAGGGAAGGAGACAAATTCGTGCTCTTAGATAACAGATAGAAATAAATAATTCATTTTGTTTATTTGTTAGTAATTTTGTAATTCCGACGTTTTGGTTCGATTTCACTGTTACGAATGGCCTGCAACCTGGGATAATACGTTTGGTCATAAATCGTGAAGTTTTAGTATTGCGTGAATATGAACGTGATCGTAAATTTATATCAGACGAATAAAGACACAAAGTGCAATTTTAACGAGAAAAACGATTTCTCTTTGTGTATATTTGTACATAGTCGAGTAGTTAGACCACTATTGCAATCACTAACATCTTAACTGTCTAAGATATTAGTGAAAATAGCGCAAATTGTACCTATTACAGAACTCAGTAATTGGCTGACTGCTACTGTGACACCCTACAGACCAGACAACGATTCGAAAATAGAATACAAATCCTTTGTAATTATATAACTAAAAGTTACTATTTTTTTTTTCTAAAATACTGTGCGAGCGAGAGAAGAGACATTAATAATCTGCTGAGTAAACGAGATAGATATACCTACTGCGCCAATTGACTGAAACTTAGAGCGCACAATTCCGAAGGCAGCTATCGTTTGTAAAGTAATAGCAACGCTCAAGAAACCAATTAGAAGTTCTATTACGCTAACAATAACATCGATTGCTCTTTACCACAGCTATAAACTTGGGGGTTAATCAACTAGTTGATAATAGTTGATATCACGCACCACTATAACTCAATAGGTGTGAAATGGAATGGTTAAACTTATTAAATGTTATAAATTCAGTCGGGATTGGAGCGAAGTGAGCTATGACGCTTTTAACCGGACTGTGCGTTTATCGATCGGGTTATAAGGGCCGGGATATAGTGGTGTTAGAATGGCGGGGAATTTGTAGGGTTATGTCTAGGGATGTAAGCATCAATTGGTACCTAAGTATGATAGGGATGTCGTAATGTAGAAAAATAAACCTTCGAATAAAGTCATCTTGTTTTTTTGGGGATAAAGATAGGACTTAGTTTTGAATTCTATCAAGGTATCAATGGAGATTTCTTTGGAGAGAACATAATGATTGTTTGTTTTATTTGGGTGAATTCAACAAATAATTTTTGGTAAAAGAAATATTTTCAACAAACGGAAAAGTTATTCCTAAAATTATTTGTGCAAACCGACGAATGTTGAGGTAGTTAGTATTTTAAAATTTCATATCATGTGTGCGTATCACGTGGGCCTCTGTTTGCTACACATTAACGAACCCGTTTTTGGTATTTTAGTAAAAGAATAATGACCACATTGCATTACCTGGTTAGTGGTTACACACGCAACGGCCAGTCTGATAAGACGTCCCTCGCTAATTACAGTCCCCACGTTACCACTTTTTACGACACAAAAAAAACACAACGTGAATAGTTAGCTTTATCAAAAGGCTAATAAAATTATAATACATTACATTTCCAATAAGAAAATCAATAATTCAATCCATCAACTCTAACAATTTAATCACTATGATAAGTCAACAAATGCCATTAAAACATAAAGTTACACAAACGCAAACAATAATTTTGTTAATCAGCAGAATACGCACATTTTCGCGTTAGCAATTTAACATTCTTAATAGACCATTATTCTCGATCGTAAACAAATAGGAAAAGGGTATTAATGGTATTTTAGTTCGTAAAAGCTACCAATATTGCCCGGAGTGGCCGCAGGCCATTGTGCATTGACGATAAGGGAACCGGTTCCTGCGATGTTTTATTTTTCAGTGGTTGAAAGCGTACCTTTTGCACCGCGATTCGCTGATACGTCCTACGTTTGTGTGAAACAACTGGTCAAATATGATCGGGTTGGCGACTGCAAATATACACTACATAATAGTGGTTTTATGTGACGAGAATTTGTTCTCTAATTTAAACATTGCATTCATGGATTGTATTGTAAATAAAATGCTGATACAATAAACAATATTAGCTCCATTCGAAATTGAAACTCCAAGAAATAAAGTAAAAAACTATTAAAATGGTTCGATGATTTTGTTAACCGAGTCCAAGTGAAAATGGTTCTGTAAAACAAATATTTGTGACGGTAACATTTTAATATTTTTTGCGCTCGATTCGCCGTGTTTCCCGCCATTGTTAGTGCGTGCAAAACTAATTACTTTTTGCGCTAATTACATTTCGCTATCTAACTTTATATTTCATTTGCGTCATAAACGTCCGTAGCATCGTAAAATACGTACGTTTTACACTTTTTAGCCCCAACACAGTTGTTAGCGAGTGTACCTACTTATGTGTGTAAAATAAAAAATAGATACAAATGTACTGCTGAGTGGAAAGGTATAATTTATGTACTGTTATGTGGCTTGAGCTTTGTGCTCATTCAGTTTACGCCTTCCTTGTAGGTTTGTTAGTGAGTGTACCTAACCAACTATGCTTTACGTGGGTTATAAAAATTATGTGCGAACGTACAAACGAGTGGAAAAGTACATTTTATGTTTTAAACTGATGGATTGTATTCGTACAGTTCTATTTATTTACTATTCACACTTTTTGCATTTAACGTTTGTTAGAGACTGTAGGTACTGGGAATTTAACTCATAAAAGTAATAACAATTGTACTTTTGAGTTTAAAAGTGAGATAAGCTTTTTCTATCAAGTTTGTAATGATATTCAAGTGTAAAAAACACGTATGAAATGGGGTACTAATGTACAAGCGAGTGGAAAAGTGTAATGTATGTAAAAAGTCGAGATTCTTGTTCATATATCGTGACCATCGCATGATGGCGAACACTTTTCATTATTCGCTTGCAAATTATTTAATAGCTTTATATTTTTTATGAGGACATTTCGGGATAACGGCCAATTGGCACCAGTCTGCGCACACCTCTAAAAAAGCACTATTTGTAATTATGTTTATTGTGAAGAGGCGCTAAATGATATTACAACTATGTTCTGCTTTTTTCATTTTTCTGTTTGTATAATTGGTCGATTTTCTCTACCCAACAAAAAAAAAATTAAAAAGACATAGTCGATATAGTTTACATCGACAGACAGACTAATTTTCATTAATAAATGAAAAGTTAGAACTTGGAGAGACTCGTAGCTAAGCAAAAACCGTACTACACTTACCGCGGTCGGTCTGTGGATGGGTGACCGAAACCCCTCTATGTCTCGGAAAGCACGTAAAGCCGCTGTCGTTCAAAGATCTTTGATAGTCGTTCTGGCTAGTTGGAAGCCAGAAAGTCTCACAACCAATCTAAACAAGGAGTATCGTGTTACTCAGTAACTGGGTTGTGGAGGTTAGATAAGCAGTCGCTGCACACCTGCATCTGGTTTGACTGGAAGCCAAACCGGAAAAAACTAGGCAATTTGTTTGATTTTCATTGCATAAAAAGTACTAAATTCATCTTACATATTTCCATATTTTATAACCACAAGTTCCATCAACCCTTTATAAAACATTTTTGCCTTTAAACCTCTAAATTGAAATATAGTCGTAAGTACAAATAATTTAAAATGTAAAATAATTTAATTTACATTTTTGAGCAAATCAACAAACAAAAAGTATGGCCGACTATGAAAAGTTCAATTGCTTGGCAAAGCATACTTGAGAATTGTTACAGCGTTGATAAGCAATAACTTCGCATGTTTTCAAGCACTACTAACTAATATTAATTGCAATGTTTGCTATTTACTGTAAAAGGTATATTTTTTTGCTATTTTATTGTAAAAGGCAGGCTAAGCGAGGTAGTGTAGACACAGCGTAGCAAAGTGCTACGCCGCACCAGTTACAGCTTAAATTAGAAAGCAGTATGAACACAATTTTATATTAATAAATTAAGTATTTTGTTTTACGAAGTATTTGTTATAAGTTTAGTTCCCTGATGAATATAATTTGGGTATCTTCAAGGTATGTGTGTACCGGTTCATCCTAGGCAAGCGTGCTTTAACTTAGCCCACATCATCACTTAAGATCAGGGCCTCAAGTCTGCTATTACAATAGTGTCAGAATGGTCTATAATTGATTTCATAATTGTAGATTTTGACAAGTTTGGTAATCTACGAATATAATGGCGTCATTATGAAAATCAATGATAGACCATTCTGACACTATTGTAATAGCAGACTTGAGGCCCAGATGAGTTGCGGCCAAACGCAAGCCATAATAGGTATTACAATATTATTAAAAGAAAATCAAAGAAAATACGAAACTTTATGTAAAACAAAAGTTTTAATATAACAAGTCTGTAAACTTACAAAAGGGCTACTGTAGAGAGAGAGACACATGTAAGTACCTATGTAAGGTAGAGTGCAAGGCAAGCAAAATGCACAAACTTCGGCGTTTCACTTGAAAATCCCAAATATTGACCCTGACCAGATAGAGAAATACTCTTTATGTTTTCCATACGTTGCAATAAATCCCTAAAATAACCCCAACGTGACTACCGTAAATCCCTACAGTAGCATAAGAAACTCATTGTTCGTGATCTCTAGTACAAAAGTACTACTAACGTAAACTATTCTACAATGTATTGTTGTACCTAAAGTTACGTATTGGAAATGAATGTGTAGCGAAGCGAGAAATGGGCCAGCTCAGCTTGCATTACGACCTCAGCCTATAGCGTTGTGGCACTGCTTAATAGCAGTATTTGTTGCTCTGTGACCATTGACCTGCTCTTTTTCTATACAATCTCATGCTTATGGAAATAAGCTACAAGAAATAGTAATTTACTTGAATTATATTCAATTTTGTTTTGTTTTCTGTACTTTACGAGTTTGCTGCTAATTAATGTGTTGAATTTAAAAGTGGTTTTGAATGTTTTGTTGTTGTAACTTTACCATAGTTGCTTACATAGGTACCATCAAAATCTTGTGCTTTTTTCGAGATTGTTGTAGAATTGATATGTAAAGGACCTACTTTATGAAATGGAGACTTAGGAACAAAATGTAGGTGAATTGTGTGAAAAATTATATGGCCTAGCCTAAGTACATATGTTGGAAGTAACCACGAAGATGGTGAATAATAGAAATGTTAATTATACTAACATCGTAAAGCTAATGAGATTGTTTGTACGCACTAGTCTCAGGAACGACTGGTCCTATAAAAAAAAAACTTTCCGATATATAGCCCATTTATCGAGAAAGATTTTAAGCTATTTATCATCACGCTACGATTCACGGGAGCATGATAGAAAGCGTGGTAAAGTTAATATATAACAGTCAAAACTCTTCACCAGTCAAAACTACTTGACTACAAAAATCAGTCAAAACTACTTTTGAGCGATTTAAATTTATCCTAAATACTTAGAAACTCATTAGGTTGGTAGGTTTTTTTTTGTGGTCCTTTTGAAACTTTTGTTTTTAAGTGATTCTTATAACTAAGGCATTTTGTTTTTATAACGCAAACGCGTTTTGACTGCAGCCAGTCAAAAGTAATTTTGACTGGTTAAGAGTTTTGACTGTAATATAATTATATATAAGACAGGCGGACGAAAATGCAGAACTCAAATTTTCATCAATTTTAAATCCTTTAAGTACTACCAAGCACAAAAGCTAGTCTAGTGACTTCATCAACAACTACTAAGGCACTAAATGCTTCTCACAATGCAACATTAGAAGCTAATAAAGTCCGATAGGCCCGGTATGGCTCGATTAGTTGGTCGTAATTGAATAGGCGTGTATTGCGACCCGGTTCCATGTGTCGGGGTAATGTTCGTGCACGCAATGAACGCAATGAGGCACTGGTTTGTGGAGTGCGGAATAAAGAAGCTGGTACCTATTAGTGTGATTTAAATGAAATTGGAATAAGTTGTGTGGTGTAAGGCACAGATACTACAATATGCTATACAATACAGATACCGGTTCATATTAGGCAGGCGTAGGCACGAAGTAATAAGATCAGGTAAGTTGACTATAAGAATGTAAAAAAAAGATACAGGGCCGGATGTACATATATAAGGGTCCATTGGGCTACAGTCAAGGGCCCCGTGAATATATGGGGCCCCCAGCCCATAATGAAGATAATGGACAATATTATGAATATAATAAAGGAAACTATCGTAAACATCATTATCGAAAACAGTATTTTTTTTTTGAGAAAATGGCAATTTGTTGGTTCATTATGCTACTATTGGGGATCCCCAAGTAGTAGCTTGGGGCCCTGGGCTAATCCCAGGCCCCCACAAACTCACCGTCCGTCCCTGCATAGATAGAGGAAGGATGAAAGCCAAATCATGTATTTCGATTAAATTATTTACCATTTTAACCTTTATTAACATTTACTTTCGAATTGTCAAGAATTAGTCAGAAATGTAGAATCTATGCTAGTAGAATAGGTTGCCAATTCTAATAACTTTTTAAAATGTATCTATTTACCGACATTTTTGACAATAATTTGATATTGATTGTCGTTAAGATGAAATTGCGACTTGATTTTGTTCGTTTTTTCTGTGACCATTTTTTTCTCATTAAACGAAACGTGAGTATTGTTACACATTATAGATTGAGAAAAACGGATTAACTCACTGTGTTGTCGGGTTCGTTCGACTAGTTTCGATGGCATCCGGCCACCTTTCTCAAGGAGTTCCGCAGGAACGCGACAGGCGGTGTCCCACCGCCAGTCGCGTTCCTGCGGACACTGCGCGCAACCTCGCGTTGCGCCCGCGCGGGCAACGGCGGGTGTGGCGCGGGCGAGGATTTTTTTGATTCAACATAGGTAAAAGTAAAACTCTAAAACTCTGACAGCAAGTAGGAATAAGGCTGAGATTAAAATCGTAGCTGCGTCCTTACTGAACATCTGTCACGTGAAAAATTACAACAACAACACTGAAATAACATCATAACCATGTCAATATACAAGTATAAGTATATACAAGTATTATATAATCTGGGTAGGTATCTTCAAGGCACGAGTGAACCGGTTCATCCTAGGCAAGCGTGTTCCAACTTAGGCCGCATTAATTTATCACTTAAGATCAGGTGAATTGCAGTCAAACGCAAGCCTATTTAATAGTAAAAAAAAATCCTTTAAACGCCAACTGCTGGACAAAGGAGGAGGGGTTCAGCCACGCTTAGCCGATGCATGTTGGCGTTCGTAGTAGGTGTTATGGTAGTCAGAAGGACGCTGCTGCCCATCCTCTGGTCAATATCCCTCTGTCGCCTTCTATGATTACACAACATTAAAATAATGCAACTTGCAAATATAATACGTATCTCAATATTTTGATATAATAATAATAATAATAATTTAAGTATCTTGACTTGGCTCGCAAGGTTGTCGACATGTGGGATGTGAATACAGCAGTCATTGTGCCGATAGTCGTTACGGCCAATGGACTCATTTCCAAGAGCCTCGACCAACACCTAAGGAGGCTCTCGTTAGGCAGCTGGATCAAGGGCTTGATACAGAAAGCGGTACTCCTGGACACGGCGCGTATAGTCAGAAGATTCCTCTCTCAGGAGCCCTGACCACCGGTAGCTTGGACCCTATTCCCGATACCGGAGGGCTACTATTTTTTATATTTTTAAATGTTTTTATTTATTTATATACTAATATTTAAAAATATAATACAATATGTAAATAAAATAAATAAATGAGAATAATAATTTATCTATATTTCAGACAATACGTCCATAAATTTTTACACAGATAGCGTTAGTAGAATACGATACGTACGTGATACGATACGTTATATATAGACCCAATTAACATTTGGTAATCATGTCAAAGAAATGATGATAGTTAAGTAAAACCAAATCACACCAGTCACTTTCCCGAAAGGTTTTTCAAGTTCTTACACAACAATATTGTTTCAATCGTCATAACATCTTTGAGATAAATATTAGTCATGCTAATGCAAAAACTACTTTTGGACAAAATCCTCTAAAATTCACGATTACTCGACTTGTACCGTGTAAACATGACTTATGTGTTGACAATACAATTTATTTGTCGGCGACAGAGGGCGTGGCTCGACTCGCTGCAAATGTTTCGTAAGTAATGATGAAATATCGTTTACATTTGAGACACACAGGTTGTAATCCTGAGCCAGGTTTTGGAATTGTATGAAATAATGTGTGAAATTGTCATAATTTTTACTTTTTATTTGTATAGATAGGCTTACTTGCCTAGGATGAACCGGTTCACTCGTACCTTGAAAATACCCAGATTATACTTATTATAAGTATTGTATAGTTTTGTAATTCTATTAAGTTTATGGTCGGAAAAGTTGCAATTAAAGGTTTTAGAATGCAAAAGACAGACAAAGTTGAAAATTTAATGGAATAATAGGAAAACCGGAGCTGAAACGTATCTATACCTACTTCTACATCTATGAATATTATCAAGCTGAAGAGTTTGTTTGTTTCTTTTTTTATTTGAACGTGCTAATCTCGAGAACTAGGTACCTACTGGTCCGATTCCGAAAATATTTTGCTAAAGGTAAGCTACGGTGTTCTCTCAGTGCTAGGCTATATTATTTTTTAAAAGAGTTCCATGATCAAAATCACGCAGACGGTATAGCGAACAAAAGTTTAGACTTAAATAAAAAGGAAGTTACAAAATATATGAAGCTCAAAATTGTAGGTGTAACTACACGGGAATTTACGCAATAAGGTTTTCTACGTTCAAATGTAGGTATATGTTTTTGCTCTAAAGCCGCAAAAAGTGTTAATAACATCCCAAATATGACCATATTGCCCATATTAAGTCTCTTTATATTAGTAAATATCCAAAAGTACCTATCACTCAATCCGTTTGGCGTTCGACAAACAGGATTTCCTCAAACGTTTAATATCCAGTGAAAAACAAATCGATTTCCCTATTAGAAACCAGTAATTTGAGTAGGTAAATGTATAATCGGATATCGATTACAAATTGTAATCGAATAATAATAATCCTGGAATTATGTCAGATTTTTTTTACTTAGGTACTACCTAATTAGGTACTAGATACTAGAATTATTAAGGCGACCTGAAGTAATTGAAATTGCATTCGATTGTGCAGTAACTAACTAGGTATTATGATTTATTTATCGAATAAAAATGTCGATAATATTGGTCTTGAAAGCAATATTATTGAAAGACTTAGCAATATTGTAGAAAAGTACAACTCACTGAACTCACAAACAGTCATTATCTTTAATACATGTGTGTTATTGATATATCTAGTGTTTGTTAAATGATTTGATATTTTGTAATCGGTATAACAAAGTTCAATTTAGAAAAGTATCTACCTATATTTATAAATATATGGATCGACTGATAATATACATACTTACATATAGAGTAAAATAGCTTTGCCCAAATAAAAAAAACATGTAGAAAACAGAGTCGAAAGTTTAATCAAATGATTTTAACTTGATAATTGTTATTGAGTAAAAAACGCGGAAATAAACAATGCTAATAGATTTTAAATCAACATTTTAGCGCAAATGTAAAAAAAAATACAAAATTATAATATATACGTTATTGTAAATACTATTCCAATTATCTACGTAGGTAATCGTATTATGTAGTCAATGAATTATACAAAACATTATTTACATTATTTTCTCTTCAGTAAAAAATAAATTGAAACAACTACACATACAGTAACATTAAATTTAACCCTTTCAATGCGAACTTATACAATCACAAAATCTCTCCGAATCCCCGTGATCCGAGCGGGTTGTCGAAACCGATGTGCTATTGTTTACGCATCCAACTGATCCGTTATTTATGTACGGCTTTTGTTCTCCGCGAGACACCGTTTCTTGAATCCCCGGCGACGGAAGGGTTAACGGGTTGCCGAAACAAGATGTTCAGACGTAAATAGGTGACAATAATGATGATGGGTTAAGTGTGGATTTAAGTTACTTCTAATTGTTTTAAAACGTGTTGCAGTAGTCATCACATCAATTTATGAATCACTAGCGAACCGCCCCGGCTTCGCACGGGTGCAATGTGGATCAAACTATACATATAAACCTTCCTCTCGAATCACTCTGTCTATTGACCAAAACCGCATTAAAATCTGTAGCGGAGAATTAAAGATCTAAGTGTATAGACGGCGCGGGACCGACTTTGTTTTATACTATGTAAACTATATGACTATAGCTTTGTTTTCGACTTCGTCCGCCATAAATGTCTCTGTATAAAATTTCATAGAAATCTGTACAGTGGTTTAGCCGTAAATGTGTTCTAAACAAACGAACAGACTTACAGGGTTACATAACATTTATAATTAAAAACAAATGAGAGTATCTAATAATTAACCATGCCGCACTAGGCTCGCTTGGTGAACTGCAGCTCACTCTCTCTCACATTGAGCAGCCTTGAGTTCCGGCAGTGAAACGTTATCAAATCTATACTAATAATAGAAAGAGGTAAAATTGTTTTGATAGTTTGTTTGTCAGGGGTAATCTCCGAAACTGCTCATCCAATTTCAAAAAATCTTTCACCAACAGGAAGCTACGTTATTCCTGAGCGCTATAGGCTAGATTTTTGTGAACAATCAAATAAATTACCAGCTTTATATAGTTATACGAAAACTGTTTACTATCATAGGCTTTTCATTGCAGCTATCATATTGAATAATTGAATATCATAACCTATTTGACAAAATTATAAATTAAATTATAATAGGTATAAATCAAAATATAATGTAGATTTAACCATTATGTATAGATGACTAATATGAATTAACTGGAACACTTAATATCTAGTTACTAATTACTGTGTAATTTAAATCAATTTATTACAAGTAATATATAAATATTTATGTATTTTAATTTATTTCTGTGTGGGTATGTAATATTGTCTTATTTTGAATAACGTCTAGTGACATAATAGTTATATCCATATTTATCAATCCGTGAACGCAATTATACAACCCGTAAATGTAACGGAAATTATTTTAAACTATTCAATTTATTTAATTGAAGGGCAACAAACGTAATTAAGTTTTAATAATAATTGAGTACCATAATTGGTTGGAGCAAAAATATTTTAATTAATGGTATGCAGGAAAACGATAGCAATAACGTAAATTGCAAAAATAATATTATAAGGGTTTTAATATTAATAAATTATTTAAAGGCCGATATTTTCCTCGTTATTACTAAAATAAGTGTGGAATTTCCAAATTTTGTTTGTCACACCATACTAAGGCTAGTAATTTTATATTAATTTAGGCATATTTATATATGGTGTTCGAAAAATAATTAGGTACTTATATACCTATTTTTAAATTAGGCTAATTGGTTGGTTAGCCGTTACCTTCCTTTTTTATTTAGGCGATATAGGTATAAATAATATATTATACAAGAATTTAGGCGTTGAAATCAATCGCCAAATATAGGTACCTAGCTCTAGAAAATAGATTTAAATTAAATAATTTATGAGTGTTGGGCATGAATTGGAAGGTTTTTTGAAGTTTGAAGTGATGAAGAAAAGATATAGATACCTTGGGAGGTACCTACCTATATTATATGAAATAAAAACAAAAATTACATAAAAACCTAATAATACAACAAAAAAGTTAAAAAGAAAAGTAGGCAGACCATCTGACCAATCTGAAAAAGTAGGCAGATATAGCCCAGTTTAAGTTAGTTACTGGAAACACATTGTGTATTTTAAAAAATAACAAAAAGGTTAAACTCATGAATGAAAATACTTATAAAAACCACATATCTATCAACAAATACATTCTCCATGTACACAAGTCAACCAACGACCATGCACAAATATTTTAACTTAAAATACTCAAAAAAACTCAAAGGAAATCGGTACTGTATATTCATTTCTAAAGAGAAAAAAAAAGCAATGATATAGATAGAATATCGAAATCCAGTCACTATCATAATATCTACATTGGACAAATAACTAGATAACATCTACATCGTACAAAATCTTTGAAGACCATCAACACGCCTCAAAACATAACAAAGTAAAGAAAGGGCTCTCTAACCTGTTAAAGGTCCAACGGGGAAATGTGACTGGAACAGCGGCCCGAAGGACGGCACCACAGGCGGCGGACCCGGCCACGCCAACCCGTACGCTGCCGCCGCTAGTGCACTGAACGGTGTCGGACGCACCAGCCGAGCCTTCTCCGACGGAGGTCTCTCTTCATCCTCACTCGGCAAACCATTCTGCAAGTCCTCAACATCTACTATCGAATCTTCCTGGTTAACCGAATCTTCGTACTCATCTTCAGAAGAGGTAACAGTCGCTGATACATTCAAATTCAAAGGCGGCGTTTGAGACGACGGCCTCGGAGACACCGACTTTCCGCCGGGTAACTCAGGTTGCGCAGAAGGAGACTGCCTTAAAGGTGACTCGGGGATTGTCCTGTGATGCCTGATCATCTCCGCCGTTTCGTCCACTTGACTCGCCTTCGTGTCAGCCAGTATCGACGCCACACTGAAGCTGATTCTTGACGTCTTGGGCGGCTCCGTCGCTTCCGCAGGGCTGCTCGGGTACCTCGAAACACTCTGTATCGCCATGTTCACTTCCTTGTCCTCGTAGCTTTGTTTCTTTAACATTGAACGCTGGTCAGTTCCATTTAGCACAGCCGGTTCACACTGAAGCGCGATCTACGGATCGTGTACGCATGCGGGCGCAGTCGGAGGTTGACTGGCGGATAGTGGCAGAGCGCCGCGCGCCGGGGAGCCCGGGGCCGCGAGGCGTGGTTGCGCGGGGCCCCGCCTGCCGAGCCGGCCCAATCGACCGCTGGGCCCGCGATTGATCCGCGCGGGCGTCGGGGGGAGCGATTTAGCACGCTCTTATCTCGTTAGTCTCCTTTGTGATACTCGATTTTTTTTGTAGGAATCAAAACATAATTACCTTTTGTAGGGGTTCGCGCGTTTTGATCGCACACTTTATGCCCGCCACCAGAGGTATAAAGTATAAAAATATAATGAGCAGTCGTGAATGCCGCTTGTTAAATCCTTTTGAGCGTTCTCTGCTGGTCCCTTTGTGGGATTAGCGCCGAGGGGGCATTGGTTTGATGAATTCTGCTGCGTCCGTGTTTACGGATCCGTTTCAAATTAGCGCAAATGATTTACAACGACGCTGCTCACTGTTATTTATATAACTTTTATAGTAAGAATGTCTTTGAATTCAAAGACATTCTTACAAAATATATGTGATATACTTTGATACATCTTAGTAGCACACACACACATTATGCGCATTATGGCTTTACATTGATTTTCTAGATTAAACTGCAACGATTACAATTTTCATAAAAAATACCTAGGTAAACCTAGATCCAAGTTCTGATATAAACTGCATAATTGTGTACCTAATTTAAAGACACCGTTAACAACGGGTCAGAACATGGAGTAGATGATGATGCAAAGGACTTCTGAAAGTGACACAGAATAATGTTAGAGGAAAAGTGAAAAGAGCGGAGGAGACCTATACTCACACACACGTGAGACATTACAGATAGACAAAATGTAAATCAGCAGTGCGATATGCGATTCTTTAAAAATCTCCCTCCGTGAATTTAGGTAAAGTGAGATGAGCTGTCAATCTATTGCTTCTGGTGGAATAACAGTTCGCCTCAATCTTATCTCATCGAAGACGATTTTTACCGAATATACAGATTGTTTTATTTAATAAATGTGAATTAACAGATATGCTCCTAAATCGTATATAATATAAGCACAAAACTACCAATAAAATATTGTTTTGAATTCTACGACTAATGATTAATTAAAATATTAATTAGGAAACAAGAATGATATACAAAATTATAATAACAACCTAAATTCAGGCATTCAGGGATTTCCCGGAAAACGTAAACCTACCTACATACAAACAAAATAAGTGATAAGTACATAGGTACGCAAATATGAGCGATAGCCTTATGTAGCAGTACCTACTAATTAATATTTATTCACACTACTCTGGTGGGAGAGAAAAGATTGCGTAAAATGAAGGAGGCTTGTTGTTTACTGGTGTGACGGAAACTTTGAATGATGATAAAAAACAGGTGGTCGAAACAGAGCTTGTTACCGATGTCAGGAAACTTGAATCTGAATTTTAGATACGGGAAAAATGAACAGCATTATTAACCTTACAAGGTGTCTTTCTAACACCAATGCTGGTAGCGAAGATTTTTACTTGATCAGGTACCGGAACTGGCATATAGACCACTTTATTTTAAACAGTACAAAATGCAGCAAATTTAGCAATTTTTAACTTAATTTAATGCTATAGCGCTACTGTGTAAAAATCTCCCTGGATGAATTTAGATGAAACTGATTTAATTGAGCAATCTTATCGTAATTTAGTGGAGTTTACCAAAACCTTCTCAACATTTAAAGACATCTTAGAGCCTACACTACCATAACAGTTATTATCATCGTTATCTTCATCAGAGGTAGGACCATTCATTATCCGCCTACTAGTGTCGTGTTGTATGAATTAGATGTCTTAGTGGTTAAAAGGATCAGCATCTACAGCCTTGTCAGTCAAACTATAAATGCATTCACCAACTCGTACTGGACCTGCATGGTGAATCATGGCCCACTCTATCTCGCAGAAAGGAGGCTAGAATCCCAACAGTGGGAACATTATTGTCTGACCGGCTTCTGCCCGCAACTGCGTCTGCTTAGACTGTCTGTTCCAGTTTGTACGTGTCTGTTATCTGTTCTGTTGATGTTGTTGTTGCCTGTTGTCTGTGTGCCAAAGCTTCAGCTAATTTCGTTCTGCTGTAAGAATAAGCGTGAATGAGTAACGAACATCCACACTCTCAAACCTTTACGTTTAGAATAGTGGGATTGGATAGGAAGTAGGATTATAGAATTATCTTCACCAATCTATTAACCACGTGGTTACGCGAATGTTAGTAACCTCATTATACCAACCAAGAGAACCTCCATATTAACAATTTAATTTAAAAAATGGTCTCCAAAAATCAACTTCAACGGATCAACTCAATCAAAAATAGATAAGGGTTGTTACTGAAAAATAAACACCAACTATCTTCACAGTCGGTTACCAACCAAACAGTGCGCGGAGGGTGACAGTCCCATTCACCCTACATCATAAACGTCAAACTAGGGGTGATATCCGACACCTGCCATCTCTTTCACACACACGGAAACACACTAAATAGGTATTTAGTATTCGGAAGGGGAAAATAGTTAATTTTGTGGGGTGCGAAGGAAAAAATTGTCTGTTGTATCTTCTTTTGCACCTTATACCGCTCTTATTGTTAACCAGTAAAGGTGAAAATGGATAGTATCGGTAGTCACAGTAGTTTGTAAGTGTAGGGAACAGTTTCCTTATTGAATGTGTGTGATATAAATATAAATGTTATTAATTATGATTGGCTTCATTGATTTTGGCTTATACGGTGTTTGTATTGAGTTACGGTCGGATTGAGGATCAAGATTGTTATTATATTCTGTTGGTATTTGGACTGACAGTTTTAACTGGGCTCGGTAATATCAGTTAGTCTTAGAGTAGAACTAAATAGTAATATCTTCATAGTCAATGACAATCTTTATTGACTCGGAGTCGAAATTACTAATGCCGATGTTTGCCGGACGAGTCGGTCCAAACTGCAAGTTAATGCACACCATCTGTACGGGTTGTAGTAGTTAACTCCGTACACCGATTTGTCGTGAAGGTTTAAAGTTAAGTTGGTAAGAGAAACACCTTCCACTAAGATGCACTAGTAAAGGTTTAATTAAGTAATAAGTAAGTTACAGTACATTAGTTATAGGAAGGCGATTATTTCTCTCAGTTGTTGATAGCTACACAGTTATGATTTCACTATATTTAAATTCGTTAAGTTATGTTATTTTATAATGCTAAATTATGACGCGCATCGTTAGCCGCGCGTCGTTAAAAGTAGGTTGCAGAGTAAACAGAAAAATGTACGACGATGAGACCGTACATACTGGCAACCCCAAAAGAAGCTAAGATGAGTAAGAAGAGAAATAGTCGCCTGTGTAAAGTCAAACATTAAAGTAAAAGTAAATAAATGTACAATTAATCAAAAGTAAAGGCAATGTTGTCCCGTTGTGTTTGAGGTTGACCGTGGCAGTCGTCCGTGGGCGCCTGCTGGTTTTCTTCTCTGGCAGTCTGCTTCCGAGATCCCATTGGTTGAAGTTCGATGTCTTCATGAGTTGGCTGTCTCTTTGTCTTCCTTGGAAGTCGTTTCTTGAGTAGTGCGCAATATTTTCTTGTTACTATCCACAGGAAGGTGACGACAGCAATTGTTAGTAAAAGGTAACAGATTGCATATTGGTGAACGTCATGATCCGTGATAGTGGATGGTAGTTTCGGCTCGTTCTCTGCTTGGAACCGCAGCTTCTTGTCAAGTTCTTCGAAGTCGTTTTTCTTGAGAGTGAAGAGTTCGTGTGCTGCTTTATGGAGAGTGTCGTTGACGATGTTGTTTATGGGCGAGTTCAGGTTCGGAACATGCATGTCATAGTTCACATCGAGCTTGCTGTTGTACTGATTGTGCGAAGTGATGGTGAGTTCTTTTGACCGTAGTACGCATCCTTGACTCAAAGTAGCTATAGCCGCCGATGTGATCGTTTGCGATATTACGTCATTTTCACAAACTGTACGTAATTCGCACCTTCCGCAACAAACAACCAGCCAGCTGTTTGATTCTTGTAACTTGATCCATGCCTCCTCACATGACACGCTATCGACGTCACACGGTGACGTAGTAGTGCGATGACCCAGTAGTTTTGCTTCGCAAGGTGCATTCTTGTTTTGTAAGTTGAACACTGGTATGTTTGCGTTGCAAATGAAGTTATGTTGTTGTCTTTTGATGCATTGCTTGAAATCTTCATCTTTTAGTGAGATATAAGAATTCTTCTCAAAGTTCACGGCAATGTATTCCGATGATAGCTGCATCAATTTGTATTTTGATTCCGTCTTGAATGGTATGGCGATAGCCCGATAGTAAGTGAAGTCTTCATCCGAGATTAAAGGAATGTGAACTTCGAACATGAAGTAGTTTTTTGTTATTCGGGCTTTCACGTACAGCAACTTGTAAAGTTCCTTAATATCGTCTCTGATATTTTTTGTCGGCAATGACAGAGTCCTCGGCAGTCTGCCAGATATGTCCTCCAGTTGCTTTACAAGGCTGACTGGTGATATCAAGTGTACGTCCATGTGCCCACTGTAGACATTAGTGAGAGTGTTCAGAAGCATAGTTTGAATTTCTTTAAGGTTTTGTAGTAGCAGGGATGCTGTGAGCGAAGCGGAGTTGAAGTAACTTGTGGCCATTATTATTTGTATTTCTGTTTCAATGCTGCCCATATTCTTCTTAGTTTCTTCCATGAATTTTTCTATCATTTTGCATTGAAGCTTGATGTTCTCGTCATTTTTCTTCAAAGCGTCATTTTGTAGTTGCATAATCGACGTTTGGTTTTTTGCGAGTTCACGCAAATAGTTTTCGTTGCGCTGTACGGCTTCAATGTCCTTGTGGTATTTGTCAGCAAATCTCTGGTCTAAGACGCCGAATAAACTGTTTGCTATCATGCCTACTCCGTCGATCAAGCCGCGCTTCTTGCGAGTAGATAGATGCTTGTGGGGAGCCAGCAGGATTGTGTTGTAGAAGTTAAGTAGTTCCATCTCGTGGGAAAGTTGATCCGTCGTTGCTTGGCAATAACTTTCGTGGATCTTTTGGCAAAGGTCACTTACACCATTTATGTATTTTTCAATATCGTGAACGCCTTGCCAGTAGTTTGTTAAGTTGTAGTACGTAAGCAAAGTCCATTCATCGTGAATTAGTTCAATCTTGCCAATGGTGTCATAATAAATCGGCCGCTCGGGTTCCAGGTTAGTAATTTGAGTACCTGACCTTAGTTGCGAACCATATGATCCATTGACACATATTAACATTGTAAATAGACACATAAAAATGTTTGTAAGACATTTTTTTGTTGTTGATGTTTTTCGAGTTATCTCAGCCTGTTGTAAATCCGTTTTGCATTCTTCGTCATTTTTGTTGTTTGTAGTGTTAATGGGTAGCGCTGCTAGTTTTATTATGGGTCGTTTAATGACACCAGTTTGGGTTTTCAGGGTTGTCACTCTGACATATCCGTCCGCTCCAGGGTGAAGTTCTAGCACTCGACCCATAGCCCATTTTCCTGGCGGCAAATTGTTATCCCGGACTAGTACGATGTCCCCCACGTTTAGGTTTTTCTTGGGATTATTCCATTTGCTGCGTGTTTGTAGTTGGGTAAGATAGTCGCTTGACCAATTCTTCCAAAACTGTTGGTACATGTGTTCAGTTAATTGCCATCGTCGGCGTAGATCTATTTTGTTTTCTTCAGTGTAGTCAGCTCGTGGTAAAGACATTGTTGGTCCCCCCGTCAGAAAGTGACCTGGTGTCAGGTAGTTATAAAATTCTTCGGGGTCTTCCGTGAGCGAGCAAAGCGGCCTGGAATTCATGCACGCTTCTATTTTCGCAAGCAGGGTTGTAAATTCCTCATACGTCAGTTTTTGGTCTCCCAGCACCCGACGAAGGTGATACTTCATCGACTTGACCGCTGCTTCCCATAGTCCTCCAGCAGTCGGCCAAGCGGGTGCATTAAAATGCCATTGCACCCCCATGTCTGCGATATTGTTAAAGAAGTCTGGCGACAAGAGTTGCTTGAAGTCTTCAAACTCTTTCTGAAGCAACCTTGATGCGCCGATAAAGTTTGTACCACAGTCTGAGTAAACGTGACCTGGTGTACCGCGCCTGGAGCACATTCTCTGGAAGGCTGCTATAAAAGTTTCAGTACTTAAGTCCGATGCAAGTTCGATGTGTACAGCCTTTGTTGCCAGGCATACGAATATGCATATGTACCCCTTTGAAGTTCGCACCCCTCTTCCTTTGTTGAGTCTGACTTCGACGTGACCTGTGAAGTCAACTCCGGTGTGGGTGAATGGTCGCGAAGGTGTTACTCGTTGTGGTGGCAGTTCTCCCATAAGTTGACTCAACTCCGTTGGGTTGTAGCGATGGCAGCGCACACAGCGCCGTAGTTCAGCTTTCACCGCTCTATTTCCGCCAACGATCCAATACCGTTGTCGTATGTACGCTAAAGTTAGCCTGGCTCCTCCGTGTAAAGTCGTATGGTGAGCTTGTTGAATGACCAACTCAGTAAGTCGCCCACCCTTAGGTAGAATAATTGGATTCTTCATTTCAAAAGGTAAACTGGAGTGGTTCAGTCGACCCCCGACTCGGAGTATGCCGTTGCTGTCTAGATATGGTTTAAGTTTGAAAATGTTACTTTTCGTAGAAATAGTTTCTTTCTTCATTAGTTGTTTATATTCTTGCGTAATTTCCGTTTGTTGCACATATTTTATTATTTGTTCATTTGCGTTGTTTAATTCGCATAAAGTGAGGCATCCGGTGTCACGTTTCGTGTTATTACGTGCGTTTCCGATGAATCGATGTATCCATGCTAAAATTCTGGTTGCTTTAGTTAATGAACTGCAATTAGTTAATAAGTTATGAAAACAATTATTGTTTTCTTTGTTTATTGAGTTCGATTTCGCTTGGCAAACGCTGCCTATGTTAGTTGTAAATGTGCATGTTATGATTTCTTCACGACTTTGTTCATGGAAGGTGGTCAGAAATGTAGGACCTTCCCACCACAGACTGAATGTTTCTAGCTTTGTGGGTAGCAATCCTCTTGATGCACAGTCTGCAGGGTTGTCTTGCGACTTCACATAATGCCACTGCGAGGCTGGCATTATTTGTTTTATTTTTGCAACTCGATTGGCAACGTATTTTTCCCTCTTAGATGTATCCCCCTGTATCCACGCCAGGACCACTTGGGAATCGCACCAAGCACTTGTAGTTATATCGAAACCATTCAGAGCTTCGCTGATTTTTTCGATGAGTTGCGATAGTAAGAGTGCGCCGCATAGTTCAAGTTTCGGTAATGTGATCGTTTGTGATAACGGCGCTACTCTAGTTTTGGCAGCAAGTAATGTTATTGTGGGCTTGTTGTGTTCATCTCTAACGCAGCTGTAAACCACGCACGAGTAAGCCTTTTCGCTGGCGTCGCAGAATCCAAATAATTCGATCTTCTGCTCTGTTGAACCGATCCAGCGCTTGATTTTCAAGTTTTTTACGTTAGGTATGTCAGCTCTTAGTTTCAGCCACTTATCTGCTATATGTGACGGTAACTGATCATCCCAATCAAGTTTGTTGACCCATACTTCTTGAAATATGATTTTGGCCGCGATGGTTATGGGTGAGAGCCACCCTAGCGGATCATAAAGTTGTGAAATTTCAGAGAGTAGCCGCCTTTTAGTTATTTCCGGTCGACATTTTTCTTCAAATTTCCAGTTAAATGCAAATGTGTCAGCTTGAGGATTCCACCCCAGTCCTAGTGTTTTCATTGATTCTTCCTGCTTGAAATCAAAAGTAACTCTGTGTGAAATTTGATCATCACTTAAGTTTTCTAACAATGCTGGATGATTGCTGGACCACTTGCGTAAGTTCATCCCGGCTCCTTTCAACATATCGATAAGCGATGTTTGGAGTTCCTGGGCTGCTTCCAGTGAGTTGTGGCCGCTTATGACATCATCGACGTAAGCTTCGTTCAGTAGTACTTTGGCAGCCGTAGGGTATTTGTAGCCATCATCGTGTGCAAGTTGTTTGATGGTTCTCATGGCTAACCACGGCGCGCTCTTAGTGCCATAGGTAACGGTGCATAATTGGTACTCTTGCAGCTTCTCTGACGGTGTAGTTCGCCAGATAATTTTCTGCAAATGTTGTTGTTCCTTAGACAGCCAGATACATCGGTACATTTTCTCGATGTCAGCTGTAAAGGCGTATTTGTAAGTTCTCCATTTTATGATAAGTTCTTGGATATCTTTTTGTAGGTTGGGTCCTTTTGCTTGAACGTCGTTCAGGCTGTATCCCGTTTTAGTTTTCTGAGATGCATTGAAGACGACTCTCAGCTTCGTAGTAGTGGATTCTTCACGAAGTACTCCGTGATGCGGTAGGAAACATTCAGTAGTTGATGATGTCATAGGTTTTGCTAGTTTCATATGGCCCAACTCCAGATATTCCCTAAGGAACTCTTTATATAATAGTTCGAGTCGGCCATTTCTAAGAAACCTTTTTTCTAGTTGTAGCAGTTGTGAGATTGCGATCGTTTTGGATGTCCCCATCTTATTTCCATAATCCGGACATAAAGGCATCTTCACAATGTATTTCCCATCCGAGCCACGGCGAGTAGTTTCCTTATAGTAAGTTTCACACTGATCCTCTTGAGATAGGTCAGTGTTTGTCTTGGTGACGTCTTCACTCTCCCAAAATTTAGTTATTTCAGTCAAGTCTAGTAGGGTGACGTTACAGTTAAAAGTTTCTAGTTTTCCACACAAAATCCATCCCAGCTGTGTTTGTTGCGCAATGGGTGACTTTGGGGTGCCTTTTAGTATTCCTTCTTGGATTATTTCGGCGTATACATCAGCTCCAAGCAATATGTCAACAGACCTGGATATGTTAAAATCAGGGTCTGCCAGTTGTAAGTTTTTCAAGTACGACCACTCTGGCCGTTCGAATGTGTTGTTCGGTAGTTTATTGATCAGTTTCTTCATAATCAATGCTTCCGTTTTGAAAGTATATTCGGAGTGGATAGACTTGCAAGTTAGGTTCAGGCGACCTTTGCAGTCGCCTGATACAGTTCCTACTCCAGTTATTTTTGCAGTTAGTTTGTTTCTTGGCAGCCTCAGGAGTTGTGCTGCATTTTCAGTTATCAGGTTCACTTGTGAGCCCTGATCTACGAGTGCACGTAGAGTTAGGTAAGTACCATCTATCGACTTGACCTTTACTTGGACGGTTGTAAGTAGGACTTCCATCTCGTTGGCCGATAGATGGTTAGAACTCGGTGTTTCAGTTTCCCTCAACGGTCGTTGACCTGAGCGTTGGGTTTCATTGCTCGTTGTAGGTGTATTTTTGTTAAAATTGTTGTAATGTAATAGCGTATGATGCTTCATATTACATTCCTTACAAGTTTTTGTAGAGTTGCAAGTTTGTTTTTCGTGGCTAAACAAACAGTTTTTGCATAGACGCAATTTTGCAACTGTGCTGTTTCGTTGCTTTGTATCCGAGTCAATGAACTGCTGACATCGCATCAAAACATGATTGTTTTTGCAAAGAGGGCATTGCCCGTATGACGTATGGTAAGTTTTTGGGTTCCATTTCTTATGATCGAATGTTTTTCGAGATATGTATTTTTCAGTTCCAGTTCCAGTTGACTTCTCTGAGCTCTGTATGTCCTTCTTCGAAGTCTTCATGGTTTCAAACGCCATAAATTGGTTTTCCAAGAACATCAGAAACTCTTGCAGTGTTGGCACCTCTCTGTTATCGTTCAAGTTCTTTATGTAATCATTGTAGGTCACACAGTCTAGTTTTTGTGACATCAGGTGGACAATCATAGGATCCCAACTGGTTATATCAAAACCAATGTTTGTTAAGCCGTTTAGACATTCAGTTGTTACGTCATGCAGTTTCTTTAAGTTGTAAGCGTCTGGCTTCTGTATTCCAGGCAGTTGCAGCATAGTGTTCATCAAAGATGAGAATTGTAGTCGACGGTTGTTGTAACGTTGATTCAGTATGTCCCAACACGAAGTGTAGTTGTCGGCGCTGATGCTCAAGTGTTGCACCAGCCTTTCTGCTTCACCTTTCAGCCTGGTTTTCAGATGTTGCATTTTTTGAGCTTTATTCAATGTGGGGTTTTTGTGTATTGTTTCCAGGAACAGATCTTTGAAAGATATCCATTTGTTGTAGTGTCCTGAAAACTCTGGAATCTCGATTCTCGGCGCTGAGTGTTGATGATGAGCGGTGGACCACATCTTGCTTTTAAGTAGTTTCCTTGTTTCATCATACTTGGCTTCCATGCGGTTGAACATATCGTAGTACGTACTTTCCGAGCCTTTTAGTAAGGCTTCGAGTTCCCAGTGAGTGTTGTCAATAGTTTCCCACTTTGATTTCAAGATTGACAAGTGATCGTCAAGTTCCCATTTTTCAGCAAAGACTTCAAAATCAATTTTAGAGATAGCCCGATCGATGGCCTTAAAGTTACATTCCTGCTTAGTCAGCAAAGTCTTTGTTTTCTCATCAGGTTCTCCCCGCGACAAGTCTGTCAGGTCGAATTTTACGTTTTCTTCGGTTGTTTGTAACATTCTTGAAATGTCGGCTTTAGTAGTTTCGTACATGATCTTTGTCTTACCGTAGACATCTTCCAGGAAGTAGTTTATATTTTTATCTTCTATTTCTTGCACCAGCAATGTATGCCGTGCATTGAAATCCATCCACTGAGCTTCTAACGAGGACAGCCGCTTGTTCAAGTATTCCTTCGTTTTTCTGACTTTGCTATCCTTGTTATAGTTGCTGCATAATGTTTTAATGTTTTCAAAACAGTTTGATTGTAGCGATAGCTTATTCATCTTGATTAATAGGCTATAGCTTGTTTGAAGTTAACCAAATACCTTTTCTGAAGTCTGTTCCAGTAATCGAAGGCTCTTCCAGTAGACGAAGGCTTCTTCAGTATTTGTTAGTCCCAGCAGTTAAAGCTCTTCCTGTAGTCGAAGGCTCTTCTGGTAGTTGTAGTTAGTTCCAGCAGTTAAAGGCTCTTCTTGTAGTCGAAGGCTCTTCTGGTAGTTGTAGTTCGTTCCGGTACTCAATATGCCTGTACTCTGGTCAGGTATTTGCGCCTTCTCAATCCAACTGGGGCGACCCTCTTCCGGGAGACCAGCTGAACCGATTCGCTACCGTAACAAGAGACACAAACACACAAAGATATCCGGCTCGAAGGACCATAAATGTACGGGTTGTAGTAGTTAACTCCGTACACCGATTTGTCGTGAAGGTTTAAAGTTAAGTTGGTAAGAGAAACACCTTCCACTAAGATGCACTAGTAAAGGTTTAATTAAGTAATAAGTAAGTTACAGTACATTAGTTATAGGAAGGCGATTATTTCTCTCAGTTGTTGATAGCTACACAGTTATGATTTCACTATATTTAAATTCGTTAAGTTATGTTATTTTATAATGCTAAATTATGACGCGCATCGTTAGCCGCGCGTCGTTAAAAGTAGGTTGCAGAGTAAACAGAAAAATGTACGACGATGAGACCGTACACCATCAAAACAAGAAACCCGCTTACCTTGGTCATATCTTTAGACACGAGAGATACGATATATTGCAATTGATAATGATAGGAAAAATTGCGTGCAAACGTGGAGTTGGCCGTCGGGAAAAGTCCTGGCTCCGAAATATTCGGGAGTGACCCGGAGTTATGAGCGCCGTGCAACCCCACGGGGCGCTCCACTTTGCCGGGGACAAGGAGAAATTTTCAAGGCTGAAGTCTAGCCTTCAGTAATTGGAGTGGAACGGCGAGAAGAAGAAGATTGACTCGGACATATCTATTTCTGCAGCGATGCTGAGCTGGCTTTCAATTTGAGAAGTATGGGTGCCGGTGTACCTAATTAAGGCTGCTCACTCGAAAAAGGCTTGAAAGAAGCATGCAGATGAAGGAACTTTTCGTCGGCATTTACAGAGAAATTATATCTGAAAAAAATTGTTAGTATTCTACATGTTAATATGATACGTAATTTGGTTTAGTCACAATTTTTCTATCGGTATCACATAATAAGAAAAAAAATGTCAAATCACCTCCAAATCATTGAGATGAAACCATTTTACTCCTTAATTTCTTATCAAAAGAGTACAAAAAAAAAAACTACTGCTTTGCAATACAAAGGAAAATGATTTGGTTTCGGTACTTTTTACAAATATGTATTATTTTTATTACAATAAATTAAAAATGCGTCCGATTAAAGACTGCATCTACATCACCCCCGCACTCGTCCACAAATTCAATACGGGCCAAATGCTCAAGGTTATTGGCATGTATACAAGCCTTAAAGGCACATGAGACATTGCATTGCAACATTTTTTCGCTGATGCAACGCATCTGCTAGGATTCTGGTATTGCAGACGTTTATAGACCGTGGTGACCAGGGATCCCTTCTTTTCGCATAATGTTCTTTTTCCTAATATACTTTGGCATAACTGTTTTGGCATAAATTGTTTTATCATAATATTACTTTGCCATATTCTTTTTATGGCATACTGTTTATGTTGGCATAATAATCTTTAAGGCTAATTTGTTTTGGCATAAATTTATTTTGCATAATGTTACTGTGCAAATCTATTCTACCACGCTAAAGTATTGTCTTAAAAAATCAATATGTTGTGCTATAAAAGTTGATGGCAGAAACGAATCGCTACAAAACCGACTCCACGTTATAGTCTTCTCTGCCCTACACCTAGAGTGTAATCTAAGCCCGCGTAGGCGCGGAGGGGCGAAGCGAAGCTTCGGTGGTGAGCGTAAAACACATCTGCGACGATAAGCTCGCGCGGGACCGCCAGAGCCCCGCAGCGCCGGAGCCGTGACAGAAACCATGCCTGCTGCATGTTGCATGATGCATGCTTGCTTGCATGCTGCATGCTTGCTGCATGCATGTGTGCATGCTGCATGCATCATGTATGTTCGTTTGGTTAGTATGGTAAAAATATACTTTTCATCCCTTCTATTCAAAAAGTGTCGGTTTGTTCCTCTTTAAGCAAGAGCAAAGTAGCTCTTTTCTCCACTAGAGTTTTTAGCGGGCAGTAATGAGATTTGAATTTGGAACATGAATCGTTCAATAAAATCGAATGCAAATTGTATGAAGTACTGGCTGTAAGTGTTGGCTGCACGGTGCGGGGAGGCGCGGTAACTAAAAAAAAACAAAAGCGCGCGATTTACTTCACTGTTTTTGCAATCAGTACAGACTTTATTGTATTTTGCAAAAAAAATAGTTCTACGTCGAGTTCTGAAAGTGATAGAGCATTAACTCCTGAAACAATAAAAATCGAAGCTAATATAAAACTTAATACCTACGAAATCCCGGGAGAAATATTTTCTCATAGAAGGAGATGAAAAGTAGCGTATAAATATTTTTTCCTCAGGCGATGTACTTTGAATCCCTCGCTACGTTCCGGATTCTATTCTAGAATCCTTCGCTTCGCTCTGGATTCAAAATAGCGCCCTCGCCGTAAAAATATTATTTTGCTCCCTTGCAATACAATGTACTATTAATATCATTCTATGCTTTAAAATGTTATGCTTAAATATTATTATGATTAGAGAAATTATGCTTAAAAAAAGTATGCGTAAGCTGTTATGCGTAAATAATATTATGCGAACATATAATTCTGCGAAACAAAAGTATGCTAAGTTATATTTATGCAAATGGATAGGGAACCCGGTGACCATATGGTTTTCTTACTCGTCCGCTGTTCTTTTCTAATTAATTTCGTTGCGGGATCCAAGACAGTTGTAATGTTAGTCGGTACTCGCCAAACTTAGCCGTCCTGCGAGAGACTTTAAATGAGGAGCCCCATTGTAGCCTTGAGTCGAGCGTCATTCCCAGGAAAACAGTTTTATCGACGAGTTCCAGTTTCTCTTTATTCAATACTATGTTACAACCACTACTTTGGATATTTAGCAAAGCAAATCTGATGCATTTTGTTTTTTTTCTATTTAATACTAAATTATTAGCTGCGAACCAATTTTGGACCAGAAGAGAATTTTGAAGTAAGGCGTTATTTACGTAGTCAAGAATTTCAACTCGTCTATTTATTTAAAAAAATAAAGAAGTATCATCGGCTTTTAACACCATTTGTGGCTGGTTTTTGAACCGGGGAAGATCATTAATGTACACTAAAAAGAGGAAAGGACTTAAAATTGAGCCTTGTGGAACTCCCATTTGTACTTATAAACCATGTGAATTCACCCCGTTTATTTGAACTTGCTGTTGTCTATCATTCGAATTCATGCGACGGTTCATTGTCTCAACGCATTTCTAGGGGTCGCTACTGTTAGTTCTGGCTTTCAGGAGTTGCAGACGTGGTTTGGGAATAGTTTGGGGGGGATGTCCCATAAAAAAAGGCAGCTGTGACCAATTAACATTAGTTGGGCTATCGGTTTGTTTGCCTTTCAATGACATAAAGTCGGCCCAGAACAAAATGCCACGAGTTTAATGCCATCAGAAGCATCTATTAATTCCTGGAGCATGCAGGCATCAGAGCACGAGCAGGCTCTTTAAGAAGTGTTCCATTTTTTTAAAGGGACAGCACCACATTTGCACTCCGGTCTGACATCGTCTACAAACCTCCATCTGAGCAGGTCTTTAAAATTGTTTGTTGTTTTTTGGGTGTTTTCTTTCTGGATGTTACCTTTTTTATTCAAGGTTTTTCGGTCATGTTCTTGGAAAAGGTCTTTCTCGAGGAGTTCGATAACACTTTCTAAGTTATATATTTTGTCTTGTCAATTCGTCATAACTAATTTCATATCATAAAGCCCGCGTAAAAATAATTATGCATTGAATAACAAAGGCAGGCTATTTTTCACATCTATCGATCGCAAGAAAAAAAAAGAAAAATGTTAGCACTTCCGGTTTTGACAGCTATTCCCTATTAGCCGATAATTCGAATTAAAAATAGAGAGAATAAGAAGAGTTACGAATATAAAGGTAAATAGAGCGAGCGAAAGAGTAAGAGACCAAAGTAAAAATGGATGGATTGCTTAGAAAGTTAATACCTAAAAATACTCTTAGCTTGAACAATAAAATTCAAAGTCACGCTACAAAATGAAACCATTAAGTTAATGATTATTCTAAAAACAAAATCTGCTCTAATTAAAACTATAATTAGCGACCTCTCCACTAATGACACGACACATTTCGGCTCACATGTTGCCAATGTTACCATACAAATGATGTGGCATTCTGAACGTGGCCGCAAATATGACTGACTCTCGAACAAATATGCATGGAATTTTGAATTTTGATTTAGGTGACGATGCAAAAAGCACAGGAAGAAGAATTTGATGAATTCTCCATGCCTTTATTTATTTCATATGTCTCTACTTTAGCCTTACTATAGCAGTGAATGTCTTATGAATAAAACGAACAGCAAGAATACAAAAGTATTTATTAATAAGTAGGTACTTTTTTTGACATACTTAATTTAAAAAAATATTAAGTATCCATTTCCATTCCCAAAAACAAGAACATAAACGAAACCCCTAATATTTCTTCATACCATATCCATCACACGTATTATTTCGGTTGTATTTTACCATTAAAACTATAGTTAATATATGGCCGCTCTCGTAAAAATATCAACCAAACCGTTTACTCGTTCAAACGAGTAAATTAAAATAGATTTATAAATCACGCTACAGCTACCGTATTGCCGCGTAGGCGACGATCATAGATTAAACAAAATGTTGAAGACGCGACAAAAGTCGTAGAAAATTACAGGCAAAGCAGGCAAATTGCTTCATCTTTTCTAATTGACCCACTTGTTGAAAATTCGATAGTGCCTGTAAATAGTTTAATTGAAATAAATATTTTGACTTTGTTAAGTGGTTTGGGTTGAAATGAATAATGGTAATGATAAAACTGGACAAAAAGCTTCATTCAAATAAAAATATAGTTCATTATTTTACTCAGAAGAGAATTGATTATTTTCAATAGGTATCTTCTTGATCTGTGAGCTCTTCCAATCATTATGGCAATGTTAGATTAATGTAGGACAAACAAATTGATTAATACACCTAAGAACCTCATCTGTTCCCTACTTCATCTGTGCCCAATCGTTGATGAACGCGCATACCCAAGGCATAATGAGACTAGTGAAACCAGGAACACGTCAATTAGCAGACATTTTGCCCGTTTATGTTTTTGGCCGCCAAAAAAATATGATTTATGGTCAAACCGTGGAACATGACACTCGTTATGGTCGTTACAAATTGTCTATGGGTTTTGGTTATGATTGTTAAGAATGGAATTAGTCGATTTATAGGCCGACCTAAAAAGTAGATTCGTTTCAAGTGTTTTGTCAAATATTACGACTTAAATCAAAGCCTTAATTAAGTTAGTGAAATTCGTACCAATGTTGCAATGGCTACATAATCATTGTTTCTCTGACTTTTTAGCGATTATTTGTTGCCGATTTTAATGTATCGACAAATCGATAATAACTTAATTACAATTAAATATATATTAAAAAATACACATTCGATTAAAAGTACTGCCTTCCTATAAAGAAAACTATTCCCACATGTTTTATTAATAGAAAAAATAACTTCTTTTTTCATTTCCAAAACAGAAATAAACACTCTTAGAATCTTATGTAATATTAATCGTCTTTCACATAATTATGTTTTACTCTAGGAGAAAATCAGTAGCTGTGGTCCTTTTACAACTTTATCAACATAATTATACCATTAGCTCGATAATCGAGAAACGATTCAGATGGGGAAATCACGCGGTATCGATACCGTTTAGATCCTATACGACATATGTGTATACTTCACTAGTAATTAAGTCACATTGTAAAGCTACAACATAATTTGCTGCTGCTATCCCATCTTTTACATCAAATGCAACCTTATTTGAGGTTCAGTATGGGTTGTGTGTATTTTATTAGTTGTAAAGTAAAAGTGGTGAATGCTGCCTCCCGCTTAATTTACTTCGGGAAGGAAATATTTTAGTTCAAAATTCTATTTTGACATTCGTGTTAATCGTCCGCAGGTGTGTACCGGTATTTATGGTATGTGTCATTGATACTTTAGCCACTGAGGCATTCATCATTTTTGTGTAATTTTGAACCATATTTAACTCAGTTTCAACTAACGAATTGGGTAAAATTTGATCCTCTGGATCATATTGCTAATGATTCAATTAGTTCATTTTTAGTTACTGCTTCCGTTTAGTAATAAATCCATCAGATTCGATGTTCCAAGCTTTTAAACACAGTTTTTGAATTAAAGGCTGATCCAAAAACCAACAACACGCAGCCACAAAATACGCCATCTCATCTTATCTTAAACACCCAATTTCACCCAACAAGCGAATTTCCAAACAAAAACCGTATTCGACTACAACAATCGACTAATTATGGCGATCTTTCATCATGTCAACGTCCGCCATATTGGTAGCCATTAAAAAAGTGTTGCCGTCAGCGCGCAGGCGTGGTTCGACAAAAAGCACCTATTTGTTCGATTTTCAAACGGAATTTTAATCGACGCGAGATAAAACTTTTTGCACGGCTACTGGCCGCTTGCCCTTAAAATATTCCGCGAAAGCCCTTTATCGTTCCAATTAAAATTTTGAACGCAAAATGGCTTCTTTTGTCCGCCATTTTGAGGTTGAAGAAAAAATTAGCGCGCTTTATAAGTTAGCTGCGTAACCCCTCGTTTACACCAAGGTATATAATACATGTATTCTACAAGTTTTATGCAATGTCTGTAATATCGTTCACACTCAAACACAAGTATAAAAGTTGTTTTAGACAAAACTTGTATTATACTTGTTGTGCAAATACTTATTGTTAATCCGGTCTGAACAAAATATAAAACAAAACATGTATAATACATGTACTCTACAAGTTTAAGACAAGTTGTGTTAAGACAAGTATTGGACATGTTTTTTAAAAGTTGTGTATAAAACATGTATCATACTTGTTTCTTTGTGTAAAAGAGGGGTAATAGATCCAAGAGCCGATAGTTTACTTTACGTAGCTATTCTGATAAAGGTTTCCATTTTGTTTTCACTTCTGCTGTCTTAAGTTTTCTTCTTCCAAAATATGGTATCGAATGTGTTCGTTGTGTGCAGGGCGATGCTTCCTTTCCCTTTTTCACAAGTCGCGATACCACCAAAAGTGCGAAAGCTCAATTTTCAGATATCGATGATGCCATCTATTTTCTTTCTAGCCTTTAATGTCCCCATTCGGGGCTAAGGCCTCCCCCAAGTCATTCCAGGTGTGCAGCACGCGTCTAGGTAATCTCTACACCTCTTTCTGGGTTGGCCTGAGCGACGACAATTTTTTTTTTTAGTTTTGTTGTTCCCAATCCAAATGTCAGTTAACTCTAACATACATAAGTCCCAACGTTATTTCCCCTTAAATTTACTATATCCAATGTAACTAGACTAGTCTTAACTATAGTTAGTCGTAGTACCAACATAAAGACACAAAAGAGTACCAACATAAAGATATCATTAAAATCTCCTTTTCCATGTCTCACGACAAAAGTCTCTCTGCTTGTTATGACAGTATTTTCTGCAAAGCTTTTGTGCGACTACTGGAATAGAAACGTTATTTCGTTATGTTAGTACTTAGTTTTCTATGTGTGCTATTGTCATTCTTAGTACGATCAAAGGAATGAAATAATAATGGTTTTAATGTAGTTTTGACCTTGTTTGATTTGTTGTTTTTATGAGAACGTTGGATATTGTATCCTCACTTTTTTTTTGTCAAGTTGGCATTTCATTCAAATCAAAGTTATGCTACGAACATTATATACAATTCAATTTTGGATTAGAGAATTGCTTACCTACTTTGCTTTTAAGAAACTCCTATGGGTCAAGAATCAAATACCAATGGTATGCATAAAATTCTGGATCATCATTTTGCCGAAATATTCCCAAAGGTATTGCAATCCAGATTCTTCTACTTTATATTGCTTTAGAGACATTCATTGTTTATGTCTGTACCAGACAGTGGCTCATTTTTATGGGCACGCAAAAATTTTATGAGCTCTTACTCACCATACAAGTCGGTTTCTACAAAGGCCTGGAGGCGTGTCGGTGATTCATTAGAAACAAATTCGTGTATTGTGCCCATTCTCCGGCCAGGGATCGCCGCTCTGTCTCGGATATTTGAGCCGAGTAGCCACTTGAGTGGTGCCCATGTAGTATATGGAAGGATGTAGATGAAAAGACCATTAAATCTGATTTTGTAAAATGTATCATGCAGTGAATGATGGAAATAGCAACGGAGACGTTAAAACAGATTGTGAGACTTTTGCTATACCGACACACCATGGTGTCCCAGCAAAGACGCGCTGCCAACAAAATGTAGGTATGCTTAGTGGCGCAACCAAGGAGACGATTGGTGTGTTTATTATAAATAAATACCTTAACTCTAGTGCTGTATACATATTATTGGTTATGCAACACTAATTGCGTCGCCATTGTGGCGTATTATCAGCCTTATACAACCGTAAGGCTTTATTTAGAGAAAACATTAGGGCCAAAATACCAATGTATAATTTCAATTTATAGTTATGTTCAAAAACACAAATATTAAACTATTTATTAAAGGGTATAAATATAATGATCACCAAAAAATACTTTAGGATCTTAAGCTCCCTTACCAAAAAAATATACTAAATTATACCAAATGTACTAAATGGTCACCAAATCTTAGTGTGCAAAATAACCAAAATCTTTTTGACCCCTTGGGGCGGATCTGACATGGTTAGGTTAGGTTAGAACTGTGACCGCCCAAGTTGTTGGGCGCGGCTGGGGCGTTGTCAACGCTGCTTCCCAATCTGGGGGGCCCGAGCGCCGTCTGCAGGCGGCTCTACGTGGGGATCGTGCGATCGATGGCCCTTTATGGGGCCCCGATCTGGGCGGCAGACCTGACGGCCGGAAGCATCGCCGTGCTGCGAAAGCCGCAACGCGCGATGGCCGTCAGAGTCATCAGGGGATATCGCACGATCTCCTACGAGGCGGCTTGTGCACTGGCCGGATCCCCGCCCTGGGACCTGGAGGCGAAGGTACTCGCGTCACTGTTCCGGTGGCGCGAGGAAGCGTGGGCGCGGGGCGAGCGACCGATGCAGCGACACATGGAGCTGCGTCGGTCTCAGCTTCGCGAGGTCCTGGTGGCGGAATGGCGGGACAGGCTTTTGCGCCCTACCGCCGGCCTCGCCATCATCGAGGCGGTCCGGCCAGTGCTCGAGCGCTGGCTCGGGAGGAGGCACGGCTCCCTGTCGTTTCGGGTGACGCAGGTGCTCTCGGGGCATGGTTGCTTCGGGAAGTACCTGTGTCGCATAAACAGGGAGCCGGACGCCCGGTGTCACCACTGCGTCGACTGCCGGGAGGACACGGCGCGGCATACGCTGGCGGAATGTGCCGCTTGGGAGGGGCCGCGCCGTGCCCTCGTCTCAGAAGTAGGCAGTGACCTGTCGCTGTCGGCCGTGGTCGAGTCGATGGTCGACAGCGCAGAGTCCTGGGACGCGGTGGTTTCCTTCTGCGAAAGTGTCATGTCGCAGAAGGAGGCTGCGGAAAGGGAGAGGGAGATCTCAACCTCCCACCCTGCCCGCAGCAGGCGCACCGGGCGTCGGCGAAGGGCGGACAACGCCCTCTTCCGGCCCCCCTAAATGGGTCCAGGGGCGGCAGACTACACCAGGACCCGAGGTGGCGGCGCGTAGTGTTCCACGCGCGCCCCTCTAAGACGTCCGGGGGGGAGTCTAACACCTCACTCCCCCCCCTGACCCGAGAAGTGGCCCGCTGCAGCGGGCCGGCACCAGCCGGGGGTTGCGGAAGTATCTCCAGTTCCCGCGACCCCCGACGTAGGTGTGAGATGGAACACCGGGGTGGTTTTTAGTCAGTAAGAGTCTGACAGACCCCTCCGCCCGCCCCAGGGCGGAGGACATCCATGAGGATTTTCCACCCCGTACCAAAAAAAAAAAAAAAAAAAAAGGTTAGAACTGTGACGCCAGAATCAAATCGCTTTTTATAGTCAAACTCATACATTTCTACAATACTTTAGGAAACACCATTTTGGTGACCATTTACTATTTTTGGTTTTATTTTGTTGACTATTATTGGTGATCATTTAGTAGATCTGGAGGTTCGTTAAACATAAGCCTTTATTAAAAAAAAAAGAATGGAGATAAAGCTTCTGCAAACCCTGCATATACTACTCCTAGTGTAAAGGCGATCAGTGCAAGAGGCCGCCACATGGCGCCAACTTCACGGTGCAAATGAATTATGACAGAAAATAGTCCCAATTCACGTTATTTCACGCCCACGCTCAAAGAGAACCTACCTAATGACTACTGAAAGTGAATCTTTTGTATAGAGCAGATGATTGTGCGATGTATTCAAACAGTTGGGCTTTGAAGGTGAACAATTATTTAAATAGCGAATCGAATTCGAGATTTTGTTTCGTTTTTCAAGTTATTTTTTTTTAGTGGCATTAAAAATTTATCGGTGTCAGTGACCAATGTGTTTCCTACTCTCCACAAATCGTGTCAGGGACTATGTTTGAAGTCAAACTCAAACTCAAAATCATTTATTTCAATTAAACCATTTACAGGTACTTTTGAATTGTCAGAGTCAGTCAATCAGAAAGTTGAAGCTAGTTGCTCGTTCCAAACAGTAGGTTTCTATGGAGAAGAACGAGCAAGAAACTCCATGAACACTCTTTTAAAATCAGATAAATTTTACAAATTTAGGTTACATCATTCATGTTGAATCTAAGGGTACAATGTGAGAACAATGTAACACGTCTTGCATGTTAAAAGAGGTCTAGAGACAAATATAGTTATAATAACAATTCAAAACAAAATTTAAAATAACCGAGGCAGCTAAGAGATGACCAGTCCCAACCGACGGCGTCCGTTCACGAACATGACGCATGGATCGGCACCATTTAGCTCAACCATTTTGAAGGGAACCGAATGATCCAACACATGCGCCACCGGCAGCGAGACATTCAAGTGAGCATGACTCTCCCAACCGCCAGGGCATATTCAAGTCAATGAGAGGTATACCTCGTAAATGGTAGCTTTAAAGAACATAGTGCTCACATGTATGTGCTACGAAAAATTATATAATACTAACACATTGAGTTTATACAATGCAAGATAATTTAGATCTACATCTTCAGCAGCTCCAAAAATTGTTACAAATGCTAATCAATTAATCTATGAACCCATACGGCTGTGGAGCTAGATCAGCAGCCAGCCAAGCATTTTTATCAGTGATGTAATCACTCAATTTATAATATGCTCGGTTGCATAGTGTGCGTTTAATACAAGACTTAAATTTTGTCTCAGTTAGTTGAACAATGTGGGGAGGTATTTTATTGTAACACTTTAAACAGTACCCCATGAAAGACGAATCTACTTTAGCCAGTCTGAAACCTGGTTGAACTAGTTGGTCCCTATTTCTAGTATTATAATTATGTCTGTCACCTCTTTTATCAAAAAGATGCAGATTTTTTCTAGCGTACATGATGTTTTCATAGATGTATTGACAAGGCACCGTCATTATGTTAATTTCCTTCAACAGTTCTCTTAGAGAATCGCGCATACGCAGATTGTAAATGGCTCTGATGGCTCTTTTCTGCAGAATAAAAATAGAATCCATGTCTGCAGCTTGTCCCCACAATAAAATACCGTAAGACATTATACTATGAAAGTAACTAAAATAGACCAGTCTCGCGGTATCCACATCAGTAAATTGCCGGATCTTTCTGACAGCATATGCTGCCGAACTTAGCCGTCCTGCGAGAGATGTTAAATGAGGACCCCATTGTAGCCTTGAGTCGAGCGTCATTCCCAGAAAAACGGTTTTATCGACGAATTCCAGTTCAAAGTTCCAGTTCGGCAAAGCAAATCTGATGCACTTAGTTTTTTTTTCATTTAATACTAAATTGTTAGCCGTGAACCACTTTTGTACCTCAAGTAAGGCGTTATTTACGTTGTAAAGATTTTGAGCCCGTCTATTTATTTTAAAAATTAATGACGTGTCATCGGCAAATAACACCATTTGTGGTTGGTTTTTGAATAACCGGGGAAGATCATTAATATAAACTAAAAAGAGGAAAGGACCTAAAATTGAGCCTTGTGGAACTCCCATTTGTACTTTTAAACCATGTGAATTCACCCCGTTTATTTGAACTTGCCGCTGTCTATCATTTAAATAAGATTTCACTAAACTAAGCGCAAGTTTACCTAGTCTGTAATGCCCAAGTTTCAGAATTAATGTGTCGTGATTTACGCAATCAAATGCCTTGGAGAGGTCACAAAAAATTCCTATGGCATCTTGTGCCTCTTCCCACGCAGTAAATATGTGTTTTAATAAAGTGACACCTGCGTCAGTCGTACAACGCCCATTGGTGAAACCATACTGTTGATCGTGCAATATGCCATTTGTGTTAAAATGAGCAAGCATCTGATTAAGCATAATCTTTTCAAAAACCTTGCTGAAAGCCGGCAACACGGGCACGGGTCTATAATTGTTAGTATCTTTACTATCCCCGGATTTGAAAAGAGGTATGACCTTACTAAATTTCATTAAATCTGGGAAAACACCTTGGTCTACGCACATATTAAATATTAAAGCCAAATAAGGTGCTATTGTTTCTATTATAGATGTACAAACTTTAATAGACATTAATAGACATACCCCACAGATTTTCAGTAAATTTTATTTTGATTTGCCGAAAAAATTTTAAAACGGTCATGGGGTCAATATGTTTAAATTGAAATTCTACCGGGCAGCCTGGTACGTTCGCTTTTAATAACGCAATTGAGTCGTCAGGTGAGGAATTCAAAGCTTCCGTGGTTTTGATTGGTATGCTAGTAAAGAAATTTACAAATTCACGAGCTACTTCTATGTTAGAGCTTACGGGACCATGTGATGTCTCCAATGTATATTCCGCGTTACGAACTTTTTTCTTGCTAGTTTCGTTATTTATAACTTTCCAAACTGTCTTTATTTTATCGTCTGCCGATTTGATCTTGTTACTAATGTATAGCGCTTTCGCTACCTTGCAAGTATTTCTAAAAGTTTTAGAATAAGTAGCAACATACTTGTTGAAAGTTTCCGTGTTAATATAAGGCTTAAGGCCATACAGCTCAAACAGTCTTTCTCTACTTTTTCTTATACCCTTAGTTACCCAGTCACTAAATATAAACTTAGGGCTAATATATTTCGCCTTTTTTTCAAAATTTTTATTGAATTCAGTTTCGACCACAGAAAATAAATCATTATACAATTGATTTGCATCGTTGTTATAGTGGTCCAGAGTAAACTTATTATTTAGAGTTTTATTAAATTTATTTAATTTACCAGTTGTTATTGGTCTAAATTGTATTTGCACTTTTGTCGTAGGCATTTTGAACATAAATGTTACCGTTTGGCCGCTATGATCCGATGGTAAATAATTAACAATAGCTTTATCTACATAGTCGCAATCGCAAAAAATGTTATCGATGCAGGTAGCAGTAGTTGGAGTTACCCTAGTAGGCTCCATGAAAACATTCGACAAATTAAATGATTTTAAAAAGGCTTAATAATCGACTACTATTCAAATTATTTTCTAAAACATTAATATTAAAATCACCACAAAGTGAATCTTCAATTCGGCAATTATGGCCAAAATATTACCTCATAAGTAAATGTTTGTAAAAGTTAAGGTCCAATCATACATAACTGGGCTCTCAATAATTCTATTAATGAAGTCAACCGAATTTAATATGACAAATGAGTTGCATTACTATCCAGCATAAACAGGTGTAGGTACTATGTAAGTACACATCCAAAAGTTATCAAGTACTAGCACTTTATCCACGACTTCGTTCGCGTGAATGTTTACAAATAAATTTTACCTATTATTTTCTGGTCTACTGGTACATAGGGGCACTTATGCACCAGGAGACCAGATTGCCCGCGTGAATATTCTCAAGGATCTCTATTTTTTTTTTATATGGCAATATAGCCGATAGGATACCGTAACTTCCTATTGGTGAAATAATTTTTGAAATTGGATGAGTAGTTTCAGACATTACCCCCTATATACAAACTTACAAACAAATTTTACCTCTTTATAATATTAGTATCTGATCAAACTGTATAAATAAAAACACCCATAACTGATGACCAAATTTTTTGACCCCACATTATCCCAAGTACCAACTTTCTTACAAACGACAGCTGGTACTCTAACTGTCAAAGACGTAATAATATCAATCCTATTGCTTTACACGATTTATGTCAAAAGTTGCCATTCACTGCGACCACAATGGTGTTTTGGTACTTCAAGGTGGTCCTATTGTCCATCAGTGCTATAGGCCGAATAAAGAATGGTTGTGCAATAAAAGTCGAATTAGCTGTCTTTGTTCATGAAGTGCAGGTGACAGTTTGTGCAAGGCACGAGTCATTATTTTGGTGCTATTGGGGATTTTTAATGACCTCTGCCGTTTTTGGGATGGAACTAGTCCTTGACTTGAAGATTTCTGAGTAGTAACAGCCAGTTTGGGATCGTATTTACAGTTTTGTGCAAAAATGTTAGGCAAGTTAGATTGTCTGTTGAACTGAAGTGTAAGTATCTACAGATTATTACACCAAGAAATGAATCGTCAAGTATCTAAGTATTTCTTAACGATGCTTCAATAATAAGTGCGCTTGAAGATTTTTCCACTTAGTTTTTTTTCTCCTGAGTCGTCGTCTGTGAAATGCTTTACAATGCAAGTTAGACTACTAAACTTGCAGTCTTACTGACTCCTTCCTTACGATCTTTATCTTCGTCTTTGTCAACATTTGGTGGTTTGCTATGTACTGTAAGAGTCAGACCGTGCTGAGATATTACGGTACCGGATCGTAGTATGTTCTTGTGTTCTGGTGAGTTGTGGTGTACTAATCGGAGGTTATTTTAAATTAAAGACGGGAAAACGAGAGAAAAACTTTATTTAATAAATAGCACATCGGCCTCTGACGACGCAACGCGACGCCAGGATATACAATGCCTTCATAACCAACCTATTGGCGAGGACTCCTCTCACTAGAGCCATGCGTGTGGTGAACGAGGTTCACGAGAGGGTTGATGTGTTGTGGTGCAACTTGAGTGAACTCGCAAAAGCTACATTGTATATAATAATATGTTATGTAAATGTAGGTTAAGATTTAGAATATATAAAGTAATTTTTATTGGATGTAGATTAAGGATTTAGCATGTAAGGCCACTCTATCGCATTGGATCCCAAATCTGTAATGATAGATGTAGGTAAGATTAAAAATTTAATACATATTTCAATATACAATATTGAAGTTGGGTAGGCCCTTAGTGTGGGACGCTACGTGTGTATACTCTTGCGCCATCCCATCTTCCTAGTACAGCGTGCTGTGCTGGTGCTGCTGCTGCGGCTGCAGAAAACCTCAAACGGCGAAAGTATAGTATCCTAAGCGATAACTTTATTTTCGAGCCGTTTGGGGTTGAAACCCTCGGGTCGTGGGGTCCAAGTGCTCATCTACTTTTTAAAGAAATTTCCAAAAGGTTGGTTGACACTTCCCGTGATCCAAGGGCTGGTTTTTACCTCGGGCAGAGGTTAAGCATTGCCATCCAACGTGGCAATGCCGCCAGTCTCTTGGGCACATTCCCAGTTGACGACGATGTGGGGGATTTTTTTGATGCCTTATTGTCTTAGCTTTTGTTTTTGTTTTTAATAGTTATAGGTTTTCCTTTTTTATTTTTAAATGTAAATATGGTAAGATTAAAATAAATAAATGTAAAAAAAATCTACCGCTTCTAAATTCGAAATACTTTCCAGTAAATTTTCATTTATTTACAATAAATCCAGAGTGTTTGGACCAAAAAACCTTTAGTCGTATGGTTTCGACCAGCATACCATATGCATGCAACCTTTACCGTACCTACCCCTAGGTAGATACTTACGGTAAAGGTTAAAAATCCTGCCTAGGACCAAACCTAGGCAGGATTTTTAGGTAACATCAACTTTCATCGTACATTTAATTTTTACTTACATAAAGTTTTATTCCTCAATTCACTTCACATCTTTGCGCTGCATCGTTCTAAAGGTAGTCAAAAAGCAATAATCCATAATCAGTAACCACCTCTTAGATAAACAAATACCAAAAACAAAGATCATTGAAGATGCATGCGCGGCGCGGGCGCCGGCTAGCAAACAAGCGGCGAATGGACCTTTGTGCGCAGCCGCCGCGACAGACCACTGTCACTACCCTAAACACACGGCTTTTTGTACTGATGCCGATTTAGTAAGAGCTTATGGTAAGTAAGTGTTTATTTGATGTAGGATCAGGAAATTAAGGTGTTATTTTTGGATGGGTTATTGAGACTTTTTGATCCGTTAGCTTGTCCTTTTATCTTGGATATTTTGGTCCTTCACCAAGACTGGTCCTTCACCAAAACTTACAAAATGAAAAATCTGTTGCCTTACTACACTTTAAACTGTGACACAGTTTACACTACTATACCTACTCGTCAACGAAATCTCTTATTTAAAATATTTCAAAATTTTGAATTTTGAAAAGTGATAAATATACTATATTCGATTCTATTCTACCTTAACCTAAAACTTCATTTTCTCATAGCTTTCTAGCCGAATCCATCCACCATCATTAAATCTTTCCATGCTATTGTTGGCTTAAATCTTCCTTAGAAGACCTCAAAGCCGAATGCTCTCGAAAACAACAGTTTCCTCTACAAACGTTTTACCGATGTACATATTCATCAACACTTGCGTATCGGCTACAATACAGATATCGGTTATTAGTTACCCGTCTGTCGTATCGGACAGTACTACCCGCCTTGTCTCTATGGTACGAGCAACGTGGCTTCGAAGCCAAGCTCTCTATTGTAAGCGATTTGTCGTCGTAACCTAGGAATAGCTTAGTTAGTGTTGCAAATTGTCTTACAGCGTTGAGATGTACTAGTTTACTGGTAACTATAGGTACCTATCCGGTTCCATTTGGACTACAAGCCCAAAAGTAACCAAAATTATTGTAATTGGAATTTTGTAACCGCCCAGGGTAAACATTTATGTGATGAGCTATGTGTACGTTGTTTATGTGTGTGTGTGTGTTTGCCTTGTGTTTATCTTTTAGCTATTGTCAACTACTAAAGAATGCATGTTTAACTGAAAAACTGCGAATTACACAAAAAGATAGACTTTCAACAAAAGACCAAAACAATCATAAGAGATAAGTGACTTAACATGACAAACACCAAGTACTTAACTCTCAAACATCTGAAGAGGTACTGTCTCTCATGCACGACACTACATCTGCCTCCGTTGACGCTACCAAACAAAACGACCAACAAGCAGAGGAGGGAATAATTAAAGAAATCCGTGTGGTATTTAATTGATGACAAATATTGATCGTCACGGCAATTAGGTGGAGGGAGACACCGTGACCCGACGACGCCGGCGATCGGACAAGTGACCGACGAACGACGTTACGAAGACTTTGGACTTGATTGTTGGACAGATTATAGTCCTTCGATAACAGCGACCCTTTATTACTATTTACTCGCGTGTGCCCTAATATAACCCACCAGACCGAATTTCGTTTTGGATACCCGATCACCACTTTTAAAGTAGGTAACGTTGCAGAGTTAAAAGTATAGGTTGAGGGATGAGATCTCTCTATACGTATGTATGTGGCATTTTTCGTTTAATATTATTAAGATTATAGAAAGGCAATTGAGGGTTTGACCGACGATTAAAAATAGCAAGACAATCTTGCTTGAAAAAAACTTAACAACGAGCTTTTAATATTATTATTAATTTGTTATGTTCCACAATCTACAAATCACAGCTGATAAGTAGGTACTCAACCCAGCCGGTACGAATTCTCAATAAACATTTCTACCATCAATAATTTAATTTCCATAATTGGTTTTTAATATTTATAAAGTGTATAGTATATACATAAAGTAAATGCTAAAAAATAATACTAATGCTAAACTTTATTAAGTTCCTACGATCAGAATATTACTGCGTTAAAATAAACATATTTATTTTAGTAGCTACCCGGGTACTACTCTTTCGTCGACCATCTATATAGGGTGACTGGTAATTTGTGTACGATACTTAAACACGTGATTGTGTTCAAAGTCAAAGTCAAAGTCAAAGTCAAATCATTTATTTCAATTAGACCATTAAAAAGGCACTTTTGAACGTCATAATAAAAAAAATATAAAGTTGATTCTAGTTGCCCATTCCAAAAGGTAGCTTCGTATGGAGAAGAATGGGCAAGAAACTCCATACTCACTCTTTTAAAAAAAAATGTGTAACTACAATATTTTGCATTTACAGTTTTCAGTTATATAACTATACGTGAATACGATGGACCTTGCATAAAAACACTATATTGAAGTATGTACAAAGTATTAGAAGATAAAGAATGACAGCTAAGTTGTATACATAGGTACATAGTGTTCACATATTATTATTTACAATTATTGTAAAAGTAGACCACCACTCCATACATTTCAACAAACTATGAACCTATGAACCAGTGTGTGACCCAAAGCAAGAATTAAATATAATGTATATACTAAGTATAAATTAATTAGTTTTAATTAGCAATCCGTTTGATTTTGTCTAGACTGTAGATTGTCCTATGGAGCCCGGACCAGCATGTTTCCAAGCATTCTTATCATGGATATAATCCTCTAAACTGTAATATGCTTGTTTACAGAGTGTACTTTTAATATATGTTTTAAATTTTCTTTCATTTAGTTGCAATATATCACTAGGAATTTTGTTATAACACTTAACACAGAACCCCATAAAAGATTTATGAACTTTAGACAATCTAAAATATGGTTGAGCTATTTTGTCTTTGTTTCTAGTATTAATATTATGTCTATCACTAACCTTATTAAATAAATGTAGGTTTTTTCTTACGTACATAATATTTTCATAGATAAATTGGCAAGGCACTGTCATTATATTAATATTTTTAAATAGTTCCCTAAGAGAATCGCGGCGACGTAGATTATAAATGGCTCTAACAGCTCTTTTTTGTAAGATAAAAATGGATTCAATGTCGGCAGCCCGACCCCACAGTAAAATACCATACGACATAATGCTGTGAAAGTAGCTAAAGTAGACCATACGCGCAGTTTCTACATCTGTCAACTGTCTTATCTTTCTAACAGCATAAGCCGCGGAGCTTAGTCGCCCCGCAATAGATGTTATGTGAGGTCCCCATTGCAACTTCTCGTCTAGCGTGATTCCCAGGAAAACCGTTTGACTATTAAATTCCAGTTTCTCTCCATTTAGAATGATGTCACAATTGCTATTCCTAACATTTGGTAAAATGAATCGAATACATTTGGTTTTTTTTTCATTAAGTACCAAATTGTTTACCGTAAACCAATTTTGAACCTGAAGAATAGCGTCATTTACGTCAAGATGTTGTGACCGTCTGTCTACTTTAAAAATCAATGAAGTGTCATCGGCAAATAACACCATCTTCGGTTGGTTTTGAAGTAATTGGGGTAAATCATTTATATAGACTAAGAATAGAAATGGACCTAATATTGAGCCTTGAGGAACGCCCATAGTCATTTTTGACCCCAATGAGTTCACACCGTTAACCTGAACTTTTGCCTGTCTATCCCTCAGGTATGACCTTAGTAAATCAAGAGATACTCCACTAATCCCGTAGTGCTCCAGTTTCAGCAATAGTGTCTCGTGGTCAACGCAATCGAACGCCTTTGAGAGGTCGCAAAAGATTCCAATGGCATCTTGCGATTCCTCCCAAGCGCTAAAAATGTTCTTTATTAGGGTGACACCGGCGTCAGTTGTACAACGCCCTTTGGTGAAACCGTATTGTTGTTCATGAAAGATGGAATTTTTATTAAAGTGATGTAACATTTGATTGAGCATTAACTTTTCAAACACCTTACTGAGAACTGGTAGAATCGACACAGGCCTATAATTGTTGGGGTCTTTACTATCACCGGATTTGAACAATGGTACTACTTTACTGTGTTTCATCAGATCCGGAAAGACTCCTTGGTTTACACTGGTGTTAAAAATGAGAGCTAAATAGGGCGCAATTGTTTCGATAATAGATTTACAGACTTTTACAGACATTCCCCAAAGATCTTCTGTTGATTTAATTTTAAGATCTTTAAAGGCTTTTATAACAGCCTGGGGGTTTGTATGTTGAAACCTAAACTCCAAAGGGCATTTCTTAACATTTTTCCTAAGTAAGGCAGCAGAGAGAGCGGGAGAGGAATTTAAGGCTTCAGTGGTTCTAATGGGAATGTTGCCAAAAAAGGTTTCAAATTCTTGAGCTACTTCTATATCTGAATTTATGGGACCATGTGCAGTCTCTAAATTAAATTCAGTACTACGCTGCTTTTTCCTACCTGTTTCATTATTTATTATTTGCCAAGTAGTTTTTATTTTGTCATCAGCTAATTTAATTTTATTTTTAATATAGAGAGATTTGGCTATTTTGCAGACACTTTTAAAAAGTTTCGAATATTTCGCAACATACTGATGAAAGCTTGTATTAATTATATGTTGCTTTAGGCCATAAAGCTCAAATAGTTTTTCCCTGCTTTTACGAATACCTGGAGTCGCCCAGTCGCTAAATAAGAACTTAGTGCAAATACTTTTATTCCTTAGTGGAAAAGCTTCATTAAATTGCATGTTTAATAGTGAAAAAAACTCGGCGTAGAACTCATCTGGGTCACCTATATTATCAAAGCACTGAACACTCAATTTACTTTCCAATGAATTATCAAATTTCTCTAAGTTTTTACATGTGATTGGCCTAAACCTTATTTGAATTTTTTGTAAAGGTATGTAGGCGCAAAACGTTATTGTCTGTCCACTATGATCAGATGGCAGTTTATTTATAATTTCTTTATGAAAGTAATCACAATTACAAAATATATTATCAATACAGGTGGCAGAAGAAGCTGTCACTCGAGTGGGTTCCATGAAAACATTGGACAAATTAAATGACCTAAAAAGACTCAATAATCTGATACTATTGGAGTTGTTTTCTAACAAATTAATATTAAAGTCACCACATATAATGATAGATTTACTACTAGTACTAATTTTTTTTAACACATCTTCCATTACCGAATCAAATATAGATAAATTCTGGTAATTTGGAGGTCTGTATACGCATACTATAACATGCTTATCCAGCTCAACACAGGACAATTCAATAATGTGTTCAACTGATAATCTAACAATGTCTTTTCGTGCTTTACATTTAATAGAATTTTTTATTAAGATTAATGACCCGCCGTGTACCATATGTTTCCGGCTGAAATGGCTAATTACACAATAATTTTCATAATTAATAGACATCACTTGATTATCTTTTAACCAATGTTCTGTTAAACATATAATATCATATTTGGTTATTTCTAAAAACATTTCTATTTCAAGTAATTTGGAAGAGCAACCTTGAATATTTTGATTAAATAACTTTAACGTATGTTGCTTTCCTTTATTTGTTAGGTTGCCAGAAGATACCTTCTTATTATTCAGTAATAATAAATGATTATTTGAAGGGGTAACTTCTGTTGTCGTACCAACTAGTTTAAACAGTTATCCGGAGTGCCCTCCACAACCACAAGTGAAGAGTTCAAACTGTCTGTATGTATCCCAACAGGAAGAGAATACTCTAACTGACTGGTAGCGGCCTCCAAGGATGTTGGTGTTGTAGGTGGACCCTCCTTCGTACAATATGAGGATTCACAAAGATCAATCACTATGTTGTTAGTGTGACTAGACAACATAGATTCGTCACTTATACTACAGTTCGTTATATTATTAGCTATAACATTGTTAATATTATATGCTATCAACATAGCAATTAAATGTCTACATTCTCCAGACAGAGATAAAGTTCCCTGAGTTAACTTAAAACCACTAACAAAGTTATTAGTGTCAAAATAAAATAATTTGTCACTATGACATGTCAACATATGAATAGTACTATTCAATTTGTAAATATGATTGTTCTCTTCATCTGACAAATTGTCAGAATAAGGAAATGCACACAGCATTAGCCTTCCTATGTTTAACTTTAATAAGGCTTCCACACCATCCACTATGTCCTTTTTGTTAATACCAATACTATTGCCGAAAAGTAGGACCATTGTAGAGTAATGGTCTAGGTTTGTGTTTTTAATTCTCTTAATAATTTGTTTAAAACTTATGTTATGGTAACTATGATTAGTAAAACTATGGCTAAGGTAATTGTGTAGTATTTTCCCAAAGCCTGAACCTAACTCATCGGAAAATAAAATAATTTTATTACTTTTCTGTGTCTTAACGCAGGTGTTTGCTGGAAGAGCCAACACCGGTGAAGGCAAGTCAAGCTGAGGCTGAGGAGATGCTGGTTGGTTGGCACTGCTGCATGAAAGATTATTAGTCAAAGACTCATACCTCTCAGCATTGTACTTCACCAAATCCAGTAGTTCCCCAGCCTCAAACAAGCGTTCACTTAGCTGTTGTTGTGACAACTCATACTTTTCAAAAATATCCTTTAACAAGTACTCCTTATAAAGCAAATCATTATGGAGTAGTTGAATATCTGTGTCATATTTTTCCCTATATTTATCTAATTCCATAGTACAATTATTTAGGTTTTTTGAAAGGGTGACACGTTGCTTTCTAAGGGAAAGATTAAATTTTAGAAGATTTTGTTTTTTAATAGATCTTTGTGACCGTTTAATAAATTTCTTAATTTTAATGTATTTTTTAAGTTTGTTGTGGCTCATTACAACAGGACATAATGGCAAGGTATCGTCACCAGTCAAATCTATTGTTACCCCTGGTTCACACACTGATTTTGATCCACTGCCTACCAACTCCTTAAACAAGTTATTGGTCTTTGCAACCTGTTCGCTGACTTTTACTATCTCTGAGTGAGATAGGGCCTTATGGGCATCACACAATTCCTGTTCAAGCTCTGAAATTCTGTTTAAAGCCAGTTCATGGATGTCACTGCACTCTTGAAATGATGACACCTTACTGAGTAGTTGAGTATGTTGGTCAGTTAAGTCCATATGTTGAATATGCAGCTCGGCCAGCTTATTTTTGAGAAAGGTGTTCTTGTCGACTATGTTCTTCACCTCCACCTCGCTGTCATCTCTTTCCTGGAGCAGCTGTTTACATAAGGCTTTGGAAGCCCCGAGGTCCTTTAATGTTGCTCTAAGTTTTGCTTCCATCTCCTTTATTGTAGCACTGCGGGTCATCATTTTGTTCAAAATATCAGCCACCTGGAATATGTGTAATTGTGCAGCTCAATAATAGTGCAAGAGATGTTCTTTTATTTATAGTAAAAGAAGGTAGGTAGTAGGGAAAATAAATGAAATGAAAATTAAGTGAGGAGTTGCTAACAGATATATAATACAACAAGATAAGGTTAAGTACAAATAGAAGGGAATGTTAAACATAAGTAAAATAACATGAATAGTAAAGAACAGGTACACTACTTTAGTAACACTATTTTAAACTTAACAAGTATACAAGTTTAAGGCACATTACAAGTTTGGAAGTTTTATCTAAAGTAAATATTTATAATAACACAGAAATAAAAAAATATATAAAAAAGGCTATTTTGTGTAGTAAATTATGAAGTGTTTACTGTCTGGGCGAATGTTTCGTCGTCGATTTTGCTTCCACAACTTGTCAAGCAAAAGGAGACATAAACCGAGCCAGTGTGTGATGGACGTAGCTCAGAGCCCTGAGCAGTATTTCGTGATGTTCAGTGGTATGTAAATACAACTTAGATAAAACAAAATACTCCCCGGGTTCGATGATATTTCAAATCCTTCACCCGTTAGTGGTGACTTGACAGCCGGTTTTTGTTATGTCTATTTTGCAAAGTTCTCGCGACCAAAACACTGCATAAACACTTTTAAGTCAAACTTATTACTTAGTTCTAGTTACATTACACTAATTTATCGCGAATTAAGGACTTTTAAACATTTTACAAATTATTTTAACGAAGAGGTCGTTTTTTGACGACCGGCTACCAGTGTGGCCAGACAAAAAAAAAAAAAATGTTCATGATAACAAACAACTTTCCCGAAGAAAAAATGTTTTTTGTACTGGTTCACTTTTATCACAATAATACAACAGCCGTATGAAATTCACGCGCGCGCGCGCCTGTGACCTAAAGTGAACCAGTACAAAAAACATTTTTTCTTCGGGAAAGTTGTTTGTTATCATGAACACAATCACGTGTTTAAGTATCGTACACTAATTACCAGTCACCCTATATATACGTGTATTTTCCCAAACAAACTTTAACACGTGGGGTGTAAAGTTTCATCCCTTTAGGAGTTGATTTATTACTATTACTTACTATTTATTACTTTCTTTAAAATCAGTTTAGGGGTTTAGCCATAATAATCCATATTAGACGCAACAGACTATCGGATATACTTTTGCATTTATAATATTAGTACTTAATTACGGTTCATTTAAAAACAATGAAATAATTATTTTTTGCAAGTTCTACAAATTATTTTTCAAAGAATTAATGCTGTAAAAAGTGCGCAGTCAATAGTTTTAGTGGTCATTCAATGTAGTATTTTCGCCTAATGAGTGAACTATGCGATCAATTAGACAATTATTAATAGCCGTGTCGAACCATTATTATTAAAATAAACCCTTTTAACGTATGTACTTAATGTTATTATTATATTTCAAGTATTTAAAGTATTTTTAGAAAGGTGGGATACGAGATGCTTTTTAAATATAGGTAATAAAAATATTACCAGCCTAATATTAAACTGCAGGGCAAAGGCCTTCGGATACAAAGAAGGATTGGTAGCTTCAGACTGCTATGTCAAAGTTTCCTTACAATATTTTCCTTCACTAACGTCAGTGATGTTTAAGAAAAAGAAAAATAAAATCATACTATGTCACAGGATCAATATTAATACTACCGTACAGAAGCGACACGCTCCGCCTCCCTCTGAAACCATTCCTCACCTCTCCCCGCGTCGAACGACTGCTCTGGGAACTGCATTTTTGATCGAGCGGCGCGTAGACACGTACACACCCGCACGTATCTGTACAGTCTGTTATTTTAGTAGTAGTGTAGGCAATTATATCGTTTCGTTTCTATGGAGTGTCGCGGGTGTGCCTATGTCCTTATCTTTATTTTCTAGGAACCGATCACTTTTCCGAATTATTTTTGTCCGAATTTAATTTTACCGAAAACTATTGATCGACGTCTTTTTTGCTATATGCATTATTTCACATATTTTTAGATCATCGAAATATCATGTGTCATACGTATTATTTTACCGAACTATGTTTCTCCGATTTATAAAATAACTTTTTCCTATTGGCCGAAGTGTCTTTTGAACTATTTTCATTTGCCAAATGATTTATTTGCCATATTTTCACCACGTCAAAACAACATTTCGTAATATTATTTGATCTCAAATATATAGCCGGTTACTTGGTAGCATTTTTAACATTAAATTAAAATAGTGTCATAAAAAGTCAATACGTTACAAAATTTAGTAACAGAAACGAATCGCTGCAAAACCCACTTCACGCAGTCTTGTCTGCCCTACTTCTAGAGTGTAATTTAAGAACGCGTAGGCGCGGAGGGTCGGGGCTGCCCGCGAGCTGAGGAGCAGGCGTATCTTCGGCTTGATGGCCGGCGGAGCCTCAGCGACGGCGAGCGTTAAAACCATCTGCGACGATAAGGTCGCGTGGGGCCGTCCAGACCCCGTAGCGGCACGGAACAGAAACAATGCTTGTGCATGTTGCATGCCTGCTTGCATGTTTCATGCTTCTTTGCACGCTGCATGCTTGCTTGCATGCTGCATGCCTGCTTGCATGCTGTATGCCTGCTTGCATGCTGCATACCTGCTTGCATGCTACATGCCTGCTTGCATGCTGCATGCCTGATTGCATGATGCATGCTCGAAGCAAGAATCTTTGTTTGCAAGCTTCTTACTGGGATGACTGGGGTTTTATTAAGTGCCATTACGTTAAATAATTAATGAAACAAAATAGTAAGAAACTAATCTGAAATAAGCTCTCTATAACGCCACTGCAATAAATACATTAGTTTTGAAAGCTCTTTCAAATATTTAATTTCACTCAAATTGTCTTTAATTTTCAAATGTTTTTGATTTTTGTTTTCTTTAACGACGTATTTTTTTCTGGTGGAGTACCGGTTATCATTGACTCAATATCAGACATATTTACTTCTAGGCGTTTGGTAATTAAAACAGTGGTATAACGAATGTTCGAACAAATGTTATTTCGGCTAAGTGTAACTTCGGCAAAAACTTTTTCGACCAAATGAAACGTCGGAGCAACGAAAACAATCGAATTGATAATAGGTCAACTAATACAGTGGCAGACGTGACTTCGATGAAGTAAAAAAAATACGAAACGAGAAAAGTTGAAAAGTTTTAGGTGAAATGAAATTCGGTCATACAGCACAAACAAAAGTCGCTCCCGCCGCGCGCCGTCTGTACGCGTCTGTATCTTTTAAACAACGCAATGGATTTTAATGCGGTTTTCATTAATAGATAGAGTGATTCAAGAGGAAGGTTTATATGTATAGTTTGATCTACATTGCACTCGTGCGAAGCCTGGGTGGGTCACTAGTTTTGTGTAAATCACTTAGGTATAATTTTAAATCTGTGCCTTTGTAACAACCATACTGCGATCGCCAGCCCGCCTGCCAAGCGTGGCGATTATGGCAAAACCCCCCCATTTTGGGGGAGGCCTATGTCCAGCTGTGGACGTCTTTCGGCTGAAATGATGATGATTTGAAAAAGTCACACTAGTAGGTACAGGTGTCGAATCCGCAACGTCAAACATAAGAGGCAGGCACCTGATGAGTAAATAAAAACCCAATATCTGTTATAAACCATAAAACCTACGCTAAATAAACATTAATTCCATGAACACAACGGTAAAACATGTAGGTAACCGTTACAGAGTACAATCGCCATGCTGTGAACACTAAATCGATGGTATACTATATAATTATAACGCCATAAGGAACCTACGAGCGACGCGATTGATCACTTAATACAATCACCCATTACACACGGGTTAGGTTGGGGGCACACTGTGATTCGGAAGACATTTTTAGCCTGCTTCTTTGAGCATCTTATTTCTGAGTCAATACGAGCTGTAATTGAACAAGTTATGCATAGGTTAGTCGATCAATTTCCAGACCTGTGTACCTATACCCAGAGTGTTTCCACTGCACGTAACCCATCTTCTGCCCACATGATGACCGAATCTAACGGACTAAATCCTGACGATCCGACATATAGATTAAATCTATATGTCGGATCGTCAGGATTTAGTCCGTGGGTATATAGTACACGGCGTTTATTAAAACCACAATTTAACACAAACTCATTTTAATATAAACACAGGCTGAAATTAAAATAGTCAAAGTAACACTACACAACGAATCGTGTACAGTTCCGGGACGTCTTAGCTTCGATGCGATCAGGCATTGAATTCTGAATGTCCTGCTCGCTGAGGGCTGTAAACATCACGACTCTGTAGAAGCGCGCCAAAATGGTGGCGGTAGATCACGTGTTTTCGCTAATGGCGGGCTTGCGATTCGATCCATGTTCGTACTATACCGGATGCGACATATAGATGACAAACCAAAATGTGCCCAGCACGCCACGGTCACGACTATATGACAGACTTCTAAACGTAATTCCATAGAGTAGTAATTCGTAGTTTGGCGCTGAGGGCACGTTTGTGCTTTTTTGACGTGGCGGTCAAAAAGAACAACGAACAACAACGGTTCAACGAACAGAAAACGTAAGAATCTCCACATTGAGCTCCAGAACGCAAATTATCGAAGTAAGTAGCTCAAAAAGTTACAAGACTTCAATAGGACTGGGCAGGACATGTCTGTTGGATGCCAGCTAAGCCGTGGGCCCGCATATCGAGAGGCTGGAGCCTTGATACAGTTATACGGGGTCACATCAAGCTGAAAAGAAGATGGAAGGCTTTGGATGGCTTCCTAAGGAATTGGCGAGATGAGCACAACGTCATCGGGAGAAATGGAAAGGAACAAAGGGAGACCTCTGCCCAGGACCAGGTCAGTGAAGGTTAACAAAAACAGACTTAATAAGGTGGAAACAGACTTGAAACACTAGACACGACTAGATTACAGCCACGTGTATCTTGCTCTTTGATAACCTTAGCCCTTAGATAGCCATTGCCCGATTTAATCCAACATTTTCCTTAGCACCTAATTTTAACCATGCGAAGTAAATTCTTAAACAATTACTCAATTCTAACCGCAAGAAATATAATTCAAGTTGTTTACAATTTTATTCATAGGTATAATTACTTCACTTTTAGCACATGATTTGCTATTTTAATGACAATTTTTCCTCAAACTCATCACTATTTTTGTGCGGTATTTCGGTAGCATTTTGATAAATGGTTTTCAACTTAAAACGTAAATTACTTGCATAAAATTATCTTCTTTTGTTCAGACGAAATGTTTATTTGTCATAAAAATAGTAACAAAATCCCTAAGTGTCCCTGATATTTTTAGTGTTAAATCATGTGGACTCATTCTGCAATATACTTACTTTTTAAGTTTTTGTTTTGTTTAGAATTTAGATGACCTACATTTATTCTGTAAACCTAAACAATTACACTGCTGGGCAAACATAGCTTTAGTTATCTACGGGGACGCTAGACTTACCCATCTTGTCTTTAAACCAACTTTTAACATAACCTGCTCATTTTCAATTTAGTGTAGTAGACTTTGACATCTTTGGATACCTATAGGTAATCTATCTAAACAAGAAGTAATTGAATTAATTTGAATCACGAAAACAGGATATTTAAATCATCGTTATGTACAACTATTTATGTATTATATACAACTCAATAAAAAAAAACAGTTTACTCATACATAAAAAACCGGCATTTTTTTTCAGTTTTATGACCTGTCTTCAGCTTTCAGTTTATGCAATTACATCAACTATATTTTAGAATTTACTTCCATGTAAGTACATCTATTTATTTTTATCATAATTTAGCATAATTTCATTTATCAGTGTGACACCAGCCTAAGTACCACACATGACACGAAGCCTTCAACGCAAATTGCTCATCAATGCTAGCATGTCGAATTTTATGTTGTCTAACAACCCGCGATGAGCTGGAAAATGAACTATCCACTAGATATAGTCGCGCGTTGTGTTGACAGTGTGTTTTATATGTCGTAAGGTAAAAGTAGATAGATTGGAGCGACAAAATAAGGAATTTTTTAAGGAAAAATTAGTCGTTTTAAAAAACTATACAATCTGTTGTATTCCACTACAAGGCAAAAAAAAATTACCGACTGCCATGATGTCATTGTAGTAAGACACACCTTTCTGGATGACCTAAGCAAATGACCATTTACTATGTAGTTTTCCTGTTCATAAATCAATAATTTCTTGCATACATTTTGTCCAAGAACCATTTGTGAACATGGTAATTTCTCTATTGTTTCTATCTCTATTTATTTATAAACGTACAAGCATATTAACTCACATACACTAACAACCAGACCCGTAACAACTATCTGTAGGCCATACAAATATTTGTCCAGTGCGGAAATCGAACCAGCGATGTTAATTCGGTGAAAATCGACGAGAGTCGTCGTCGATTTTAGTATTGTTCAAATAATATAATGGCGAATCATAATCGAGTAAATTACCTGTTTTGGAGTTATCAGTTTATTGAATCACCATTTTTTATGACATCCTAGGTAAGTAAAAGCCATACGAATCGACAAGCTATGGTTGGCCCGTGGTTGGGTGAACGTTCATTTCATACCGAGACCTTTCCATGACTCGGAAAGCACGTAAAGCCGTTTGTCCCGGCTATCATTCGTATCAGCGATTAACTGCGCCAACCGTGTCGTCGACTTTCACCGAATTTTATTCATCATTCATTTTCGTCGAATTTCTACACATCTATTCCCAATGAAATCTCATACAAGACTACAAAATCATTCAATCAACACACCAAATTATGCTAATCATCTATTTATCACAATCTTCTTTTTACCTTCAACTATTTTCTCACACCATTTGAAACACTCAATAAACAAAAGAAAATCAGTAGTGACAGTTGAGAACCCATTATGCTGATGCATGAGGTGTATGCTCTAATTTCCTTAACCGATGCTAATGGTCGCAACTACAGCGCTCAGGTCCTGCACGATGTACCCACTTAAGACACTTAACACTCTGCGGTGGGAAATATTGTCTTCACATCGATTTTATAGACAAAGGTTTAGGAACAATAAAGGTTGTTGTGTTGAGGTGTTTCTCGAAGTCGATGGGGATATAATTTGGTTTGTTGGAGCATTTTGGTGATTGAAGAGTCGATTAGGAGTCCTAAATTGATATGAGGAGGTAGGTAACTATAATCCTTTAATTACAATATTAGACAAATAAACAACATTATCACTACTTCAATGGTAGCATGTAATATGCTTCCTAATCTATACAATTTAAACTCTATACAAATAAACAAAATTAAGTGTCTATTTGTAACGTCAAAACAACAGCTACATGCTTAAGAAAGTACCTAGTTACTGTAATTATATCAAAAAATCATTTTTTATTTTTGTCAAACTCAAATTCAAATCATTTATTTCAAATAAAACTTTTACAGGCACTTTTGAATTGTCAAGGAGTCAGTCAGTCAAAAAGTTGCAGCTAGTTGCTCGTTCCAAACAGTAGGTTTCTATAGAGAAGAACGAGCAAGAAACTCCATGAACACTCTTTTAAAATCAATAGAATATTACAAATTTATAAGGTTACACATCATTCATGTTGAATCTAGGGGTACAATGTGAGAACATTGTAACAAGTTGTGCACGTTAAAAGAGGTCTAGTGACAATGAAAACACGGATCGGCACCATTTAGCTCAACCATTTTGAAGGGAACCAAATGATCCAACACAAGCGCCACCATCAGCGAGACATTCAAGTGAGCATGACAAACTCTTAACCGCCAGGGAATATTCAAGTCAACGAAAGACATATCTCGTAAATGGTAGCTTTAAAGTACATAGTGCTCACATGTATGTGCTATGCAAAATTATATAATACTAATAGTTTGAGTTTATACAATGCAAAGATAATGTAGTTTTGTCTGTTTGCCTATTTGTTCCGGCTAATCTCTGAAACGGCTGGACCGATGTTATAAGGAGTAACTTAGGCTACTGTTATTTTAGAAAAAAAGAGGGGCCTCCGCCAAAAAAAAAAAAAAACACCGCAGTGAACCGACAGTCACGCGAACGAAGTCGGAGGCATCAGCTAGTTTTACGATAAATTCAAAGTAAGGTAAATAATTTGACATAATATGCATTAAAAATATGACTAAAATGCAATTATTTCAACAATATTATCTACGTAGGTAATGGTTATCGTTGTGGCTGCTTTCTGTGTAATACCACAGATGATATAATACTAACGTGTAATACGAGTACTATAAAATATAGAATACCTACGATAATTGAGAAAAGGGAAGAGAAATTTTAATTTGAAAATGACGCCTTTAAAAAATATGTCGAAAACGTGGGTGCACGTGGGACGTGAATGATTAAGGGTTTATTTTTATTTATACCAAGCCCATAACTCACTAAATCCCAAACGTTGCACTCCTTTCCAGTAATGTGATCAAGCATTAAAAAATTATACTTTCCTGTTCATTTTACTTTGGCCTAATGATTGGTAAGTGTTGAATGAAAAACCCAATGCAGCCGGAACGTTTCAATACTCAAACACTCCATTTTCAATTGTTTTTTTTTTTATATAGAGCTGTCTCAAAAGGCAATATGGTTGTTTATAAAATTTTTGGATCATAGACTAAGCACTGCAGTACTGATGATGATGTTGATGACAACAACATTTCCCACAAGCAGCATAAACTTTATTCAAATATAACGGACACAGGTCCTTTGGCAAAGCACACATTTTCATTATAATGTGGGAAAGCTATACGGGAAACATACAGCGGAAGAAACTAGTAGAGGCCGCTAATGTTGCACAGTTCCAAGCTGAACATACATCCTATACCGACGTAATAGAGAGTTTCCTATTGGTTTGTTAGGTGGTGCATACACTGCATGTTTTTTAACGGATATTTGTATATTTACGTCATCTTCTGTTTATAAGTTGGTCATGGTAGGTTTCTCAAACTATAAGGCCTGATAAAAAGCTAGATTTCGTTGCTGAAAAAAATAACATTTCTTTAACCGGTAGACAGTAGACTGTGCTTCATACCAAACTTTGAGGCAGAGATATTTTTATATACTTTGTTTAGCACGTATCTTACCTTCGCTATTTCCGAGTTAAATCGAAACAAACAAATGTTTTCTCTTTATAATATTAGATTAGCTGTGTGCTAATATTATTTAAGTGACGTATGACAAACTTACCCTATGAATTGTTACGACTCCCTAAGAATCTATACTAATATTAAAAAGCTGAAGAGCTTTTTGTGTTGAGAGAGTCTCAGGATCTACTGGTTCGAATTGAAAAAATATTTTTGTGTTGGACAGTCCATTTATCGAGAAAGGCTATAGGCCCATGCGAAGCCGGGTCGGGTCACTAGTGACCTATAAAATAAATAATAGTGAATATACGTGATATACATAATACAAATGCTACAAAATATTGAGACAGATTAAATGTTGAATCAGTTGTAGAAATAACTATTCACAATAATGTCGTTGAAAGAAGTCAAAAGCTAGACAAAGATATTTATAAGTCGGTAGAAAAAGAAATGAGAAACAGTATGCCCACTTCCTAACTACACCAAACATGGCGGGAGATAGTACCGTGGGTACTAGTACTAGGCAAGTGTAAACTTGAGGTAAATTACATTAGCAAATTGTGAACTAACGCCAAATGCTGTGAGAACGTTGCATGGGAAATGAAGAGGTTGTATAGTGAAAAGTTCGTGTTGAATCGATGTACATTCATTTTGATTGATTATCTGGAAATTAATGTAGAGCTGTACCTATGAAATTGCATTCAAAGACGGTTAGAAATCCTGGAGTTGACTTACTCCAGGATAGGAGAGATGTCAATGGCAAGAAAACAGAAGTATTAATTGGGAAGGCAGCTGATAAAAATGTATATTTTTCCATTAAACGAAACGTGAGTATTGTTACACATTATAGATTAAGAACAACGGATTCCCGACAACACAGTGAGTTAATCCGTTGTTCTCAATCTATAATGTTAAAATGTATATAAAGATCGCTATTCAAAAGAGTAAGATGAGAAGGTGCGAGAAGCTGGGGTCCAAGCATAATTTGGGAAAGGCCTATCTTTTGTCTTGTTTCATTAACCGATACAATTTCCATAAAAGACATCTATTCTAATATTATTTACTCAGATCCACCAACTGACCATTAGCCTCCAAAGATCAAAATGTTTTTTTTGTTTGTTAATACAACATTATCATCATCCTAGCCTTCCCGACTTTGTTATGGTCGGCTTCCAGTCTAACCAGACGCAGTTGAATATCGGTACTTTAGACGAAGAGACTGCCTATCTAATCCTCTTTACCGTTGGATTGATTTTATTGATAAGACTGGTTGTCCGTATAAAAAAAATGCCATGTAACAAAAACAACTAAATCTACTCTTCTACCAAAATGGAACAGTTCATCTTCTACTCAATGCTTATTAGATGAATGCTAACCAAACATAATAGTTCTATCAAAGATATTGATCAATCCTTTTAAGTTATACGATGACAAGATTTAACATCCACACTGACAGACATTATTAAAAGACTTTTCCACCAATTAGTTACCAACACGTCTAGACCTAAACTTTTAAGGTCTTAGTGTGAATCTTGATCGGAATCTAGACTCCCATAAAGAAGGTGAGGGTCTAAGTATACTGGTCGAGTGCTGAGTCAAAAGAGATAATTTGTGTAGTTATGTGCAGGGTGTCCCGGAGAGCTAATGAGTTATAATAAGAGCCACCCAGAGAGACGAGACTCTGCGGCGAAGGGAGTGTGGAGCAGGCTTTTTTTTAATTGAATAACTTATGAGTTGTATATTAAACTAGCTTTTGCCAAAACTTAGTACGCCACGTATTCTATAGAACAGTTAGGTATATATCCTACAACACTCAGCAATAACGTAACTGTATATCGGTGAAAGAATGTTTTTAATAGTAACAGTAGTTTCAAAGATTGCTTTCTACAAACAAAAAATAGGTTAGCCGCAGAATAAGCAGAAGTATCTTGAGTAAAGTCTTCGTAAATATGAATACTTAGATCATAATTCCTATTAAAAATAACTTGGGATTCGGATTTATTCGTCCGGAATATTAATGCCACCTTAAGTAACGTATTTTCTAAAATTACTTTGTCTCAGTTTTGTTAAGCGCTCATTGATTATTTATAGATATATGATTATGGATTATTGTGTACTCACAATATTTCTGACTATAGATTCCACTGCTATTGCTTGACACAAGATAATGCCTTTACAAATAAAAGATGCAACAGTATCTTTCTGATCATCAGAAAAAAGCTTGCAGCATTTACATTAGACATTTCTTGCTGAAAGATTCTGTCATTGAGCCCAGCGTATTTAAAATATCCATAATTTTGTCTTCCCTCATTTGTAAGTCAAAGAAAGCCATTTCTCAAAATATTCCATACGAAACTGCTAACATATTCCATACTAAAGAGCATGCAGGGTCGATGTGTGCGAGCAGCCAGGTCTTACGACTTCATTAGAGCGCGTCAAGCGACCAGTCACGACTGTGCCTAACCAAACCACTGTCTACCATCACCCAGACTAAATTATACCCAAGCTTTAACAAGATAGAGTATCCTTTACAACGGCATTTGACTACACTCTGTCTTGGCAAATGCCAGGTAAATAAAACGTTATATTGAGAAGGGTAAGGTGGATTTTAGAATGTATGTAACAATAATGTATTTCGATCGTATTGAGATTCGAGTGTACTGAGATGGAATCGCTTTCCTGAGTTGCAAGTTCGAATATGTGCACGATAATTGTTAACTTTTGTCGCAATGTGCTATGATAGGTTTTAAAGGTGAAATCTGAGATATACGAATGCGCAGGCTGTTAACTTTATCTTAGAGATTTTAAAGGGCAAAAGAGTCATCTCGGAGTACCGTAGATAAAGGAGACAGGGCAAATTGTTATAGGACAAACCACCATCTGCCTAGCCTTTTCCAAACTATATCGGCTTCCAGTCTAACGTCGTGTTTTAAATGGACCGACTGCCTATCGGACCGCCACAACCCAGGTACTGGGTAACACGATTCCCGTTGGTAAGACTGGTTGTCAGATTTTCTGGCTTCTACATACCCTTAACTTAAAGCCATTGGTCCCAGCTTGCATTCTTGGGCTTGCATCTTTGGCAGTCAAAGATATACGAATGACAGCCGGGACCAACGGCTTTACGTGCTTTCCGAGGCACGTAGGGAACTCGATATGAAATGGATGGTCACCCATCCACAAACCGACCGCGGCAAGCGTAGCTTAACCTTTGATAGATCGATCTGTACGGCTTTAACTTAGCCACGAGCTCTTCGAATTGCTATAGGACAAACACATACTCAAAAGAATAAGGTGCGTAAATGAACGAACGAAAATGAAATTCCTGTTTCCTGCACATTATATCTGCTGCAAATCATACTTTCTCTCTATTCAATTTACTCGACCTACATTCACCTACTGGTAAGTCAAGACCTCTACTTTATTCCCACGAAGTGTCTATACCTGACCTACCTGATAATATACCTAATACCTAACCCTACCTAATACCTGACTAAATAAATACTTCGTGGCAATACTGGTACTTATCCGGGACAGGGTGTCTAATGATTGATACACAAGACTTTATTATTTCATCGTTTATTAGAATAATTCGTTATATTGTATTTTAGCCCACATGACAGACGTCAAAATTATCTTAATTGATAAAGACATTAACCAGTAACTCAAAGACGTCTCTAAAAATACACTTTATAGTAACCCTAAAACCCCGATAAATTTTTAATCAACTGTAAAATTCGATTTTTAAATGCTTTGAAATCAATAAATAGTTAGTCAATTAAGTTGACATAAAAGTAACGTCACATTTTACTATTGCCATACAGAATTAATGAGAGAATCACGTTTTGACAGCTCATAAAATGTATGTAAAATTAGTGGTGTCAAGTACCCAATTCTAAACAGAGTTAATGTCATATTATTCAAACTAATATAAATGAGGTTGTATTTCTTTTGTCAGCCAGTCTTTATAATACAATATCCTAGAATGATCTTAGTAGACAACCTATTTGAAGCATAAAAAAAAAACATTTTCTAAATGAAACCTTATTAGAAAATACTTCAAGGTACTTAGTGTGTTTTGTCGACGTACTGTACCCATACTCTCGCGCTGTTGATAACTTAATAAGAGCTCTCTACCTCGTAATTACTAATTAGATAGACCTTTTAACTAGTTTATTTATAAGTGTTTTATTCTAAGAGATGCTGAGATTCACGATTGAATGCTTCTTAGGAAGTATCTAAGCGCGACTGCCAAGAGTGCGGTCTTTGGTAACCACAGTTCGGCAAGTAATTGATTTAGGGGTTATTTTCGTAGACTTTATTTCACTTAAAAATAGTGTACAGAGGCCAGTCCATCAAGGTACAACAATCTGTCAAATTAGTTTGATAGTTTTTCAACTTTATTGCAAATGAATAAGGTTCATATTCAATTGGGAAAATTTGACTGTTTGGTATGGCTTGATGTGCTGGCGTCTGTACATATTCATTTCTATGAGAAAAAGAAAACATAATAATTATGAGACTGTTTCATGAATCGAGTAGTGAAGAAACAATTTGTAAAAAGCTTATGACAATATTTACAAGAAGAGCTTTTTAAAAATTGGAAGACATTTTGATTTCTTAGTCACTAAGTAGATAATCTATTGTCAAGAATCTGTATATGTTCCCGGCATATGACAATAGGCTATTATTACCCTTCATAACACGAGATGCAAACTTAACTAAGGAATGTTCGCGGCAAAGATAAAGATAAAGAGTTTTTTGTTTTGTTAAAAAAATTAAATATTATATAATGCAAGTGTTATAATATTTTGCTTTTATGCATGCAAAAATAAGTTTTCACTAGTTTGATTCATTAGTTCGACCGTCGAACTAGTGAGATTTTTTTCAGTTCTAATTACAGAAGTCCTAATTACCTACCTGTATTATCTTACAGTGATTATTTCTTATAATAAAATGTGGACGATGTGCAGACAGATTTATTCGCAGAGGTATTCAAAAACAGTATTTTCGGCATTTTTTATTTACTATCCCAACAGTAAACAAGCAAAATTACCATCATTTACGTTCAGAACCCACATTTTTTTAGAAAATTTGGTTGTTTGTTAAGTCATACAACCAAGTTTTCTAAAAAACTTTCTCAGAAAATACTTAAAGTACCAAGCGATGTTGGCGCATTGTCGCGACGTAATAACTTAATAAGCGCCCTCTGGCGGCGGCGGTAATTACAAATTAGATGAAACGCGCGCCTAGCACCCAGCGAGTACAGAATAGATCATTCTTTAGATAGCTGAGCTTTATTCTGCAAACTTTTTAGACTTACAAGAAGTGAATTATTAGGTACCTATACAAGATGAAATTGAATTCATTAGCAAATTTTTAAGAAGTGACTCAGACCACGATCCTGAACAACTTTCATTATAAAGCCAATTCAAACAGCGCGAAGCAAAAACAGCTGTTGCATTCATTTTGGCCGAGTACCTACTGCACTTTTGTATGGAACAGCTGCTTTTTTTTCGCGCTGTTTGAGTTGTCTCCATAATAAAAGTGGTTCAGGTTCGTGGTCTGAGTCACTACTTAAAATTTTGCTTATGAATTCAATTTCATCCTGTAAATGTTACCTGAAAACAAAATGCCGAATTGTACCTAGGTACATACATACATCAAGCTACAACAATCTGACAAATTTCTATGATCGACTTTCAACTTTATGACAAAAGAATAAGATTCATATTCAATTGGGAAAATTTAACAGTTTGGTACGGCTTGATGTGCTGGCGTCTGTATGCAGGTCCCTAAAGTAAAAAAAAATATATATAAATATTATACTTTATTCCAAGCTTCAAGTTCAAGTATGACAACTAGTCTTATCAAGGGGTATAGTGTTACCCAGTAACTGGGTTGTGGAGGTCCTGCTGCTGCATCCGGTTAGACTGAAAGCCGACCCCATCACAGTTGGGTAAAGGCTAGGCAGATGATGATGAGTTTATTTCAAACCTATTATTACTGAACTCCTCTCTTCCGTTTCCTCTCTCTCTCTCTCTCCTCTTCTTCAATTCTTTTGCCCGTGACTTTGTCTATGTGAGTTTTCATACGTATCCCTAATTATTTTGATAATCTTCTTCTTCTTTTCGAATCGATTGTTTTCCTTTCTTTTTGTTAGACTACTTGGGCCTAGTAGGTAGCCACATTTATCGCAGCATTAGAGGCGTTTTTAATGTCCTCTAAGGTGCAGGTGTAGGGGCACTTTGGGCACTGTAGTAAGTGGGCCATTGTCTGATCAGGATCACCGCACTCACACTGGGTATCTATTATCCCCCATTTTGCTAGGTTATGTTTGCAGCGGCCTACCTGGGTGCGCAGTCTATTGAGCGCTTTCCATATAGGCCACTGCAAATCACTTCCGAGTGGCAGGTGTTCTTTGGGTGGAACGAATTTTGATAATAAAATATAGCCTATAGCACTCTAACGTAGCTTCTTATGAGCGAATTAAGAATCGTACTAGTAGTAATGGAAATCAGAGCGTTCAAGCAAAAAGAAACAAACAAACAAACTCTATAGTTTTATAAACTTAATATAAATCAGCGTTAACCCTGCCAAAAACTGAATCAAGCCAGTTTTTTACAAATATGCGGAACTGGCACGCAAAACTTTAATAAAATAAACAATTAATGTTAAAACCAAACTTAAACCTCTCAATGTCAAAATTAACCAAACAAGTTAAAGACAACTTTTACTTCACTTCTTTACATTTTCATTACAGAATAACCCGAGGTCCTAACCCTCAAATGCGCACGTTCAAGAGAAATCCTTAATGGGTTTAACGTTCCCCAAGATGCGACTTATCGATCGGTTCACAACTTTACCTGTTAATCTGTGCCGCGGACAATATCAAGTACCTACTTAATTGTGTTTTCTTACTTCACTTCACGACTTTGCCTTAAACGGATAAGCTGGGTTTAGACTTACAAGTTGTTTGTGAAATAAAATAATGCTGTTTGTCAACATGTCATGATCTGTAAAAATAGTGAGAAAAAGAGGTTCTATATCAGGGCCTCAAGTCTGCTATTACAATAGTGTCAGAATGGTCTATCATTGATTTCATAATTGTTGATTTTGACAAGTTTGGTAATCTACTAATATAATGGTGTCATTATGACTTTCCAATGGTCAACCACTGACACGCCATTGAAAGAAATGATATAGAATGGTAATCTCGTACAAAATGACAAATGAATAACTGAACTTAGGCGGTAATCTGCTAAAATTTTGACAGTTCCTTTGATCATTGCTTTTAATAGGGTATTTTACTCCATACGAGAAAAAATCTATAAATATGTTATTGAGACAGTTTAGGCATAAAGCAGTCGGAAAATGTAAGTTTTAGTTCATAAAATAACAAAACAATTTTTTAAATTCAATTTAAAGTTTTCAGTATTTTTAATCTGTTATAAAACACCGTGAAATAGTAGCAGCCATGTTATTACGCCGTACGGCTGTGTAAACAAAAAAATGTCAACTGTCAGTCAACCGATTGGCGTAATATAGGCTTTGTATATTCATTATTTTCGTAACCAACGTAATTTTTTCATTATTACACCTATTACAAAATATGCTTTTAATTATTTTTAAATGATATACAATTATCATGTTTAATATGAGCTCATTTGATACAAAACGAACTGACGTCATTTACGCTGAGCAATATGGCGTCCAGTAAGAGGCGTTTTCGTCAAACTACGCGCGAAATTTGAAAATTTAAAATTTAGATGCATTTTTATGGCACTTATCGATTGAATAAACATTTTGTGTTTTTTTTTGGTGGCATATTAGCACTACAGAATTTCATTGAGACACTTTTCAAAAATTGGTGTAATACCCTATTCGACCGACCAATGACCGACCATTATGAATTTAGCAGATTACGAACTTTTAGCAAAATGACAATGGGATCGGGTTGGAATGACGAAATTATAAAAATAGCAGACTTATGGCCCCCAGGTCCAATTATTTGAATAATAATTTAATAACACTAAATACCCAGGGCCTGTTTGACCTTTGAACTAGTTCTGATTAAATTACTTAAATTTACCTCTATACTAGGTATCTATACTAATTTTGTAAAGAGGTAAAAGTTTGTATGTATGGGGTAATCTCCGGAATTACTTAACCGATTTCAAAAATTCCTTCACCAATAGGAAGCTACGTTATCCCTAAATGCTACAGGCTATATTTAGTATATAAAAAAATTAAGCATCCGGAAAAAAAAATCACGCGGACGAAGTCGCGGGCAGAGTGCTAGTTCTATTCCATGTTTTAATATAATTACATATGTGGTGATTAATGTCTAATCAGAGGGGGTGTAACAGGCCCTAAATAAAAGTCGAGAAATGTCAAGAGTAATGTGTTTTCGGGTTTTATGACTGTTTAGCCGAGGTTTAGCCATATTTTAATAAGTAGTCATTTATTTATTTATACAGGACCAAATTAAACTGACTGGCAGAAAATCACAGACGTAGGTTATTGATATCGAAATAAGATCGTGATAGAACAGAAGAAAAAAAGATTAGGTACTTATAATTTTCCAAACGGTATGACGATATTTTGATATTCATATCACTAAAATGACATCAGACAAACAGTATTTATTTGTATTACTTATTTGAAAAGTAAAACTTTCGACAACACGTGAGCCTACACCTAAACGTAAGTAAAGCACAAATTATTGCTCTTACAAGTTTTCCTTAAATCTGCATCCGTGCAATCCCCAAACAGCTCATAAAATAACATTATTTGCTCAAACGCGTAAACATTTCATTGAATAACTTCACACTTCAAGTTAATTCGATATCATTCCAGTATAATAAAGTTACTGCTATTTTTTCAATTACGTCACTCGCTCTAACGAACATGCTGACACACATTCTAAATTCTAATGGAAGCCATACACGATCCAGTTTCCATACGCGCTTGAAGTGGCGTCCGGCAAACTTGATAGTGTATGGCTATCAGTGTGCATGAACTTGAACGTGATGCACTTCCAACTGGACGCCACTTTAAGCGCGCTGTAAACTACACGGTAAACTGGATCGTGTATGGCTGCCATTACACACACACAACAATAAAATATTCGCTAAAAACTAACACCAAGGTATAGATTTAATCGACAATAACCACGCGTGATTAATCATAGCACACATGAAAACTTATGAAAGACTTTATTGTTTGCTTTTTAAAGTGTTATTTCAAATGTGTTCATTCTAAATAAAACAAATATATTTACAAATTAAAATACGCCAACATGAATTAGTGTAGAATGTGCCTACATGTAGGCAAGTAATTATCGCGTTTACGTTAAAATTCTTAAAAATCTAATTCTGAGAATTATTGAGATTTTAACCGCAAACAATTAATATTAACACAATAATAGTAAGATTTTGTTCTATTATAATGGAGTCATTTTCTTACTTACTGGCTAAAGTAGATTCGTCTTTCATGGGGTACTGTTTAAAGTGTTACAATAAAATACCTCCCCACATTGTTCAACTAAATGAGACAAAATTTAAGTCTTGTATTAAACGCACGCTATGCAACCGAGCATATTATAAGTTGAGTGATTACATCACTGATAAAAATGCTTGGCTGGATGCTGGTCTAGCTCCACAGCCATAAGGGTTCATAGATTAATTGATTAGCATTTGTAACAATTTTTGGAGCTGCTGAAGATGTAGATCTATATTACCTTTGCATTGTATAAACTCAATGTGTTAGTATTATATAATTTTTCGTAGCACATACATGTGAGCACTATATTCTTTAAAGCTACCATTTACGAGGTATACCTCTCATTGACTTGAATATGCCCTGGCGGTTGGGAGAGTCATGCTCACTTGAATGTCTCGCTGCCGGTGGCGCATGTGTTGGATCATTCGGTTCCCTTCAAAATGGTTGAGCTAAATGGTGCCGATCCATGCGTCATGTTCGTGAACGGACGCCGTCGGTTGGGACTGGTCATCTCTTAGCTGCCTCGGTTATTTTAAATTTTGGTTTGAATTGTTATTATAACTATATTTTTCTCTAGACCTCTTTTAACATGCAAGACGTGTTACATTGTTCTCACATTGTACCCTTAGATTCAACATGAATGATGTAACCTAAATTTGTAAAATTTAACTGATTTTAAAAGAGTGTTCATGGAGTTTCTTGCTCGTTCTTCTCCATAGAAACCTACTGTTTGGAACGAGCAACTAGCTTCAACTTTCTGACTGACTGACTCTGACAATTCAAAAGTACCTGTAAATGGTTTAATTGAAATAAATGATTTTGAGTTTGAGTTTGAGTTTGAGTTTACTAATTATTGTGGTCTGACTTCGATGACGCCATTTTATGTATAAATAAACGCTTTACGTGCTACACATTCATTCAATGTTTTATTACAATCAATTTGACCATGAGTGAGGTATTCATTTTGTCATTCTTATTAATACCCAGTTATTATTATAACGCACCTATTTACATTTTATAAAACACAGTACCTGCTACAACTGAGTAGAAATATAAAAAAAACTTTCTATTACAAAAAAAAATTGCTAACACGGGTTGTCCCAAAAGTTTTAAAATTCATCATGTCATACTATATTATTCTCATTTTTGTTCGTTATTCTTAAAATTCGAAGTGACCGCCTTTGAGTAAATATATCCCAGTTATGTAAGTAGTATTTAGGTATCACTGCCCGCGATTCAACCTCGATAGTGATAAAAAAATCTAAGACAGAACTTCTCTAAAAAACACTTGATTTTAGCCTTGAAAACCCAATTAATTTTTAATTTACTGTAAAATTAGATTTTTGGTTGCTTTGAAAACAATAAATAATTCGTCAATTGAGTTGGCAAATGACTACCTAGAAATGACGTCATAAGTATAAATTGCCATATAAAATCTATGGGGGAATCGCATTTTGACAGCTCATAAAAAGGATGTCAATTGATTGGTTGTCATCTACCCAATTTCCACCACTTAACCACGGGAAGTGAAATGGTTAAAAAAAGGGGTCAAGCACATCTATTATCATTTCCATACTTAAGTCTGTTACACCAAACTGGTTCATTTGGATCGGAAGACCCACAAATGCAAGGACGAAACTTTAAAGGGGATTTTACCGTTGAAATAATATCGATTATCGACAACAAGGACTCTAATGAATGACTGAATAAAATATAGTGTCCTTGGTGGCCAAAACCTACATTATTTTAACGTTGGAATCACCTTAAACGTATCGTACCCCTGCATCCCTATTCACCACGTTATATTTATCCGATTTGTTTGTTTCACCCAAATTAAAAGGCAAAAGTGAACCATGTATTTCCGTACTTAGGTACGAATCCAAACATCTAATGTTATAACACCAAGTTAAACGTTTAACAAAACCCACAATCATCCATCTTGGTCTTGGGACACAGTTTTCAATTAGCAAAGTGTTAATATAAGCTTTCGCCGCCATGTTGTTTCTGTCAAACAATGCAAACTGACTTAACGTGAGTGAAGCAAGGAGTTCGAGATATTAATTGTTTGCTGAATACTTTCGTCATGATTTGTCGAAGATTTAATCTTTTAACAGTTTGTGAGTCAATAAATCAAGTTTTATTTGAGAAAAGTGTAGCGCCTATTAACTCGTTCATGATAAAAAAAAAATGATGCATTATTCTTACTGTTCCTTATTTTGTGACGTTCCTATTCACGATAATTTCATCCCACTAGAAAGTGAAAGTCCCTATCATTTCCAAAAATACGTCGGTCCAGAACCAGGTCAAAAACGGTCTACCATTTGTCATTACAATCAGTTTTGGCTATTAGTAGATTTCATTGTGCTTGATACGCTGTAGTTAACAATGTTTCTTTAAAAATAAACCATCAGAAATTGTTCAACAGGTGACGAATCCAGGATGAAATTTGTAAACGACCGCGGTAGTTCACCCCAAAAGAATAAAAAAAGCCCCATTCGATATTCAAAGTTCATTAATACAGCGTCAACAAAGGCCGCTAATGCTCGGCACACGTCCACAGACGGCAGCTAAAAAAGAAATTATTCTTAATTCAAAATAAATATCCCGCATTCGATTACGAAAAAGGAACGTCCATCGTCAGTCACAATGGGATCGGCTTCACGAGAGGCCGTCTCAAGCAGTCATTTAAAATATATTGAGGCGAGCGACAAAGGAGCGATTGTCCTGCTGGCTATAAACCCGACGTTTTTCTACGGTGAATTAGTTGAGATTATGTTCGAATAGGGACTAATAAATCTTTGGTAGAAGCAAAGCTTGAGTGTCCATTGATTTCTGGAGAGTAGGCGTGATTGTAGATGGTAATCTTCATAAATTTTACGAGGGAAATCGATAAGTCAAAAGGTAAAAGAAAGGTGTTTTGTATGGGATATGTTCGTTTCATTTGGCTAACAATCAGCTGTTTGTGCGGCAGTTGTAGCAATTATGAGTTATGGCCTGTGCCTAATAGAAATTATTGTTCACCATTCTATGGGTAGGAGATAGTTTCTGTGCGCTTATATTACGTTATTATAGCCAAAGGTAGCGGTAAATTCATAATATATGAGGATATGAAAATGTTTTCATGGTAGTCGTTCGGGAATTATACCGAATTAAGAATGAGGTTAAGGGCGCGTATTCCATTTAGCGCAACTCAAAATCTAAACGATTGCTAGAACGGCGTAGCAGCATTGATACACACTAGTACAATACAATGGACTGTTTGTGTGCATCAGAAAAAAAAATATGCACAAAATAAGCACGAATCATTGAAATTGATCGGCAAACGACTGCGCGCGATGTTTTACAGTGCTTTTTAAAATAATTGTCTAAAATAAATGAGCTCGTATAACGGACTGAAAAATATTCTGTATATTAAGCATAACATTTACTTTCATAAAATAAATATATGAGTTATGTTTTTATTCAAATACTAGTGAAAAAAACTGTCAAAGTGAACCGATTTTCTACATTTTCAACATTGTTTTTTAATACATAATAGTAATATTTTCGTAACTTTGGCTCTGTAGCTGTCTTTATGACTATATACTGTTGGAAAAACGCATAAAACAAAATATTTTGGCATACTGTAATGGTTGTATTCGTCCTGAAAGTTAACTCTGACGTCTATTTTTGTAAAACGATATGAAAGAATTGTCTTCGCTAACCATAATTAAAAATTATACTTTTACTCTGTAGCTGTCTAAATCGAGACTTAATCTTTCTAAAACTGTAAATTGTCTTTAAATAATCGACTCACATAATTACGTTATTGCTCTGGGCAAAACGCAAAAACATGAAGTTTTCGTCACGAATCGAATACGCGCTCTTAATGAATTTTGAAGACATTTCATAGCGGATTTAATTTTTACTGACTTCGAAGGGTATCGTAAATATCTTGAATTGTCAATAACAATAATAATAAAGTGCTTTCAACCACGGGTGGCATTCCCAACCGACTGCACCAATGTTTAAAAACCCTCGATTTAGCTCCTAGCAAACCCTACAGAAAGCTGAGCAAATCTAATTTCAACATTGTCTACTACACTTAATTTTGTTTCCAAGTTCATAATGGATTCTTTGTGTAAGTCATTTATTTTAGACCAATAAACCAACAGATAAAACGATTTATAATAATTACTTTAACAACCTATAAAATCCCTTTCTCTATTCCAAAAGCTTAGCTATCTATGTTCTTATCAAATGCATTTACAATTACTAGGTATACATAATTATCTAGGACTGTTTTTCTTTTTTGTTCAATACTGGACCACCACCGATTACCGCATTTAGCGATGCCAAGCGAAGTCTGGTTATTAGCATAAGTGTTGCTTCGGGGACCACAAATGTGCTTATCGACTTCCCCGAGATTGCTCTGAACACCAACCTTAATTGCTCATCAATATTCGACCTAATAAGTTGGTATGGGTGTGAGAAAGTACGGCATTAAAGTTCTACAACGAACTTTGATCTAAAATATTGTTGTTGTTTTTTAGCATTATTTTAATGATTTTTGACGATAAAACCCAAACTATTGCAGTTAGTTGCAAATAATGGCCAGTTTGAAAGATAAATAATTTTATTTTTTCTATTGTCTCCTAACACAATGCCTTTATGTTCTAATAAATTGCTTACACGTTACTTTAATAAACTAAAATAAAAATTAATGATGTATTTTTCAAACTGGCCATGATTTGCAACTAACTGTTTTATTTTGGGTTTTGTCGCCAAAAATCATTAAAATTTTGATTAAAAAAATAGTCACACTTTGTCTTAGACAAGTTCGGTTCAAATGATATAAATAGTCTATACTCGCTCCGCTTTACGGCTTTGCATTGATCTACCAAACACCCTGTATGTGATATAGGACAATAGCGAAATTATTATTTTCATATAAGTCACAGACCACCTTACCCGTGTTTTATTTATATGGTTGTAATTAAAAACAAGGAAAACATTCAGTAAATAATGTTTCAGGTGCGTATACAACTAAATAATAGGCTCAATACTTTTTAATACCTACCTCTCACCTACCTATTAAAATGAAAATAAACATAAACCACCTTGTTTCTTTTTTCGTATAAGCCGCAAAAAGTTAAGAAATATTTTTTTAACTAATATTGAGTTGCATTGTTATTAAAGCTTAAATTTATTTGACATTATTCAAAACACTATAGCATGTTTTTTATTTGTAATTTTATTTAGATTTTTAAATACTGTTGTTTATAAGTTTGTCTGTCATGTTTCTGTCTCCTTTCCTTTCTTATACTGTGCCTCAGTATGGTCATTAAAATTTTAAATCCCACATAATTAAATGTTGTCCCCTTTGCTCCCAGGTTCGTTATTTTAAAGGTAAGCGGGGTCTGAATGTGCACATTGGGAAGGTCCACAAACCCCCAAGTGCACTCTCTTCGGACCCTGTTATAAATTCTATTACTTCTACACCACCAACATCCACTTTAGACCCGTTTTGGAAAACCCTTTCAAAATTCAAAAACTCTATCCCTGTTTTGAAACGAGTTCCCCGTGGCGCTAGACCACTAGTTGCTCAGAATTTAGCAGGTTGCATACGTCTTGCCGCCCGGGAGAACTCGCAGCATGCTTGGGAGCAACTTCTCACCTTCCCTTACAGAATTCTCCATGTGCAAAAGAATTTGGCAATCAAAAAAACTCTAACTGCACAAATTAAAGAAAACTGTAATGTTTCGGCTCAACTTCTGGATCCAAATTTTTCATCCAAGAGATGTACCTCTTCTAGGGGTATATCCCATCTGGTAGAAAGTAAGATAGGGGAAGGTGACATAAGTGGGGCAGCTAGGATTCTTTTTAGTAGTGATGTGGTGGCACCGTGTTCTCCGGAAATACTCTCAGCTCTGGAGAGTAAACACCCTGCCCCAGCAGATGGCGTTTCTTTTCCTGACCCTCCTGATTCGCTTAACCACTCCCTCACCATCACAGGTCAAGAGTTGATCACAGCCGTTTGCTCTATCGTAGCGGCTCCGCCGGCGGCCTCGACGGTTTGACTCCTCAGCACCTTAAGGATCTTCTTTGTTCAGGCGCCGGGGTAGCTGGTGAGTTACTCTTAAAGGAGCTTACGGCTCTGATAAACCTCATGCTCTCCGGCAAGGTGAACGATTCCGTCATCGACGTCTTGTACGGGGCCAATTTATGTGCCTTGCGCAAGAGGGACGGCGGAATTCGTCCCATTGCCGTAGGAACTACATACCGTCGTATGGCAGCCAAGATTTGTTGTAAATTCTATGGTGAGGTTGTTTCGGAAAAATTTCAGCCCCTTCAGCTAGGTTACGGCTCTAAAGGGGGCTCTGAGGCTGCCGTACACGCTTTGTCGACCTATCTAAATTCTGGCAAAGGAGAGGTCATCTTGAAGGTTGACATTAAGAATGCCTTTAACTCAGTTAATAGGGACACCTTGCTGGCAGAAGCCAAAAAAGAAATACCCAAAATTTATAGTTTCCTTTGGCAATGTTACAGACACCCTTCTAAATTAATGTATCGTGTTAACCTTTTAGAATCTGCTGTTGGCGCCAGCCAAACAAGGCCTTGTTGACAAACAAGGTGACCCTCTCGGGCCAGTGATTTTCAGTCTAGCCATTCTTCCAATTATTCGAAAGCTAAATTCCAAATTTAACGTTTGGTACCTCGATGATGGGAGCCTTGGGAGGTGATGTAGAAAATGTTTTAAAAGATTTGGTTTTCTTAAAAAATTAACTGCATTTAATTGGCTTAGAACTCAATTTTTCGAAATCTGAATTATACTTATCGGACAATACCGATGTCTGTCGGTATTGTCCGATAAGTATAATTCAGATTTCGACACTTTCTAAATTTAACGCAATAGCCCCAGATATCAAAATTATAGATAAAAGCACTCTTCGTCTCCTTGGGTCTCCTATCTTCGAGAATTCCTTTCCCATTTTTATTGAGGAAAAAATACAACAATGACATTTCGGAAAGACTGCTTCAAATTAACATGCATTCGGCCATCACCATAATTCGTTACTGTTGTTTCGGCCCCAAATTAAATTACTTCCTTCGGGCTACCCATTTGTGGAAACACATTCACCTTTTAGATAAAATGGACCAAATTATTCGTCGTACTTTAACCTCAATTTTAAATTTAGCTATGGACGACCGTGTTTGGGCCCAAGCTACTCTACCTGTTCGAATGGGGGGCCTCGGCGTCCGCAAAATTTCAAGTATTAGTTTGCCTGCCTTTATATCCTCGGTCCACGCCACTGAGAAATTAATCAGGAATATTCTAGCTCCTACACTGGTTGATTTTGATGTGCCGTGCTTCGCCGAGGCCATAGATGCTTGGAAACTTGCTTGCCCGAACACTGATCCACCCGACAACCCGTGTGCTCAGAGACGGTGGGATGAGCCGCTCTGCAGGTTAGTACAGAATAATTTACTTACCACTTCTGTTACTACTGCTGAGCGAGCGCGTCTGCTGGCTGTGGGCAAATGGGAGTCGGGTCTTTGGCTTCTGGCACTTCCGTCGTCGAATGTAGGTACTATGTTTGACGACACTACTTTTCGTCTCGCTGCTTCGCTACGTTTAGGAGCTTCCTGCTGTTCTCCTCATCGTTGTCGCTGTGGGGAAGCTGTTAACAGCCATGGCCTGTCGTGCAGCCGGAGTGCGGGTCGCATAGCGCGGCACGCGAATATTAATGACATCATTCGACGTGCTCTCGTCGCCATCGGCGTTCCAGCTGTCTTAGAACCCAATGGCTTGGCACGCGACGATGGCAAGAGACCGGACGGCATGTCTCTATTTCCTTGGAAGTTGGGTAGGCCTTTAGTGTGGGACGCTACGTGCGTCGATACTCTTGCGCCATCCCATCTTCCTAGTTCAGCATCCCGTGCTGGTGCTGCTGCTGCGGCTGCAGAAGACCTGAAACGGCGAAAGTATAGTAACCTATGTTCGAACGTTATTTTCGAGCCGTTTGGGGTTGAAACCCTCGGGTCATGGGGTCCGAGTGCACATCTTCTTTTTAAGGAAATATCCAAAAGGTTGGTTGACACTTCCCGTGACTCAAGAGCTGGTTTTTACCTTGGTCAGAGATTAAGCATTGCCATCGAACGTGGCAATGCTGCCAGTCTCTTGGGTACATTTCCAGTTGACGGCGATGTGGACGAATTTTATGATGCTTTATTGTGTTAGGTTATTGTTTTTTGTTTTTAGTTTAATACTTTAGGTTTTCTATTTTATTATTCTTGTAAATATTGTACATACCTTGTTATAAGTTGTAATTAAATTTTCTTTATTCGAATGTTACATATAAATGAATTTTATGAATATTACAGCTAATAGAAAAATAATTAAATGTTGTTGAAAATTGAGGAAAACGTACTAATTATTAAATTCAGAGAAAAATGCATCAATACTCATAAATTTAATTAAACCACGTTTCATATTGATATCACTTAATTATAGGCACCTACTGATTAAGTACACTTTCCTTATTATTGAAATAACTATTATTGGTACAATTATTTCAACAAAATACCAAATGCATAACCTAATTAATTATTATTTATTAAGCGTAGGTAGTACCGCAATTTTAATTAACAAACAGCACGTAGAATACCTATGCAAGTACAGTCATACGCTGAAATATGTTTAAAATAACGGTTTCAGAATTCATACTAATATTATTAATGCGAAAGTCCCCCCGGCTCCCGGCTATCATTTGTAGATCTTTGACAGTCATTAAGAGTAGTCAGAAGCCTGAAAGTCTGACAACCAATCTTACCACGGGGTATCGTGTTACCCAGTAGCTGGGTTGTGGAGGTCAGACAGACAGTCGCTCCATATGAAACACTGGGATTCAGCTGCATTTGGTTAGACTGGAAACCCTGCCTACCCTAGTTGAGAATAGACTAGGCAGATGATGAAATTGTCTTTGACATAATTTGGGACCATGAGGTCCCGGACCTTTGGGACGAGAGGGCCCGAAGCCAAGTCGCAGAGACCAATTTGACACTTACTTCTAAATTAAATGATTGTGATGAAACACCAATCAACGATTAGGTATCCTTGTATTGTTCAAGTAGATCCAAGCTGCATCCGATTAGACTGAAAGCCGACCCCAACATAGTTGGAACAGGCTAGGCAGACTGAACTGAATTCCAAGAAGGGATAGTCCAGTTTTTAGTCAGCTACTTTGTATCCACCATAACCGACAAACCCATGGACGAAGTCGCGAGCAAAAGCTAGTATGTAATATTTTGTCTATTTATATACCACCTACCCACCACTTTTGGTTGACTGCATGGTAGAGTGCCTAAGACATTAAGTCCCTTTTTTTTATGGATAGGGTATGCTTCAGGGGTGGTCCCATATAAATTTTATCGAAATTGATTCAGCACTTTTTGAAAAATCAACAAATACCCATAAATTTTACATAGACGACGTTTTAGTTTCATCAATCTTTGTAGTAGTTAACTTTCAATCTCTTCTTAATAGATTTGGATGAGAAGGAGGTACTAAAAAGCGGAAAATAAAAAGCTTTTACAAAAAAGACAACCGCCTTCAAAAACTAAAATGTTAAAAATTACTTTAGCACAGAACACACATTGACTTTAGTTTCGGAAGTCGGTGGCAATACAAAACAACAAACAGAACAAAGCCACTGAATTTCGAAACTAAAGCCAATGTGTGTTCTGTGCTAAAGTTATTTTTAACATTTTAGTTTTTGAAGGCGGTTGTCTTTTTTGTAAAAAGCTTTTGTTGTTAATAAATAAATAAACCCTTATATTTTCTTTTTATTATACTTTTGTACGTTTGCAAAGTATTTTTAAAAGATTCGCAAATACAATAACCACGCAATGTTATGAAATATTTTTGGCTATAACTGTACTTCCCTGAGTGAACCTAATTATTACGAACATAAATTAGTGTTAGATTAACGATTGACGTCACTAACAAAGGATATTGTTTGTTTGTAAATCTAACGGTTATTAAATAACACTCATGTTGAACAATTGGGTTTTTCAGGGTTTGTGAGTTATTGCCTAAAAATCTGTATTACGCCGGAAATATAGCACAAAATATTATTTTCGTAATTCAATGAATACTAATTTTATTGTCCTCCAAAAGCAGCGACCAAAATAATAGGTTGTACCTACCTAAATGGGGAAAACATCCGCCATTTTTCCATTAAATTAAATGGGCTACCTACCACATCGGCCGATTTTTCAATCGTCAGTTTTTGTATCTAAAAAGGTTGTACTACCATTGATTTAAAAAGAGGAATTATGGAAAATATATCAAACTGTCAAATTTATTCTTCAGATATGAATCATTGGTTGGTTGGATCATTTAGCTACCTTCCAAATGTTTAGACTCAATGGTGCTGATCCACGCGTCGTTTTCGTATTGCTAGATAACCTTTATTGTTTAGGCATTGTCTTTTTTTTCTTCATTGTTTTTCATTGTTTTAGCAACAAGAATAATGTAACCAGTATTTTGACAAAACTTGATTTAAAAAAGTGTCTGTGGAGTTTCTTGCTCGTTCTTCTCCATAGAGCCCTACCTACGTTTTGGAACGAGCAACTAGCTTCAACTTACTGACTAACTGACTAACTCCGTGACAATTCAATAGGGCCTGTAAATGGTTTAATTGAAATGAATGCTTTGACTTTGATAATAAGTCATTTACCATTAAAATCAAGCTTAAAAACCAAACTGAAAAAAAAAGTAAACCTAAAATCCTATTTAATTCCAGCCAGTACTTTCTCACAGCCATGCTGGGTACCGTACTCCGTTTCCTTAATTAAGATGTAGGCAGAACGGCGCATGTTCGCTAACGAGTGCCTCACACATCTGCCTGTACCTTGCCTTATAACTCTACACAGAATAAGAAACATCAGAAGGGCTACTACGAATTGCACGGGAATTTTTTGTTGACCAAGTTAATTTTAGGCTACCGCGATGGTTGGAGTACGGTGCTCGCCGAAAAACCCAGTCTCACTCACCCACTCTCATGTCAGCTGACTCTTTTTTAGTAGGTACAGAGGCCAGCACATCAAGCTACTACAATCTGTCAAATTTATTTGATAGATTTTCAACTTTATGACAAAAGCATAAGGTTCATATGCAATTGGGAAAATTTGACAGTTAGGTATGGCTTGATGTGCTGGCGTCTGTACATACGACTTTTAGTTGCTCTGAAACCAATAGTTATTCAAATTCAAATTCAAATGATTTATTTTGTGAACACAGGTGATTACAGGTGTTTTCAATAATAGATGTCAATTGTACAGTCCATGTCCTGCCGATAGGCATACAAAATCAGGCCAAGTACAGAAAAAAAAATCATAAACAAATGGGGAAAATGTCACAACAGAATAAAATAAAATACCGAATGTGTGTATGCATAACATAAAATAAATTTAATGATAATAACAATTTCAAGATAATAATAATTATAAAAATTGGTCATCCAGATACTCCCTAACTGAATAATATAGGTACTTTGTCATTGAGTAGCTTAAAGAGTTTGTTTTTAAATTCATTAATATTCTTACTGTTTTTAATATGACAAGGTAGTTTATTATACAGCTTTGGTGCCATTGCAGTTAGCTAGTCAATTGAGTCGGAAAAAATGTGACGTCACATTTTACTAATATCATACTAATGAATCTATGGGGAACTGTTTTTGACAGGTCTTGTAGGGGAGGTAAATGAAGAAACCAAAGTTAAAGAGAATTTTCGAAAATGTCGCGTACGAGGAGGTTGTACGTACGTGTGCGCTGCTTAGCTAGTGTTTTACGACGACACCCGAATCGACCCGAGGCTTGCGTCGCCCGCGCTCCTCTGCCCCGCGCCCACCTACAGCCCCCGCTCGCGCCCTAGCAACCTCCTCGAACGTACATAACATTCAGTTTATTATTACCTAAATAAAAGATGTACAAATATTAAACATAGGTATCAAAATATGTAAGTATACATATACACATAGGTTCACACAGTTAACATCCCCCACCCCAGTGCGTCAGCACTCATCTTCCGTCGGAATACGAGCGATACGTGCGGCTGACCGACGCAACAAACCATTCTTTGTTTTTATATCGAGGACTCGTATGCGTCCATCTCTGCCTGCCATTACTGCCTGCACGCGACCGCGCGGCCATACATTGCGCGGAGAATCAGGATCGACAATTAGCACAAGGTCGCCCACTTTCAAGGGTGTTTGTTCTTGATGCCATTTCGTTCTAGGTCGCATATCTGGCAGTACCTCCCTCACCCAACGCTTCCAAAACAAATCTGCGAGTCTTTGGGAGATGCGCCATTGCTTTCGTAGGAATGCGTCTGACTCATCGTATGTACCGATAGTAGGTAGGTTAGATGAAGACCCGAGAAGAAAATGATTAGGGGTCAGTGACTCATCTGAGCGCGGTTCGACGCTCACGTGGGTCAGCGGACGGCTATTTACAATATGTTCCACCTCTGCCAGCAGGGTATTTAGAACCTCATCGCGGGGTGCTCGTTCCTTCAGAACGACCTTCAGTGAGCTTTTTACACAACGTATTAGGCGTTCCCATGCCCCACCCCAGTGTGGACTGGCAGGCGGAGAGAAAGTCCATGTAGTGCCGTAGTTAGCGGCTTCTCTTTTTAGCGCCTCTTCATCAAGCTCGCTAATCGACTTCCTTATTTCATTCAGACCTCCTCTCAGGTTAGTCCCGTTGTCCGAGTACATGTGTTGTGGCCACCCCCTCCTTGCGGCCATGCGACGTAAAGCCATGATAAATGCGTCCGAGGTAAGTTTTGATACTACTTCAATGTGTATGGCTCTAACAGTCATACAAGTAAATAGAACGCCATATCTCTTCTCTCGTCGCCTGTACTGTACTGTCACCTCCATGGGCCCAAAAAGATCCACTCCACAGAACGTGAACGGGCGTTGATTATAAGCCATTCTGGCCTCAGGTAAGTTCCCCATTCTAGGGGGTTGCGGCTGTGCTTTTCTTATTCTACAAAACATGCATTTTGAGGTCACATGTTTAATTGTAGGTCTCAAGCGTATAATCCAGTAATGTTGTTTCAGATTATTGACGAGAACTTCTTGGTTTCCGTGGGCGGCCTTCACGTGGTGGTGCTTGACTATCAACTGAGCGACGTAGTTGCGGCCGTCAAGTATTACTGGATATTTGGTTTCATGTGGAATTCCAGGTGCCTGGTCGATGCGGCTTCCAACGCGTAAGACTCCGTACTCGTCAATCACAGGAGTTAAGGTAAGTAGCTTACTTTTTCGATCTAATGGTTTTTTATTTTTCAGGTGTTCCAGGTCTTCAGCGAATGTTTGCCTCTGCGAGTACTTAATCAACAGACGTTCGGCTCTCCTCATCATATCACCATCAATAGCACTGGTAAGTTTTTTGCATTTATCAATAAACAATAATACCATACAAGTACTTTTCAGGAGGCGTAACCAAGATGAAAATCTCTCGGGCTCCGGCACAGCAGGTGAGTACTTCTCAGTGACGACGAGAGAAACGCGTTCGAGGACATCGGTGCTGACTTCCGGTTGTACATCCGCTGGCCATGTCTCTTTTCCTTTGTACAAAAACTCGGGACCATACAACCATTCATTTTGTAGCATATCTAATTCACAGGTATCTCTCGTGGCGATGTCGGCTATATTCATTTTAGTAGGTATAAAATGCCATTCTTTTGTTTGTGTCAATTCATCTATTTCGCCAAGTCGGTGCGCCACAAACGCTTTATAATCTCGCGCACTGTTCCTAATCCAGTATAGCACCGTTGACGAGTCGCACCAAAAATACCTTTCTTGTGGTAACATATTTCTGTGTTCTTTTATTATAGTATCTGCAAGCCGAGCAGCAAGGAGCGCCGCCTGCAGTTCTAATCGTGGTACAGACGTATGTTTCAGTGGTGCTACTCTGCACTTACTCGAAATGAACGCTAATCTGATTTGACCGTCATTATCTTGCCAGCGCCAGAATGCTACGGCGGCCATAGCGTAAGTTGAGCTATCGCTGAATATGTGTAGCTGTAGGTTTGTATAACTTAATCTCGTAGCGGAGGTAAGCGCGCGCGATTCATTGGTAATAATAGGCTGCCGCTGAGTGTGTACCGACGACGAGCCACTATCCGGTGCGTTCGGTGCAACTATCACCGTCTCGCTCTTACGTACGCTCGCATGGTAACAGCGAGGTAATCGAATACAGCTAATGTGTTTGAGAAGTTTTAGCCAATTTAACCATTTGTCATTTACGTTGTCTGGTATTTCGTCATCCCAGCATAAATTAATTTTCCACATTTGTTGTAATAGTATTTTAGCTTTAATCGTGAATGGTGACAGGAACCCGTAGACATCAAATATGGACATTATTAATCGTAACATTTCCCTTTTCGTAGGACGTTTCAGGCCATTTATTATGTTTTCAGGAATTCGTTTAAATGAAGTATCGAATCCCAACGTATCTTCTTTCGGGTACCATATTAATCCAAGAGTTCGTTCTCCAGCTTCTTGCTGGCCGACTTTGAAACGTACTGCACTAGAACATAAGGTTTCTTTTGGTAAGTTTTCTAACACAGCCGCGCTGTTGCTATTCCAGTTTGTTATTTCAAAACCTCCGCATTTATGAATGTATGCGATTTCTTTTGTTAATCGAACAGCTGTTGACTCATCTTCTAAACTATCTATATAGTCATCCATATAGTGCTGATTACAGATTGCATTTGCTGCTGCGGGGTGAGTTGTTTCGAATCTTTTAGCATTTTTATTTTTTATAAATTGTGAAATAAACGGTGACGCATTCGAACCAAAGATTAATGACGTCATCGCATATGTCTTTACAGGATCGTTTGGTGAATCTCGCCACAAGAAGCGTAGTGCGTTTTGGTCTTCACTTTTTATTTTTATTCTCAGGAACATATCGCGTATGTCACCGGTCACAGCCACTCTGTTTTCACGGAATCTCAACATGATGCCGTATAACGATGCAAGTAAGTCAGGTCCTGTCAGAATGTAATCGTTCAACGAGAAGTTATGACTCTTCGCCGCGGCATCAAAAACTAACCTGAGTTTCTTTTTATTGGGATTGTCCACGCCGAAGTGGGGAAGATACCAGGTTTTTGGCGTGTTTTGGACATCGGTTAATTCTCGTGCGTAGTCATTGTGTAGTAGATGGTATATTCTCTCTTTGTATCTCTTCGCGTAATTCTCACATTTCTTAAGTTTTCTTTCGACTCCTTTTAGTCGGTTCAAGGCAGTCGTATATGACTCAGGCATCTTGCAATGTTCATCTTTCCACGGTAGGCCGATGTACCAGTTGCCGTCCTTCAGAGTAGAAGTTCTTTCTAGGTGGGCTATTGCTCGTTGGCTTTCTGCGTTTAGACGAGGTCTTCCTGATATGCCCATAGCTTCTATTGAAAACGAGCGGCGGACTTCTTCATGTAAGTCGTCCAATATGCCATTAGTTTCTATTTGAGATTTATTGGCTTCGGTTAAAAACAAAGTTGAATGCTTGCTTCGATAGTTTCCGTTCAAGGACGTGCGGCCATGTAAACACCAACCCAGCGGAGTGCGAGTTAGGTATGGTTCGGTGGGATTGTCTCGAATAACTTCCAGAGGCAATAACAAATGGTAGTTGTCTTGTCCTATTAGTATTTCCGGTTTACATTGTCCGAAACATAATTTGTGTTTTATATTATTAATTGCGTCACTATACTTTAGTTTGTCGAGCGATATATATTGGATAGGTAAGTTAAGTCCTTTGGTAGTACGTGCTTGCAATGTAAACATCGTACCGTCACTGTTCGACACGCTTAAGTCCACTATCTCACTATCACACACAAGTTCGCTGCCGTCCCATGCGCTCCGAACTTTTAATGTTTGTTTACACCCGCGTATACCTAATTTCACCATCAGTTCGTCACTAGCTATGGTCACAGTGGAACCATCGTCCAGTAAAGCAACAGTGCTCAATGTTCCGTGAGGTCCGTGTATTTTTATAGGCACTGTCTTGAGCAACACTTGACTGTAGCTGTCATTGTTAATGTGGGTGACAGCCTCGCTAGGTACCGACGCCGAGGCTGACGCCGTGGTTGACGCCGCAGGAGTTGCCGCAACAGATGGTTGACACTGCTCATTATCGCGCCTAGCAGGGTAATGCAGTAGTTGATGGTGCGATTGTCCACAATTGTCCTTATCACACGCGGGTGCTGAGCAAGCGTCACGGTTATGACGCGACACTAGACACTTATAGCATAAACCGTTACGTTTTATAAACTGCCATCTGTTCTTACACAACGCTTTTTTAAACTTTTTACAGTCTGTTATTATGTGTTTATTTATTTTACAAAAGCGGCACTTATCGTCACCAATGTTATTGTCCGAAGTGTTTTGCACTAGCACCGTATGAGTTCTATTTACGTTATCACTTTGTTTACGTTTATAGTCACTTGGATTATATAATAGATTCACTGATGTTTTAGATATTTTTATAGCTTCTTGGTTCAAAAACTCGGACAATATCACAAGTTTAGGTTTATCCCCGCTGCTGATGATGGGATAACTATAGTCTGCCCATTTTGAGATAAGCACTGTAGGTAATTTAGACAGGATAATTGATATAACGTTTGTTCCTTTCAGGTACTCATCTTGACCAATAGCCAGCACAGCAGCGACGTAATTTTTTACTTTTACAGAGAACGTTACTATTTCTTTGTGATATTCCTGGGCCATCGGATGAAGTTTGTTGATCTCGTACACGATTTGAGCTATGATAATATCTGGATTTCCAAATTGTAGTTCCAGCGTAGACATCACAACATCCGGTGATGTAGCACTAATTAACAGTGCTGTTACAGCATTTTTAGCTGCTCCGTGTAGACATTTCCGTAGTCTCCATAAGTTTTCTTGATTGTTGAAGTTACACACTTTTGTTGAGTCTTCGTATGCTTGCTTAAACTGCAGCCACTCCAACGGGTCACCACTAAAACCAGGTAAGTCTTTAGGTGTACTCAATCGGCTGAGCATTTGAGCATGCGATCCATTAGCTGTGGTAGCAGCGGCCAGGTCTTTTAGAGCGCTTGCCAACATGTGAACTGTTCCATCAGTGCCATCTCGAGCAGCTGTTTGCTGCGCCAGCGGCGGTAGCGGCAGGTCAAGGTCGCCCAGTTGTGTATCCTGCGGCTGAGCAGCCTCTGCCTCCAGTTCGCGATGACTTCGTTCTAGCCACTTCTCCACTTCAACTTTAGTATGATCTCCTTCTTCTCTTCCTTCCGATTGTGAACTGTATTCTTCGTTTTCTAGCTCGGCCAACTCGGCCGCCAATCTTTTATCGATAATTTCCATTTGTATTTTTGCCTTAGCTTCTGCTGCTACTAATTCCAGTCTTTTCTTTCTAGCTAACACTGATGACGATGCGGATTTCGACAGAGATTTCGACTTTGACCTTTTTTCTGACTTTGAGGGTAGACCTATATTAGAACTCGGTTTCACTTTTTCACTTTGTTCGGCTAGAAATATAGGTGTTCCGACTTGTTTTAGGTCCGTTTTTTTCTCATCACGGTCACTTTTAATGTTTGGTTGCCTGGAATCATCTTGAACAGCAGTTTCCAAGCCTTCAGCGCCCTTCGACATTTCGCCATAAAGTTCTTTATCTTTCTTCGCTGTACTCCGTGTATTCACCATAGTTCGCGATTTCGGTGGAGTATGAAACATCCAGCAGATTCGGCTCGAAGACCAGATTGTAGGGGAGGTAAATGAAGAAACCAAAGTTAAAGAGAATTTTCGAAAATGTCGCGTACGAGGAGGTTGTACGTACGTGTGCGCTGCTTAGCTAGTGTTTTACGACGACACCCGAATCGACCCGAGGCTTGCGTCGCCCGCGCTCCTCTGCCCCGCGCCCACCTACAGCCCCCGCTCGCGCCCTAGCAACCTCCTCGAACGTACATAACATTCAGTTTATTATTACCTAAATAAAAGATGTACAAATATTAAACATAGGTATCAAAATATGTAAGTATACATATACACATAGGTTCACACAGTTAACAGGTCTTAAAAAGTATGTCAAATGATTCGTGATATCAAGTAGTGCTTGAGTCATATTTTCAATTTGAAAACCAAACCGTATCGAATAATTAATTGTATGTAAGTGCCCTCATGCTGCAGAACCTACAGATTTGCATTCGAAATAAATTATTCCCTAGTCAAAGAATAGAATAAACTAAACCTACTGGCCTATCTATTGAGTGTCCTCACAAAGTTACCACCATTACTTACCCGGTTACACCTGACGACAAACTACGACAACATAAACGATTTCAACAAAGTATCACAGTTCCATCGATCGCCTTATTAGAACTTTTAACAAATGACTGCATATTCAGCAGGCATTGGATAATAATTTAATAAATAATTTCTACGGGAGCGTAAGATTGTTTATGGTATGTAAGGAGGTTTTACACTACAGACTTCTTCAGAGTTAATTAAGAGAATTTCATGTAATTAGACATAGGTTTTTACGTAGTAATGAGGACTGATAGAGGTACTATGTAAATGATTGTTGTTACGACGCAATCTATGCTAACGATAAAAAAACACGGGGTTAGAACAGGAAAAAAACATGTGATTTTTTTTCATCATGTCCCCATTACCATCTTTGTAAAATGTTGTTGTTATACTAAAACTCAATTGAGTATAAAACAAGTTTTTTTTTAAATAATAAATATTATTTCGTCTGAGGAACGATTGCCTTCTATTTCCGAATACCACTATGCAATATCGAAATTGTTATAAAATCGATTTTCGAACAATCCGACACGAAAATATTAATACCTATTTACAAATTCTTCTTGATAACTTTATTTTTAAATATAACATTTTTAAATTTAGAATTTCAAGTTAACTATGAATCATAGTTGCACAATAACTCATTAGACCATTATTTGTTCCTTTTTCAAACTCAACACTTCCATAGAGGCAAAGATCATACCATAATCAGCGTAAAAGAGTTTGTTTATATTCGAGTAAATCAATCGATTGAGCTCGGTCGGCGGCACACAATAAATCGAGTCGAATCGATGCGGTGTGGTCTCGGTAATCGTTAGTTAAGCATTGTCAAGTGAGGATGTTTTAGGGTACCGTAAGTGTTGAGAGATATTTTTAGGACAATGATTGATTTTTTGGTGAAAGAAATTGTGGAGCAATCTGTTTTTAATTAAACTGTGTATCTTAAATTTCTTTTTACATTAAGCATGTATTTTTCTTAATTTTTAGGACTTTTGCATATTTCCAAAAGCTTTGGTATAAAACCACGCGGAAGTCTATTTAGCTGTCAGCGTACTCAATATTTTTATTGGGTTTATAAATAAAGAACAAAATCGCGTTCTTTTTTTCAATTAAACAATAAATCATTGTCTATTTAGACACCGTTTACAGTGACATTACATACTATTGTTTTAATTATTAAGCATAGGTTATTTCAATAAAAGGATAAAATATAAATTTAGTTCCACGTGTTTTGAAACGTGGTTCCACGTTTCAAAACACGCGTTACAGTACAGTTTTTCTAGAGGACAAATAGATGATATAATAATGTTTAAATTAAATATGATACATTAATCGTGTTTGCTCTAACGAAATGTTGATTAGCCGCTTATTGAAATGTGAGTAGGTACCTACTATAGACTCAATATATTTCCGATTCCAATGCTAGACTGCAGAGAAAATAATACTGGCCAAACGCGAGTCGGACTCGCGCACGAAGGGTTCCGTACCATTATTACAACATTAGACATCGAGCAAATAAACGGCAAAAAATCACGTTTGTTGTATGGGAGCCCCCCTTAAATATTTATTTTATTCTGTTTTTAGTAGGGTAAACTACTAGTGATTGGACGTTACGAGTTATTGGACAGTTCAGTGATTATATGTCAATAATAAGGATATTGTTGAACTTCAACGCAATCTATGATGATTTTTCTGTACTTTAATCAATGACCATCCTTAGTGATTCACGATATTTTGGATAGATGGCAGTAATAATTCGAAAATATTTAGTTGCATTTGACATTGGCGCGATACGGTGACATTTGGCAGAAAATTAAGAAATTTGTAAAGTAACCGACGTCGTTCGTAAGTCACAGTGTTGAGAGAATAAATCTTTGGTGTTTACCTCATTGAAGATAGGTAAGGTACAGTATTCTTTTTAGTAATTTATAAGTTTTAAACAATTTGGATGTTATGTTTAGGTTATTTGTGCTTGTCCAATGACTACCGTTATTAATCTCTCAAAATTGAGTTATTGGACACGTGTCCAATAACTGAGTTTTTGTTCCTTTATTATTTTAGCAAAATTGTACTCTAAAATTATGCAGTTAAAACATATTGCACCATTTTTTGAGTTTTAGGCAGTTTAGACGATTCTTACTAGTATTTGGACAAGGTGTCCAATGACTTGTAATGAAGTGTCCAATAATTCATTGTTGCAGTTTCGAGTTATTTTATGGAGAAATAAAAATGCCTAAAGGAAAGAAAAGAGATTATGATGTCTATGTTTTAAATTTAGCATTAAAAGAAATTAATGAAGGTGGCAAAATTCGAGAAATCGCTCGAAAATATGGCATTCCCAAGTCAACGTTACATTTTAAACTGAAAAATCCTACCCATAAAACAACCTTTGGTCCAGCACCTATTTTAACCGTAGAAGAAGAACAATTGTTAGTGTTTTGGATCAAAGAAATGATGCGAAAGGGTTTTCCATTAAACATAGAAGACTTAAAACAAAGTGTCTATAAGTTCTTGACAGAAAACCCCCGTCCTAATAAATTTAAAAATAATTATCCCGCAGACGGATGGGTTAGAGGATTTTTGAAAAGACACCCGGCAATTGTCCAACGTACTAGTGAGGGTGTGACACAATCAAGTGCTTGTGTATCAGAACCGAACATTCGCAAATGGTTTGCCGAGATCCACAGCTATTTATCGGATAACAATTTACTGAACATTTTAAATGATCCGAGAAGGGTGTTTAATGGTGATGAAAGTGGATTCCAGCTTTGTCCTAAAACAGGGAAAGTGTTAGCAGCCAAGGGGACAAAAAATGTTTACCACGTAGAGACAAGTAATGCGAAAGAATCGATCACAGTCATGTTTACGTTCTCCGCTGCTGGATATGCCTGTCCACCTATGGTTGTATACAATTATCAACGTATTCCACAAAAAATTGTGGATGGAGTTCCAAAAGAATGGGGAATCGGTCGAAGCGATAACGGATGGATGACATCGGAATTATTTTTCGAATATATTGCGAATGTATATCATCCCTACCTAATTCAAAAAGGTATTAATTTGCCTGTCATATATTTTTTAGATGGTCACAAAAGTCATCTTACTTACAACGTAAGCAAGCTTTGTAAGGAGTTGGGCATCGAAGTTATTGCATTGTACCCTAATGCCACGCGTATCTTGCAGCCAGCTGATGAAGCTGTTTTTAGGCCTGTAAAAGCAGCCTGGAAAGACGCAACACGTTTGTGGTACCTAGAAAATCAAGGAGAGCCTATTACGAAAGTTAATTTTGCAAAAGTACTAGAAATTGCTCTAGAAAAATCATTAAAACCCGAAACTCTCATTAATGGATTTAAAACTTGTGGATTAGTACCTTTTGATCCAGATGCTATTGATTACACTAAATGCTTGGGTGGTACCACTAATAATCAGGATGAAAATGTCCCACCTAATTTGTCTCGACCAATTGAAACAAACTCTCAAAATGTAATAACACTGTCAAAGTTTTCGGAAATAGTTGGACCATCGAAAATGTCAGAATTAAAGTCAATGAACGAACCCAGATTAGACACAGATCAAAACTCCCAAATTTTATACCAACTTTACTCTGTATTTAATGTTAACAATTCTCCTGATTTAGATTCATATCTTATTAACACATCAGACAATAATATACAAAATATTGTTTCTCTAGAACCACATTCAAATACTACTGAACAAATGGACCATGAACCGCCATCGTACGATTAGGATCGTCTAGATGATTTACTGTTTCTTAATGAGGATATTGGTTTTGGTACGACACAACACGTAACTCCAGCAAAACAAGTATTCAAGACTGCACTTAATGCATCACAAGGAAATGAAACACATTCAAATACATTTGAACATATTGACCATGAACTGACATCTTATGAACCTAGAACAGATGAATTACAGTTTACTTCACTTAATGCATCACAAGCAAATGCTAACACAGAGAATGTCGAGAAAAGTCCTGCTTTTAAAGTTATATCAAATAGTCTTTTTGGAAGATTTTTGACACTACCCAAAACCCCAGAAAGGAAAGGTAAAAAAAATACAGTTAAAATGCCATTTGCGATTACCTCAGCTAAGTATAGAGCGATGTTCCAAGAACAGAAACAAAAGAAGGAAATAGAAATAAAAACAAAGGAAGAAAGAAAGAAAACAAGAGAAGAGAATAAAATAAAAAAGGCAAAGGCGAAAAAAGAAAAAAAATGTGTAAATAAAGAAACACCACAAACCACAAATGCATGTAAAGTGTGCACAATGTCAACAAAGACGACTAATCGAGTAGTATGTGACATGTGTTCGTCAATATTTCATATTAGATGTGTGCCCGCAAAGCATCAAAAACACGTACCAGAGGATATTGCAATAGACATGTTTGTATGTCATCATTGCTACAAAGAAGATGATAATGACACAATTGAAGATATAAGTTCCGAAAAGGACAGTGAAGATGATTTAACAAATTTGATGCAGAATACTAACGATACAGAAGACTCAGAAGTTGGGATTTTATATGATATGGTCATGCAACAGAAAAAGGATAATAAATTGTGAAGTAGGGGATAAAGTAATTTTGAAATATGAATGTCCTATCAAGAATTCTTTTTATGTTCTTTTGTTGTTTGTAAGAATAACTTTCTTTAGATTTTTAGTTTACATTAGTTTACATTGAAAGATCTCCACATTAAGACTGATTCGAAGTTGTACCAAAATAATAACTAGGTAATTAAGTGTAAGTGTTATAAGATGTTTATGTTTTTATAAAATTAAATAAGTTTTGTTTATGTTTTACTTATAAAATAATTCCTATTAAGACTAAACTGTGTTGTGCCAAGTTAAAGTAAGTAATTTTGTTACTCAAAGATAATAGTGATAGTATAACTGAGATATTATTAATAATGTTGCAATAAATATGATTGAAAATTACTCATTTAGCCTTTTACTAACATAGCTCAAGCATTGGCGGCTATTTAAACATGTTTTTTATTCTTAAAGCAGTGTCAGAATATCTGTCCATTGACTAGTATTGTGTGTCCAATATTAGAATTTCTGTCCAATAACTGTATGTTTTAGTATCTTTTTCATTTTATTTTTTATTTCCTATATATCATTAAACTACATTTTACACAAAGGTAACTATGATAGAATAAAACATATACTAATAAAATTTTAGTACCTAACAAGTTTAGCTTCAAAAACAAACCCACAAAATAATTATTACTATTTAAAGTCACTTAAGTGTCCAATCACTAGTAGTTTACCCTATTTGTTGTTAAAGCGGAAACAGAAATTAAATACATCATTTGTGAAAATTTCAACTGTCTAGTTATCATGGTTCATGAGATACAGCCTGGTGACAGACAGCCAGACAGACGGACAGTAGTGTCTTAGTAATAGGGTACCTACCGTTTTTAACCTTTGCTTTAAAGCAGTTTTTTGTTCAACTTACACATTTTTCCGTTCCGTAACGGAAAAATGTGTAAGTTGAAAAAAAACTGCTTTTCCCTACCAGAGTGCTGATAACTCATCATCTGCCTAGCCTTTTCCCAACTATGTTGGGGTCAGCTTCCAGTTCAACCGGATGATTAGGTACTAGTGTTTTACATGAAGTGATTGCCTATCTGACCTCCACAACCCAGTTACCGGGTAACACGATACCCTTTGGTAAGACTGGTTGTCAAACTTTCTGGCTTCTGACGACCCATAACGTCAACGTCTGTCAAAGATCTACGAATGTCAGTCTGGACCAACGGCTTTACGTGTTTTCCAAGGCTCGGAGGGGTCACGCTATGAAGTGTTTGGTCACCCATCCACAGACCTAACCTTGACTGATCGATTTTTTTAGCCATGTATTATATCCATCGTCTTATGTTGCGCATCGATATCAGTTAGTACCTACCTACTTACGATCAGTCAAGAATGTAAATTACCCTCCAACTACAACAACAACACTAAACCAACAACAATGCCAACAACCAACAACAATGCCAACAACCAACAACAATGACCAACAATGGCGATTAACGTAAATTACTTATATTTAGACAGATTTATAAACCCATGAATTTGCCACTAAACAGTAAGAAATAAGCCATAATTATTGTTGACTTAACATTTTTTTTTTAATGTTTAATCCTAAGTTTTTAATTATGAGCCAACCTTTGTGGAGAGAGAAATAATTGTTTATGTATTATTTTTTAAAATAAAAATGGCCGCGGTATAAAATTTTAACCTTTTAATGATTAACAACTAAAATCGCATTGCCAACGGTCACGGTGTCATACAGCCTCATTAACTGCCCATTAATCTCGGGAATCACTTAACGAGGCTCAAGGATTAGCTTCCTTTGCCAAAAATGTAATAAAAAAGTATTCGGGTCGTTAGCGGAACGCGGCAACCCTTTTGTGGGCGAAAATTAAATATTTTGTAGGAAGGTCTAAGTGTTAGCGTGAACGAATAAGGGTATTACCTTAAGAGGTCCTAAGTTGTTGCACTGTTGCTTGTATTGGAAACAGTTGAAGACGTATTGGTGAAACTAGCTTTTTCTCGCGACTTCGTCCTCGTCAATTACCTTACAGATCCCTAATATACTTATCAATATTAAGGCGCTAACAAGCGACTTTTGCAGATTTTAAACTGACAATCACGTCAAAATTTGTAGTGTAAATGATTTGAAAAAAATATATTATTATGTTAAACTAGAACATTCTCTTAATCATTTAGTATGTGAATATTTTTTATTAAGTTCATATTAAATAGTTTAATTAAATCGTGAAGTTGTGTCTGATGCGGACAAAACATTGATAATCACACAAAATCTACCGGGAATATTTAAACGAAACTTTTTCTATCTTACAGACAATTTTATTATCTATCTTTTAGTATACGCCTTTTTTAAGTTAAAGACTATCTTTTATTTAATTGTTTTGACTAAACTTTAAGAGTTTTGGACGCAGCGCATATGATTCTCTGGTCGCTCAAGTTCGCCGGCGTATATCGTCGCCTTAATATAGGCTACGAGGCGACGGTAGTAAAAGTTTCGTTTAAATATTCCTGGTAGATTTTGTGTGATTATCAATGTTTTGTCCGTGTCAGACACAACTTCACTTAATTAAACTATTTAATATGAACTTAATCAAAAATATTCACATACTAAATGATTAAGAGAATGTTGTAGTTTAACATATAGTTTTTTCAAATCATTTACTCTACACATTTTGACATGATTGTCAGTTTAAAATCTGCAAAAGTCGCTTGTTAGCGCCTTAATACTGATAAGTATATTAGGGATCTGTAATACAATTGACGAGGACGAAGTCGCGAGAAAAAGCTAGTTTCCCCAATACGTCTTGAACTGTTTCCAATACACTATAAGCACTCAGGAATAACGTAGCTTCCTATTAACAAAATAATTTTCAGAATTGGACGAGCAGCAGTGCAATTCCGTAAGAATTCACTCGCGAATTCGAATCCTATCTCATTTCCGATTTCACTTACTAGAAGTAAAAAGTATTTGGTTTTCGATTAAATAGTAACGAAATAATAGTTCGCTTCACCTATGCCAGCACTTAGTAGCGGTAGCGTAGTTTTCATCGAGTTACAGACTACCTAAAACAGTTTTCACCGCGGAATCAGAAGTGAGATCTGAAGTGAGTTCTCACAGAATAACATAGCAGTTCGGAAGATTCGCGCGTTCAAACAAATAAAACAAACTGCTGTACACGACTTACGGGCTGATTTTAATTTACTGACCATTTTCATGGGGTGGAAGGGCTCTGGAATATACAACGTATACAGGATCAACTCTGAACTGTGAAGAAGACATCAATCAAATTGTTCCCTACAAAAAAACACTACGACACAAATAAAAATGTTGTGTGCCACCATCTATGACCATACCCCTGGTGACATGGTGGGTCTAAAACTATCATCATCATCATTTTAGCCGAAAGACGTCCACTGCTGGACAGAGGCCTCCCCAAAGGGGGGGTTTTGCCATAATCGCCACGCCTGGCAGGCGGGTTGGCGATCGCAATATGGTTGTTACAAAGGCACAGAGAACGCTGCTGCCCATTCTCTGGTGAATCCCTTAGTCGCCTTTTACGACACTCACAGGAAGATATGGGGTGGTGTTATTCTTTATGTGACACCATACGGATAAAACTATACCAGAAAATGGTTTGGGCTAGGCTAGGTTAGAACTGTACACCGGGGTGGTTTTTAGTCAGTAAGAGTCTGACAGACCCCTTCGCCCGCCCCAGAGCGGAGGACATCCATGAGAATTTTCCACCCCGTACCAAAAAAAAAAAAAAAAAAAAAAAAAAAAAAAAAAAGATTAGAATTGTGACCATTAAAGCGCGAAGGCGTGCGGTGCCGCAATAGCGGCCGCCGAGCGCCAGATCCCCTCTATTGTTGGTGACTCATTTGGGTTAGGATAGGTGAGTAGTATAGTTTTACACTCTCCATACCACCAGGGGTATGGCCCAGTGGTATGATGGGTGCGCAATGTTAAAAATGTATGAAACAGCAGAATTTTTCTTTTCTTTGTATTCAAGAGTACCACTTCGTACTACTTTCAGTTCCTAAAAGATCAGTAGTCATTTAAAAGTCAACCTGTATGTGCCAGCTCTATTGTTCACCCTGGGGTTCTGCAGGACCTATATGGTTCTTTGTAGAAGTAACAAGAAACTGAGGAAGAAGAAGAAGATGTCGTCTTAGTGGTTAATGCGCCCGCCTCTCATGCACAGGTTCTCAACCGGGGATTTTAACCCCAATGGGACTTTTTCAATTTCATATGTAATTTCTAAGTTTATCTTCATCACTGACATCGATGAAGGAAAACATCGTGAGGAAACCCTGTACGTTTACTGTACATTGTGAAATTATTGTACATGCCGCGTCAGCATATCCGCCATCATTAATTATTCATTTTGACTTACTTTCCTTATTCAGTTCACTACCGGTCATCGAACGCACCGCGTCTTCTCACGTATCAATATCATATAAGTATCATCTATCATTTATTCTTAAACTCTCTCTATTTGAGCTTTGTTGTTAACTTAGTGTAATAAACTGTTGAACCTTCATGGACTCGTATCATTTAATGTCATAGCATCCTATCAGTAAAAGCTGCACGGTACAATACCGTACATCTTTTTGGTCCTTCGAGCCGGATACCGGAGCCGGAGACTTGTAATTATTATAAGTCTAAAATCGTGATCATCAAGCGTGGTGATCAATGCTCGTGCCTTCTCTGTATCAGAAGAGACAAAGCAAAGCAAAGGCAAAGGCAAAGGCCCTGCAGTAGAATAATTATAGACTTGTATTATTATATCAAGAAACCAGCTCCCCGCTATCGGTGGCACAAATCCCACAAGTCATAAATATCGCTGAACACGTTAAATATTGAGGCAGTGTCGGTCGACCCGACCAACTATATAACCCTTTGTAACGATCGCCTCGTGAATGGTTGAAAAATGACCCAACAGCAAATATTAATAAGAGTTCCTATTCATGACTTGCCGATATAAAGTTTACGTTTCAACGACAATTTGTTATCTGGCCACACTGTCGGTATTAGGATTAATAGGTTTGCTGTGATTTTCACTGAAAAGGTCGCTTTTGTGGTCATTTTACTCGGTAAGGTCCTTTCGGGTGGTTCCTTTTTACTAAAAACTTTTAGACACCTTAAATTGTTTTTTTTTCTGTAGATTATGGTATGGTGACGGATGGTGTCAGTGTAATTTATTTTTTAATAGCTTTGGACCTCAACTTTGTCCGCGAGAATGTCGGTTATTGAGGATGCAGACGAAGTCGCAGATTAAAAAGTAAGTAGCTTATGTCCTTTCCCAGGATTCAAGCTACCATCAAACCTAATTTCATCAGAATTAGTTCAGCCGTTTCGTCGTGAAAACGTAACTGAAGGAGTTACTTTCGCATTTATAATATTACTAGCTTCTACCCGCGACGGCGTGAATGTCGGTTATAGTGGATGCAGACGAAGAAAAAAAAGTAGCCTATGTCCTTCCCCGGGGTTAAATCTATCTTCATGCCAAATTTCATCAGAATTGATTCAGCCGTTTCATCGTGAAAGTGTAACAGACAGAGTTACTTTCGCATTTATAATATTATATAAATATAAAAAATATAAAAATATAAAATAAAAATATAAAAGTATGGATTAAGTAAAATTAAGTAATATCAAATAGGTAATTAAGTATATTAAGGGTTAAATAAATTATATAATTATATAAAGTATGGATTATTTATTTATAATTTATTTTACGCCACTACCTACGGCTATAAAACACAATACATAATTATATAAGTATAGAAACAATAACTACAGACTAATACATACTTTATACAAGAAAATAACAGGCACATGAGACATTTCAACTTTGTTTCTGGGATAGCAATGCATTTGCAAGGTCTCAGGTATTGCAGATGCAAGCAGTGACTTAGTATCAGGTGGCCGTCAACTTGCTTCTAATGACATAGGTAATAAATAAAATAAAATAAATAAATAAATAAACAAACCTTTATTTAAGACTAAAGTCCATAGGTGTGTTAGTATTTTGGTGTTATTAACAATATTGCTTAAGTAAATAGGTTAATATTGTTAGTTTCCGTAATTACTTACTTAATTACAATTTCAGACCTAAAACAGTCCCCACCCAGTGGCTCTGGAAGGGGCAGTCCGGTCTGAAAGCAATCATTTTCAAAATGCTGTTGTCACTATCATTCAGGCGCTGCAGTAAGGAGGCCGCTTTCTTTCCCATGATGGGTGAAAACCATCTGGGCGAGCCTCCGCAAACACCCCAACGCGCTACAGCGCCATGGCAGTCCTAACAGCGTTCACTAATATGATGTAGTTCTAAATTGAGAGTTGTCCAGTAAAATGACGATTTAACAAGACCATAAATATTTCTCATAAATTAAAATAGTGATGAACCAATTAGGGAAATCGTCTGGAAGCGAATTTTTGTATAAAGGCATAGTATCCTAGCGAACTACTGATTGATAGGTTCTCTAAAATCAAAAACATACACTCTTTTGCAAAAAATAGGAAGACGTATTAAAATTTACGTTCTAAGGTCGATTTGAGTTCATCATCATCATCATCATTTCAGCCGAAAGACGTCCACTGCTGGACATAAGCCTCCCCCAAAATGGGGGATCTCCTGATTTGAGTTAATTAAATGAAATTTAATTGTTTGACGTAGTCTGTATACTTATAATCGTGTAAATTAATACGCGTGAAGTGAATTCTGGCAATTTAATAAAATATCGATGAATTCTTTAAAACCGATGTACACGGCCAAACAATAATAGTGGTCGGCAATAAATACAAGAAATTTTTTCTACTTTTTTTCATTAAGTAAAGTTACAAATGTGAAAACCTAATAACGAGTGTGACCTCCTGCCAAAATCACAGCTTGAATCCTTCTGGGCATGTTTCCACGATGTTTTTTATAACGTTTTGAGGAATACGTTCCCACTCTTCTGCAATGACTCTTTTTAGCTTCCTGAGGTTTTGTGGAGCAGGTTGCACTGATCTTACCAGTCTCTTTAGAACATCCCAGACATGCTCAATTTTTTTTTTTTTTTTGTTCTTTATTTTTTAGGCACTTTTATTCTACATGCTCAATTGGATTGAGATCAGGACTTCGAGCTGGCCAATATAAACGAGGGATCCCAACTTCTTGCATGAACGCTTCCACGTCGCCAGAACGGTGTGGGCGAGCATTGTCGTCCATAAAAATGGAATCTTCCCCAAATGCAGTCAATGCGGGTTGTGCATATGGAGTTAGGACTTTAATTATGTGCCGGTGTGCATTTAATGTTCCATTTTCTATGAAACCTAACTCCGTACGCTCCGTCGAATTAATTGCTGCCTAAAACATAACGGAGCCTCCACCATAAGGAGTGATTTCTTCGAAACACACTTCCGCATAGCGTTCCCGGGGTCTTCGCAGCACCGGCGTCGGTCCTCTCCACACAAAGAGATTCTAGCTTCATCAGAAAACAATACTTTATTCCAGTCCTCTAGTCCATAAAGCACAGTTTCGAGCAAACTGAAGTCGAGCAACACAGTGCTCACGGAGTAATTTGGCCCCGAGCCGGACAGTGACTCCTGATATTGGCAGCCAAAAGCCTCCTCCTGACCGTCCACAAGCTAACTTCTACTCCTCTTACTTCTTCAAGGCTCTTCTTCAGGTCCACATTTGACTCGTTACGATTCCGCAACGCCTGACTCACCAAAAAACGTTCATCTTTTGGTTCTATGCATTGTTTTCTTCCCGAACCGGGTCTTCTTTTGACCGGACCGGTCTCTTGATGCCATTGCCAAGTCCTCTGGACAGTTGACCGGCTCACATTTAGCCGCTGAGACACGTAAATTTGCGAACAACCTTCCTCAAGTAGGGCTATAATTTTACCGGCCCTTATCGCTTTATCACTCATATCAAAAAGTGGTATTTAATGTAAAAAGAAAGATTAAATTGTTTAATTTGCAGATCGTACAAAAAGTTTTAAAATTTTAGTAATCAGAAAAAAAATCGTTTCAGCAATACGCGCCATTAGTAAAGCAATTTTACAATAATCCACAATAATCACTATTTTTCTTTTAATAATTTCAAAATTTAAATTTTTAACCTAAAGAATCATGCCAGGATGCTTTAAATAACATGACAATACATCGTCAAATAATAAACCTATTTCTTGTTCTTCTTTATTGAAGTAGAGAAAAAAATCTAAAGTGCCCGTTTTTTTGCAAAAGAGTTTATATTATGCAGAGTTAATTACTTAATTTATTTCTTTTTAACTGTTGTTTTGTAATTTTATTAGTAGGCTTTGTTTCACTGAATTAGAAAATTAGGGAACGATTCGTCGCGTTTTATAGATATTGCGATGGTTTAATTTTCCTGCTTAGCTTACAATAGGACAGCTCACATTATTTATCATATATTATCTACTGTTCGTTAACTAGATTCAAATTTTACAATATGACGTTCAAAAGTGCCTTTTAATGGTCTAATTGAAATAAATGATTTGACTTTGACTTTGTTATCTTTACTGCATAAGCGCGGTTCGAAACTAGGCAAGTTCCAATGTGACTTTTTTAAATCATTCTTACTTTCTATGTTTATCTTGGACATTACTGACATCGGTAAAGAAAAACATCACGAGGCAGCCTGGACTTATAATTGGGAAGTCTAAAATCGTCAATCCGCCTTGAGCGCACGTGGTAATCAATGCTCGTGCCTTCTCTGTATGAGAAGAGGCCTTTGTCCTGCAGTACGACAATAATAGGCTGGTATAATTATAATGTTATGCTACTTCAAATACTTTTTGGTACATTCTTTTGCAGTGAAAATTTGCCACTCTCCTTTTTTCGTTTGACTGTACTGTTTTAGCTTGAACAATCGTAATCATCTGGGCGTGGTCCTAGGCGCCGGAGTAAAAATATTAAAATTAAAAGGACCCGGCAACTGGGACTGTAGTCCGAGTTAATTTCGGTCCCAGTCGCCTGAAACCTGAAAATACTTATACCCTGTTCACAATAAGATTAGACATTTACAAAAACCTTTTTTACAGTCCGTTCAACCGATTTTGACTCATATTGCGTTGGTAGCATGACAAATGGCAACTGCAGTAAACAGTAGTTATTGTAACCACTTTTTTGCCTCTAATGTCATCCTTAAGCCTACGCAATAGAAGTCAAAATCGGTTGAAGGGACTGTAAAAAAGGTTTGTGTTTATGTCTAATCTTATTGTGAACAGGGTATAGGTACTTCAATATTTTTTTACACTCATCATGCGTTTTTATTTTATTATAATTATACCAATAGCAAACTTGTCACAGACAGTGTTACGCTATTTTTATTCTGATAATTTATTTTATTATTATTGTCGTCCACTATGAAAATCTGATATTATTTTTTCCTTTTGTCAAAGCTCACGTGTATCTGGGTAAATTTAAAAATTAATATTATCAAATATGACGGCATTAGGAACACGTTGGACCCTATTATTGGTTATCCTCATTTCGTACGATAAGGATTAAATAACCGTAAAAACCAGTCACGTGGTGTCTAATGAGTGTTACCTGTTTAAAATATTATGTTCATTATTATTTACAGCATACACACGTGCATTTTTCGGAATTACCCAGATATAACTAGAACTTTTAATCACGTGTTGAACTTGAAACAATCCTATTAATAACTAGCTACTTCGTTCGCGTGATTGTCGGTGATCAGCGTGTTTTTTTTTTTGCGTGGAATCTATTTTCTTTTTACCCCGACTGCAAGGAAAGGGTTAGGTATGTTTTTCGCGCCAGTCTTTGTAAGTATATAAAATATTCTTTTTGCTGATATTAAATTAAGTAGCCTAAGTTGATCCAGTCGCCAGCCAGTTACGCCAGTGAAAGTCCCGTCAAAATCTGTCCAGCCGTTGCAGAGATTAGTTGAAACAAACAGAAAGACTGGCAAAATTTTAAAAATTAATCTTTTTTCTTTTCTTAAAATGTTGCGTTTGGAGAAACTACAAACGAGGATTTGGAGTTTCTCCTGTGTCATGGGTGCGTTTACAAACATTTAAACTTACATACACAAACAACCAGACCCGGAACAACTATCTGTAGGCAATACAAATATTTGTTCCGTGCGGGAATCGAAGCCGCGACACACAGCGCAGCAGTCAATCGCTCACCCACTGTGCCAACCGTGGCGTTATTTATATTATTATTTCTTAGTTACTTTTAGTGAGAAGAAGTGAGAGTGAGTGAAAAAGAGTGTAAACTACAGTAACATGACAATCCCACCCAAGAAATAACATCTCCCAGATATCATGCTACAGCTCAAAATAATATCTCAGTACTACTCAGAAAGAAACGGCCACAGACCTCCTAAAATCAACCTAAACCATACATCAAAATAATTACCAACTAAAAGGGTTATAAAGCCCTTTTCCCGCCACCATCGTCGCCCGCGCATTGATTGCAGGTAGCATGCGCTTGCGCACGCGATGGCTACGGTTCGTTATTGAATTTGCGCGTCGGTTACCAAGTTTGAGTTATTGCCTACCTCCTGGTTATATTCGGTTGCTTTCGGTAATTGGTTGTTGGAATGCGGCGGTAAGGAATACAAAGATGAAATATTATACGGAACAGTTTTTAGAATTCAAAGGAGAAAGAGCGATAAAATCAAAGTCAAAACCTCAGATTATCAAACAAAAGGCAGATAGACCGTGCGAAACACTGCAAGTGAAGCCACAAAAGCAAATACAAATTCAAAAACAAATACCTACAATCTCGTGATTGTATTCGCTTTTGAATTTTTGTTGGTATTAGTATTTTTTTTTTAACAATGCTTCGCTTCGTGCTGTACTGACTCGTGTGAGTACAGCGCGAAGCGAATTGTAGGCATTCGTTTTTGAATTTGCATTTGCTTTGGAGGCTTCATTCTTAGTGTTCCGCATAGTCTATCTGCGTTTTGTTTCATAATCTGAGGTCAAAACATTTATTTCAATTAAACTATTTACAGCCATTTTTGAATTGCCAAGGAGTCGGTCAGTTAGTCAGAAAGTTCAAACTAGTTACTCGTTCCAAGTACGTTCCAAAACGTAGGTAGGTCTCTATGGAGAAGAACGAGCAAGAAACTCCACAGACACTCTTTTAAATCAAGTTTTTACAAAATACTGGTTACATTATTCTTGTTGCTTTTTATAAAATATGTCAAACCAGTGAAGGTAATCTAGCAATACAAAGCATAAGAAAATAATCAAGATAAAAGCCATGGTTAAGAGTTGACCAATCTCTACCGACAGTTATTCTGTAAAAAATGGAGGAATCCCACCAGGGTGTTAGGAATCCTGGTGGGAACTGGTGGGACCAGGGAAGATGTTTATCACTTTCGCCTAGTTCTGCTCTGTCTCCTGCTGGATTTGGTTTGCTTTATATGGAAAATATGTTTTTCTTACTCCTCCGCTGTTTTTTCTGATTAATTTCGTTGCGGAATCCAAGACAGTTGTAATGTTTCTCCGGGACTCGTCGAGCTTCATTGTCTTGATGTTTTTCTAGTGGTCGCCACTGTTGATTCTGACTTTCAGAAATTGCAGTGGTTTGGGATATCGCATTCACAAATCAGGTACGTGCATAATGCACTTTTTCCCAAACATTTATGAATGTATACTTTAGGGGAAGTAAACTACTATAAAACGAACACTTTTATTATAAAACTGAATTAATTAAATACAAATAATAACAAAACAAATGATGTTGATATTGATACTAAATATAAAATAAACGGAAATTCACATTATGTTCGGTAAAACACATTTTAATGAGTATATATTATTATTGTTAAGATATATAAATAAATGCGTACATTCCCATATTGCTGCCGTATGCATAACGTGATCGGCTGATTATACCGTTACCTATTCAGAAATAGGGATATTCGGATGATGTAGGGTTGGCAGGATCTGGGTGGTGAAAAATACCCTGAACAAACTCGGGCTAAATGTACAAGAGACCAGTAAGTGATGCAAGACGAGAGAGAAGTAGAAGCAACTCAGGAAAGCTTAAATATGAAAGAATTAATAATATTTATAAAAACTGAAATAAAAATTACTTTTTATTCCAAACACACTTTTTAATTCCAAATATGAATAGAAGTATTTATGCTACAAATCAAAACACCACCTTTTCCATCTGTTTTCACCACCCTTGGTTGACTGGTAGAGAATGTCTAATTAGGCCCGGCGCCAATTATCGCCAGGCATGGCAAGATTCTATTCTATTTTTATATTATGGCAAGCAATGCCGATGTCGACAATTCTGCCAATGTCAAAGTGACAGGGAAATCAAGTGTGCAAAAAAAAAAAAAAGAAAAAAAAGGAAAACGAAGAAAAAAATAAAAAAAAAGAACTGTCTATAGGTGTGTAGGGATCATGGCAAGATATAAAGGCGTTAATTCCGCCTTGTACCTTTGTGCATAAAGTACAAGTAAGTAAACAAATATATAGATCAATATTTGGAAACGAAATGTTGACCCTTCTTTATTATTATTTGACTTATAAGAACATTTAAGAACATAAGAGAGAACAAGAAGTGTTAAAGTCAAAACATCCGAGAAAGAATGACAACCGAGAAGATTCCGAAAAGGAGATATTAGCTTGTCATCTTTTTCTGTACTGTCGAGTCCTTCAGACGCTATAATATTTCTCATCACTTTTTCAGCCTCTTCTCGCTCATTTCACCAGGGCCTCAAGTCTGCTATTCCAATAGTGTCAGAATGGCCTATCATTGATTTCATAATTGTTGATTTTGACAAGTTTGGTAATCTACTAATATAATGGCGTCATTATGACTTTCCAATGATCAACCACTGACACGCCATTGAAAGAAATGGTATAGAATGGCAATCTCGTACAAAATGACAACTGAATGACTGACTTATGCGGTAATCTGCAAAAATGTTGACAGTTCCTTTGATCAGTGACCCACCATTAGAACGTCATTGTGCAGTCATTGCTTTTAATTCGACCGACCAATGATCGACCATTATGAATTTAGCAGATTACGAACTTTTAGCAAAATAACAATGGGATCGTGTTGGAATGACGAAATTATAAAAATAGCAGACTTGGCCCCCTGAGCAGATGTCGATTAGTACCTAGGTGAGCAACCCTAGTTAAATAATTTGTTTACTACAGCACTTTGCGTAAATTCCCATGATAATAATATTATGTTGACTGCGGTCACCTTTGCGGTTACTATTGTAATTGTGACTATAGCTGATAAGTGGTCGACTAGTCGCGTTCATTACTCATAGTTTAAAGGTGTTGTGGTGAGGTAAATATTGGTACTGCCCGATTTAGCTATCCAAAAGTATTTTCCATCAGCTCCTCATATGAATATTTCTTCTTTTTTCAAGACATGGACTTGGCAAGGTTGCTAGCGAATTTACTAGGCCTGACGACTATATATGCTGTTTTTTACTGAATGCTCCCAAACCTGCTAGGTGTTATTGCCTATTTCAAACGGATGAATGAAAACTGTCCGTATGGTGTCGGACGTAAAGAATAGCATCATCCCATATCTTCCCGTGGGTGTCGTAAGAGGCGAGTAAGGGACGTACCAGAGAATGGGCAGCAGCGTTCTCTGTGCATTTGTAACTACCATACTGCTATCGCCAACCCGCCTGCCAAGCGTGGCGATTATGGCAACCCCCCCCCCCCCCTTGGAGGAGGCCTATAGTGGTATAGTGGACGTCTTTCGGCTGAAATGATGATGATGATGAATGAAAACTAGTAAGCTGTACCCAAAATATGCGCTGAGACGTAGAGTTGCGGACACCAGCCCGTTATATAGGTAGGTATAGGTACCATACCAAACTAGTAATATACAGTTTTGGGGTTTGAGGGTTTTGCTCAGATCAGAGAGACAGGCAAATAAAATTGAGAGAGAAAAATATATCTATTATATAAAAGTGTAAAGTGTGGGTAGGGTAGATAGAGTAGGTAGATAGGCAGGTAAGTAGGTAGATAGGGATAGGACAACGTCTGTCGGGTCAACTAGTAATTAAATAAAATGATGGAATGGAAAGATAGATCTTAGATCAGAAACAAACTAGCGAAACGACTAGCGATTGAAATCTTCAGCATGATGTGACAGCGACGACAATCTTTGATATGAAAGTTTAATGAAAAAGCCGAACCGTATGTGCTGAACTGACACTAAGAGGCTATTTCAGGGCCAATAAGGTATACTTAGGTACCTATTTCGAATGAGGAAAGAGTTGATGTTATTTTGAAATAGGGAAAAAGTACTTAATTTACCTGTAGTAGGTACCTAGTTAATATTATGTTGATTACCATAGTCACCTTGCTGTTTGATCCTCCTTTTGAAAATAGAAGACTAGAAAAAAAGATAACGTAATTGATATAATGACACGTGTTGATTTGGACTTAGTTCTGATAAAACCAAAATAACGAAATCAAAATTTCAGAGTAATTGTAACAAAATGTTGCTATTTTAAGAATAAGTAAAATTTCTAGTGTCAGTTTACCGGTTTTCCTGTCCTCCGTTCACAGCACCGAAATATTTCCCCATCACTGGTTGACTTTGAAGTGCCGTGTTTGACCGATGCTGTGAACGCCTGAAAAGTGGTTTGCCCAGAAACTGATACAGGCTCCTAAAGTCCACCAATTCTGCTGAGCATGCCCGCCTACTGGCTGTGGGAGAGTGGGAGTCGGGCCTCTGGCTTCAGGCACTCCCGTGAACCGACATAGGCATTATGCTAGATGATACTACCTTCCGGCTCGCTACATTCGTGCATCTTGGCGCTTCTTGCAGGTCTAATTTACGGAGTTAGTTTAGTTTTTAGACATATCGTCGTTGAGCATAAACATCCGCGTAACTAAATTGCTGATTTAACATAAGGTCGATATTTGCGGTATTCAAAAATGTTAGTTTCGCGGAATTGCACGCTCAACGACGACATAATTTCCAATATTCAATATGTAAGTAATTAATTTCCTATATTCTATATGTAAGTAATCATTACTTACATTTTGAAAATAGGAAATTATATCGTCGTTGAGCGTGCAATTCCGCGAAACTAACATTTATTTTTTTTAAGTTTAGGATACATATTATACCTACTGTTATTGCTAGATAGAATAATGTAACACATTTGTTTGATATTAATAATTTAACAATTGAGAGATTACGGGTTTTGCCAAAATAACATTCACAATTAGATGCTGGACGCTTATCGGTTGGTCCAACATCAAACGGCATCCCGAAAGGAATATAGCCCCAAAATATGTTGTTTATCAAGTAGGGCAGGATGTGGCCTAGCCATGGTTCATTAAGGCGGTTCCCTTAACTCCTGAGGGTCGAGGGGCGTTGTCACTGACCTGTGACACCCGGCGCCAAGTTTTTACGCGTCTGACTCTTAATTGATTTGAGGAATTTTGGATTTAGTTGTTCACTAGTTATGGAAGTTTGCTTATTATTGTAACACTGTTTTAGTTTTAGTAAATTTAAATTGTAGTATTCTAGTGTATTTTTAGTAGGTAGGTAGTTTAGGTATTATGTATTTGTAATATAAATAAGGTACCTATGCATTGCCATTGAGTTAAGTAATTTATTCCATTTCTTCTTTATTAATTCATTTATCATAAAATTATCAATTCAAGTGTTAAACAGAACAATTAAAATATTTAATTATTCTAAACAATGTACAATATTTACAGGAATAATAAAAAAGAAAACCCCTATTAAATTAAAAAAACGAATACAAAAAGGCATCAAAAAATTCCCCCACATCGCCCCACATTCAACTGGGAATGTGCCCAAGAGACTGGTTGCATTGCCACGTTGAATCTCGTTGGAACTGACCTCTAACCTCTCTGTTGAGGTAAAAATCCCTTTTACGAGTAGTTTAGAAATTACCTTAAAAAGTAGATGAACAGAACAATTGGTTCTATAATTCTTCTACAACAACTTCTTCCATACAACGTGGCAATGCTGCCAGCCTTATGGGCACTTGTCCCATTAACAGTCAAGAGGACGAGATTAGTAATGCTCTATTACTTTATTTATACTTTATTTATTTATTTATACTTCATGCATTAATGTACAAAGGTGGACTTAATGCCTCCATCAGGCATAAGGCCTATTCTCTTTTATAAATTGTAGGTACTTATTAATGTTATTATTATCTACAAGATGTGTTGTTGTGTGGATTTAATATTGGAATTATATTTAAGCTTTTAAATAATACTACAAATGAAATAAAAAAAATACCCTGTTCTTCAAATAACTTTTTGTTGTTGTTCCTTTTGATATAAATTAGCGGAAGGTGTCAAGCTACAGCGACGCGTGATTAGCTACGGAACACATTTTCATAATTAGGGTTCAGTTTTAGGAGACCGTATTTTTTATTAGCCGTTTTTAATTTATTCGCAAATTTCTCGTAAATCGATTTTAATGTTGTGTAAAATAGACAAGTTTCAACTGACGTTTTTGATAAAAAATACATGCCTCATCTGCCTAGCCTTTTCCCAACTATATTGGGGTCGGGTTCCAGTCTAACCGGATGCAGTTGAATACCAGTGTCTTACATGAAGCGACTGCCTATCGGATCTCCATAGTCCAGTTACTGGGATACCCCTTTGTAAGACTGGTTGTCAGTCTTTCTGGCTTCTGACTACCCTTAACGACTGTCAAAAATCTACGAATGACAGCCGGACCAACGGGCCGTTTCCAAGGCACGGTATGAAATGGATGGTCACCCATCCACAGACCGACCACGACAAGCGTAGCTTAACCTTTGACCGATCGATCTGTACGGCATTTACTTAGCCACGACCTCCACGAATAAATATATGCCTACCTATATAATTTTGTCAATACGAAAACCGTACAATTCAGAAGAGAAGCGTTCAGCGTAAATCTGAACATGAATATCAATAGACATTGAATTGATATCACCAGAATTATCAATAAACTCAGCGGTACTCAAACCTTTACTGTCTGTCGTACAATTAAGGTAAGTTTGACAGCCACTGGCTGGGCCGAGCTTCAAATAATAAACTAGCTTGGCTCAACGGTAGCACAATGCTTGACGCTCTATAAACTATAAAATATTGTCACCGGGAACAGTATACGTAAGGTTGTCAGACAAAAAAGAAATGAAATAGTGTTGCTATCTTAATTTTAGAGACCTATGAAAAATTTACAGAGCACAGGTTTTATATATATTTTTATACTTTTTTTAATTTATTTGTATTACATGTATATCCATAATCGAAATATTTACGAAACGTATAAATAATAGGTAATAACACTAATATGTTCCTACAGATGTGGGGAAGTTTTTTGATGCCCTTCCCGGGCATCAAAAAACTCGTCCACATCAATCATTCAAAGATTTTTATTAAATTACACTTTTACGAAATTTAGATAGCTGATGCGAGACATAAGATAGGGATTTGCGTTGACAATGTGGAACGTGTTGTAATTACAATTATGTCAACTGGTGAAGTTAAATTAAAAAATACACGTATTTATAAGTGCTTTCAGAAAAATCAGTTAATTTAAAAGCTTTAAGCAAAAAAATATTTAAACTATTATGTCTCTTTCTATACAATCACCTTTTATCTGAAGTTCCCACATATACTACACCACAACAACAGATGTATACAAAAAAAAAAGAACCTCAACAATAGCCCTAAGTGGAGTCAGTTACTAAATAATAAAGTTTAACGACACCTTATTAAGGATTTATTTGTTGGTACTTACGAATTATTCTATAATTTATTACAAATAACATCCAAACCAGTAAAACGCGTAACAAAGCAAGTTCAGTGTACATTTGTTATAGGATTTGATTTTAATGATGCTCCATTCACCTTCATTCGCCCCATTCATGCTTCTGACTTTTTTAAATATATTGGGTAATTTTTAATGGGATTCTTGTAGATTTATTTTGATTTTTATACCGATATATGGCATTTTACGTTTATGTTCGAAGGTTGATGTTGTGATGTACTGGTTTTTGTTAAGACCACCTACGATACGACAGATGCCTTAAAGGCCTAGTATTTAATGGTATGTTCACTCCTAATCCTAATTTATTAAGAATGTTATCACTTTAATAGAAATATTTCCTTTCCGGGAATAAAATCATCCCATCATTCATTCGATTGGCTGTTATATTTTTAGAATGTTACAATAATATTCAACTATAAAAGTAATAGGAAAATACATTAATTTTGTGAACGATTATGGACATAATACTGTAGTATATTTAACAAAAATGTCAATTCCTTACAAGTTATTCAATACTTAAAGTATTTCATACTAACTTCATTGGAATTACTTCTAAGAAATTCTTGCAATACAAATGTGTTCTAAATAAGACGTAAAATGTACTATAATTATCACGAAAATGGTGTGAAATTGTGAATGGTAGCACTCTCTAGAGACGAAATTCAACCCTTAAAACTTCAATGAATTTTACAACGTCATTATTCGCCTTAAACGTTTTTAAAATACCCAAATACCGTCATTACAGACTATCAGACGAGCCGACGCCACAAAAATCGAGCAAATTTCAACTTTATCGATACAACATTCGTTAAAGGATTCGCTATTCACGATCCCATTCATTCACGGACTATAAAATTCGAAACGTAATTAATCATTAATTGTATCATTAGCCGTATCGTATTTACTCTTGTGACGTACCATCACTTCATTTTCTCTCTCTTTAAGTCTCATTTCAATGATTAATGATAGACAGAGATAGAATTCATGATAAATGATTTTAGAAGCGTTGAAAAGACCGCGGGCGCATGTGTTGCACGCATTTCTCTACAACCGTCAGATGTTTGGGTGTCCTATAGAATTTTAAGCGGTCATTCATAACCCGTTATTAATGATTTGTAGATTGTGCGATAATAGATTTAAGAGTGGAACTATTAGTAAACTCAAGCAACTGTTTATTTCAAATTGAATTTGAGGAAAAAGTTATTTTTGTACTGTACAAAATAATACAAAACTAATGTATAATAAAGCAATAAGTAAATTAAATTGTAAAAGCCCTGGCACCCAAACACAATTTAAATCTTTCCTTGGGTGTTGGTTTCCATTTTGAAAGTATATTTTTAATAAGTATATACTTAGTTAAAATAAAGCTAAAGTTTGTTGGAACGTGCGCGTTCCAACAAATTTCATCTACGGAACAACTGGTCTAAATCTAAAAATTCTTTCGCCAATTGGAAGCTTCGTTATCATTAAGTGCTATATGCTTTATTTTGTTATCAAAAAATTACGGATCCGTAAGAAAAATCACGCCAACGAAGTCGCGGCGAAAGTGCTACTTCTAAATAAAAATACTGCTTCTTCAGGACATTGACGACACGGTTGGCGCAGTGGCTGAGCGATCGACCGCTGCGCAGCGTGTTGCGGGTTCGATTCCCGCCCAGGGTAAACATTTGTGTGATGAGCACTTGTGATTGCCTTGTGTCTGAGTGTTGTTTATCTATATATGTATGTATTTACAAAAAAAAAATGTAATTGTGTATGTATATCAGCTGTCTGACACCCATAGTACAGGGTCTCCCTAGTTTGGGGTCAGATGGCCGTGTGTGAAAATGTCCCCACATATTATTATTATTATTTTCTATAATGAAACTGTTAGATCCATAACAATAGGTACATATTTTAATAAAAACTAGATATCAAATCATTGACTCTCAAAATAGGTAATGAGAACCCCGCGTCAATTTATACCATACAGACTTATCATCCGAAATCAAATTTCGCCCCCGGAATAAATCGGGAACGGAAATTAAGAAAAAATCACTATGTCCCACCCTTCATACAACGTAATAACGATATGAGTTTTATGACAAATGCATTAATGAATTTAAACGAGGGAGCTGTGTTTATTGTGTGCCCTGACTCCGTTAAACCTTAGTTAAGCTTTGGTGTTATCCGCCTTAGAGGATGGTGTTATTCGAGAGTGTCATTTTATACAAAAAAAAAGCATTACATTCAATGTTACATGCACGTGAAATAATTACTGATTTTTATCTAATAAGGTCCTGCCTACTAATAGCAGTCATGTTGATTATTTTGCGAATGAGAACCCAAGGTTTTTTTTAATGGTTTTAATTATTTGGTAATCATCTGCATTTACTCATCGGTAAGTAAGTTCAAAAGATATATTATAATAATCTAGATAATCATCATGTCAACCTTTAGATGCCCACTGCTGGGCATAGGTATCCCCAAGAGGGGGGGGGGGGGGGGTTCGGCCTTAATCGCCATGCTTGGCCGATATATGTTGTCGATCGCAGTAGGTATTATGGTACTCATAAGGATGCTGCTGCCCATCCTCTGGTCAATATCCCCCTATCGCTTTCTACTATAAACCACGGGTAGAAAAGGGGTTGTGCAATTCGCGGCCGACACCACACGGCTTGTGGTAAATAAGTTCAAAAGATATTTTATAAAAATCTAGGTACCTAATTGGCTGCATTAAAATAGCTAATTACGTAAGCATATAACATGATAAAAAAATTGGTACAAAAATGTTATAATTACTGATTGTTTCCAAATAGTTTTCCTCAAATATTTAATTAACCACATTTATAGCCGAAATGAATATCCTGTTTACAATGAATATTATCAAAAAGGATCTTGTGAAAACACATTAAATTGGTGCGTCATCTATGGCATCATGAACAATTAACAAAGGGAAAAAAACTGGAAATTAGCAAAATTTGGTATAAATTTAATAAATCGTACGTCATCGTCAGTAGGTACATTTGAAACATGAATATATCTAAAGCTACAAATGATACTGTATTGTCTCACCAACACCACACCACGCACACAATCGCACTATACAACCGTTCCGGTCGAGCGCCATATTGACACTGCCACGTGACGTCGGCGCACGAGACGACCAACACTTCAGTCAATACACTACAGATACAATTTAACGTTTCCTAATTTGAACAAGTACTTAAATAAGTAGGTAAGTCTAACCTTGATGAAAAAATTTACGTATTATAAAACAACTAACTTTTATCCGCAATTTCGTCCACGTGAATATTGGTTATCGTGGACGAAGATTAAAAAGTGCCTACGACCTATCTTGGGATTCAAGCTCATCCCGAGCCAAAGGGGCTTACCTCGTTTCATAAAAATCGAATTAGTGGTTTAGCGGTGAAAACGTAACAGACACGCGAAACAAAGTATTTTCGCATTTATAATATTATCCCCATTTCTACCCGTGGGTGTCGTAAAAGGCGACAGAAGGATATTGACCAGAAGATGGGCAGCAGCGTCCTTCTGAGTACCATAACACCTACTGCGATCGCCAACATGCATCGGCCAAGCATGGCGATTACGGCTGAACCCCCCTTGGGGGAGACTTATGCCATGCCCAGCAGTGGGCGTCTAAGGGTTACCATGATGATGATGATGATGATGAATATTATTAAGTAGGTAGGTACTGTGGATTTTCTTCTCATTACAAAGCTTCAAACCTTACAACAAAAAAAAACATACCAATAGCAAGCGTCATTACAATAGTTTACAAAAAAAAATTGTTAATGAAATGAAACAGGCTATGGACGATACCTAGTTAAAATCATCATCAATAATGTTGATGATGATTATTAACTAGGTATCGGATTAACAGATGTTTAATTATGTGCCTCAAAAACATTTTTGTTGTTTGATGAATTACATATATCTCCAATTATATAAATTCGTGTTTGTATAAAATCAATATTATACTTTAGACTTAAATATAATAATTAATTACCTGAATTGTTCACTCTCGCACAACCCAATCCAAACCTCCCCAATCGCTGTTCCCGCACAATGATATGGAAAAATATCACATTTAATAACTAACTAAACGGGGAGTCGAACCCGGGGCCATGAGGGTGCTTTATTAAAATATGTTGGTCTACACGTATTTACATATGCTCACCGCTAAACCGACTATGACGGATAGGATTTCACAGTGTAATAAGGGTCTTTGAACTGTAGAACAATTTAAGTAGAGCTTACAATATTGTTACTTTACTTTTATCCTTTTCAATTATGTCGGAATCACGTAGTTTTGTTGATGAAACTATAGTAATGCAGTTTTAAAATATTGTTATACTGTCCGCCTCAGATTAACAAACAGAAGGCTTGCGGAGCACTGAGAGTGAAGCCACAAAAGCAAATACAAATTCAAAAACGAATACCTACAATTCGAGCTGTACTGACACGAGTTAGTACAGCACGAAGCGAAGCATCGTTAAAAAAACAAATACAAATAAAAAAGCGAATACAATCACGAGATGGTAGGTATTCGTTTTTGAATTTGTATTTGCTTTGGTGGCTTCACTCGCAGTGTTCTGCGCTGTCTATCTGCCTTTTGTTTCATAATCTGAGCTGTCCGCGTGAATGTCGGTTATCGCGGGTGCAGATTTTTTATTTATTTACTTATTTCAAGAAACATACAACATAACAGACAGATTCCAAATAATTGTACAGTAAAAAAAATAAAAAAGTACACATTTTACTTAGAAGAAAACTTAAGAGAGACAACAAAAAAGTAATAAAAGTAACAAATAAAAAGTAAATAACAATGGGTAATATAAAATTAAAACAAAAAAAAAAAAAGTAGTGTAATCACGGATTAAAAAGAAGCCAATGTCCTTCCCCATGGTTGAAGCTTTTCTTCACACCAAATTTCATTAAAATTGGTTTCGTCGTTTCATCGTGAAAGCGGAACAGACAGAGATAGTTTCGCATTTATAATATTAGTATCAAAGTATCGATTATTTACTAGCTAACGCCCGCAATTTCGTCCGTCTCAAAATTGTCTATATATTTTTACTTTAACGCCTATCCTTATCCAGGGTTCAAGCTCTTAATCAATTTCATACTTTTAATCAAAATCCGTCCAACCGTTTCATCTTGAAAACGTAACATACAAACAGACAGAGTTATTTTCGCATTAATAATATTAGTATGGATTGATATTTATCCAACCATTAGTATGGATTGATATTAGTCCAACTTTCCTCACAATACTTTATTTCAACGATTTCAATGTAGTTTTCACGTAAATTATTCAGTAAACGACTAAAAAGTAGGTAATAAGGAAAAAGTATGGTAAAGTATGAGTGAATAAATGAATACATTCATTACTCATCAATTTAGTGCAAAGTGAAGTGCTACTAACAATAGTCTTAAGTCTTTACTACTAACAAAAGTTACAAATTATAAAATATGTATGTTTAGGTTAAGGTATTTATCTATGGGCCTATGCAGCCTGAAAATAAATGGATTATTATTATTATTATTATTATTATTATTACTGTATATAAGTTTAAGTCAAGCTCATTCATTTCATCGTTATTTAAACGCTAAAAATATTTACCATAAACAAATCCGTACTGCTCCAATCATGTAGTAAGAATCATTTTCAAATCATACAATAGTAACAATCACAACTAGCAACCCTATTCTCAAACTGAACCAAAATGCATGTAAAAACAATTTAATTCAATAAATTCTCGATTTAATTGTCGAATCATTGACTGTGCATTTGTTGCGCTACCCTAGTAATTTATGTGATAGTTTATAATATTAGTATCGAAGTATCGATTATTTACTAGCTAACGCCCGCAATTTCGTCCGTCTCAAAATTGTCTATATATTTTTACTTTAACGCCTGTATCCAGGATTCAAGCTATCTTCATACGTTTAATCAAAATCCAGCCGTTTCATCTTGAAAACGTAACATACAAACAGACAGAATTACTTTCGCATTAATAATATTATTATGGATTGATATATATATAAGTCCAACTTTCCTCACAATACTTTATTTCAACGAATTCAATGTAGTTTTAAAAAAGTTTGGTAAAGTATGAGTGAATAAATGAATGCATTTATTACCATAAATAAGTTTAAGTCAAGATCATTCATTTCATCGTTATTTAAATGAAAAAAGAACCATAAACAAATCCGTACTGCTCCAATCATGTAGTAAGAATCATTTTCAAATCATACAATAGTAACAATCACAACTAGCAACCCTATTCTCAAACTGAACCAAAATGCATGTAAAAACAATTTAATTCAATAAATTCTCGATTTAATTGTCGAATCATTGACTGTGCATTTGTTGCGCTACCCTAGTAATTTATGTGATAGTTTATTTACACAATCAGTGTAGGTACTGCGGGCCTTAGCAAACGAATAGGGCTGGCAATGGCTGGCGTGAATAACAATCATGTTCTTTATACCAATAATAATAATCATTTAATAGTTAAATAATAATCGTTTATACACAGTCACGTTTACAATAGATCACGGTTGTTTATACCTGAACTAAGTTGAACCTGTGCTTCAGGCTACAGAAAAACTAGTATTAATCAATACTAATATTATAAGCTTGTCGCGCCAAAAGTAGGTACCTATTATTGGGTATTTTCATTTTTCTTTCTCGGAGCTAGGCTAAGATTCAGTCAAAGGTTAAGCTACGCTTCCCACGGTTTGTCTGTGGATGGCCACCCATTTCATACCGAGTTCCCTCCGTGCCTCGGAAAGCACGTAAAGCCGTTGGTACCAGATGTCATTCGTAGATCTTTGGCTGTCCTTACGGGTAGTCAGAAGTCTGACAACCAGTCTTACCAGAAGACTGAACAAAAAACTGTAAAATTTCAACAATATCGGTTTAATAGTGTAACCGTGAAACCGTACAAAAAAACTCACTTTTGCATTTACTTCTACTATTCTATTAGGTAGTTTAAGCATAGATTATTTTATCTCGTACGTTGAACGTGTTCCATATTGAATATCGACAACCCTAAACCACTCGATTGCATAGGGGTGCCAAAGTGGCCCATAATAGCCCCGACATAATGTGTTTAAACGAATGATGATCGCATTTGACTCGATACAACACATATAGGGTTTCTTTATTGCGTTTATTTTGGGAACTTTCCGTTTTATTTCCGATAGAAAGGGCTTTTTAATAATAGCCCTTTTTGATCTTTAAAAGAGTTAAGTAAAAAGCTTTTTTACTGTGTAACTAATTTATTATGTTTTCTTAATACTGTTACTGATTTAGTTCGTTAGAACGAGTTCTAAGTTCTGTCGAAAGCACATTTTTCTTTCATTTCTTACTAAACCTATCTAAATCTTTTATAAAACATTGTATGAAGATTTAAATTCTGAAGATAAAAACATTATGGTGGCACTTCACATGGCGTATTCGTACAAATAAGTATTCGCCTTAGTTGGATAATACAAAATTTACCCTGTGGTTATTGAAATAAAATCGATATTGTATTATCTAAATAAGGCAAATACTTGTTCAGAAGAATACGTTAGAAAGAAGTACTAACACCGAATTGTCACCTATTATATCTTTTAATTCTGTTCCTTTGTGTAACCGTGTGTGGTCACAGAGACTCTACCTAATTACTTTTATTATTTACTTTGCATTTCTCAATATGTAAGTGAACCGTAATGTTCTTTTTTGAGAAATAAATGTCTTTAAACCGAAATACGCAATGTGAAGTGCCAGCATTAGAGCACAACACTGGAGTTCTGACACAGTTAAGCCAGGACTCCACCGAAGCGGAGAGGAGAGGAGAGCAGATGACTCGTAAACAACCAATTGGACACAGTATTACGTTGAAGCTAAGCGGTGAGATGTGAAAACAACACAAGCCGGTTGGTTGTTCGTGACATCTCCTCTCCTCTCCGCTCCGGTGGAGTCTGGGCCTTATACGGGGTTGCGGCAGACCGAAAGAAAGATGGCGGGATGCCTTGAATGGGTTCCTTGGGAATTGGCGTGATGAGGTACAAAATCGGAAGGAATCAAATTTTTTTTTTTAAGTTAGGATGTTATTGTGCCTTTTTTGTATTCTGAATGCCTACATGCTGAAATATGGCTGAACTTGTATTTTTTTTGTAATCCTTTAAATACACTCATAATTGCAAAATACAAGTATCTTTATTTTTTATCTTTTAGAATGGAGTGAGCCTGTTACCCAGGAGTGGGACAGAAATACATAGCAAAATAAAATTAGGCACTCATTCTTTATTACCTACCAAATGATTATAATATTATGTTCACATAATTAATCATTTTTATCGAGAATCATAAAAATAATTAGGAGTTAGTATGTGACTATTTCAATATTATATACTGCTAGCTTATCGCGTATGCAGTCAGATCCTTTCTTCGGGTTCAAACTTAGTCTGCACCAAATTTCATCAAAATCGATTCAGTAATTTAGCCATGAAAGCGGTACAAACAAACTCAGTTTCGCATTTATACTATTTTATTGATAATATTTGTGTGTTATTTATTTCAAGCTAACTTACACAATATAAAACTATCGTAAAATCATTCATTAAAAATTATCAAAAGCAGGAAAATTGTAAAAAAAATCGTTAATTCTCCCGCCTTTACACTATTATCGCGACAACATGGCGACAAAACAGATATTAAAACAAAATGGAACAAACATAATTACTATTAATTACTCCCAACACATAGTTACGTAATTATTTTATTTTTCCTCTAATTAATTCATACCAATTATTTTTTATCGCGCAATAGGTACCTACGTAATAACTAATTAATATCCTGTTCCGATAACATTCCTAAAGTCAAAACACGGGATTTTATAGTAAAATAATGCGTAATGAATACTGGATCAAATAAGTCGTTTCCTGTTTTGTTCCTGTAACCACCAAAAATTTATTAATTTTATCCGTTTTAACAAAACTTGAACGTCAAACTGTTTCCTTTTAAATTGTTTTAACGTAGGTAGGTAGGTACTGTTAAGGTTGATGCGAAATGCAAACAGCAGATAGCAGACTTGGCCCCCGCCAAGTCTGCTATTTTTATATTTTCGTCATTCCAACATGACAATGGGATCGCTATTGTCATTTTGCTAAAAGTTCGTAATCTGCTAAATTCATAATGGTCGATCATTGGTCAGTCCAATTAAAAGCAATGTGCACAATGACGTTCTAATCGTAGGTACTACAAAACCAACCGAAAATGGTGTTATTGCAAATGATACATCATTAATTTTTAAAATAGACAGGCGTTCTCAGAATCTTGACGAAGTGAATAACTTTATACTTCACGCCCGAAATTGAAACATGGTAAATAATTTGGTACTAAATGAAAAAAAACCAAATGTATGTATTATATTTACTTTACCAAATGTTAGAAGTACCTAGTAAATTATGTGATCTTATATTGAATGGAGAAAAACTGGAATTTATTAATCACACGGTTTTCCTGGGAATCACGCTAGACGAGAAGTTACAATGGGGACCACATATAACATCTCTTGCGGGGCGGTTAGGCTCAGCCGCTTACGCTGTTAGAAAGATTTAGACAGTTAACAGACGTCGAAACCGCTCGTTTGGTCTTTTTAGCTACTTTCACAGCATTATGTCGTATGGCATTTTACTGTGGGGTCGGGCTGCTGACATTGAATCCATTTTTATTTTACAAAAGAGAGCTGTCAGAGCCATTTATAGTCTACGTCGCTGCGAATCTCTTAGAGAACTGTTTAAAACGATTAATATTATGACAGTGCCCTGTCAATTCATTTACGAAAATATTATGTATGTAAGAAAAAATATACATCCTTTTAATAAATTAAGTGATCGACATAATTTCAATACTAAGTAGAAATAAAGATAAAATAGCTCAACCATTTTTTAGATTATCTAAAGTACACACATCTTTTATGGGGTACTCTGTTAATCCTTTATAAGGCAGAGGAAACTAGGACAGGTACAAATTTAAACTAAACGGATTTTGCAAGACAATAGGTTATGAATGCCCTATGTATTTTTTTTTTCGTGAAAATCGGTGGGAAAATTTTGGATACTTTGGTGGCAATATACACTCGGCGTCACAAAAATCGCACCTTTTCGAAAATAAGTTTAAAACATGTCCCGCCAGTAACGAATACATTAAACCCAATTAATATTGGTATCAATTAAAAGTATGTTTAACGACCTTTAAATTAACAACAGTTAGTATTCCTAAACACAACAGATCTCATTAGCACGTAACGTTAAAAAAAATGTTGTCAAAATACGCATTACAACGGCCACTAATTGCACCTCCCTACAAGGGTATAAAACGGGCGACCCGGGTTAAATGTGAGTCATTCGCTATTCAACCTTTGAAGTGAACACACGTGAACAGCTACAGCAAGAAAAATACCCCAGAAGATGGATACCACTGCAGATGAAGCCGCTCAAGTCATTGCACTACTGCAATCAGGGATGCGGCAATGTGATGTTGCTCGGCAACTGAACTTGAGTCGTTTTGCCGTTCGACGAGTGTTTCAACATTTCCAAGAGACTGGTGGCTATATCCGAAGACGTGGATCTGGAAGACAACGGTGCACATCCGAAAGAGACGATCGCTTCATTGTTTCGACGTCTTTACGTAATCGGTTCTCCAATGCTGTTGAGCTGCAACAACAACTGCGATCAGCTCGCAGAACTTCTGTAAGCGTCTCCACGATTAGAAGAAGAATGCGGGAGAAGAAAATTGCAGCTCATAGGGCTGCTACAGGGCCCAAATTGACTGCACAGCATAGGAGAGACCGGTTGCAATTTGCCCGTGACCATGTGGATTGGACAATAGACCAATGGAGGGCTGTGCTCTTCTCGGATGAGACGAGGGTGTGTCTTTTCTGCAACGACAGGCGTCGAAGAGTGTATAGGAGGCAAGGGGAACGATTCGCACAAGCCTGTATTCAAGAGACAGTGGAATACGGGGGTGGCTCGTGCATGTTCTGGGGCGGCATGTCAATCGACGGTAAAACGAACCTTGTGTGTGTTTCTCGGACTGGAAGTGCTCGCGGGCAAGGGTCGCTGACTGCTGCTCGGTACATAACAGAGATCTTAGAGGAGCAGGTTGTCCCTTATGCGGGTTTTGTTGGCAGTGGGTTCACGTTAATGCACGATAACGCCCGTTGTCACACGGCTTTAATTGTAAGAGACTACCTGCAAGAAGTTGGCATCCCTGTTATGCGCTGGCCGGCGCGAAGACCAGACCTGAACCCTATTGAGCACCTTTGGGATGAACTGAAACGGCGAGTACGGGCACGAAATCCTGCCCCTACCACTCTCCAAGACCTTCAAGATGCCGTCGTTGCAGAATGGGACAACATTCCACAAGAGACTGTTGTCACATTAATAAGGTCCATGAGAGAACGCATGGAAGCAGTCATCAGGGCTAGGGGGGGTAACACTAGGTTTTAAGTTAGTTTTAAGGACTTTGTTGTAATTTTTGCTGATAAAATAAAATTTAACTTTTTAATAATTTGCATTAGCTTGCTTTTTTTTATTCCCTGGTAAACAAAAAACCAAATCCATTGATTTATTCTGAAATTTAAATAAATTGCCTTTCCAATTATACCTTATAGTCATATGTATACCATTGATTAATAGGGTTAAAATGACTTTGAAGGGAATTCTTAAAGAGGTGCGATTTTTGTGACGCCGAGTGTAGTTGCCGCTGCCTGTAAAAGACTATGAAAAATGTATTCCAAATGCAACTTTTTATTTATTTTCATGGTAAATATTAAAACAAAGAGGAACCTTGCATTTGGAGCATTACTATGTCATCATCACACAATATTTTCGGCATTTTCACCTGCAGTAAATACTGTAATATTATTATCTACACGGGCAGTGGCAGATATATTGCCACCAGTTAAATACAAAATGTAACAAAATAATAAACGTAATTTTACAAAATACTACTCGATCGTACAAGTAACATACGTAATTATTGAAATAAATGCAAACTCTTATCAGTTTCCCACAAGATTTCATAGATTGAGCTAGATTTGTTACACGTTACACAAAATGACCGGTTTTTACCCTTCAAAGTTTGAAAAGTGCCAATTGAATTTGAAAAGTCCCACACAACAAAAAATATACGTTGACGGGACATCTCAAGCTTGCTAGTAAGTACAAAATAAATACACAAAAGACAAAAACTTGCCAGAAAAAAAAATGTAATAATGGTGGCCGCGTCACACGGTTGGCGCAGTGGCTGAGCGATCGACTGCTGCGCAGCGTGTTGCGGGTTCGATTCCCGCCCAGGGTAAACATTTGTGTGATGAGCACTTGTGTTTGCCTCGTGTCTGGGTGTTGTTTATCTATATATGTATGTATTTACAAAAAAAAATGTATTTGTGTACGTATATCAGCTGTCTGACACCCATAGTACAGGGTCTCCCTAGCTTGGGGTCAGATGGCCGTGTGTGAAAATGTCCCCACATATTAGATATTAGATTAGAATATAGTGGCCACTGATGTTATAATAAAATACCTTGTGATATATTAAAACTAAATTAAATAAAATTTAAAAGATACATTATAGGTAGACTTTGTAAACAAGCATATTATAAGTTAGAGGATTATATCCAAGATAAGAATGCTTGGGAACATGCTGGTCCGGCTCCATAGGACAATCTACAGTCTAGACAAAATCATACTGATTGCTAATTAAAACTATACTTTATATATTTAAATATGTATTTGTACTTGTATTATATAATTATAATTGTATTCTTTAGTGTACTTAATAGATTACTCTGGCTCACACACTATTCATTGTTTGTTGGATTAGGAGTGGTCGTCTACTGTATTATTAATTGTAATTATGTGAAGACTATGTGTCTGTACATCATTTAGCTGTCATTTCTTAACTTGTAATGCTTTGTACATACTATAATATATGATTTTTATATTTATAAGGTACATCGTATTCACGTAACAGAATATATTATAATTCTTGTAAATACAAATTGTAAACAATATTCTTTTTAAAAGAGTATGTATGGAGTTTCTTGCCCATTCTTCTCCATATGAAACTACCATTTAGAATGGGCAACTAGATTCAAATTTTACAATATGACGTTCCTTTAAAAGTGCCTTTAATGGTCTAATTGAAATAAATGATTTGACTTTGACTTTGATCAAAGGAACTGTCAAAATTTTAGCAGATTACCGCCTAAGTCAGTCATTTAAAACTTATCATTTTGTACGAGATTACCATTCTATATCATTTCTTTCAATCGCGTGTCAGTGGTTGACCATTGGAAAGTCATAATGACGCCATTATATTAGTAGATTACCAAACTTGTCAAAATCAACAATCATGTAATCAATTGTAGACCCTTCTGACACTATTGTAATAGCAGACTTGAGGCCCTGGTTGAAAACGTTTTACTACATCATATATGTTTCTTCCGAACACTTTGGATTATTCTAGAAGTAATTTGAATATAGAATAGCTAGGCTTATCATTTGACGTTAGCTCTAAGAGCTGTGACGTTTCCTTCTCGTTACAAGCCATTACTGCGGTTTCCATCTTTCGGACTCTTCACTAGCCAGAGCACGCCGTTAGGGCCGTTGCACAACGTGTTTTTTAAACGCACCGTCGACGCGTGTTACTAATATTAAAAACTGCTGTGTGATAAAAATAGGCTGTTCTTATTATTATTAAGTAGGCATATCTCTATTATTTTAATAAATTAACGAAAAGCACATTCCTAGAACACGCGTCAAGGGCGCGTTTAAAAAACACGGTGTGCAACGGCCCTTATGTGTCTCGTCAAGTAGACCCAGGCTTCACAGTAGGTACTGTAAGAGCTTAACTTGACGAGCTCTTTCTAGATACCAGGATGAGGTACAATATAATGTTTAAAGAGGAACTCATAACATGGGTGTAATTCTTTAAGACTTCATTCTTAACTTCGAATCTGAATCCGCTATGAGTTTCTTGACTGGCATTCTAAAAACTCGGTTGATAATTCAAATTTACACTAGCGCCACCCTTGCGAGTGTGTCAGCGAGTTGAACTAAATTGACAGAGAGATTTTGACAGTTAGAGTAAGAGATGACATAAGAAGTGGCATTCTATAAGGTAATTTCCCCGCCACTTCGACGCTCACTTCTCACTCGAACCCGATTCAAAGTGTCAAATATATCAATGTCATTTTGAACCTTATTAAATGCGAAGTGAGAGTGAATAGCGATGAGAGATGCGAGTTGTTGTTGTTACAGAATCGACCTACACGATCGACCTACGGGTTCAGAGTTCAGAGAAAAGAAGAGAGAGAGAATCACTCTAATAAAGAATAATACGACTGAGGGCTGATTTTTCAATAGTCACATAACTTTTATCTGAAGAATAAAAATGGCGGTTTGACAGCTTATGTATAGAAAATATGTCAACCCGCTATTTTTATTCCTCAGATAAAAGTTATCTGACTACACAATCTGCTTGTCATAAAAATAAGACTAACGTTCTAAATACAAAAAGATTCTAGAACGAAGTCAGAGTGTTTATAAACACTCTGACTTCGTCTAAAAACGAAGCTATTTAGTCAATGGTTTCGACCAGCATGCACAGCACCTATAACTAATTATCTGCATTGAGACCCAAGAGCTAAGCACCTAATGAACTAGTTACGTCATTTTTGTATGACTGAAATTTTGATAGATTGGAATAATGTAGTTAAGAAGGTACTTGCTGACGTAAATTTGAGTTCTAATAATGTAATTAAAGAAGGATCGTCAATACTGGGTTCTTTACAAGTATCAGGAAACGTCGAACTTTAAAGCATATGGCTGAAGTTACCCAAGAAACGTTAGACCTGAAAAAGGGTCCAGCATTGAAGCTAGCATATTGTACGCATAGCTTTTTATACGACCATTCTTCTATCTATTCTTCAAAATGTCAATTATACTAAAATTAAGTACCAAGGTCTAGAAACTGGAGTCTTCGCTTATATTTTGCAAAATATCTTAGTCTTTCAGTTTTCAACAATCTCAAAAAAGCTTGCCTCTATATTGTAATTTTTTCATGTACCATACAAACCTTCGGCCCACCAGCTATGCTATTCGCTAACGTTACCATTCGTGGCTGTGCTCGACGGCGAACTCAACATCGTGTCAGCCATGAAATTGACGTCAAGCAAATATCGTTTTTCAAATATGAATCTCAAAAGTGTCAAATTATTTAAGCTCGAGTAGTTCCACCGAAAACCGTTTAATTACATGGTGTTGCGTAAGCAAAGGTTAATGAATACGAAAATGAAACTAGTCGCAGCCGCAGCGTCGAGCTTTAGGTTGTGTTACTTACTAATAGGTATTAACAACTGCAGTGTGACAAAAAGAGGCTGTTCTCATAATTATTAAGCAGGCACATAAAGCCATCTTAGAAATATTTATACTTAGAGAAGTTAAAAGAATATAAGATCTAATTCCATCCATAAAACGAATATCTTGTATATCATTTAATAAATGAATAATAACACCTGCACATATAAATAATAAAGCTTTAAATATAGCATGTGTTAATAAATGAAAGCAGCTAAATCAGGTAAACCTATTCTTTAAATTCTTATTATTAACCCTAATTTTCTTAAGGTTGATAAAGCAATTTTTTTTTTTAAATCAAATTCATAATTCAGAATTACCTGCTATAAATATAGTATTAAACCTGATAACACTAATAAAATTTAAAAAATATATATATTTACTAATAATAAATTAAATCGAATTAATAGATCCTGTTTGTGGCTTATTATTATTATAGAACAGCACCACTGATGTTTAATGATCACCGCTGTTTATAGGCATCCCAGAAACGTCTCTTGTACCTAAAGATAAAATGAAAAACATTTACAGGGTTCAAAATATTTTCCAATGTGGAGAATACATTACCAGGAGTGGAATTATATACTTACCATATTTTTAAACCCCCGCATAATTAAAACATTTCGAAATGAAAATAACACTTTTTCATTTCATCTCGCCCATTTTGTGTTTACATAGAGAAAAGGAAGTAACAAGTGTCATTAACGCATCTATCAAATTGGCAGACAAGTGATGTGGCAAGTGTGTGGAAAAAATAATTATTATTTGTGACATTATTTCCGATAAAACGATGCAATTTCAGTGTAAGAAGAACTGCGAAACGGGGGCTGTCAGTGTCACGTTCTGAAATAATGAGTTTTTCGTTAAACTATTCACTTTTAACATCCATTTTTATTGCGGGGGTTTAAAAATATTGTAAATATCTGAAGATACTCTTTAGGTACCCAAGAGTATAAGAATTAGAATTTCAACTTCACTGAACATCTTTATATTTTTTTACAAATCCTGCTATGATCTATTAAACCAGCACCTATACCCATATGCATATCACATGTATAATATGCATGTACCTTTAAATCACTATATATAGATATACTACCAACTTAATAATATCGTCCCCTACACAAGATCATAAAATAACTAACACAACTAATTCAAAATCGGAACATATCTCCCAAAGCGTTGGTGAACGATTGTTTAATGTACCAGAAGTGAGCAAATTCGTTTTTAAACGGCTATCAGCCGGTCATTATACGACTGTGAATGACGCTGATGGTACGTCACTGCTGGTATGAGTAGGGTGACAAGGATTTTTGGCGTAGAAGGCGACTAAAGGGAAAATCTGGAAGTCGGGCAGCAGCAGTTTCCGTGTACTCAACAACTTCACTGCGTTCCCCAAGACGTCGGCCAAGCGTGGGGATTATGGCACCCCCCCCCCTTATGGGGGAGGCCTCTGTTCAACAGTGGACGTCTTCCGGTTAATTATGAAGACACAGGCATATGCTTATTATATATGCTTGTATATATTTTTGGAGAGAAACCTACACCAACCAGATCTGAACAAAAACAAAAAAACATTACCTAGTACCTATTTATACTGGTTCAATGTTATGCCAAGTCAATTGACACATAATTTCGTCAATATAGGCATGCATTCATCATATTATTATATTTACAGGTCGGCAGACATTTACAAATAATTTTATTTACAACTGTACAATTTAGGTTAACGACACTAATTATGTAATTTCATAACAAGTAGTATTAAAATGGGGGTGTCCCTCAAAACGCACCAAAATGGGTGCGCTTCGAGGAATACCCCTTTATATAGGATAGCTATTAATAGGCAAAGAAGTTTAAAGACATGTTCTTATATTACCTGTACTGATTCAATTAAATAATATTGTTAGACACTGGGCATGTTTTTGTGTTTATAGCGCTACCTAAAGTTACTTTGTTTAAAGGGAAAAATGGGATAATTAAACATTTTAAACCGAAATTCAGTGACATAAAAATACGTAAGTTTTAGAATAACTGACCAATGGTTTTGGTATTTTTCTAAAATCAGTAACTCAGTATGTTAAGTTCATAAGGCAAGTGCAATATTTGTTTTTGTCCTTTATTTTTATTCCACGTATTGTCACCCTAAATATCTAACCAGTAGTATATTAAGTACTCTTAATAATAGGACAGTTTAACAATAGGTGTACGTTTGTCATCCCACACAATAGGACTCCCAAACGATTGTTGTTTGGACATCTGGGGTCTCTAATATCGACCCATAAAGCGTGGACACCCTAGCTATTCTATTTTTAGCTACGTCATTTCGCGACTGGAGAATGTGGTCTTCAACGAATTTATCATTCATTCGTTCATTGAAAGGATCAATGAAAAAGGTACTTAAAACAAATTAGAGACGATTTTTCATTTGTTATTTGTGATAGAAAATTTATGATGATCCTGATTAATAGCTGGAATTTAATTCATTTTAAGATATTTTTATTAAAAACAATTCAAAATCGTGTTTTTGTGTGGTTTAGAATTTTGTTACGAAAGAGCAATGTGCAAATGAAATCGTTGTCCTAAAACAAAAAAATAAAACAATAAATACCTACTTAGAGAGATAAAAGTCTCCAAAATAATTATCTCAAACCTTAAAACTAAATGATTAAGGTTCAATTTAGCATTTAACAATATCATAAATAACGGACAAGAATAACATCGATACCTACTTATCACCCAATTTCCAAACTTGTATAACATAAACTCGCTTAACGAGAAACGGGCATTAAATTTGAACAGGCCAGTAATCATACGAACACTTTAAAACACCCCACCTCCAGTAATTATCCACTATAACTAGACCCCCCAAATGATCATTATTTACCCCCCTTTAGATAAATAATTACCACACAAGAAGGGGCAGGAAGGTCATTTTAAAACGGTCGAAGGGTAAGCTCCCCCGTTGTTGGCTACCCTATTAAGTGATGGGTAATTTAGGAATACATAAAGTACATAATAGGGTCCTTAACTTGGGCTTAATGAGGTGAAAACGGGACCGTTTACCCTGTTGGTACGGCGTTAATGTTCGTTCAATCGTTCAATGTGCCAAATATAGAGCATTTGGTAATTCACTCGATATTTCAAATCGATTATTCGAATCGATAATGTTGTGTGGTATCGAGAAGTTAAGTTTAATCGAGATGCGAGTAGATTAACGAATGAGAAGGTTAATTAAAGAAAACAGCTTCACAATGAGCTCAAGAACAAAGTAAAATTACATTCCATGAATTCTGGCAAGCTGTTCGTAATGTAGCTTTGTTTTTTTCGTAATAAACAACCCAGGTGTTAATTTAATTAGTAAAGTACTTACGAACACAGCAACCGAGTAACTTACGTCAACAATGGATGGTTCCATTGGGTACATGAGACGTGAAAAATTAAAAGCGGTTTTCGCTTAATTGCATACAATTCGTCTAAATTAACATTACAAGTATATCAACAATAAGATTAGTAGCATTCAAACCATGCTTAAGTACCCGTATCACACCAGATAGCATTGAAAACAACTAAACCATTATGATATTAAACCGTTTCATACAAAAACACCAACCCTTTATAATATTTTTCATACAAATCTTTAACAAAAGCGATGAAACGTCGCCGTGCAGATGTTCACAACATTTTATTACGATTTAATGCCATAAATAATTTGATTAGTCGCGTATTTATCAACTAAGGACCATCTTCATGGAAAAACGTCACCCATTCATGACCTCCCTTGCTCTAAAGACTTTTACATGGGGTCTATGGGACCCCATTGAAATGAACAACCGTTTATAAGCCACTAATGTTATCTAGACATCTTCACGGGAAAGAAGATGTCATATAAAACTTTTTACCAATATCTCTTTGCTCTTAAAAATCTAAAAGTCATAGAACTCACGAACGTAACTCTCTAAAAATAAAGACGAAACTGCAATGTGAGAAACTAGGGTAAGTTAGTTGGATCAATAACGTTTTTTGCGCGATTTGAAAAGAGAATTCGTTTATCAAAAGGTGTAAAGACGTCTTTTGTTGACAAAAATATATTTTTTGCACGCATCTCTGAAGCACGCGTTAAAAATTGACTCTATCAATGCATTTTTAAAAACTGTCTGAATTAACTTGTTCTCTTTTGTACTAATATTTATCTACGGAATAAAAAAATCTCTTTGTCGGTGTTTTAATTTTATTACATATACCAGGTATTTTAGCGAAAACGAACGTCATTTTTTTACCCGCAACAATATGTGCAGTTAATAAAACTCATGTCACTAAATAAATTGTCAGGTATATCAATATTTGCTAATTAAGACAAGTTGATTTTCGCAATCTGATCATTTACGATCATTTAGGTAGATACCCAAATAAATAAAACATCTAATTCATAAAAACACTAAATTAATGAACACACAAAAATTACTCAATCGTCCGAGAAGGCAATCCAAAAGCACTTCACTCGGTAATCATAAGCCCCGGACCACACACGTCGAAAAACGAAACATACAGTAAAAGGTGCTAATGCGAAAACACAACACGTTCCATTTTCGTAAAAATAAACATGGCGCTTAAAACGCCATAATCTCCTTTACCCGGCGCCCCGACTATTTGAAAATCGAACTAGTTACATTTCCCTATTCAAAAATTGTTACGTTCTTTGTTCGAACAATATTTGTTGGGCGTATAATGCGACCAAATTTCGAAGACCCTCCCTTGTTTTAAAGGGCTGTGTAAAATTAACTAAATGTACGTGTCTTCTATAAATGGTTCGGTTAAGTGATGTGGTTAAGTGGAAGACTTGATGTTTGGTTGTTTTAGGGCGCTGTTTGTTTTCGGGCTTTAAACACGACTCGTCTTAACAAGGTAGGGTTTATTTTTATCTGTTCCACAACAAAGAGACTGTGGTAGCAGCTTTTTTTGTCGTTGGTTGCCGTCTACCTCTTTTAATGCTAAAGGTACATAACGTATTACCTTATTCTTAGTTTTACCATAATTCAGGCCTTGGGAAAAACACTCTTAGTTTAGTCTGAAGATAAAAAAAAAAATCCTTGCAGGGGTGAAAGTAATTTTTGCATAGTTTAAGAAGATGAACCCATTTTAAAGTTTTCAAAAATAATTGACTAATCTCTTAAAACTCCAAAAATGTCGTCATTTTCCTTTATGGCCTGAAAATTATCTGAAATATGAAAAAACGTACAAAGTTCACAAAATATCTGAATAGGAAAACGAAAGGAACACAATAAATAATAAAAGAAACGAATATTGCACTGTGGGGTACGAAAATACCCCACGGCATAAAAATGCCGCAATAATTCAGTGAGCACGCTGCCCTACGGATTTATTGTTCGCATTAATCATAATAAACTTGGCAATAGCAATAATGATTATTTAATAGAATCACTTCATATTCGCAATGATATTGCGTAACGAGTGTTATTGGCAACAATTTGATTGCCAATGCTGATGGAAATCAACATTACTGAATCTCCAGTCAACAATTTGTATTCGAAAAATCTGATTATGCTAATGCTTCCTATGTTGTAACGTTTTGTTCGCTAACAATGTGTAATCGTTATATGTATAGGTACCTGTAGCCGTTCGGACGATGAAACAGCGCTCGTTTCAGTTTTATTAAATGGTTCAGAGAGACTATAGGGACCGGGAGAGGTATCTACTATAGATAACCAAATATCTTTAATATGTACTAGGAATTTCATCTGTTTCGTACGTGCGATTACTAACATATAAACTCACATACACAAACAACCATACCCGGAACAAGTAGGTACCAGCTGTAGGCCATACAAATATTTGCTCCGTGCGGGAATTGAACCCGCGACACGCAGCAGCTAATCGCGTAATATCTGTTCAGTACATTCATATTTGTAGGATCTTTACAACTTTCAATGATGATAGTTTTGAGTGATACGCAAGAGTATGTAATTATACACTTTATTATTGATTGATGATGAAATTAATTGAATGATAATAAGTGCACGCGAGTTGAATGATATTCGTGTACTAAAGTATAGACTACTTGTGGCAAGTAAAGTGCTGACACAATGAGGTCAAATTTGTACGTGCTTACACTGTACAATATTCAGAATGTCTAATTATCACTTTCACCCCCTATTTCATCCACCCTCCTTTTACAAGAAACAGAACAAATGCAACATTCGACAATCTTCGGCAGAAATTATCTTCGGAAATCAACAACACAGGACACAACGTTACGTAGTTTATGCATGTGTACAGACAGACAAACGGATACTGATGTCACTACTCAAGTATTCAGCTTTCGCAGTATTGAACTGACCAACTAACAATGGGTAAGTTAGATCCTTCATAATAGCTATGAGAGATTAGATTCATCTTAATTCTGCATCCGTTTCCGTGTATGAAAAAGTATGAAGAGGGCTTAACCCACCGCGTGTTCCATACAAAACATAGTAGATCATAGTACCTATCATTTTGTATTTAACTGTGGAGGCTTGTAATTAGCAATTTAGTTATATATTATTGTTATTATAGTGTTATTAGTCTGTAAGCTTTCCTAAAATAAAATAAAATAAATAAAATATTTGGTCAATAGCAATTCGTTTATTTTTTTTTATCGACTTCGAAAAAACAGAAGGTTTTCAGTTCGACCCGTATGTTTGTATATATGTATGTTTGTATGTATGTGTTTGTGAGCGATTATCTCCCGTTTGGCTGAACCGATTTTGATGCAGTTGCCAGAAAAGTTTGTGTTACATTCTGGAGAAGGTTTTAGTATATAACAACTAGAAATTTATGAAGCGCTTTTTGTAAAAATCAGTAAAAATCAAAAAATTATACATAGAAGACGCTTTCGTTTCTTCCATCTTTGGAGGACTTTCAATCTCTGTTTTAACTGTGTTGCCGTTTCTTAATGGATTTAGGTGATAAGGAGGGACTAAAAAGTGGAAAATTAAGTCGGTGGCAATACAAAACAACAAACAGAACAAAGCCACCGACTTCCAAAATTAAAGTTATGTGTGTTCTGTGCTAAAGTTATTTATCACTTTTTAGTTTTTGAAGGCGGTTCTCTTTTTTGTAAAAAGTTTTTATAATACTGATCTAACTGTTCCACTGCATGATAAAGGCTTCCTCTCATACAAAGAAGACATGAGAATTGATCACCAAACTTGCTCAAGACGGATTGGCGATTTCGGACTTATAATTTGACCCGCGACTTTGTCCACGTGAATGTAGGTTATAGCGGATGGAGCCGAAACCGAAAAGTCCTTCCCCAGTATTCTAGCTAATTTCATTCCAAATTTCATCAAAATTGGTTCAGCCGTTTCAACGTGAAAGCGTAACAGACAGTTACTTTCGCATTTATAATATTTGTATGGTTTGTGTGGTTTGTAGTCCAGGTTTCCACACGATATCAGTAATGTTCATTCTAAACTTAGAAAGTACATATCGCACCATCGTGCATCGGTAAGACAGGCCCATAACTGAAGTTTTTGTAATTTTACAGGATTAATATTTTGTCCATTTTGTAATTTTACAGGATAAGCATCACATCGAGAGAAATCGAAAGAATGGCTTTCGCCCTTACAAGTTTCATGGGTCAGTGATGGTAACAGATTTTTTTTTTTTGTCATTTTGTGCCTTATAATATTATTCTTCTCTTATTGCTTAGAAATAATTCTTCTTTGCGTGAATTAGACTTTTGTGAATCGAGTTATGTTCTACCTTCGTTGATCATTATATTTTATTTAAGAAATCGTATTTCTTAGATACCCTTGCCCGTGTCTCATTGAAGATGCGATTTTAAACTGAAGTTTTTCTAATAATCAAGTTTTAATTAGTATTTTTGTCCGTTAACACCCTAATTATATCAAAAAGCACAGTTATTCCTGCATCGTTAAGCAAAACACCGCAGCTTCCGTGCACTTACAGAAGTGGCAATTGTGGAATATTAAGGACGAGAATGTTTTTACGATGACAGCGCACTGTGGAACTTATAGCAGATTCGTGGACAAAATATTTGTAAGAATTTTTAAGAGGTGACTGTGAGAAGAATAGTAATTGCTGGTCCTGCTCCACAGGCAGTTTAGGGAATTTCCTAATTAGAGGAATGTTGTTTCCTACCCCTTTTTTTATTGACATGATTAACGAGTATCGTTATTATTATACACAAATATATTTTAATTACTTTTTAGACATTTTAGAAACATTGGAAACCTTAGTTTTGTATAATTTAGCAGCATTATTTCAATTTTGTAAATGTGAGTACCAAGGAGCCATACTTTAAGTAAATTATTATGTGATTGACATAAATGAGCATGGCGGTTGAGAAAATTGTCATGCTCACTCAAATGTCTCACTGGTGGTGGCGCGTGTGTTGGATCATTCAGCTCCCTCTAAAATGGTTGAGCTGAATGGTGCTGATTCACGCGTCATGTTCGTGAACGGGCGCTGTCAGTAGAGATTGGTCAACTCTTATCTGCCATGGTTTTTATCTTGATTATTTTTTATATTTTGTATTTCTAGATTACCTTCATTGTTTTCACATATAGACGCAACAAGAATAATGTAAGCAGTATTTTGTAAAAACCTGATTTTAAAAGAGTGTCCGTGGAGTTTCTTGCTCGTTCTTCTCCATAGAGACCTACCTACGTTTTGGAACGAGCAACTAGCTTCAACTTTCTGTTTAACTGACCGACTCCTTGTTGACTTTGACTTTGAATTATTGATGAGAATTAATTAAGTATTAAAACTGCAGATTATGAAACTAGAATCGATTTATTGTTTCTAACATTACTACTGGTACGTAAAGATTTAATTGTTCACTGATTCTAGTAAAAATTAAAATGACATCCCTTATTTTGTGGAACAAAATGTTTAGAAAATCTCTTAATCTTTTTTACCTGTCTCTGGTCACGATCTAGGTACTTCACGAATAATTTCTGACTACCAACCTGCTATATAATTATAGTACCTATACTCCATTTATAATAATTGGAACTGCATTAAAAAAGGAGGCTTGTAAAAGCAGAAATGTAAAACATTTTATTTCAAAGATAAGTTAAAACAATTTTAATTATAATTGTATTAACATAACTTTGATAAATAGAACTTAGATAGTATTAATATATGGACGTATAATAATTAAAAAAAATAAAAGTTAGTAACATTATAATTTCGGTAGAGTTATAGTGATTTTTATAGTGAAACGAGTAACGTTCCCGACATTGTTCATCCCTGCTTCTTTTAGGTTTTTATCATTGACACTGTAATTTTAAATTGGAATGAAATAATTCAACTAAATAAAAGCCACACACTTTCATAATAGATATTATTCTAAAATGGTTATAATTAAGTGCGACAGCTGCTGTAGAAATAGATTAAATAATAAATTCTGCATCTATCGTAACTGAAACATGTTTATTGTACTTTTTGTACAAACATTAATTAAAAATTACTTTTTTCAACTTCTGTAAATACAGTATAGTTACCTATCATCATTTGTAGTCTTTTGCTATGATTGTTATCTTAAAAGATTCACAAAAAAAATGTCATATCAACTCTGCCAACTGTACATGTGCCTTTTTCAAGATTCTATTAAAACTTAATATTGGTAGGTACTAACAAAAATACCAATTATGTCCACATAGCGTTAGAACTTGCACACTGTGAGCGGTACGACGCAACGCACGTTTTATTACGTTACCGCTTTTCTATGGGACTGAAGCTACAGGCTGTTGTGACACCAGGAAATTACTTTTGATTTTATTATATTAGGTATATACTGAAGTTGTCTTTATTAAACAACGTGTCATTGGTCTAGAGCCCATTTGAACCAAAAACTTGATTCGGAGTTAGTTGCTAACACGAAGTTAATCCTTTCCCTCAACCATGAGCCATATACGGTTCAGGGCCTCAAGTCTGCTATTACAATAGTGTCAGAATGGTCTGTCTTGATTTCATAATTGTTGATTTTGACAAGTGTGGAAATCTACTAATATAATGGGCGTCATTATGACTTTCCAATGGTCAACCACTGACATGCCATTGAAAGAAATGATATAGAATGGTAATCTCGTACAAAATGACAACTTAGGTGGAAATCTGCTAAAATTTTGCCAGTTCCTTTGATCAGTGACCTACCATTAGAACGTCGCACTATGCAGTCATTGCTTTTAATTCGACCGACCAATGATCGACCGTTATGAATTTAGCAGATTACGAACTTTCAGCAAAATTACAATGTGATCGTGCTGGAATGACGAAATTATATAAATAGCAGACTTGGCCCCCAGGTTGATTGTTTAACTTTTGTGTCTACATCGTGGACAGTGAGTGTTGTTCCAAATATGGGATAGGCTGACGCGGGCCCATGAGGTACCTACTTAAGGTACCTCATGGGCCCGCGTCAGCAACCGATTAGGAGTTTATAACACCTTTCGTACTGAGGAATAAAGTGTGACAATTTGCATGTTTAAATATTATTTACTGCAAAATGAAAAATTGCAGTTAGATTCATTCATAAATTCAGCGTAGTTTTGCCAGTCAACCCAAAATCTCTTAATAATTAGGTAGGTACCTATATATTTATTCACATGGTGAATGTGTTACATTACTAACCAGAAGAAACAATTCAATGTACAGTTACCAAAAGAGATAAGTATCAAGATCGTCGGAAAGAGTTCAAGTTTACTTAGAAACCGATGGAGGTTTTCGAATAAAATGTAATTAAATCATGGAACCGTTTGTTATATGGGAACGAAGTCGCGGGCAGCAGCTAGTAGAGCTGCTGCCCGCGACTTCGTTCCCTGTGTTTACTTGCGAGAGCCATAGACCTCCTTAATCCGGCCCTGTCGCAAAATCCGTTCTTAGCGGACATCTACTAACTATAAACTACCTTCCTGCCAAATTTCATCTTTATACGTCAAATGGTTTTCGATATTTCGTGATGAGTGAGTGAGTGACCTTTCGCTTTTATATATTTAGATTCATTTTATTTTATTTTAGTCAAAAACATCAATCGGTTTCTAAGTAAACTTCAACTGTACCTGACGACCCTGGTTACCAGACCCCCCTGATCCTGGCCCTTTTGGTGATTGTACGTTCCAAACTTAAGTGTACTTAAAATAGTTTTGAATAAAGCAGCGATAAATATCCATAATCGAATTACATTTTTTGATGTGAATTGCTTTATTTTGGCAGAAATAACCCCAATTATAGTAAATATCGATAAGGAGATGATATAAATAAAACTGCTCATTATGTAGCAAAATAAAATAAATGTAGTTACAATTCATTACGTATAGTTGGAAGTTCCACTTTATAAATCGATACAACAACATTAATTTTACGTAATTCCCCAAAAAAACAAACAATATTTCCTCCTGATTACACTAACAACTTATTTTTCATGTAGTTCTTACCTTAACGGTTTTTTTATTTGTCACTTTGGTTGTCGTGGGTAACCATTATTATGCATGGAAAATACTCACCATTAAAATCGTATGATTATTATAATTATATACTATTATTTTACAAATATGGATTCTATTCTGATAAATAATCCATCCAAACTTCCAAACTAGTATTATTAATGCTAAAGTAACTCTGTCTGTTACGCTTTCACGATGAAACGGCTGAACCGATTTTGATGAAATTTAGTATGAAGATAGCTTGAACCCTGGGAAAGGACATTATAGTCTTTTTAATCCGTGAATTCGTCTGCATCCGCGATAATCGACATTCACGCGGACAAAGTCGCGGGCAAAAGCTAGTTTCCTTTATGGGATGTTAAAAGAAATACCACATAACCGCCAACTACGCATACTGGTCATGGTTAAGCTATGCTTGCCGTGGTCAGTCCTTGGATGGGTGACCATCCATTTCATATCGAGACCCCTTCGTGCCTAGCACGTAAATCTGTGGGTCCCGGCTATCATTTGTACTGTTTACTATAAAATCTTGTGAAACACATACCTACATAATTTTAACACACAATTCACATGCACACGACACAGTAATAAACACACACACACCCACCCAGACACCAGACACACTTCCTCACCTGTACACTCTCCCTTACCAAATTGTCTACTCACGCAAATACCCACACTACTGCATTTATTTATATAAAAATTATGTCACTATATACCTAAGAGGTCACAGTTCTGTAAGGTCTTTAAACCTAACGCAGAATTCAGGGAATTCTTAAGAATTTCTCACTGTGTTATGTGAATAAAGATTTATTATTATTATTTGTAGATCTGTGACAGTCGTTACTGGTAGTCAGAAGCCAGAAAGTCAGACAACGAGTCTAACCAAGGGGTATCGTGTTACCCACTTACTGGGTTATGGAGGCCAGACAGGCAGTCGCTCCATGTAAAGCACTGGTATTCAGCAGCATCTGGTAAGAACACTATGTATCTATGTACATAACTTAGCGTTCATTCCTTAATCTGTGATACCTTGTACATACTTTAAAATAGTGTTTCTATGCAAGGTACATCGTATTCACGTATAATTATATAATTCCTGTAAATGCAAATATTGTTAACATCGATTTTAAAAAAGTAAGTATGGAGTTTCTTTCCCATTCTTCTCCATACAAAACTACCTTTTGGAACGGGCCACTAGAATCAATTTTTTTCTCATTTGACGTTCAAAAGTGACTTATAATGGTCTAATTGAAGTAAATGATTTGACTTTGACTTTGAAGACTGAAAGTCGACCCAATATAGTTGGGAAAAGGATAGGCAAATGACTAGTGCATGAAGTACATAATGGCGAAAACCCATTTAAGATTTGACCTTCGTCCTTTGACCTACTCAGGAGAAATAATCAAAGGTATGGTGACGATATTTCAATAAGGAAGAAACCCTAATTTGCTTATTTTATTGCATGAAAAACACGCAAATTAACACATTACCACGAAAAATTGCATTCACTTTGAGTGTTTGTATTTGCACTTAACATACATTGCAACATTAAAGAGCTGTTAATGACAAAACAATCTCAAATAACTCGACATTTAATTTACAAGACCCACGAACACAGCAAACAAAGTTAGTTATTTTTAGCAATGTCAATAAAAACTTGCGAATATCACACAATATTTTTTTGTAAAACCAGTAAACTCGTTACGATATTCTCGGATAGCTTTTCCGGCTGCCAGTACAATCTTTAAAGCTCAGATTATGAAAGAAAAGGCAGATAGACCGCGCGGAACACTGAGAGTGAAGCCACCAAAGCAAGTACTAATTCAAAACCGAATACCTACTATCACGCTTCGTGCTTTACCTACTGACACGAGTCAGTACAGCACGAAACAAAAAAAAAAAGTAAAAAAAACGAAATGTGTGCTGCGACGCCTGGGACTATACTTACTTCGTGGCTGGGACACATAAGTAGAAGAAGTGAAACTTCAACGGACAAGTGGAAAGTTAAGCGATATTTCGTCTACCCCCTCCACGCCGCCCGCGCCGTAACGCTTTTTCGTGACAGAAAAATCCTAATACTCCCGTCTATATAGAAGTCTCACTTCAAAAATAAACAAATACAAACATAAATTCAAATGCGAATACAATCACGAAATGAAAGAAATGTTAAAAGATTATGTCTAAGAATTAAAGATTCAAAAAGTTTTAGCATCTTCTTCTTCTTCGTATAGTTGACAGTCTATTAAATTTCAAATTTAAACAAAAAAAAATTCAAATTTGATAAGTGATGATAGATTCATCATCACTTATCAAATAAACATAATTATTCTCAAATAAAAACTTTACCTTTACTTTAACTATAAATATCGTGATATCCCAGTGGTTAAGGCGCCCGTCTCTCGAGTACGAGGTTGTGGGTTCGCAACCGGGCACGACCAAGTACCAATGTGACCTTTTCAATACTATATGTGACCTTTTCACTACTATATGTGACCTTTTCAATACTATATGTGACCTTTTCACTACTATATGTGACCTTTTCAATACTATATGTGACCTTTTCCCTACTATATGTGACCTTTTCAATACTATATGTGACCTTTTCAATACTATATGTAGGTACTTCGTTTCTAAGTTTACCTTGGATATCACTGACCTGGACTTACAACAGAGATCTGAAATCGCCAATCCGCCTTGAGCGCACGTGGTGATCAATGCTCGTGCCTTCTCTGTATGAGAAGACGCCTTTGTCTTGCAGTGGGACAATAAATAGCTGGTATTCTTTTTGACGTGACAACGTCTTATAAATCGATGAACACCGGCTGCACGCGCGAAATAGTGTCACGTTCCGCGTGCAAGCGAGAGCGCCGAATAAGCGATAGAGAGAGACGATCGGCCCAAGCAATAAGCTCGGCCCACCTCGACGGAAGCCATTATTTGCTTATATATGTTAGCCATTATGTTTCTTTATGACGTTACCACGTAAAACTATCGTCCGTAAACCGCCTTTACAGACAACCAATTTTTTTATTATTAAATGTGACCTGAAAAAAGGAGCCTCCTGTATCAAGGCAAAAAAAGACAGCAAACTGAAAACTCATTTCGCGGAGTAATGGCCGGTCCCCTACTTACTATCGTTGTCATCGCTGACTTTTTAATAAAAAAAAAACGCCTGAAAATCCCTCATCTCTAAATTGTCCGCTCCTCTTGGGAATATGAAAGTCATTATTTAAAAAGATTGCTTCTCTTTCTCGTATTATTTCTGCGTAAATTTAACTTAAGCTTGGCTCTTGAGTACGGGAAACTGAATATCAAAAATTTTATTACCTACCCCGTGGGTTTGCTTTTCCGACTTATTTATGGTAATAGAAGCGTTAATTAAGAACGTCTTAAATTATCTGGTGAAGGTATTTTTTTTTCTGTTTTTCGGTGAGGGATACTTTATTCAAGATTTTTGGTAATGTTTAATGATGTGATCATTCTCATACCTTGTATAGATTGTGCGTATTTATCTGTTACTAGCACATTACCCGCGCCTCAATCCGATTGAATTTTCTCAAGGATCCCTAATTTTATCAATTGATAATTATAGCGTATGTTACTTGGGGATAATATAGCATTCTAATGGTGAAAGAATTATTGAAATCGGACCTGTAGTTTTTGAGTTAAATTGGAACAAAGAAACAAACAAATCTTTTCTCTTTAGAATAGTAGTTTAGATTGAAGGAGTTTTTTATTGTTACCTGATTCATCAGTACAATTATTTTAAGTGTACTGACGCATTACTCATCTTACATTGCTCATCGCCTGTTTAAGGAAATGTCCAAAAGGTTAGTTGACACTTCCCGTGAGCCAAGACCTGGTTTTTACCTTGGTCAGAGGTTAAGCATTTTCAACTTGGCAATGCCACCAGTCTCTTGGGTACATTCCCAGATGACGGAGATGTGGAGGAATTTTCTGATGCAGTAATGTGCTAATTTTTAGTTATAGGTTTTCTTTTTTTTAATTCTTGTAAATGTTGTATTTTATGGAAATAAATATATGGATCATTATCACATAATTTTGACCTTAACTAAATTGTAAGTAATCACAAACAATACAATCATTGTGAACTCCACCCGAAAGCAACAAAATAATTATAACTACAGTAGTGAAATTCTGTAAAAAATCTTACTCAGTGAATTTAGGTGAGGTGAGCTGTAGGTAAATCCATAGCATGAGTATGAGAGCTCACCTCAAGCTAACTTCATATAAATTCACCAAAAGCAGAATGGCACTGCAGATTTTAATATTTCAGTTTTGGCAACAATTTTAACAAATAAAAGCTCATAAAAATATCAGGTATAAGCTAAATTACTGTTACACTTATGCAAAGAAATTATTGTTTGCCACGGGATTAGTCGTATGAAGAATATAATTATAATACAGATTACAATCAGTTTTCGTGATATTGACAGAGTAGAGTGTGTCATAGATAATATAAGTCACAGATACAGCCAAGAAACTTATAGGTAGCAACACTCTGAACACCAAAGTGAAACCAACTGTGGGCAGACGCTCTCTTTCTGATTGCACACATAAGATAAAGAAAACACATATCACTGTCTCGTTCTTTTGTATGCATTCAGAAAGAGAGCGTCTGCCCACAGTGTGTTACACTTTTATTTAGAATGTTGGCTCCACTTTTATCTATAAGCTTCTTGGATACAGCTAATATTTTGGCCGTTGCAACAAAGAAAAATAATTAACAGATTATACAAACAACTCTTCTAATCAATTTACAGGACAACACCAACTTATAATTGAATTTAACTGGTATAAAGAATCTCAGCCGTGGCCCCAAAATGCCCCAAATTGTCTGATAAACGGAGATAGGGTGCGCCCTATCCCATTGACTTCTAATGGCAGCAAATGAGGGGTTCGACAAGACTCCTGTGTCTATTTATACAAGAATGACCAGAGAAGCTTGCTTGGTTATTACAAAGTATGACTGTGATTTTCGTATGTGATAGATTTATAAGTAACAAGCTTATGGCCGCGATTTTGTTTGCGTAGACTTGCAAATTAAGTCCTAAATTATCCCAAGAGAGAAAAATTATCCTTTGTGTTGAGGTAGATCCATGTGTGCCTCAGCTAATGCCGTTCCTTGACTTAGCATCTTTTACTTGATCAGACCATCGTGCGGGCGACCGGCTACATGCTCGTATACATGTTGTAAAATAGGTACTGTTAACACTATGTAGAACCGTAGAACACTGCAGCTAAGGAATAATAATAATAATATGTGGGGACATTTTCACACACGGCCATCTGACCCCAAACTAGGGAGACCCTGTACTATGGGTGTCAGACAGCTGATATACATACACGAATACATTTTTTTTTGTAAATACGTACATATATAGATCGCAGTCGATCGCTCAGCCACTGCGCCAACAGAGTCGTCAATTGATTCAAAAGTATGTGATTGTTCACACACATACTTTTGAATCACTTCGACGCCACACAGTTCTGACGCGAACTTCGTTCATTAGTATTGAATTTCTGATTTTGATCATCTACTTTTGCTGTTGACTGTACTTTCCTGTAAGAACTGTTCAATTTTCTTTTTCATTATGTTAAAAAAGCGTTGCCTCACACTTGAAATTTCTCTAGGACCTATCGCAAAGTGCGTTGACAAACATATAAACTCACATACATAGACAAATAAGCCTAGGCTCGGAACAACAACCTGTAGACCATACAAGTAGTTGCCCCTATAAACCCCCAATTGGGTTGTTGACACCATTAACCAATAATTCCAAAATACAACTTATCTTAAAATACACTTTATTTTAACCCCTAAAACCCGATTAATTTTCAATTAACTGTAAAATTCCATTTTAAGTTGCTTTGAAATCAATTAATAGTTAGTCAATTGAGTTGGTAAATAAGTGACGTCACAGGCCGCTATTGTCATACACAATCTATGGAGGAATCTCGTTTTGACAGCTCATAAAAAGTAATAATAATATGTGGGGACATTTTCACACACGGCCATCTGACCCCAAACTAGGGAGACCCTGTGCTATGGGTGTCAGACAGCTGATATACATACACAAATACATTTTTTTTTTTTGCAAATACATACATATATAGATAAACAACACCCAGACACAAGGCAAACACAAGTGCTCATCACACAAATGTTTACCCTGGGCGGGAATCGAACCCGCAACACGCTGCGCAGCAGTCAATCAATTGATTGGTGGTGTCAAGTACCCGATTGCGTTAAAATGTAACTTAGTTTACTAACACAATGCTAAATTCTAAATATCATATCTACCACAGATATAGATAGACCTAGATAACGCAAGAGCAACTACTTCGCGTGCCTATTTTCGTGCCTAACTTACGATAAAAAATCGTAAGTAAAAAAATAAAGTAAACGTTTCCTTCCATCGGTAAGTCATTTGAACGTGGAATGTGATGATAGGATATTGAACATTAATAATATGCTCTTAGATGTAGTTTGTTTCTCTTTTAATGAGTTAATAGCCCCTGAATAACGAAGAAAAATGCACTTTTGGTCGGGGTAGCGCCTTAAAGTTAAAAGATAACCCATGTCGCACCCTGGTTTTAATGAAATAATGGGATGACAACTTGACAACCGACAGACTTTTTAAACAAATTAGTCGCCCCAAACATCAGCTACAAGTGTAAAACAAGATCAACATTAATTACACTATCGATAGGCACTGCTTCCATTAAAAAAACAACTGTTCAACCAATTACAGGTACATGTACCCTATTATACCTTTTCTACCTTATCTTTGGAACATCTAATCCTTTACATCTTACGTAACATCAGTCCCAGACGGACAGACCGATCGTTTGATCATAGTAGATACATTGAGTAACTAGGTAACAAGTAAATAATCGTCTTACAACTCATTATTCCACGTAAATAGCTCAAAAATAATCGTGTTCGGGACATTTATAGCGTTAAGCTTAGGATTAAATGCGTTTGGATGTTAGAGTATGTTTAGGTTACGTTACATTAGGATCATTCTTTTAATAAAACTTGTATTTGTATTAAAAAGTTTCGGTTATGAGTTAAGTTACGCTTGCCGCTGTCGGTCTGTGGATCAGATGGGTGTCCATCCATTTCATACCGAGCCATATCCGCGCTTTAGGAAACACGTAAAATCGTTAATCCCAGCTGTCATTTGAAGATCTTTGACGGTCGTGACGGGTAGTGAAAAGCACGAAAAGCTGACAACAAGTCTTACCAAGGAGTATCATGTTACTGGGTGTAACTGGGTTCTGCAGATCAGGTAGGCAGTCGCTCCGTGTAAAACACTGGTAATCACCTGCATCCGGTTAGACTGGAAGCCAACCTCAATATAGTTGGAAAAAGGCTAGGCAGTTTATTTGTATAAATAGATTTACAAAAACAATGCTAGAAAGAAATTTCAAAATACGAACTTAAACTAAAATGCAGTGATTATAAAGAGGCTTCCGGCGACTGTGGCTGCAATTAACTGGGATTACGGTCCCAGTTGCCAGATCCATTTAATTTTAATATTTTTCTTCCGGCGACTGGGACCACGCATATCTGAATAACAAAAATCTTTTGTTCAAGCCAAAAACAGTACAGTCAAACGAAAAACTATTTCGTCGTGTAAGTGTGGGTCAGAGATACCGACCTATAAAAATTGAACACATGACACATAATTATTTGCTACGAAAATCACACGTTCTACGCTACGCTACGGCTACGTGCTACGAGAAAAACTTAGATTATGTAGTTTAATGTTTTACGTCTACAAAATTAAGTAATATGACATGTGTCATGGTGTTCTCCAAAGTATCAAAATGGTTAATTTTACGGTAGGAATATTTATATTGTGCTTTTGTTAGGAAAGTAATAGCATGTACCAAACTAACAAGATAGTGTGACAAAAACTAATTATTGGTGCCAATTCTGTTGAGCACAAGCTAAAGTTATTTTAAGTTGTTTATAAGTATCTCGTTCTCTCCAATAAAACAAGAAAGAGACAGATACTTATTAATAAGAGCTGTCAATTTAAGTTGATCTAAAATGTTCATACTCACAATAGTTGTCATTTCAGAACGTATTGATTAAAAACATGGCGAAGTTCAAGAAAAACTGATTTGACATCTCTAACTTAGTTCGTATATGTTGGCGTCCTTTTCTTCAGCTGCCTGGCAGTAAGAGATGAAAATTATCTAATTTTAGGTAATTTAGTTTGTGAACAAGGGAATCGGCGCCACTGTTTAGCATTGCAAGTTAAATTTAAGGCGATGATATACGCCGGCGACCTTGAGCGACCAGAGAATCGTATGCGCTGCGTCCAAAACTCTCAAAGTTTAGCCGAAAAAATTAAATAAAAGATAGAATTCTTTAACTAAAAAAAAGGCGTATGCTAAAAGATAGATTATAAAATTGTCTGTAAGATAGTAAAAGTTTCGTTTAAATATTCCTGGTAGATTTTGTGTGATTATCAATGTTTTGTCTGCATCAGACACAACTTCACGATTTAATTAAACTATTTAATATGAACTTAATCAAAAATATTCACATACCAAATGATTAAGAGAATGTTCTAGTTAAACATTTATATTCTTTCCAAATCAGACATTTACACATCACATTTTGACGTGATTGTCAGTTTAAAATCTGCAAAAGTCGCTTGTTAGCGCCTTAACAAATCAGCTGAAGCTCCAACGTTTAAAGCTCATATGAAGTCTTTCAGCAGCAGTGCTATTCTGTTACAATCTCCCTCGGTGAACACCTAAGTGAAGTGAGCTGTCATCCGATTGTAGTTTTTTGTAAATCCCCAGCATCGGGACAGATGACAGCTCACTTCACCTAGGTGTTCACCGAGGCAGATTGTAACAGAATAGTGACACAGTTCATTCTATCAAATCATTTAATAAAATTATTTAGAAGGCACTTTGAATAATGCCAAATCTAAATGTCCATCTCAAACGTGGCATAGCGTAATCTAAACATGTTTTCGCCTTTATACTCTTTCAATTAAAGTGAACGTTAATCTCTCTGTGCTATTAAATTACATTAATTGGGTAGGGGACGTGCGTCATTAATGACAAACACAAATCGACTCTATAACCATAAAATAGAGTACATTTTTCTACAACAAAATTAGGAGACACATCGTCTTTTGTTAATATTTGCGAATTGACAACGTCAACTTGATATGACAAGGTTTTTTCGATCTTATTTCCTCGTGATAGAGTTTAGATTAGTATTGAAGGGGAAAGGAAATCTTTTTCGACGTTGCACAATGAGATTGTAGATATCTATGTAATACGATTAACTGTTAAGTGACATGGCGCTAATGATTTGATTCGGGATTTTTTTTTGTAATGGTGTTTAAATTGTTTTTTGGAACGATACGGGTAGTGCGAATTAGTAGAAATCGTCACGTAACGAAATGCGTGTGTGTATGTGTGCGTATATCGAGCTTACTACGAACGAATCAGCACACGAGCACGAGCAACTTCGTTACTTACGGGGGTCCCCCGACCGCACAAGTTTTTTTTAATATTTTAGTTGGTTGTCATCTTTTAGTTGTCAAGTTTTTTTTTGCAATAAGGCTTTTAAATAAGGATTTGAACAGCAAAAACGCAAAAAAGAAAAAACGTGCCCTCAGCGTCAAGCTTACGCTAAACGAATTACTTACTACTCTATTTCTATGCGTAATCCCATAGAGTAGGTAGTACTTAACTCGTCTGTCATGTCTGTCATGTAGTCGACCGTGGCGTGCTGGGCACATTGGTTTGTCATCTATACATGACTGTGGCGATCAAAAGGTTAACCACAAAACCCGTATCACAACCTACAGGTTGTTTCATAAAATGTCTACTAAAATCTCGAATCTCTAATCATATTTCATCTACAATCCCTAAAAATACCATCAACTACCTATCTCAAACACAAAAGGTTCATAAACTCCACCGAACTCGAGTAAACCCCACAAATTAAACAAGACATGTTACTACCAACTAATTTAGTAGTGTTGAGCGGCGGCGCTTGAATCTCCGCTTCGGAACTCCCAACTGTCGCCAAACAAAACATTGAGCTGAACGTCTGCACACCTCCTTCGTCATAAACAAATCAAACATGGCCGGCCCGCCCGAGATATTAATGAGACAATGAGACATTAGCTCGCTACAAAATGCCTCCGCATTCGCGAATAATTAAATCGTAAAGTCCCCTCTACGCCGCCTACAGCACCCGTCTATTTACTCCTTTTTCATTCAACACAATAGCCGCTGCAATCCAACACGCTCGGCTCCGTTACGTCACTTTATTGTTGTCACACACATGCTGAACTCAACCTTATGTACACGCAATAATGATCCAATTTGTCTACCCGCAGACAATTCTATAAGGCGTATTCCGTAGAGACTATTAATTTGAGCGCGACGGACCCCGCCTACTCAATATCGCGTTTACACACATGTCGGATTGTATCGTCGTCTCGTTCGCTCCGCGCCGCTTATTAAAATTCCTCGGTCGGTAGCTGCATCTCTGTCGGCCGGGAGAGGCGGTCCGCGGCCGCGGCTTGCGCCCCAATGCTGGCGCGATTTTCACCGCGCTTCCACGCGAATCATTACACGGAGATATCGCTCGTTTCCGAACACATTCGCAAGTTTCCGCGCCGCGCTCCGCGAACGCACGTTCTGATTTCAAATCAACGTTCCATATTCTGATTTTAATTTTTTTTCTTTTATTAGTGCTGCCAATTGTGCTAATTCGATTGTCGCCACAATAGTGATGTACTGACTCTACTATTGTATCGGAACGCTCATTGACGTGGATAGTGTAATTAATAAGACCATGTGCATATGAACGCAAATTATATTTGACAGTACTTGCAAAATAATACTCTAACGCGAAACCAATTAGCGAACTTTGTAAACTGCCGTCAATGAGAGGAATTGACAAATACTAATTACTTTCATGAGTAATTGATGATTACAATTGGGACACATGATGAACTCAATAACACTCTAGTGCACATTTAAATATCAAAACGGATTATAAAAAACGAACAATTGTGATTGGAAGATACACCAACAAAAAAAAAGAAAATGGCGAGATAAGCCGTCGGGTTTAGCGCGCGAATTTAATTGAAATGTCATCGAGCAGATGAAATGAAGACTTCGCTCGAATGCGAGCGTGCCGAGACCGCCGAAAGCGGTGGGAAAGGCCGAATATCTTTTAGCGTGGACTCATTACTGGGAGGGAAGCAGGACGCTCCAGTAAAGGACACGGTAGCCGACACTAACAGTAATGACGCCGAGAGCACGGATGCTGCACCGGAGAGCGACGAAAGCGACGTTGATATCGAGGACGTGGACTCCAACGTTGATGATCGAGAAGAGAGGGAGAACGGACATGATAGCGAGGAGTTGGAGATGAGAGGCGGGGTGGTGGTACCGCAGCCGCTTCTGCCGCGGCTGTACCAGGGCCCGCCACCGCACTCCTGGCCGTTTGGAGCCTTCCCGTGGATGGCCCCTAATCCTATGTTTAGAGGAGGATCGCCTAACAGTAAGTGGAAACAACTACTGATTTGAATACTTACCTGAAACTACTGAACTAGGTGAATATCTTTAAGTGTGCGAAGGAGTAACTAACGTCCATCCATCCTCACAAACTAGCATAACTGAATATTTTACATGACATTGGAGATTAAGTCTTGAAAGAACTAACACTGAGTTATAATTACAATGGTGCGACCAAAAATACACAACAACAAATTTTACGTACAATATTTACACGTATAATAAAAATGAGAAACCTATAGGTAACAAAAAAGCTAATATAATAAAGCATCAAAAATATCCTCCACTTCGCCGTCATCTGGAAATGTGCCCAAGAGACTGGCTGCATGCGACCAAAAATATTATGTTTCAACTTGATTATTTTCCGGGTTGATAACAGCACTGCCCGTCTTCCTTGTAGGAAAATGCTCGAAGCTGATAACACGCTAATTAGTAGCGTGTTATTGTGTAATGCCAGCTTCTTTCATACAAAGCAAGATCCAAGACAGTTGTAACGGTTCTCCGGAACTCGTCGAGCTTCATTGTTTCGCTTTTCTGGCGGTCGCCACTGTTTCTGGCTTAGAGGAATTGCAGGGGTAGTAGCTAGTATACCTAGTGTAAAACCCTTTAACGGTACTTACAAAGACATGACATGCTGCTTAGTGGCATGCCTTTCATTAAAGCCGAAAAGCCTGGATTGCAATCAATAACGCTAGACGATTAAAAAAAAACACAAAAATAAAATACTTCTAAGAAGGTATTGAAAATTGATCGGGTTTTTATTGCCGATTGAATTGTGCAAACTCAGAAATCCATACTTTAATATTATAAAAGCGAAAGTAACTCTGTCTGTTACGTTTTCACAACAAAACGGCGGAACTGATTTTGATGAAATAAGAAAAGAGGATATCTTGATTTTGATAGCGTTTTTTTAATCCGCGACTACTTCTGCATTCGCGACAACCGACATTCAAGCGGACAAAATCACGGGCATAGGCTAATAGATAGATATAGTAATCCTATAATATTCTAGTTAGAATCTTATTTAGAAACGTAAATTGAAATTGTGGTTCACCTTACAGACATGGCAAGTTGGCAACGACTTTTGTAATTGAATTAAATACAGAGTGATCAACATTAGGAGTATAGGTACCAAACATTCTAAAGGATCTATATTCTTCACTCGATATTGTACTACCTAACCATTTCTTCTAGTGGGTGTCATAGAAGGCGACAGAGGAATATTGACTAGAGGATTGGCAGCAGCGTCTTTCTGAGTACCACAACACCTACTGCGATCGCCAACATATATCGGCCAAGCATGGCGATTACGGCTTAACCAGCCAGCAGTGGGCGTCTAAGGGTTGACATGATGATGATGATGACCTATATTATTCACACGATATTGACACTAACCATTTCTTTATTTTACTAACACTAAACGACCAAAGGCATTAAGTCAATGTCATAATTGAGTAGTTGTATGTGGTATCATAAACCAATAATCATAAAACAACACAACGTCTCTAAAAAAAATCCTTTGAATAATATTATCCGATAAATTTTCAAATAACTGTAAAATTCGATTTTTAGATGCTTTGAAATCGAAAAATTGTTAGTCAGTTGAGTTGCAAATAAGTGACGTCACATTTTACTAAAGCCCTGTTAACTATATGGGGAATCTCGTTTTGACAGCTCATAAAAAGTATATCAATTGATTAGTGATGTCAAATACCTTGCCAATTAGGAATCTTACTGCCAAACTTTTCCGTTAGAGGTTAGAGGCGTCATCGAAATGTAACGTATTTTTTTTTTATTCAGGAATGGTAAACGTCCGTTATTATCACTCATTTTTGATACCTAATATATGACAACAAAACTCTTCTAACGCAATTTCTATAAAATAGGAATATTACCGCGCTAATTGTTTACGTTATAGTTCGGTGGCTTTGCGTAAGCAACCCTATTATGAGAACTGCTTGCCGTAGTAAAAATATAATGCCATTTAGCAAGACGGAACCGACTGACTGACCCATTGCAGTCAGAATAATTCGTTATTTTACGAAATAAAATGTGAAATTAGAACTTCCCAAGCTTCTCAAAATGCGGATTTATAAATGAGCAATGTTATTACAAAATTTCATGTTTTTCAAAATCCGTTCTGTAGTGGATGCGTTAATGAATAACTAACATCTTTCGCGTTCGTATAGTGTATAGTATAGGATAGGATTTTAGTTTTTATCATATAACTACATTAATGATAATATTGCTAGATTATTGAGCAACATATTGAATAAAATTATAACATAAATTATTAATAATACAGTGCATAGAATATATTATTAATGAACTTATTTATAGTATTATGCAAGGATACGTAAGTTACTAAGGCAATTAGCTTGAGGTATAATAGGATTTATTTGTAGTGAACTAAATAAATAATTAATTAATGATGCATATTGTTATTTGAATGATTGATCTTCGAACATGTTCATAATTGAATAATATTCAATTATATCTTAATAGTGATGTATCATTCGATGTTTATATTCATTCTAATATACTTAGGTTAGGTAAATAGATAAAGCATCTACTTTTTAAATAAACTATTTGAAGTTAATAAGTAAATATGCAAACATTTTTGACCACCTTTCCAAAACTTATAAAATTCCAATGAGTCAATTATGTATTTAATGCTGCATAACAAATATATCTGTAGTATCCTTGTTTAACGTTTTATGGTAATTCTTCTAGACGATCCTAGAACCATTAACCCGATTTCCAAAGAAGAGTGGTTGACTTTTTCTTCACGGCGCACAGCGGATAAAGTAGAATATGAATTATACTTGATAGAAAAAACGAAAGAGCATAATACTCCTGTTGATGGATATTAAAAAAGAAAATCCCTACAATGCACGTAAATTACTATTCCCATTTTTTTAATGATTCCTACAAAGTACTATGTGCACAAAATAATTAATAACTTAAAAACTGAATCTGACTGACTGAAACTTTGCATAAAATAATTTTCAATATAACAATATTCAATTTATTCAATGCGTTCCAAAATATGGGTTGGTGCTAGGGTGGTAGGTAATGAAGTCACAATTTTGGACCCCGTCAGGCATAGCATAGAATGTAAGAGAGAGAAGGAAGAGCTCTGAGTGTTTGAAAGCGATTCTCTATTGTTTTTCTAGTTATTGTTCTATGTTGTGTAGACACACCACACCTACCTAATATTTTGGGGGTAGACCCCCAAAATATTAGGTAGGTATATAAATATAATTATGCTACCAAGAACTTATTTCACGATCATTCTAAATTTTGGTGACCTACTTGTTCGATGTCTCTATTAAAAATAAAATCTCTTGCTAAACAATATACTCTCGATTTGATTGTACTTTCGATTCTGAACAGGCTAGTTTCAGATTTAAAGTTAATTTAAATACAACATGTATATCCGATTTGCTAAAAAATATTCTCTTATTCGTAATATGCAAAACCTACAAAAAAAAACCATTGACGACTTTTAATTTAAAGCTCATCCAATTATTTTAAAAATCTCTAAAAATAAGGTTTCGTACAGACGAGCAGCACTTTGCTGTCGACAGAGCCAACTTCAGCTGTCGACAGAGGCAACTGCAGCTGCCGCCATTGGTCGGCGTTTGCCGTCGACACGTGGACAGCAAACGCCGGCCAATGGCGACAGCTTAGTATGAGCGTCGTTAGTGGGCGCTGTCGACATGGTGGGCAGCAGTCGGCGTGTCGAATACTGCAGCAGTTGCTTTTGTCGACAGTAGCAGTTGCTTCTGTCGACAGCTGAAGTTGGCTCTGTCGACAGCTGAAGTTGACTCTGTTGACAGCAAAGTGCGTCGTCTGTTTGACGCCTGTGTTCTCGTAAGTAAGTACCTAAATGGTATTTATTATTCATACAACCTTGAGACTATGATTAGCAATCGATTAAGTACTTAATCGTAACTGAATTAATTAAAAATAACAAAAGTTTTATAAAAAAAACAGTTAAGTGCGAGTCGGACTGGTTCCACTATGGTTGCGTACCCCTATCTGTGTAGTTATGTTTTGTTGTTTTTTTAATTTGGATTTCCTAAATTTTTATATTTTGTTTTAATTTTGTTATTAATGAATTCTGTAACTAATTTAAATTTGAATTTTACAAGTTTGAGGTTTCATAGTGACGTGTTTGGTTTTCAAGGATTATTATCTGAAGTAAATGTTTTAATTGATTTTTGTACAAGAGACTTTATGATAATGAAAAGAAAGTTAGATTTTCTGAGTTTATTTCTGTTTCTTCTCAGTGTGCCAGGGAAACCTCGCATTGCTTAAAAAAAAACTTAAGCTGAAATGTTTTTAGGTCATTTCTCAGTAACTTTTTTTTGGTCATATCGATCGGGCATGGTTAAGCTACAGTTACCGCGGTCAGTACATGGATGGGTGACCATCCATTTCATATAGGTAGTAGACCCCTAAAATAATTTGAATTTACCACACATCTGAAAGGACATACTTTTTTCTGGCGGTCTTACTTTTATTTCTTACTATTTCATATTAAAATATGTCTGAGATCTATATAGTGTCCAAATGACTAAAGGACTCCAAATGGTTTACAATGTATCATTAATATGTATTGTCTAGCAAATAACAATTAAGTAATTTTAAATTTCCTGGTTTTAATGAATAAATCAGTTCCGAATAAATTAAACTGTCTGTGTATTACAGTGCCATTCTAGAATACCTAGGTAGATATTGTTCTATTTGCAAAACATATATTTCTACGATATATATTATTATTTGTTTAGTTATACGTTAGCGGTTGATTGATAAATATAATTTATGGAAGGTACTAATAGAAAGTAGTTACAGGAAAATAAATAAATAAATAAACGGAAAAATACCAGTAACAAAATTGCTCTGGTCCTAAATCATGTATCTCAAGAAATAACAGATGCAGTAAAAATTATAAATCATAGATACCGTTATTTATAACCGCTTGACTGTTGACTTGACTTTTGGAGTCGTACTCATCATCTGCTCAGCCATTTACCAACTATATTGGGGTTTGCATCCAGGCTAATAGGATACAGTTGAATACCAGTGTTTTACACGAAGCGACTGCCCATATGACCTCCACAAGTAAGTTACTGGGTAACATTGGGGAACAACCCAGTAATTGGGTTGTGGAGGTCAGATAGACATGTCGCTCCATGTAAAAACTTTATAACTATGTACGACCGCAACATAGTGGGAAAAGACTATGCAGATGATGATGAGTAAGGTCATAAGTATTGGATCAAATATATCATTTAAATTTAGTCTCTGCCTTGAGTAAGTAGTTACTCATTATCCATATTTCCATACTTATTATCTTATATATAAAAATGAATCGCTAAAAGTGTTGGTAAGCGCATAACTTGCGAACCGCTTGACCAAATTGGATAATTCTTTTTTTATAATATTCCTTGAAGTACGAAGATGGTTCTTACGAAGAGAAAAAAAAAAAAAAAACTTTTGTAGGGTAGGTGTAGGGTAGGTGTAGGGTAGGTGTAGGGTAGGTGTAGGGTAGGTGTAGGGTAGGTGTAGGGTAGGTGTAGGGTAGGTGTAGGGTAGGTGTAGGGTAGGTGTAGGGTAGGTGTAGGGTAGGTGTAGGGTAGGTGTAGGGTAGGTGTAGGGTAGGTGTAGGGTAGGTGTAGGGTAGGTGTAGGGTAGGTGTAGGGTAGGTGTAGGGTAGGTGTAGGGTAGGTGTAGGGTAGGTGTAGGGTAGGCGTAGGGTAGGTGTAGGGTAGGTGTAGGGTAGGTGTAGGGTAGGTGTAGGGTAGGTGTAGGGTAGGTGTAGGGTAGGTGTAGGGTAGGTGTAGGGTAGGTGTAGGGTAGGTGTAGGGTAGGTGTAGGGTAGGTGTTGGGTAGGTGTAGGGTAGGCGTAGGGTAGGTGTAGGGTAGGCGTAGGGTAGGCGTAGGGTAGGCGTAGGGTAGGTGTAGGGTACGTGTAGGGTAGGTGTAGGTAAATAGGCAGGTAAGTAGGTAGATCGGGACAGGACAACGTCTGTCGGGTCAGCTAGTAATATTATAATTGCGAAAGTAACTCCGTCTGTTACGCTTTCACGATGAAACGGCTGAATCGATATTGATGAATTTTGGTATGAATATAGCTTAAACGTCTGGAAAGGACATAGGCTACTTTTTAATCCGCGACTTTTTTGGCATCCATGATAACAGACATTCACGCGGACGAAGTCGCGGGGAAAAGCTAGTTATAAAATACTTTTGACTTCTTTTATTTTGACCGTGACAGTAAACGAGATAATAAAAAAAACCAGACAAGTGCGAGTCGGCCTCGCCCACCAAGGGTTCCGTTCAAATTTCGTAATTTAGTCACCCATGGAATTATGACCACACATACCTCGATGATTGATTACGTACTTTAAACAATCATCATCATCAGTATAAGACGATATTACTTGCCAAATTTCATAGTTTTAGACTTCTAGGTGAAAGGGAAGTACCTACCCTAAAATTTTGATTCCCTTGAGAGTGTCGAAATGTATGTTTTTTGCGACATTAACGGCCGTATCTTTTTTCACGTTAACTGAGAAGTTTGATTTTCTCAGAGTTTTAAGGGACCGTGGACCTAAGTATATGGTTTTAATTTCAACTCGATACCTCTACGCGTTCCTGAGATAAAGTGTCTTGACAGACAGACGGACAGACAGACGGACAACAAATTAGTGATCCTATAAGGGTTCCGTTTTTTTCCTTTTGAGGTACGGAACCCTAAAAAACAGAGCTAATGACTGCATCAGCGGAATGCATTGCCCTGGCTGAAAACTGGGTTAAACAGGGTATCTGTTAAACACAACACACACATTGATACACATCCACACACACAAGATACAAATCTGTTTGCCATCGCCATATTAAGGCGACGATATACGAGTTTTACAGATTTTAAACTGACAATCACGTCAAAATGTGCAGTGTAAATGATTTGAAAAAAATATATGTTAAACTAGAACATTCTCTTAATCACTTAGTAAGTGAATATTTTTAATTATATTCATATTATATAGTTTAATTAATACGTGAAATTGTGTCTGACGCGGACAAAACATTGACAATCACACAAAATCTACCAGGTATAATTAAACGAAACGTACACCATCTTACAGACAATTTTATTATCTATCTTTTAGTATACGCCTTTTTTTTAATTTTGAAAGAATACTACTTTTATTTAATTTTTTCGACTAAACTTTGAGAGTTTTGGACGCAAAACTGATGCAGAACGGACGCAGTCTGCGTCCAAAACTTTCAAAATTTAGTCGAAAAAATTAAATAAAAGTAGTATTCTTTCAAAATTAAAAAAAAGGCGTATACTAAAAGATAGATAATAAAATTGTCTGTAAGATGGTGTAAGTTTCGTTTAATTATACCTGGTAGATTTTGTGTGATTGTCAATGTTTTGTCCGCGTCAGACACAACTTCACGAGTTAATTAAACTATTTAATATGAACTTAATCAAAAATATTCACTTTCTATATGATTAAGAGAATGTTCTAGTTTAACATATATTTTTTTCAAATCGTTTACACTGCACATTTTGACGTGATTGTCAGTTTAAAATCTGTAAAAGTCGTATATCGTCGCCTTAAGAAGAAGACGTTTTAACGGCTCAACAGAATTAGCTAAAATGACAAGGCCATGATCCTGCCCTACCCATTTACAGATTGTAATGATTAAAGAACCTTATTAGGCGACACGGTTGGCGCAGTGGCTGAGCGATCGACTGCTGCGCAGCGTGTTACGGGTTCGATTCCCGCCCAGGGTAAATATTTGTGTGATGATCCGAGCACTTGTCTTTGCCTTGTGTCTGGGTGTTGTACAGGGTCTCCCTAGTTTGGGATCAGATGACCGTGTGTAAAATGTCCCCACATATTATTATTATTTTATTACAATAAATTGTTATTCTGCGTTCTTGACTTGTTTCCACGAGACAGGCTCGAGTGTGGAGTTGTGTGGAGTTCATTAACAAAATGCTTTCTTTGTCTCTTATATTTGTTTTTTTTTTTGAGAACCTAATTAATGGTTAATGTAGACTATATGGAAATGTAAAGAACTTTTTTTGTTGGCAATTAGACAACATGTTATTACTTGCGGATTACTAATCAATGCTAAAAGGAATTCAAATACAGTTTTGTGATTTAAACAGAAACGGCAAGTTCTGCAGTCATTAGGACTAATGTTTAGTTAACAGCATTTAATAAGCAGTAAGATGCTACATATTGCAAGTTTGGACATGACTTTTATTGAGTGGGGCAAAGTTCTATAGAGTTTCTGACATTGTCCTTTGGCACACATACAAATTGACTTTACAAGTAGCGAGTAACTACACATCAAGATACAACAATGTCTTTTTTTTAAGATTTTCAACTTTATCCCCAAAATAAGGTTCATATTCAATTCTAAAAATATGACAGCGGCGTCTGTACATATTATATACTCATGTCAGAGTTCACTGCAAAATGGCGCTTTGTATTCAAATTCTCACTTAGCATACAAATTTAGTTTTAGATCTAGGGTACCTAAATCAATTAATATTCTTTGCAATATAGACTTCGAACTTCCTTTTTAATTGTTCGCAAAAATTTGTTATTTAAATCAATAACTTAACATTTGCAGTTACCTAGGTATTGATTTAATAAACAGTTTTTTTGATTGATTTAAAAGGCCGTCATTAAGTTTACCTAATAAATCAATTTCATTATATTTAATTAGGTACGTATTTAGGAGTGTATCGAAATTAGGTTACTTCTAGGCTTAGACCGCATCATCGCTTCCCATCAGGTGAGATAGTGGTCATACGTATGCCTACCAAACGATAAAAAAAAAAAAAAAAAAAAATTAAAATAATAAAAGGCTTAAAGGTGTTACTTTACATGATACACGATTAGAGGGCTTTTCGGTTTTTGGGAGTCGTTTAAAGACGTATTTGGGGTATTTGGGGGGAGGTCATTGGGGACCAAAGTGTGGGATTCGTGTCACTAAAACCACCCACCATCAGGACTGCTGGGCCCGACTTTCCAGGGATGTGCCTAAACAGTCGCTCGAAGTTGCATAGGGATAACGACTGTTTAGGCACATCCCTGGAAAGTCGGGCACAGCACAAGAGTGTTAACGTAGAAGTATTCGATTCTAGGTGATTTTAGATCCTAAATATTTGTAGCATTTTGATTAAATTTTATACATCAAGCGCAATCACACTGTGTTTATCACTCCTTGATATGAATAAAGCCTTTAAATCTTTGCTATAATAAATATTACGGAATGAACGGGTGTTTCTATTATAAAATCAAAAATTCATATTAGAATATTTTCACAATAGTTTTTACTTCGTCCGCGTGAATAAGTGTGCCTTATAACAGCCCATGGCACTCGAGGATACCGTAGCTTTAACACAAACATTTCAGAATCAGACCAGTAGCTGAACACGCACTTCAGTTTTAAAATATTAAGTATCTGACAAAAGCGAAAGATTACAGACTAAACACGAAACCTAGAAATTTGGCAGTTAGGTAGATTATTGGTAAGTCGTCAGCTATGAACGGATCTGACTTCCACACGGACGCAGTCGTGTGGAAGTTAGTCATAGTACATAGTTTATTGCAATCTACTTACCATTAAACAAAAAAAACTCTTCAGCTTCATTATATTACTAAAAATAATATTCCTTTTACCATTTGAAAGCTTCGACTATATAGTAGGTATCTGCCTACATTCGAAATCTATAATAATAAAAATGAATCATTGTTCGTTAGTCTCGCTAAAACTCGAGAACGGCTGAACCGATTTGGCTAATTTTGGTCTTGAAATTCTTGTGGAAGTCCAGGGAAGGTTTAAACGGTAAAAAAAATGAAAAATCAATTGACAGGACAACGTCTGTCGGGTCAGCTAGTAAAAAATAATAGTCTAAACAATAAAAAAATAATATTAACAGTATATTTTTCCTCTATACGTTCCTAAACGCGTACGGCAGCAAAGGTTCCTAGTCCAAGAAAATAGAAAACGTAGCACCTAGAACGAAGTCGCGGGCAGCAGCTATATTTATTACTAAGCAGCTTTTGCCCGTGGCTTCGCCCGCGTGAATGTCGGTTATCGCGGATGCAAACGAAATTGCGGATTAAAAAGTAGCCTATATTCTTCCTCAGGGTTCACATTCAAGCTATGTTCAATGTTAATACGAGCTCAACTGTCTAATTAGCAGAAACAATAGTTAAACAATGGCCAACACCACCAGGAGGCCAAACTTCAATAAAATCGGTTCAGCTGTTTCGTCGTGAAAACGTAACAGACAGAGTTACTTCCGCATTTATAATAATGTATTAAAGTAACAAGCCCGCCACACTATTCCCTAACCACTGTAACTCCTGTAAGCCAGAATCAACAGTGGTGACCACCAGAAAAGCGCCAGAGCAATGAAGCTCGACGAGTCCCAGAGAAACGATTCAACTGTCTTGGATTCCGCAACGAAATTAATCAGAAAAGAACAGCGGAGGAGTAAGTAAGTATGGAAGTATGGATTATGAAAGTGGACAAAGAATCACCTTTGCACAACTAACATCAGAAGGTGCCTTAACTTTGACAAGTTTTACCAAGTTCATAACTTATTCTGCTAGTATCTGTACTATTAATTATATTTTTTACAATCGAACACGTCACAAGTCATCATTAGCGCACGCATGCGCCCGAGCATCGAAAGCGTTTGTCAAACGAAGGTAGGGAAGCCATGTTTTCTATTTTAAAATTAGGACTTCTTGTCCGTGTGTCTTCTTGTTCTTGCATGGTCATTGATGGTGTCTTCATTTATAATTTTACTGTTACTGCCATACTCAGGGACCTCACTTGATAATAATGCCCCATTAACTTTAATTACCAACATAACTTAGCACATGTCAACAACATTAAAATTTTCTCAATCTGTCAATATTTTTGACTGACAACATTCCATGTTATGTTGGTCATTTAAAGTTAATGATTCATTATTATTAAATGACGTCTCTGAGTGTGGCAGTTAGTCCCTTAACTAGTAGGCGTCTGAATATATCAGAGCGTTCTTGTTCCTTGAGCTGTAGTAATGTGAATTGCATTGCAAATAACTTCTAGTTGGGTTTCTATTCTTTTTCGGCATGTCTAAATGTTTTAACATCTTATAAACATTGTCGTTGTGGGTAGTCAGCAGCCAGAAAATCTGACAATCAGTCTTAACAAGAGATAACGTGATACGCAGTAACTGGGTTGTGGAGCCACACAGGCAGTCGCTACGGTAAACCGGGAATTCGACCCCAACATAGTTAGGAAGTCTTGTCACGTGATGAAACATTGTAGAATGCAAATTAATGAAAGGAATTTGAGTAAAGTTAAAAGTTAAACCCCTGCCAGGCTGTTGTAAACAAGCCCTCCACATCGGTCTCCACCGGCGGTCTACAACAGTGTAAACACTTGTTTGCAACAAATATATGCAAACACCCAACCGTAGGCTCCACAAGCCACGGTAACCACCACCAAGGTAACCCCTGTTGGAAGCTTATTTATGACAGCCTGGCCCGGCCTTTATATATAATTTAAAGTAAGTCACAGGTACATATCGTCTTTACCGACTGTAGGTACTAAATCCGGGAAAATCCAACCAAATGGTTACCCTATTAAAGCTTCCTTGATCATTAATACTAACGCTCGGTAGATGGCGTTGACAAGTAATCGTTTATCAAAACAATAATAATAATAATAATAATAATAATAACTTTATTATCAGGCAACTGTGGCCCATAGATAAAATACACAAAATAATCTTAAACAATAACAAACTAATACATATTAAAACCTTAATTAAATATATCCTATTTCACACGTAATGTTGGCGTCGTGTGTCGCGCGGTGTCAGCAGGTAACCGGCCTCGGAAGCGCCGGAACATAACACCTTTCGGCCAAAATTCCTCCTTCGTGAAGGTCGACAGATGTTCAGTTGGTACTCTCACCACAAAGGAGTTGAAGTTCACATTGTGGCTCGAGGCCAACCGCTCGACCCTCAGAGCAAAATTCGACTTAATACGGATGTACTCTACAACCTCCTCAACCTTTGTAGAGTAGTGCAGTCGAGACACATACAGCAGCGTCACTGGAACAGCTTACGGACTGACAAAAATTCTTAGAATTTGTGGTTTTAGGAAGATTTGACGATGATACCATTTGCAATGGCGTGAAATAAACTCTTGACACGTCTTAGTGATGATAATATAATTTTAAAACAATCGAACCTACGTCAAAATTTCTCTTAATTTTCGAAGTAATTGTAACGATTTTTGGACTTACTTACTATTCGGATCATTCGGACACAATAATAAAATTGTTTTGTACAGTCCGATATAAAACTTCTGACGGACGAAATCCGTCTTCCGCCCAACCTATAGTTAAAAAAACGGATTTTATCCATTATGAACAAAACAGATTTTTTATTGGTCTACGACACATCAGTGAACAAAATAGTCAGAAAGCCGATTTTTGATATGTAACGCTGATTAAATTTAAATCTATTTAACATTTAGCCTAGCTAGCTAGATTTTTATATAAACAAACATACAAACATTTTTTTTTTCTCTTTATAATATCCATTTAGATATAAGTACGTACGTTAGTAACTATTTATTATCATAAATAGCATATTTTTAATATCGCTGCATAAGTGACGCATGACGAAACGAAAATATTGATTGACTCAATTTGATTTCTTCATAAAAAAATAATCTTTTTACAGATTTGATAATAAAATAATATTCAAGCCTTCATAATAATGCCCATGACATCGCGTGACTTATTAAGTTTGTGGAATAGTGTAACTAGATATTATTCTGTGAAATATAAAACAAAGAAAAAGTAAAGTATATACTTACTTACGTGATTTTTCTAATATCTTTGGATGGTCATCATCATATCAGCCTAATGCCGTCCACTGCTGAACATATTCCTCTCCCAGAGATCGTCAACCAACCCGGTCCTGGGCAGCCCACAGCTATCCGCTGCAAGCCACCTTCTTCAAATCGTCGGTCCTTCGTGCTGCAGGGCGTCCCACACTACGCTTGCCCAAACGCAGCGTGTCTGCTCCATCTACTGTCTGTCCGTCTACAGACGTGGCCGGCCCACTTCCACTTCAGCGTGCTAATTCGACGCGAAATGTCGGTGACTTTAGTTTTCTGGCGAATGCCTTGGATGGTACTTACGTAATTCATTCGTATTATTCGGATAATATCCGGATTTGGTAGTTTTTTTTGTTTTTTTTTTTTGAAACTTCTCTCATACTTAAACAGCCAGACCCGGAACAACTATCTGTAGGCCATACAAATATTTGTTCCGTGCGAGAATCGATCCCGCGACACTGCGCCAACCGTGTCGTCAAAGGTAGTCACTGCTGCCTATAGACGACGACTTTTAATATATCTTATACAGGAAAGCTATGCTAAAATTACGCAAGTCTGGTGATTCTGGGATTTTGGGTCATATTGTTATAGTGCGTGCCACGAAAGTTGAGACTTGACACGGACTTGATTTGACTTGCGCGGTACTCAGAGTACTGCGCAAGTCAAATCAAGTCCGTGTAGTACTGCGCAAGTCAAATCAAGTCCGTGTCAAGTCTCTTCTTTCGTGGCACGGACTGTACATTATACCTTGTTAACCAAATAACCAAATGAGAGCAGAATACTATCTAAGTTATATAACCCGCATTACTACTCTATAATCGGATTAAATTACTTCAAACGACTTCAATTTGAACACAACTGATAGTGCTGCCATCTACCCGTGACGACCGCACGCCAATTAAATGATTTGAACCAATCAGCGGCCCTCATTGCCGTTCGCTATTTGAAATTATACCGTTAATACTTGATAAGAATACAATTTTTACCGTCGCGAATTGTTCCGAGAACCATTAAATCTGTAGTTTCAACTTTGAGAGCGTAATTTAGCTTAGTGTATTATGATTTTATTGCGATTTGTTTGACTATCATATTGAGCTCCATATTACATCCATTTTTTTTCGATAATAGACAGTACTGTTTCACTGCTGGGCAAACGCGTCCTCCAGGTTTATTCAAGTACATACTCTTTTCCTGCACCGCTTACAATCCTCGAATATAGGTCCAAGCCACACAATACTACCACATTTTGCTCGCCTGCTAGTCTTACTAATGCCTGAGCATTGTTTTACACTTTTCCGTATTAATTTAATTTTTATTGGGTCTATAGTTATTATCGAAAGCATGTAATACGTCACACTCAAGTTTTCGGGGCCATGTTTGATATTAATAAATATTCATCAATTCCCTTTAGTTTTCAGAACCCATTAATTAATGTTAATTTTAATACGTAGTGCTACGCAATTGAACTTTCCCAGTTGTAAGGGTCCGTTTGTACCTATGCTTGATATGAAAAGAACTACTCCTCTACTCTTCTTTTCTGATTAATTTCGTTGCGGGATTCAAGACAGTTGATTCGTTTCTCCGAGACTCGTCTGCCTTTGCCTTAGTGCTTTCTGAAGTTGCAGTGGTTGGGAATAGACTGAAGACCTAGAAACACCTACCACTGCTTGTCTCTACATCACCCAAAAGTTGACTGGTAGAAAATGCCTATGGCATTAAGTCCGCCTCTGTACTTTGTGCTTGAAGTGTTAATAAATAAATAAACAAACAAAATTTAAATGTTGTTGAACTGCACGTTTTCTAGTAAAAAAAAGCGCTTTACTTCAGTTACCACAAAATGGATACAACGTCATTCATTATATCTACTTCCAAAACAAACACGTGTGTCAACTTTAATCAACTCATATAATAATCGATAAATAAATGAAGTGCTGCAAGCGTGGAGGCCAGATTAGCGACAATTATTTGATTGGTCGCCCAATGAAACAGAAGAGTGGAGTCGTATACACGCCATTCGATATAGTCATGCTACATTTGAACCATGATGCGGTATGGTACTTGAAATCGAGGCTAGAACATGGTGTATGTTTTTAACGATTTTTTTTCTAAGCATTTGTAACATATCTTATGTCGTGGAGCAAACCTTTACCAAGACTCAGTACGTGATTATCGATAGTAAAAAAAATCTGTTGCATAAATTGAGCTGATTTTATTTTTAAATAACCCAGGAAAAATGTCAACCGTAGAGGGTCCTGAATTCATGGTATAAGTTTTGGGTCCACTGCCTTATATAGGTTCTCAAATTAAAAATTACACACTCGTTATTTTTAATATAATCTCACAAATATTACAGTAATTCACAGACTACAAATGGAAAATCTCTTTGAACAGTTAAACTGAAACAAAATGGTTACAAACCAATTCCTAATTCTAATTTTATTATTTTTTAAACAAATGTTAATTGTTTTGACCTTAGAATGCTACGTGGTCGTGGTCCGTGGTGTATGCCTCATTTACCACACCTTTTGTACTTAATACCCGGTGCATCCCGGGTCGCAGCTGGGGGGTGTGTCCCGGCTGCATCATACCACGAAGGTTGAGGAGATCGTGGAGTATGTCCGATCGAAGACCAGCTGGACCTTGAGGGTCGAGAAGTTGGAGTCGCGCCACAATACTAACTTCAAGTCGTTCGTGGTGCGAGTTCCGACTCAGTATATCAAAACCTGCCTAAAGAATTTCGGCAGGGGGTGCCGGTTTGTTTTTGTACCTGTTTTTGTATAATGATTAAAAGGTACCGCTGTCAAGATTACACAGAACTGTCGAATTGAGAACCTCCTTCTTTTTTTGTTACTCCTCATAACATTAGCCAACCAGTGAAAGTCCCGTCAAAATTGGATCAGCCATTTCAGATATTAGCCGGAACAAACGACAGCCAACAGACAGAACAGAAAAAATATTAAAAAAAAGTTTTTTCAAAAAAAAGAAAACCGCCTTCAAAAACTAAAAAGTGATAAATAATTTTAGCACAGAACACACATTAATAAAAAACTTTTTATTTTTCGCTTTTTAGTGTTGCCTTAACATCCAAATCCATTAAGAAACGGCGACACACTTAAAAGAGATTGTAAGTCCTCCAGTGGTTGAAGAAACTAAAACGTCGTCTAAGTAAGTTTTTTTGGGAATTTGTTGATTTTCCAAAAAGGGCTGTACCAATTTTGATAAAATTTATATGGGACCTTTTCGGAATAAGCCCCTTTCGAACAAAAATAGAATTTTGCAAATCTGTCGATATATGACAGAGTTATGGCCGAACATACATAAAAAAAAATATAAAAAAAAATATATATAAACATTCGAATTGATAACCTCCTCCTTTTTGAAGTCGGTTAAAAAGTATAGATTTTTTGTTGTGTATTTGAATGTTTACACGATACTACGTGTAAACATACAAATACATTGTGTAAAAAGCTGTTATTTTGAACATTACAAACAGACACTTCAATTTTATTTATTTGTGTAAACATAGATGTATAGAGTTGTAGATTATGGGAAAGCCACTGGTGGACGAAATGATTGTCATTTACAAAATGATTTTTACAAATACTTTGTATAAGATATCTTCCAAGGAGACTGCTAACCATTCCACACCTATTGACAAACTGCTCCTTGCTGATAATGACTATTTGATTGGTGGTTAACCAATCAAACAGTAGATTGCTATCGTACGCATGCAATTAGATACAGTCACGGTAAGTTATGCCGTGCACCTACAATATACCTACGTGGTAACTTCTAGTAGGATTCTTTTGTTCAGAAATTATTTCTCGTTTTCATAGTTTTTATTGTGCTACTAGCGGACACGGCAGACGTTGTCCTGCCCTTAAAATAAAAAATACTTAAACCCAACTGCAGCGCCACCGGCCGAAACAAAAAAAACGATTTTTACAGTTAACTAAATATGAATCGAGATTTCAAGATAAAGTATTCTTTTTTAAATTCGTGTTTTGGAATTATTGGTTAATAACAGTTTATATTAACCAACAAATTCTTTACCTCATTCGGTATTCAAAAACGTCTTACATAAGGGTCTATTCAGACGTAACACAACCACACCACAATGCAACCAGCAGCGTCATCGCGAATTAGCGATCGGCCACATCGAGGAGGTCCGAGTCGAACCGTCTGTCTGCACACGACACAACCACATCGCAACTACTTATATCCGAATTTTGTCGGTACAACGCAACTGCTTATAGTCGCAGCAACACTATTCACACGTACAGTACGGTCAACGTAACTTGGCGCGTCTGAAGTTAGCCGATTAGCTGCGCAGTAGACAATTTCGTTCCTAAAAGTTCCATTGCGCAGCCAAACAGCTAACTTCAGACGCGCCAAGTTACGTTGACCGTATTGTAACTGCTTGACAAGGACGTAGCGAGGTACAGGCAGGGTGGGCCAGCTGCCCCCCCTAGAAGATGGAGGAATGCTCACAAACCGTAAAGTAATATTACGATTAATTTAATTTTAATCAAGAAGCCGAACTATGTTTTAAAAAAATGGCAGAACAAGGGTTTGCCCTTGCTGCTTGACCACCTTTTCGCTTTTCGCTGCGATGTGGTGTGGTTGTGGTATGTGTGAAACAAGCCTCAAACTCCTTGCAAGTTAGTACTTGCATGGTAGTCCTACCATATGTTCGACAAAGCTAGTTTGTAACACATATCTAAACGTCAATATAACGAGCAGGCTTCGGTCTTAGATTTTTTATGATACAGACCGGCTAAGCGGTATCTATTAAATTAACAACGATAGTTTCTGTTATTGGTGTTTTATTTTGATATGGATACCGTTGGGTAACACTCTTTAGTGGTAAGTTATTTTAAATAAAGTTATTTCAAAGTTATGAGGTCTGAGTTAACGTAGTGCCGCGAGTAACCTGTGAGGTGCCGGCCGTGAATAGCACCACTCTATATCTACCCGCGAGTGTCGTAGAAGGCGACAGAGGGATATACCAGAAGATGGGCAGCAGCGTCCTTCTAAGTAAAATAACAACTACTGCGATCGCCCACATGCATCGGCCAAGCATGGTGATTACGGCTAAGCCTTTGCAACTGAATACCAGTGTTAACATAGAGCGACTGACTATAGGACCTCCACAACCCAGTGACTGGGTAACACGATACGCCTTGGTAGAACTGGTGGTCAGACTTTTGGCTTCTGACTACACATAACGACTGCCAAAGATCTACAAATGACAGCCGGGACCAACGGCTTTACGTGCTTTCCGAGGCACGGAAGGTAATCGGTATGACGTGAATGGTCACCCATCCACAGATAGACCGCAGCAAGCGTAGCTTAACCTTTGACCGATCAATCTGTCCTGCTTTTACTTAGCCACGAGCTCCTCCTGAAAATAAACCAAACTTTAATTTTTAATTCAACCGCAAACAACGTAAGCGGTAGCAATGTAAGTACATGATATTTATTCCTATACCTCACTCTGTAGAACACATACTTTAATGTTTTGTCCCCTGTCCAGCACACTCGTTAGTAAAAGGAATTTGTATTGAGTTTTTGTTGTCGTCCATTCATGAAAAGAGGAAGTTTTGTAAAAAATACGAACGGATCGAGAGGTCCTTTCTTCCGGGAATCACATACATCAGTCATCACTGAAAATTCGTCGTTGATGTCAATGGCTTTCTATTTTATTTTGTGATGAAGTTGTATTCAGTAAAAAACATAATATCTACAATATTTACGCACTTAATAAATAGCTGTAAATCTAAAAAACTAAAACAATAAGGTATCAAAAATTCCTCAGCATCGACGTCAACTGGAAATGTGCCCAAGAGACTGGAGGCATTTCTAAGTTAACCACGGGTCACGGGAAGTGTCTACCAACCTTGGACATTTCCTTAAAAAGGGCACTCGGACCTCACGATATCCTATTCTTATTAGGTAACGTATGTGTACTTCTGACCTTTTTGGTGAAATTTACTCCTCAAGCAGAATATAGTTCCAGATTGAGCACATTCTTTTGTTATATTTTTATGAGAACACAGTAATTTAAGTGCGTCGACCTAGAAAGAAACGCCTATTCGAGTTTTAGGAATAGCAAAAGTGGTGCCAGAATTATTTCGTGTTTTATGAGTTTTTACGGTAATTGATTGGCTTAATCCCTATAGTTAGATAATAAAATATTTCCATCGCAGGTTACGAGGTTACCTTTTGGCAACATTTTATCAAAATCTGTCTAATCATCCCTCCTCTACACATGCCACTTTCAAACTACCTCTAGACATGAGTATATTTGAGAAGTTTGAAAGTTGCGCCAATGACAGAAAAGTTGAAAGGGAATTTGTCTTGGTATGGTCATGAATAACCGAAAGAGTTATAAATATAAATGTGGACGTGTGGAGAGGAAGAAATGGCCGAAGAAAATATGAATGGATTGTATGAAGAATGATATGATAGTGAGAGTCTGTGATCAGGACGGCTGACAGGACGAGATGGAATAAAAAACATGTTACACCAGCCCAAAGTAACAGGAGATAAGGGCAGATGTCTAATGTTAACAGCAAATAGGTATAGGCACCAGTAATGTTAGTAAACTATATATGATTCCCATGTAAGCCCAAATAAGCCGCGTGGTGCCGGTCGCGAATAGCACCACCTCATTCCTATCTGTGGGTGTCGTAGAAGGCGACAGAGGGATATAATTGACCAGAGGATGGGCAACGGCGTCCTACTGAGTCCCATAACACCTACTGCGATCGCAAACATGCATCGACCAAGCATGGTGATTACGGCTGAACCCGCCTTCTTGGAGGAGACCTGGGCCCAGCATTGGGCGTCTAAAGGTTGATATGAGGATGATGATGATGAATTCCCATGTAAGAACATTCCTTATATTATTATTAGCATCAGTTTTCTAGTTATTAACAGACAAAGATAATATAGCCGGCGCTTTTCAAACGTAGCTAAAACACGTAATTACTCAGAAAAATATCATTTTAATAGACGACAAATTATATAAACCAGTATAGATTTCAAAATGTAGAAATTTACCATTTTAGCGCAATCGGTTGACTTCCTGTAACGCATACTCATAGCTGTCTAACTACCACTATTAAAGTAAGTAAATTATATCAATTTCTTGTAAGTGATCAATATTTACTGAATAAGGACTTGTAAGGACCAAATCATGAGGTGTAACTTGCTGTCAAGTTAGCTATTAGGTGTATTGAATAGAAATCGGAATGTAAGAAGTCGTGCAATTATAGATGCCAGCAGACCTGCTGGAATCTGACGGTAATGTTGAAAAATACTCTCGATTCGTGTGAACTGTGCTTAGTTTCGTTTTAATATCTCGTGGGAAATCTGTTTAGATGCAATTAGGAATTTGGGAGAGTATCATGTGACCTAGTTGAGGGTAGATGTAGAAAAACCTGAGATTTACGTTCCTATATCCGACAGTTTTAGTACCTACTTTTGCGACGTAGCAGTCCATTTTTTGGCAATGATGGTCGGGTCGTTGAGCTATTAAAGTTCTGAGTTGAGCTTACAATTAAACACACACGTGCAGTATCTAGGCATGATCCACTCAAATCTGTGTGGTTCTCTCTTCAAAAGACGACCTCTGATTCTGTAACCTACTTGATCCTGATTTGTTCCGACCATACCAAAACTGTTTTAAAGCTAAAATAAACTTTTACCTCTGAGTTGTTTCTTTTCAGAGTCGTCAGGGAGCAAAAACCGAAATAATATGGTTTTAAAGAAAACGTGTGAAAATATTATTTTTAACCTGTTTACAGAAGAAATATAATTTATTATTATCAGTTTTAAACGTTTTCTAAGCTGCTGTCATTTAACAAAAATATGTGAAGGCAGTTACTTCAGAAGTTGTATCTTAGCACTCCGTATTCTACAATGTAGGCTCAAACCATCTTCAGTATAACGACTTCAACCCTATTAAATAGTACCAAGAACATAATTTAAACTTATCACTCCCTAAGTGAAAATACCATGAAGAAATGCGACTCGTCTACTCTGAAAATGGCAAAAGGTCACTTCGTATGAACCGCCATTACGTGCATACGTCTAATGTAATGACTGACACCCAATTAAATGTGGCTGATAACCTCAAGAACTTTAAAACTTAAAGACCAAAGGCCTTTTATTATCAGCATATAAATGTTAGAAGGAAATCTGTTTGCAATAGGTATAAATGGCAGAAAACGTTGTGCAATCATTTAATTAAGTTGATGTTAGATTGGCACCAGTCAGGGGTTGCAGAAGGATCGTAAGTGTGTAAGTGTGTGTGAGATGGAACACCGTGGTGACTTCAGTCGGTAAGAGGCCGGCACAACCCCCCGTCTTCCCCAGACGGGGGATTGTCCATGAGGATTTTGTTGATGATGGTGATTGATTTGTATATCATTACTAGCTGACTTCCACAAATATTTCAAGATCAAAATTAGGGAATTCGGTCCAGCCGTTCTCGAGTTTTAGCAAAACTAACGAACAACGATTCATTTTTATTATATAGATTGACAAAACAACAAGGTTTCTCTCATTTTTCGAAGTAATTCTAATGACTTTTAACGCTGATTAATATTAGGCATAGGTACATTTTTGACCTACATTGAACTGTTATTGGTGGACAGTAAAGCAACGAATTTGGCATACTGAATTAGCCCCTCGTAATTAAATTAATTATTGATAGATTTTTGGTTAGCTCTATTACTGGCAGTACTACTATGCTATGAATAAGAGTATTAGACTTAGTAGTCTAGACAAGAATAATTAAATTCTGTGGTCTAGACAAAGTATCAGTGTAAAGAAAGTATAAACAAGGTTTTATTTACACCACAATCATCACTAACATTTTCTAGCTGTCTACATGAATCCGTCCACTTTGCAAGAAATTGGTCCTTCGATCCGCTTACCATGGTGCCGCAGTATGATGCTATCAGTGTCTTTAGATAAATGCTACTGTCCACCAGATTTACCACCTTACAGTTTCTTGTTCCAAAGGAACGGGAAAATGGATTGGCCTATTCTTAAGGATCAATCGATTGAGGATGCTCTACGATTATTCAATGGCTCGACACAACTGGTTCTTGGTCCTACGGCTTTCTTAATAGACCTCCGCACATTTATATGATAAAATAAAAATACCAAACCGCCCCCCATAGCGAGATATTGAAATTCACCAATTAAAGTGAACAGTAAAGCTTAATAAATTTCAGCAAAAAAACGTCCGCCATGTTTCCGGATCGGGAGCATCATTACCGTATTTATTAGTTGCAGCATTAAACCGTCCTTAACACTCAACTGTAATGGCAACCGAAAAACGTTTAATGTGGTATGTGAATTGTGCCCAAATGCGTCCACACGCCGACAATATTAAATAAATAATTACACATTTGTCAGATACTCCTAAAAAGCGAAATGTCCGCGTCGGGCTGGTCGCCATATTTGGTCCGTTGTGGCGGCCAGTGCGCATGCAGGTGAGCACCAATTACTGGGGAGCGCAAAAAGCGCGCGCGGACAAATTGTGAAATTGTAAACGTGTGCGCTTTTGAGCTTAGCCAACCACCAACCTCTGAGACTCTGACCTATTAACGTAAGATGAACGACGCTTTGTTGACAATCAATTTAGTGGCTGTGTGTTGTATTTTGATAGCCAGAAATACCTGTGCTTTTTTAATAATTATGGGTTGTGGAGTTTTATTAATTATTCTAGTCTACAATTCTGCATTCAGAGGACAATTCTACTTCTTTTAAGCTATTTATATCTTTTTTTCTCCAATAAAACAAGGAAGAGACAGACGTTAATAAGAGCTGTCAGTTTAGATTGATCTAAATAATTATATTTGTCATTTCAAAATGTAATTAATTTGCGAATCTTTTAAAAATACTTTGCAAACGTACAAAAGTATAATAAAAATAAAATATAAGGGTTTATTTATTTATTAACAACAAAAGCTTTTTACAAAAAAGACAACCGCCTTCAAAAACTAAAAAGTGAAAAATAACTTTAGCACAAAACACACATTGGCTTTAGTTTCGAAATTCAGTGGCTTTGTTCTGTTTGTTGTTTTGTATTGCCACCGACTTCCGGTAGGTACTAAAGTAATGTGTGTTCTGTGCTAAAGTTATTTATCACTTTTCAGTTTTTGAAGGCGGTTGTTTATTTTTTGAAAAAAAAATATTTCCCGCTTTTTAGTATCGCCTTAACATCCAAATCCATTAGAAAATGGCGACACATTTAAATCAGAGATTGAAAGACCTCCGATTGAAGAAACTAAAACGTCATCTACGTTTTTTTAAGGGTTTTAGTTATTTTTGTTCAAAAAGCGCGGATTCAATTTCGGTAAAATTTATATAGGACCATTTCGGAATCAGAATCAGCAAATCCGTCTATTTATGACGAAGTTATGCCCGAACTTACATAAAAAAAATACAAACATACGAATTGATAACCTCCTTCTTTTTCAAGTCGGTTAAAAAACACGCCGAAGTTCAAGAAAAAACTAATTTGACATCTCTTACTTAGTTTTTATCTGTCGCCGTCCTTTTCTCAAGCTGCCTGGCAGTAAGAGATGCTAATTGTCTAATTTTAGTTTAGTTTGTGAACAATGTAATCGGCACCATTGTCAATCTGTCAAAAACGCTAATATTTACTAACAATTTTGACAAGATTTTTACATTGATTGTCGCTGAAATAAGATTGCGACTGGATTATAAACATTTTTAATTAGTAAAATTGGCCTTTAGGTTTAATTTAATAAATTTCATATTTTTTAAAACGGGCCTAAAATAACAAAGCGGTCCGCTTATGATAATACCTTCAAAACATGATGTACTTACTTGAATCGTTTTTACAAAACACCCATATTTCCACGTATAATTTTCATATCAATATAGTTCATATTTTTATTTTACTCAACAGAATGTCATGTCACACTCTTTAATCAACATTAACTTGACATAAACAAGGCTGTAAGAAAAAAAACTACCTAGACATTTTCCTTTTAAACAATTAAGTATCTTTATGTAAGGTATTTAATTGTAATTAATGCACCAACATACTACAGGTTGACAGAATAAAAAGTACAATTTACTTTAATCGAGGTAATTAGCTGAGACAATCAAAAGAATATAAAATTCATGTACCTACTTTGTAACAGTTTGCGGCATTTTCTCTCAAAACCTTCGGTTTAAAAATGGTTTTTAATGTTTATTTAATGTCATGATTTTTATAAGGCTTATTATTGTTTATTTAAGTGTGATTAGCACCAGCTGCATCATAAAATTTTCAAACGTTGCAAATAATACTTTCTATATTTTAATGTATTGACAAAGTTGTGACTAGACGCTATACATTAAACTACCTATGTATAGCGTCTGGTCACAACTGACGTCATATTTTATTTATGTTTACCTACAAAATAAAATTTATTACATTATAATTAATGTAAACATTTCAATCATCACACAGTGGATCACATTCGGTAGGTACAACAGCTTTTGCAATTAGTTTGTAAATGCCATTCATACTACCTAATACATAATACTTTATCATCCAAATACAAGGTGACAAGGATAGTCACATGAAAATACTAATATAATTTTAGATACCTTTTACGCTTTTTTAGTATATAACCAAAGTTTTTTTACTTTGGTCTCATTTTGTTAGTTTTTTTTTTATGTGTATTTCTTATCGACATATCATTTTTTTTTTAAGTGTATTTCTTATTGACGACACGGTTGGCGCAGTGGCTGAGCGATCGACTGCTGCGCAGCGTGTTGCGGGTTCGATTCCCGCCTAGGGTAAACATTTGTGTGATAAGCATTTGTGTTTGCCTTGTGTCTGGGTGTTGTTTATCTATATATGTATGTATTTACAAAAAAAAATGTATATCAGCTGTCTGACACCCATAGTACAGGGTCTCCCTAGTTTGGGGTTAGATGGCCGTGTGTGAAAATGTCCCCACATATATATACATATATATATATATATTATAGATGCTTTCCTATTAATTATTTATCAAACACATTAGGTACAGGCTAATAACAGTTTGTCATATATTACTACATAAACCTTTAAGTTTATGCCTGACACTCGCAACACTTTTTCTTGTACTAATTATTATAATAACAGTTTTCTATCAAACTTATCTTATTGATTATTAACTTAATGTACACAAAAATGGCTCCAATGCATGAATCAAATATTCATCATTCAACATTCACCACTCATTCATTCTTTTATCATTCTATTTATAAATGTAAACAAACCAATTCCTTGTACAAGTACGTGCCTTACTATATGGTTAACGCGGCAATTAAAACCTGCTATCTCATCACGCTGTTTATTTTTAGTTAAATACTAAAAATAAACAAAATGAAACGCCATCATCCCGTATACCATAATCTTCTAACACGATTTGATTAGAAGTAATCTAAGTCAGTACTAAAATGACAAACATAAATTAAATTGCACAATTTCCTCCCACATCGCCACTCAACCCAAAGGATATATTCACTGCAATTCTGCGAATATTTTTTATGTCTTAATTATCTCCAACGAAGGATCGTAAAAAAGCGTTACCCCCTTCTGTAGCAGCAGTCTGTGATTAACAAACAATAACCTTATAATAAATTATTATTAATATTTTCTGAATAAACAATTTCATACTCCGTCATCTTATAATGGCTGCCGCCGGTTTTATGGCCCGACAGGGATGCAATTGGGGAGTGATATTTCAAATTTTAATTAAGATGTTCTGTGTTACGCCTTCTGTGGTTTAATGTTCGTAATTATGATTTAACTAGATTCCGCACGCGGCTTCGTCCTTGTGAATTTTCTAACGGATCCCTATTTTTGTGATAATAGAATAGGACAACGTTACTTTTGCTTCTTATTAGAGCACAAATTTTCAGAATCGGTATTTTATATTCTGACATTAGCGCGTTCAAACAAAGAAAAGGAAAATATTATGCTTTATATTAGTAAATATAGATCATTAAAATCAGCTTTGGGTTTTCTACCTCTATATTGGAAAATCGCGATTAAACATCAGTATCAGGCAACCTCGTAAACAATTCCCAAGGTCACTGAACTTTCAGCCATTTTAACCTTTGGATACTACTGTTTCATTTTCCTATCAGTTATTATTAGTTTATAAATATGACATCTTAATTTAGCTTAGATGTAACTGCAAAAAGACACTACATTGTTACAGGCCTTATAAGTCTAAGTGCTGGCTTATTAATTGTCCCATAGACCGACTCTAAGGACCAGCGAAGTAATTGTCCGCCATTCATTCATTCACTCCCAATCCGGCCCTGTGCTCACATCTTGAGCACGGTAATTAGTGAACGACGCTTCTTGACTCGAGCCGAACTCATTCAATTCAAAATTATGCAACTTACATCCATTATCTTTTTACTACCAACCTTTTTAATGACGATTGGAGACTATGACAGCTCGTAACAGCCATTTAATTTTCGTTACCTACGGATAATTGGTGGACTGCATTTATCAAGAACAATATAATACGTTTGATTACTATTCTGTGGGCACGTATTCAATGGAGCGTGAAATTTTTTGCGCCCAATCCTGTTTTGTATGCATATAATCATTACTGACATTTTATAGTGAGGAGAATGTGGTAATAGTATAATACTCATTATTAAGTGCACTAAAGTAATCGATTGTTGTTTATTTTAAATTGGTACTGGCCGCTTCTTCGTTCCCAGTGTATTTTTTTTTTTTTATGCAAGTGTCCTTCGCGGTCATACGCACAACCTCCCCCACCAAAGTTTCATAACAACCGTATGAATAGTAACGCATAGAGGATAGGCATACAGTCATTCAGTTTTATTTGTATAGATTTGTAGCACTCGTTATGATGAGTTCAAGTACCTATGCAGTGGACAAAGCAGATATCTAACTAAAATGATAGATATTCTTTTATTTTTACTTTCTAAAGAAACTAAAAAGATCGTCGGCCATATTAAAATACTTCGATGGCTCCAATAAATAGACTGTTTTTACCGAATACCATTCTAGTTAATATTCGATACAATTGAATGCTCTATTAACGTCAATATCCCACTTTTTACTCGTCAAACGGCAAACTTATGTGAATAACTCGTTAAAAACGCCCTTAGCCTTTTAAAAATATACTGTATTTGGAGAACACTCCATACTATGCTGTATTTAATCCCATAATTGTTCATTTTCCAAGAATTGTTAGAAAAACATTCTTGTTGAACGGGCTAGTGGTTCATCAATAATGCTTATTTACCGGAAAATGGCTAGAGATCGCATTTTCTTGCTAATTAGTCCGTCGTGTCGGTAATTTTCAAGTGATTACTGATGGACGTCTAACACACTGACGCTGACGTGCCATGAATTCTACTTGTCATATTATCTGCAAATGTTACATTGTAGCTTTAATAAGCCTGACACTATTAAATGCTGCTCGGAAATTTAATTGTTCCGTCCGTTTAAGCTGTCCTATTGTTCAACTTGCAGAAAATGATTATACAAACACCTCCTAGTTTGTGTTTGAAATTAATAGAAACATTAATACTATTCAACTTGAATTTTAACGAGAAACGCACAGCATGCACATTTAATAAATTGTTAATTAATCACACAGGTGGGGAATAGGTATGTAAAAATGTACGAGCAACTGTTGCTAGACATTCGCTACACACAGAAAACAAATTACCTACTTCAAAACAAAATGCGCTTGTCGGCTTGCTAAGTATATATTCAGCAGAAAAACGAACGAGCACAAAGTAAGTAATTTATTCAATAACAAACAGAGATTACAACAATCCAATTAAATCGCGACATTGACAACTAAATCCTATTAAGTAGCCCAAACGGCCCGCTTAATTGGCGGCCATTACACAAAATGCTCTATGGTCTGTCATCGCTGCACAAAATGGCGCGCGCGGGAAAATAAATACGTTTAGAGATGGATATTATATCTTCATTAACGTTCGGTAGCGAGCATTGATATGTCCGCAGGTGGGGGCTATTGAAATTGTTGTATTTTATCACCGGCTCGCCGCAGATAGGCATTCGCGGATAGTCTTTGCCTTATTGGTTTCAGTACGTATTGAGTCGTTGAAGGTCGAGTAAAGAAAGTTTTTTGTTTTTATTTTGTAGACTTTTTGTTTATGATGGTGATTAGCCTACAAAGATACTGACATCGTTTGTCCACAAATATTAAAGTAATAAGACTGTCATCATTCTGTCATACGCTCATTTAATAATTAATTCTTTCGAATTCCATTGCCCGGCTGAATTCTTCTTCATCGTATTTACGTTTGCTACAGACTCGATTTTTTACTCAAAATACACAATAATAGAATTTCTAATTTCCTCTCATGTAGCATTTTTTTTCAACTACACATGACATTTCTTGCACCAACTGCAGCTGATGTTTCGGTACTTGAATGCCTATGGCTCATTAGGACTTCATACATAATTATGTTATCGAAAGAAATCCCTTAATAAATACATACGGAACCGAGGTGTTCAATCTACTTGATCGATACACAATTTACGTCATTTCTTCGTATATTAGTTTAATAACTGCTGCCCGCGACTTCGTTCCCGGTGTTTACTTGCGAGAGCTATCGACCTCCCTAATCGGGCCCTGTCGTAAAATCCGTTCTTTGCGGACGTCTACTAACTATAAACTACCTTACTGCCAAATTTCATCTTTATACGTCAAATGGTTTTCGATATTTCGTGATGAGTGAGTGAGTGACCTTTCGCTTTTATATATTAAGATTTTAAGCTAAACCGTCCGGTCAGCGCTGGTGGTGGACAGTCAAGTACTTCTTTCCAATTTAGAACAATGTTTATCTCATCACAAGCAAACAGCCCAGCTAATATTAAGTGATCATTGCTGTCTACAGACATCTATAATACTGTAATACTAGGGCTTGCAGATGCGTTGCATCCCAGAAACAAAGTTGAAATGTCTCGTGGGCCTGTAACCACACACAGACAGGCACGAATTTAGTCCTCAAAAAAGGTTGTGGTCACCATACACTTTTTTGAGGCCAACCGAGGCAAGGGTCAAGTGTAAGTCGAACTACGGAATTACGATAATCATTGCACCCTTACAAATGAGACGTTTACAAAATGTATGTCAAGACCTTGTAAATTGTACCTGCGGCGGGCAAAGCTGTGTGGCGATCACTAGTAAATTAACAAACCAATTTCAAAAGTAAATGTAGGTACCTAGGTATCTATATTTGTTTGCACATCAATTTAATTTAATAAAACTATTGCTTGTACATTTTAAAATCAAATATGGTTTACATTTTACACTGTTATATTTTAACATCAATATCAAATTCAAGCCTACGTTTCTTTTTGTCGTGAAAATTAGGGTTGTGGGCATGCCCACCGTGCCCACAACGGTGGATCCGCGCTTGCACACTGAACCATGACCTTCAATGCAAGCAACACTGTTTTGCGGCAGAAATAGGTAGTTATATCGTGGTAGTACTTCCCCGAGCCAGCTCCTCCACAGAGTGCTCTACTACTAGATACCTACCTGCAACTATCGTCATCAGCTTGAAGACGTCCACTGTTGAACAAAGGCCTACCCCAAAAGGGAATGCAGTTGCCAGAATCCCCACGCTTGGCAGGCGTCTTGGGGATTGCAGCGAGGTTGTTAAGTACACGGAAGCCGCCGCTGCCCGACTTCTGGATTTCTCTTAGTCGCCGTCTACAACACCCTTGGGATGAAATGGTTGGGTGCAATTCTGACATCTATCATTATCTTCTATAACTCAATCCACTCCATTTTTCTTTGGTCTCTTGTTTGATATCGATTACCCAATATTGAAGACAGGTAATTACTAAATGCTAATATATTTTAAATCCTACAACGGTTTGTATGATAATACAGGTGAAATGTTAATGAGAAGGTCAACCAATTCCATTCATGACAGTCATTGAAATGATCTTGAAAGGAAATTGAAATTTTAACATGCGAATTGATTTTACCTATTACGTAAACAATGAAGTCGGGTAAGGTTAATTAATATTCATTATAATTTAATGATTAGATAATTAAATAGCTAGTTTTGTATTTAAATTGCTATCATTGTATAATCTATATGATACAATTCCCTAAAATTACAAATCGTTTCTCAATTGCGTCATGGTCTTAAAGTGTGTAGTCTCATTGAAAGGGTTTCAGAATGGCATCTCGCAAGTTAACCTAGGAGGTTGTCGGCGGACTTTCTTGTGGTGCCTTATAAAATATTATTTTTAGGGCCTCTAGCCAGCGCAAAAAACTTACAAACTAAGCGGCTACACGGTCAACTTTTGTGGGGTACGAGCCTCAGCTTAGGGCGTCGCTGGGGGAGGACAGCAAAGGGCCAGGCTGGATCGGATTTCCAATATTTAGGAACGAATTTAAAGCGGCGCGGCGGGCTGGCACAAGCAAGGGTCGGGGAGGGTACACTTATTTAGCTTCAACATCCCTGCTATTTATAAAATTCTGCAATTGAGTTTGAGGTGAACCAAGACCGTCGACAAGGGGGGGCAGGCAGGGGCAGTTGCCGCCCTAGAGATTCCAAAAGCTTCATGTGCCTTTGACTGTATTTAAAATTCGTACTTTTCCTCATCATCAACCTTTAGACACCCACTGCGGGTATAGGTCTCCCCCCAAGGGGTGGTTTAACCATAATCGCCATGCTTGGCCGATGCAGGTTGGCGATCGCAGTAGGTGTTATGGTAGTCAGAAGGACGCTGCTGCCCATCCTCTGGTCAAAATCCCTCTGTCGCCTTCTACGACACCCACGGGTAGAAATGGGGTAGTGCTATTCGCGGCCGGCACCACAGAGGATGATTTTTACAGAATTACAGTGGGTGTTAGACAGATTTTTACAGAATACTGTAAAAATCTCTGTAACACTCACTCACTCTATCTCTCCTATCTATTATATTATTATGTTATCTATGTGTTTTTCTATTGACCAGCTCATGCACTTGGGACTCTTGTAGATAGAACTTAATTAACCCACTTCTAAATTTCTGAAGCCAAGCTTCTTAATTAAATTCATCTTGATGTTGTCTATATAAAATATTTTCCTTACAACGTTATGTAGGTATTTTTGCTATGAAACTAAACAGTATAACTTGACTAGGTACTATTCTGTGACTTCTTTAGAAATTATTCAAAACACTGAGGTATCCGTTACACGTTTTCAACGCCATGTTTGTAACAAAACCGATAATAATACCAACAAAACAACAACAAAATCGTGTCATTTCCACAAAATCATTCAAAAATCCAACACTCACTATCGAAACTTAATTAAAATTTGAATTAATCGATTGATTTGGCAGTTAATAGGCTCTTTAGCGGCCGGAAGTGAGACAATAGGCTCGGCCATAGTGTGATTATACAGTCCAATGAATCGATGTTTTAATATTCAAATCGATTGAACCGATTCAGCATTCGATGTTATCCGGCTAATGACACCGCAGGCCGGTTTAATGAATGGTGATAACAGGACGATAATGTATGCAGAGTTACGCTAATGTTTGTTATTGTTTGTTGTGTTTGTTTATCGGAAGTATTTAAGGCATAGATACGCTAGCGATATTATCACAATATAAACCTATCTACATATTAAAAAACTTTTTTTTATATTTCGACCGTGACATTATTCGCCTCTATGCGCATGACTGTAACAATACTTATGTCGTTAAGTTTGAGAAAGAAATTGGATCTAGTGTTAATGTGGCTTTTAACAATGGTAAGGATGATAAAGATAGTATATATAGTTCGCCTTTGTATCCTTGTACATGAAATATAAATAAATAAACAAACATTATATTTACATAAATAACATTTGCAGCGTCTTTCATTTACAATCATCTGATGTTTTGGTTCCAAAAAATACAAGAGCTTTCTAGGGAATACCCTACAAAGCTCTTATATTGTTTGCCGTTGCCTTAAAGTTTAGGAACTGCTTATCTAGCAATTCTAGGAAAAAAGCCATAGTGATTAATTACCGCATTATTCTTTTGATTTTTATGAACATCTGCCCTGTGGTCTTGTCAAATTATTTATTTCGTCGCAATAAAGGGCTAAATCATAAAATGGGCGTACTGTGTGACTGTTATTTGCAACTCATTGACATATTTAGTTACCTCGCAACTGCTAACCCAAAAAGGCGATACTATTTTAGCACATTCAAAACCTGCAACCACCAAGGTGGTCTGCAAAGACATCCGTACACGACAACAGCACTTTACCACCGAAACGAAGACATTACTGAACAACGAGCATTTACGCTAATAACCGCTACATATGCACTAAAACTTTCAAAAGCTCTTCCTGTGTGTACACTACCGTAGTAATTTTACCCGACACAATAAGTGTGTCAGCCATTACTGGAGTTTTCCACGGTCGATGCGTATTTTAACCGTAGTTAAACTAACGGTCGAATTTCACACCGAATGATGACCAGGAAACGGATGTTGATGCGGAACTCGGTCGAGTAAAGGTTGTGTAATTTTGTACTTGTGCAACGATTTTACGAGAGAATTGCAATTTGTTGCAGTTTTGATGTTTTTGACGTTTTTGCGACATTTCGCACTCATGTGAACTAATACTGACGTATCCCACGATTCCTACATCACGAAAGCCAAGATGTTATATTGGAAACACGTAAACACTACTTTAAACACTGTAAACACTGTTTTAAGTGAAATAAAAAAGTGGTTTACATGTAATATTTATGTTTTAAGTGAAATAAAAAAGTGGTTTACATGTAATATTTATAAAAAAGTGGTTTACATGTAATATTTATAAAAAAGTGGTTTACATGTAATATTTATATATTACGATTGTACGTTGTTTCATAGCTAATAGTTTTATAGAATTTCGGTTCACATAAATTTTTTCTAATAATTTCGTTTCATAGAATAATCAATACGCAGAATACTTACTTTCAAGATTTTCAAATCATTGATTTTTGATTCACATAACGTTTATTGTTAGAATAATCATATCATAGAATAATAAATCAAATATTCTTTATCCTTATATTTTTTATTTAATATAAAACTTATTCCCAGGAATGGGACTCTCAGTTCTAACCAAACTTACTGCACGTGCGTGCAAGCAACCACGCAGGATGCAAGCAAGCATGCAGGATACAAGCAAGCATGCAGCGTACAAGCAAGTATGCAGCATGCAAGCAAGCATGCAGCGTGCAAGCAAACGTGCAAGCAAGCATGCAGCGTGCAAGCAAGCATGCAGCGTGCAAGCAAGCATGCAGCATGTAAGCAAGCATGCATCATGCAAGCGAACATGCAACATGCAGCGGGCATAGTTTCTGTCACGGCTCCGGCGTTGCGGGGCTCCGGCGGTCCCACGCCTACGCAGATTTAAATTACACTCTAGGTGTAGGGCAGACAAGACTACGTGGAGTCGGTATCGCAGCGATTCGTTTCTGTCATTAACTTTGGTAGCACAACATATTGACTTTTTATGAAATAAATTCCATGGAAAAATACAACAAACAAACAATATTCGTTAAAAAAGAATTCTACTATTTGATAAGTTTGTTAAACAAAAAACTGTGATTAAAAATTCATTGAATTGTGTTTCTGTGAAATATTTTTCATTGAAGTAAATAGTCTTTGAAACAATAATAGTCGAAATAAAAATACGAGAACCAAATATTATGTTAAACATGTTCTGGGAAACGAAATTCTATGAAATTTCTGTCTGCGAAACAAGGGGACACCATATACAAGGTGTCTCAAAAGAAAGTTCACATTTAAATCTTTTTTTAAAAGAAAAGTCTTAGCTTTATTGTATAAATGTTTATTTTATATTGAAGTACACTGTTTGGGAATTTATTTTTTAAAAATAACATCGTCCAAATGTAAACCGTTGCGCTCTCGGCATTCATTTAGTCGGGCACTAAAATTTCACTTTCCAACGTTCACCAACATCTTGTTTTCCGATGAAGCCCATTTTCACCTGAATGGGCATGTAAACAAGCAAAATTGTCGTTACTGGAGTGCAACCAACCCAAAACAAAAACATCAGAAACCGCTACATTCACCCAAAGTCACCCTTATGGGCAGCAAATAAACATTTTTTCAATAAAGCTAAGACTTTTCTTTTAAAAAAAGATTTAAATGTGCCTTGCATTTTTATAAAATGCAAGGGGCATTTTATAAAAATGGGATGCCTTATATAATTTTAATCTTTATCTTTACATAATATAAAACAAAGTCTGTACGCCTAGATATTTTAAACTGCGCAACCAACTTAAAAATCAATCCATTCCAAAATTGCTCCTATTGAAATTTCTTCTGGAGAAGAACGAGCAAGAAACTCTCTTGTGTTTAAAGTAAACACTACACAAAGACAATTTAGTGCAAAGTGAAGTGCTACTTAACTAACATACGCCTAAGTCTTATCTACTAACACAAGTTTTAAATAATAAGTAAAGTATGTTTAGGTTAAAGTGTTTATCTATGGGGCTATGCAGTCTGAAATAAATGAATTATTGTTATTAAAAAATATAACACTGTTTTAAGTGAAATAAAAAAGTGGTTTACATGTAATACAGGGTGTCTCAGAAGAAAGTTCACATTTAAATCTTTTTTTAAAAGAAAAGTCTTAGCTTTATTGAAAAAATGTTTATTTGCTGCCCATAAGGGTGACTTTGGGTGAATGTAGCGGTTTCTGATGTTTTTGTTTTGGGTTGGTTGCACTCCAGTAACGACAATTTTGCTTGTTTACATGCCCATTCAGGTGAAAATGGGCTTCATCGGAAAACAAGATGTTGGTGAACGTTGGAAAGTGAAATTTTAGTGCCCGACTAAATGAATGCCGAGAGCGCAACGGTTTACATTTGGACGATGTTATTTTTAAAAAATAAATTCCCAAACAGTGTACTTCAATATAAAATAAACATTTATACAATAAAGCTAAGACTTTTCTTTTAAAAAAAGATTTAAATGTGAACTTTCTTTTGAGACACCTTGTATATGGTGTCCCCTTGTTTCGCAGACAGAAATTTCATAGAATTTCGTTTCCCAGAACATGTTTAACATAATATTTGGTTCTCGTATTTTTATTTCGACTATTATTGTTTCAAAGACTATTTACTTCAATGAAAAATATTTCACAGAAACACAATTCAATGAATTTTTAATCACAGTTTTTTGTTTAACAAACTTATCAAATAGTAGAATTCTTTTTTAACGAATATTGTTTGTTTGTTGTATTTTTCCATGGAATTTATTTCATAAAAAGTCAATATGTTGTGCTACCAAAGTTAATGACAGAAACGAATCGCTGCGATACCGACTCCACGTAGTCTTGTCTGCCCTACACCTAGAGTGTAATTTAAATCTGCGTAGGCGTGGGACCGCCGGAGCCCCGCAACGCCGGAGCCGTGACAGAAACTATGCCCGCTGCATGTTGCATGTTCGCTTGCATGATGCATGCTTGCTTACATGCTGCATGCTTGCTTGCACGCTGCATGCTTGCTTGCACGCTGCATGCTTGCTTGCACGTTTGCTTGCACGCTGCATGCTTGCTTGCATGCTGCATACTTGCTTGTACGCTGCATGCTTGCTTGTATCCTGCATGCTTGCTTGCATCCTGCGTGGTTGCTTGCACGCACGTGCAGTAAGTTTGGTTAGAACTGAGAGTCCCATTCCTGGGAATAAGTTTTATATTAAATAAAAAATATAAGGATAAAGAATATTTGATTTATTATTCTATGATATGATTATTCTAACAATAAACGTTATGTGAATCAAAAATCAATGATTTGAAAATCTTGAAAGTAAGTATTCTGCGTATTGATTATTCTATGAAACGAAATTATTAGAAAAAATTTATGTGAACCGAAATTCTATAAAACTATTAGCTATGAAACAACGTACAATCGTAATATATAAATATTACATGTAAACCACTTTTTTATAAATATTACATGTAAACCACTTTTTTATAAATATTACATGTAAACCACTTTTTTATTTCACTTAAAACATAAATATTACATGTAAACCACTTTTTTATTTCACTTAAAACAGTGTTTACAGTGTTTAAAGTAGTGTTTACGTGTTTCCAATATAACATCTTGGCTTTCGTGATGTAGGAATCGTGGGATACGTCAGTATTAGTTCACATGAGTGCGAAATGTCGCAAAAACGTCAAAAACATCAAAACTGCAACAAATTGCAATTCTCTCGTAAAATCGTTGCACAAGTACAAAATTACACAACCTTTACTCGACCGAGTTCCGCATCAACATCCGTTTCCTGGTCATCATTCGGTGTGAAATTCGACCGTTAGTTTAACTACGGTTAAAATACGCATCGACCGTGGAAAACTCCAGTAATGGCTGACACACTTATTGTGTCGGGTAAAATTACTACGGTAGTGTACACACAGGAAGAGCTTTTGAAAGTTTTAGTGCATATGTAGCGGTTATTAGCGTAAATGCTCGTTGTTCAGTAATGTCTTCGTTTCGGTGGTAAAGTGCTGTTGTCGTGTACGGATGTCTTTGCAGACCACCTTGGTGGTTGCAGGTTTTGAATGTGCTAAAATAGTATCGCCTTTTTGGGTTAGCAGTTGCGAGGTAACTAAATATGTCAATGAGTTGCAAATAACAGTCACACAGTACGCCATTTTATGATTTAGCCCTTTATTGCGACGAAATAAATAATTTGACAAGACCACAGGGCAGATGTTCATAAAAATCAAAAGAATAATGCGGTAATTAATCACTATGGCTTTTTTCCTAGAATTGCTAGATAAGCAGTTCCTAAACTTTAAGGCAACGGCAAACAATATAAGAGCTTTGTAGGGTATTCCCTAGAAAGCTCTTGTATTTTTTGGAACCAAAACATCAGATGATTGTAAATGAAAGACGCTGCAAATGTTATTTATGTAAATATAATGTTTGTTTATTTATTTATATTTCATGTACAAGGATACAAAGGCGAACTATATATACTATCTTTATCATCCTTACCATTGTTAAAAGCCACATTAACACTAGATCCAATTTCTTTCTCAAACTTAACGACATAAGTATTGTTACAGTCATGCGCATAGAGGCGAATAATGTCACGGTCGAAATATAAAAAAAAGTTTTTTAATATGTAGATAGGTTTATATTGTGATAATATCGCTAGCGTATCTATGCCTTAAATACTTCCGATAAACAAACACAACAAACAATAACAAACATTAGCGTAACTCTGCATACATTATCGTCCTGTTATCACCATTCATTAAACCGGCCTGCGGTGTCATTAGCCGGATAACATCGAATGCTGAATCGGTTCAATCGATTTGAATATTAAAACATCGATTCATTGGACTGTATAATCACACTATGGCCGAGCCTATTGTCTCACTTCCGGCCGCTAAAGAGCCTATTAACTGCCAAATCAATCGATTAATTCAAATTTTAATTAAGTTTCGATAGTGAGTGTTGGATTTTTGAATGATTTTGTGGAAATGACACGATTTTGTTGTTGTTTTGTTGGTATTATTATCGGTTTTGTTACAAACATGGCGTTGAAAACGTGTAACGGATACCTCAGTGTTTTGAATAATTTCTAAAGAAGTCACAGAATAGTACCTAGTCAAGTTATACTGTTTAGTTTCATAGCAAAAATACCTACATAACGTTGTAAGGAAAATATTTTATATAGACAACATCAAGATGAATTTAATTAAGAAGCTTGGCTTCAGAAATTTAGAAGTGGGTTAATTAAGTTCTATCTACAAGAGTCCCAAGTGCATGAGCTGGTCAATAGAAAAACACATAGATAACATAATAATATAATAGATAGGAGAGATAGAGTGAGTGAGTGTTACAGAGATTTTTACAGTATTCTGTAAAAATCTGTCTAACACCCACTGTAATTCTGTAAAAATCATCCTCTGTGGTGCCGGCCGCGAATAGCACTACCCCATTTCTACCCGTGGGTGTCGTAGAAGGCGACAGAGGGATTTTGACCAGAGGATGGGCAGCAGCGTCCTTCTGACTACCATAACACCTACTGCGATCGCCAACCTGCATCGGCCAAGCATGGCGATTATGGTTAAACCACCCCTTGGGGGGAGACCTATACCCGCAGTGGGTGTCTAAAGGTTGATGATGAGGAAAAGTACGAATTTTAAATACAGTCAAAGGCACATGAAGCTTTTGGAATCTCTAGGGCGGCAACTGCCCCTGCCTGCCCCCCCTTGTCGACGGTCTTGGTTCACCTCAAACTCAATTGCAGAATTTTATAAATAGCAGGGATGTTGAAGCTAAATAAGTGTACCCTCCCCGACCCTTGCTTGTGCCAGCCCGCCGCGCCGCTTTAAATTCGTTCCTAAATATTGGAAATCACCAGTCAAATCAAGGAAATCAAAGTCACCCTTATGGGCAGCAAATAAACATTTTTTCAATAAAGCTAAGACTTTTCTTTTAAAAAAAGATTTAAATGTGAACTTTCTTCTGAGACACCCTGTATTACATGTAAACCACTTTTTTATTTCACTTAAAACAGTGTTATATTTTTTAATAACAATAATTCATTTATTTCAGACTGCATAGCCCCATAGATAAACACTTTAACCTAAACATACTTTACTTATTATTTAAAACTTGTGTTAGTAGATAAGACTTAGGCGTATGTTAGTTAAGTAGCACTTCACTTTGCACTAAATTGTCTTTGTGTAGTGTTTACTTTAAACACAAGAGAGTTTCTTGCTCGTTCTTCTCCAGAAGAAATTTCAATAGGAGCAATTTTGGAATGGATTGATTTTTAAGTTGGTTGCGCAGTTTAAAATATCTAGGCGTACAGACTTTGTTTTATATTATGTAAAGATAAAGATTAAAATTATATAAGGCATCCCATTTTTATAAAATGCAAGGGGCATTTTATAAAAATGGGATGCCTTCAGAGTGCTTTTTCGCCTAAACCTATTAAAACTCCTCTAACTGTTCCATTGACCTCTTTCATTGGCATCCCTTATCCAATACGGCCCTAAGGTCCCAAGAAAATTATCTTCCCATCTTCTTGAAGGGCGTCCCCGGTGCTTTGCTCCAGTTATTTGTTTTTAATGACCACTAGTACTTTGCCCGCGGCTTTGTTCGCGTAATTATATCTTACGGATCCCTAATTTTTAGCATACAGCACTCAGTGATAACGTAGCTTCTAATTGGCGAAAGAATTTTCAGAATCGGACCAGCAGTTCCGGAGATTTGCGCGTTCAAACAAACAAACTGTTCAGCTTTATTATATTAAAATATAATAAAGTAAAAAAAAAGTAGTAAATAATTATTTTGTTAAAATATAATAAAGTATAGATTTCCTGTTAAGTATTATTTCTGCTATACTTTTAAATTAGCATCTCTTATTCAAGTAGGTATATCTGACTCATTAAATTAGTCAGATTAAAGAAAGTATTGGGTTCCTTGGCCTCTCTGGTTCTAACACATACTTGGAATCAACTACCTATATCTCACCTGCCTTAAATGGGAGTGTTATTAAGTTGTTAATAAGTTGGTACTGTTACCTTCATTAGCATTATTAGTTGTGTCTCAGGCCGTTATACTTGTTCACATAATCTAAACACTGCGTTTGTCTATAACTACATCTATAAATCAATTTTTAGGCTGCATTTTTTTACTCAGAACACCCTTACTTACACCCCTTGAGGTTAACTTGTCAAAATGGCAGAATTATAAAAAGGATTTATAAATATGTAACTACTAACTACCTACCTATTGCGTATCCAGAACATTTCAACTCGAGGGACACTAGAGCAAATTCAAGAAATTCGGCGACATACAGATTTGTAACAGCACATATTTTTAATTACTGACAAAAAAAGTCAAAATCCCTAAAATAGTCTAGAATCATGTAAAAGGTAAAAGTCAGTGTCACGAGAATCCTTCCATCCTTTATGGAAACGTCTCGCTCCAACAATATAAGTATCTGTTCCCGACCCGTCCTTGTCCTAAAATAGATCCAAACGCCCAGATTTTTCCGCCTTACCATGACATTTCTAACACCTATTCTCTTTCTTCAGCAGGTGCTCCAAGTGGTCCCCCGGTTGTCCGCTGTCAGCTCCGCAAGCACAAGCCTAACCGGAAACCTCGGACACCCTTCACCACGCAGCAACTCCTAGCTTTGGAGAAGAAGTTCAGAGACAAGCAGTACCTGAGCATCGCTGAGAGAGCGGAATTCTCTTCCTCGCTTAGACTTACTGAGACACAGGTGAGGCTTAAGGCAACACTATTAATCTACATTAGTAGATCATCGATCGGGCATGGATTTACAAAAAAATTAAAAACTGAGTTAATACCCAGTTTTTTTTTTTTTTTTTTTTTTATTATCTATATTTTTATGATCTACTAATGTAGATTAATAGTGCCGTATTCTTCATATTGGAAAATATTTGAAACCCTTTAAATTATTTTTTTTATACAAATGAATGTATGAATCTCGCCATGATTATTTACTACCAGACCAGGAACAATAACGAATCGAACCCCCGACACGCAACGCAATAGCCAATCACTTAGCCACCACGCCAATCGTGTCGTCAAAAATAGTATAATATTTCAATCAACTACTTTTAGAAAATGCTGTTTTGTAGAGCACTGTGAAAGTCAAATCAATTCACCATCTGCCTAGCCTTTTCCCAACTATATTGAGGTCAACTTCCAGTCTAATCAGATGCAGCTGAATACCAGTGTTTTACATGGAGCGACTGCCTATCGGACTTCTACAACCCAGTTACTGGGTAACACGATAGGTACCTCTTGGTAAGACTGGTTGTCAGACTTTCTGACTTCTGACTACCCAAATTCTAACGACTGCCAAAGATCTACTTACGAATGACAGCCGAGAGCCCAGGACCGTCGGCTTTACGTGCTTTCCAAGGCACGGAGGGAACTCGGTGTGAAATGGATGGTCACCCCATCCACAGACCGACCGCGACAAGCATAGCTTAACCTTTGACCGATCGATCTTTCCGGCTTTTGCTTAGCCACGAACTCCTCTAAGTCTCAAGTCAAATCATTCATTACAATCAAATTCACTTAGTCTTATGGACGTCATTTACACGAATAAAGAATTAAATCTAGTTGACCCTTCCAAAACGTAGTTTCCTTTGGAGAAGAATAGGCAAGAAACTTAATATTTACTTCCCCATTTTACCTCTTTTTAATTAAATAAAAGTTACACAATATTATCTCCGTCATTTATACCTTTAACCCAGTATTTTTCTAAAGCAGTATCGCCGGGGATCTGGTCCTAAGTGTCACTATTATGCTAAGATAATCTTGGAGAGAGTTTCAGCAAATTCATCCTATGTTACCAAAACTCACCAGACAAACAAGTGTAGAAACCATTAATCAGTCATTAATAATAATCATAAATTGTTTATTCATCATAACAGCATCGTAGTACCTACATGGTAATTTAGGATTGATTTATTTGTTACATTTGGGAAACAGTTGACTTAAAATTAAACTTAACAAATATACTACCCACAACATTTTCCACAGATTACTATATTAAAAACAACAAGCTGTTAGCAAACGTTTAACTGCAGGGCTAACCTAAAGAAAAATAATTTAAAAGAAGAATAAGATAAGCAATATTTTATAAAATACCTATCTATCAAATATAAAATTTTAATAAAATTAAAAACAAATAAAAAAATCATGCGTGATATATCATACAGGCCCTTAACTAATTAATAATGGTGCCAACATAAGCGGTAGACCTGAAAACCCGATTATTTTCAAATAACTGAAATACTACATTTTTATTTGCTTTGAAGTCATTAAATAGTTAATCAATTGAGTTCGCAAATAATTGACGTCACATGTTGCTATAGACATGCAAAATCTATGGGAGAATCGCGTTTTGACAGCTCATAAAAAATGTCAATTGATTCAATACTTATGAATAATTAATATTTTTCTGTCTAAACAAGCTTTTAACTAAACTGTTTTATTTCAGGTAAAAATATGGTTCCAAAATCGTCGCGCGAAAGCGAAAAGGTTGCAAGAAGCTGAGATAGAAAAACTAAGGCTGTCCGCCCGGCCCCTCCTGCCGCCTTCGTTCGCGCTATTCGGCGGAGGAGGGGCACCTCCGCTATTCGCAGCTATGGCAGCTGCCTCCAGACCTCAACTGAGCTTCCTAGGAGGTCCTCCCAGCCACCAACACGCGATAAACATGAATATACTAAATTCTCTACAGCCACATTGACGAATGGATCACGCGGCAACGCGTGAAGCGAACGATCAGCCGCCATCTTGAAACGGTGTGTTCGAAATTTAAATTGAAAGGGTCCCTATTCTCGTTATAAGTGCAGTGTTCTGTTTATTGTTGTGAATTTTGAATCGCCCATTGTAATGGAAACGCTTTGTTTTCACTTTTGCTCGATATTTAAGTACCTGTAAATTGTAATGGTGCTTTTCATTCTTAGTTATAATTTCCATAGCTGCAATTATTTACTATGTTAAAGTGAATGATAATATTTACAGCGATGAAAAATATGATGGCTTTTTCTACAGTACTACCTATAGTTTTGCATTACTTGCGCTCAGTGCTATGTAATGTAGGTATGTATGTAAAACAAAACAGTGACGCCTAGACATTTTTAGATTTCTAAAGGGTCGCGGCGACTTGCGGCGTCGCGCCTTGTGGAATGTTGAGAATAGGAACCTACACTGGTGATCGAGAATTAAAAGTTTATAAAAGTGAATCAAGGACAAATTACATTATGTAGGTATAAAAAAGTTAAATGTGTTCCAATTTCAAAATAAAACTGTTCGTGGTTTTGTGCGCTCTCAAAAGAAGGATGTGTACACATAATCATTTCTGAAGTTTTCTAGATATTAAGCTTTATTATTGCAATCAAATTCTTATAGAAACTGGTAAAATCTTATAGTAAACGTTTTGGTTGCTCATTTATAATAACTACACGAAATTAAAAACTCTCTTTAAGTGCAATTTAACAAAATATTGGTAATTTATAGTACTGGATAGAAGATTGTAAATAAGTTTACGTTTATAACTTTAGAATAAGTAATGTTTACTAAGTAATTTACAACATGTTTTAAATATTTATATGTTTTGAAGTAATGTCAGAATCTTAAACTATTGTTTTTAATATAAATAGTCTACAGACTTCGTCTACTCAGCTTCAGTTCCCATTGTGCTGCTCTCTGCATTTCATATTATTCAGTTTCCTCTTTAACAAAGGGTTACTTAATCAAAATCCTATTATAATAAGATTATTCATTTGTTTATTATCATAAAGAAGATGACAGCTGTTACGCTATGCTTTTACTATCACTTGCGGCAAAATATTTTATTTACAAATTTCGGTTTTCTTCCAATATTCGAAGGACATTTCAAAAAATATATGTTACAGTCAAAACTCTTAGTCAAAACTACTTTTGACTACAAACATCGGTCAATAGACCATGGCCAGTTTAAATTTAGAAACCCATTAAGTTGGTAAGTTTCTTTTTGTGGCCCTTTTAAATTTTTATAAGGGTATAAATATAATGATCACCAAAAAATACTTTAGGATCTTAAGCTCCCTTACCAAAAAAATATACTAAATTACACCAAATGTACTAAATGGTCACCAAATCTTAGTGTGCAAAATAACCAAAATCTTTTTAACCCTCCTGGGGCGGATCGGACATGGTTAGGTTAGGTTAGAACTGTGACCCCCTACCCCCCCAGAATCAAATCGCTTTTTACAGTCAAACTCATACATTTCTACAATACTTTAGGAAACACCATTTTGGTGACCATTTACTATTTTTGGTTTTATTTTATTTACTATTATTGGTGATCATTTAGTAGATCTGGAGGTTCGTTAAACATAAGCCTTTTTTTAACTAGGGGGACCTGAAAAAAAGTACTTTTAGTAGCGTTTGATTGAATCCAGTCAAAAGTAGTTTGTACCGGTTAAAAGTTTTGACTGTAACATATCCAAGAACTAAACTGGATTTTCCACCATGCAAGTCACAAAACCTTAGTTTTAAGTCCTAATTGTTATTTTTTATTAAAACTCACTCAATTTCTTGCTACTACTGCTGTACATATTGTAGTGCAAGCAACAACTCGATTCTTCGGCTTCTGAGTCCTGTCTGTTCCAACCTATTTCTAACAAAATCTTTCAGATAAACACATCACTAATAAAATAAAATGAAATAATCAAATTTTTCCTAGAACTAAACAGATGTAAACTAAAAAATATCTGTATGTATGTAGGTATGTTTACTGATGTGCAAATAGTACTTAATGTAAATAATATTTAAATAAATTATTGTATACGTAAGATCGAGTACATAATGTATTACTTACTTAAGTATATTTCTAAAGCATTAGATTTTTTAAAACGAATCACTGATCATAGATTTTGTGGACATCACTTTTCGAGCATTTATTTTGGAGACATCAAATCAAAATATTAAAATCCTGTTTATCAATATTTCCATATTGTTCCTACCGCAATTAAAACCTAATAGAAAATATAAATAAATTCAATTTGCGAATACTTAATTTCATTGGAAAATAGTTAGTAGGTTTTCGCGCCAAAACTAATTAGACGCCATTATTTTGTTTTGGCGCGAAAACTTTACATGTAACGTTTCTAATATAAATGCTCTATGTTACTACTATTAAGCCATAGATTTATCTTATAAGTACTTAAAAAAGTTAAGTTTAATCGCTTTTGTGTCATATTAATTAAAATTCGTGCTTTTATTACTTTTTATATTTGACAAGTGATTTTGTTACGAGCATCGAACTCTCGAACTGAAAAAAGAACATAAAATATAGCTCAACATAATATTGACCTCATAATAAGTTGAATATAGCTCAACTAGACACAATATGAATTGAGTATAGCTTAATCAAATGTCACTTATATTCTGTATAAAAATAGTAAAAGTAATAGTTTATCTGGACTAATTTGAATCTATGTTATAATCGCCTTTAATAGATATCTATACATAGAAGTGGACTATGGAACATTTGTAAATTATTGATTAAATTATAAATTCGTTATTAGTACAAAAATGCGTTTTTATTGAAAAAAACATTAAGTACTCCTTTGATTGTATTCAAAAACCTACTATGTATGAAAGATAATAAATTATGAGTGTGCATTCCACTTATTCATCTACTTAAGGGTAGGTATGTAGGTACAGTGTTCTTGTGACCCACGTTTGGTTAATAAATTTTAATAAATAATTATTTTAAAATCAAAAGTTTTCATCAAATAATTTTTATTGAATTAAATTAACAAGTAAGTATATAACAACCAAATAACATAAAAAATTACAACCATCTTGTTCAATCATTATTCACTGAAGCCATTACAAAAAATATTACGGCCGTGCCTTTATCAGCAACCATAAACAAAAACCATGTTTTCAACCATGAATTACACAGATAAATAAAGTACTCGTCAAATCTATCACAATTTACCATAAACAACTCGCGTTTCTACTCGATTGAAAGTCTATGAAGACATCGCCCATAAAGTTTATCAAGGAGTCCATATAAGTCTGGTTATGGGGTAGAGACGCCATAACTTCCTGTTCCACTCACTAATTGGTGTCTCTCTGGCTAAAAACTTGCTGTGCCATAATGAATGATAATACTTTTAAATGCACAGATTCGTATGCCGCGTCGGCCACTGAACGCGCCCGGAGACATTAATTACTCATTTGTGAACTAGTTGATTCCTCGGCTTTAGGCGTGGTTCTAAAGTAAATACGCGAGAGTTAATTAAAGGTTTATATCCAAATTCACGTGATAAATATGTAAAAAAGTTCGACGTCCTTTGTTATATATATTTAACCATTTATGCATACACATTTGAACAGACAAGAAGAAAAAAAAGACAAAGTCCTACGTAGAAAGGTAATGATTATTTCTAAAGTAAACTTTTCTACAATACCTGCGAGAGGAGCCTATGTAGAAGATGTAGACGCGATGAGTCATCATAATAAGGTAGGCGCTTTAATTATATATATAATGTCTAGATGGAGCGCCAAGTGCACGCAAACGTGTCAAAAAGTGTCAGCCAACTATTGGCTGACAAGTGCTTATATAATCAAAGCCCAAATGCGTAATAATAATAATAAATGATTAATATATGTATAATAATATAAATTTATGTATAATTATATACATAATTGCTTATATAATCATTATTTACGCACACAGAGACGTAGATGCACAGTGTAAAACGACGCCTGCACGCACACATACTTGAAATTGTTGACTCGTTTTCTTTGTTATGATTGTAGGGCGACGCTCCATCTAGACATTATATAATCAAAGGGTAGGCGTTACTTTTGTATGAAGGTAGGTAAGCCAAAAACATATTTAAATTAAGTAAAATTTCTAATTTCCAAGCAGTTATTCCTGGACTTTAGTGGCAGCTTTACCCCGATTTACGTCGAATCTGCAGTACTATCCTGTTACAATCTCGCTCGGTGAACACCTAGGTGAAGTGAGCTGTCAAGCTTTGTTAATCCCTAGCATTGGGACGGATGACAGCTCACTTCACCTAGGTTGTCACCTAACGAGATTGTAACAGAATAGCACTGCAGGTCCAACCATTTGTCTAAATCCAGACTTGACGTTTTTATGAAAGTTTTATGAATTGATTTTCGTACTTTTTCTCAAACTTTTATAGTTCTCTAGTATTCTCGATACTCTTTCCTGTATATTTAGGCATTTGTACTGAACCTTCTTCTAGGACAGACAACTTTAACAATTCAGCTTGCCATATAAAAAATACAACTAGGTACCTAGGCATCTACTGACGTTTACAGCCGGTACCAACAAAAAACTTTAACTCCACGTATTATACAGCAGTTTTATTACAAGTAGGTACCTATATTTACCAAAATGGCCGTTATTGCTGGCTGCCAGTAATTTATTGTAATTGGCCAGTTTATTCGTAATGGCGCTCGTCTTACTAACTTATGGGAAAACATGGCCAGTGTAAGTTGAGTCTCGGACATTCCCGGAGAACCCTGTAAGTAGTGCTAATTTCTTCAAGTTTTTTTTATTAAAAACGTTGCGTACTCTAAGATATTTTCGTGTGTCGTGGATGCGTTTACAAACATATAAACTCAAATACACTAACAACTAGACCAGAGGCCCTAGCCATATTACTCAAATTGACAATCTACAATCGATAACGCTAATAGAAAACTATTTAAATGTATGGGAATGACGTCATCTCAACGATAAGTCACATGATCGAAAATCAAAAAGGGATTACGTTAATTATTGTAAGAAGAAAAACGATACGAAACGTTTGTAACTTGGCTAGGGGGGCAGAACGATACAAATATTTGTTCCGTGCGTTGATCGAAATCGCAACATATAGCGTAACAGCGAATCGCTGAACCAATTTTTTTTTTTTTTGTGTCAGTGTGGAAAATGCTAATGGATGTCCTCAGGGGTCTGACAGACTCTCACTGACTAAAAACCACCCCGGTGTTCCATCTCACACCTAGGTACGTCGGGTGTCACGGGAACTGGAGATACTTCCGCAACCCTCGACTGTATCGCTGAACTACTGCACCAACCGTATCGTCTAATTCGTGAGTTCGTGAGGTCTACCATATTAGGTACCCTTTTTTTGGCAAGCTTGTTTCATCCCCTGCTGAGTAAATAGTCCTCCTTGGGATTTTACACAATAGGGAAAATGACACCACCAAAGAGAATAAATAGTCTTTGGACACCACCAATCAATTGACATACTTTTAATGAGCTGTCAAAACGCGTTTCTCCCATACATTTTTTATGGCATTAGTAAAATGTGACGTCACTTTTTTGCCAACTCAATCGACCAACCATTTATTAATTAAAAAGTAACTAAAAATCGAATTTTAAAGTTAATTGGATTTTTTATGTTAGTATATGGACTTGGAGTATGTTTTTTCAGAAACTGTCTTTTTGAATTATTATTTTTATCATCTACCCAATTCCTCTTTCTATTGGTGAAAACTATATGAAAATGCTATATTTAAAACAAAAGCAATCACAAATAGGTAAAGTTTGTAGGTATATTTTTAATTACGCAATTTTCACATTTTTTAAACTCTATTTCTGTTGTATTTTAGTTAATTGTCCATATTAATAATATCGTAAATACTTACTTAAATACTATTCTTAATACTTTAATATTATAAATGCTAAAGTAACTCTATCTGTTAAGCTTTCACGATGAAATGACTGAAAAGATTTTGATGAAATTAAGTATGCAATGAAAATAGCTTGAACCCTGGGGAAGGCATAGGGTACTTTTTAATCGGCTAGTTTGTCTGCATCCGCAATAACCAACATTCACGTGGACGAAGTCGCGGTCAAAAGCTAGTAAATTAGTAAATAAAATACAAAAACAGCTCCAGCATAATTATTATGTTCGGGCAACAATATAAAAACACAAAAACAGCTCGAGCATAAGTAACGTTCGGGTGGTTCGAGGCAACAATATTATTTCTCTGTCCGCTACAAATTAATTCATCAATGTGTAGGTACATTGATGAATTAATTTGTTGTAATAACATAATTTCTCATGAACCTTTAATTAAATAATAAACGACCTAAATCTACAACCTCGAATCTCACATTTATCAAACTTATCTCATTGAAACGAACACGAAATCATGTGATCCTAATTACATTTCGTCAGCTTAATCACTGCTCAAAAGCAAAACTAATTTGTCATAATTAATACGCAACGGAAACTCTGTGTACAGCGAATGGTACACGAGTAATTGACCCAAAACATGAATTAAACATAATTTAGTTTTAATTATCTGATCGATGGCATTCCGGAGTAACCCTTTCGGTCCAATTTAGATTCTTTGCATATTTCCGCGCTCAGACTTGCTGGCCAGTCGTTTGTTTGCCCACCAAAGCTGTTGATTTTATCTAGGCAGCGGAAGGGTTAAAAAATATTGTGAACGGTGTATTTCGTTGTTGTTTTGACCCGGTAACCGTCGTTCCTTTTTGGTGGTTCAATAAAACTGGCTGGTTTTCATCCAAAAATAAATTGATGACTTTCATATTTAGAAGCTATAACAACCAATGGTTATAACATTCTTCAGTAGCTATCAGAAACTGGAAATTAAAGAAAAGTACGCCTTCGTCATCCTGTATCGACTTAAGTGCCATGCAAACAGGAATATCCTAGACATTTATGAAACATATACATAGCAGCTACTAGTGTCAGCTATTACCGTGGAGTTTCTTGCTCGTTCTTCTCCATAGAGACCTACCTACGTTTTGGAACGTGCAACTAGCTCCAATTTTCTAACCAAGTAATCGACAATTCAAAAGTGCCTGTAAATGGATTAATTGAAATAAATGCTTCAACTTTGAATGGTTGGAAGAAAATATCTTTGAATACTATAGGATACATGATGTCATATCATTGATCGCAGGACGGGTAGTCCACAAAACCACACTTCGTTCAAATTTCTAAAAACAAAAACAAAATAAGTACCTATCTACTGCTTTCAGTAGCCACCATATTTGGCCGCATACTAGCTTCTAGACAAGACTTCATCTGCGTAGATTTAAAAAAAAAAACAGAAACCAGAGTTCTAAATTATATCTCAAATAATTCCATAAGTTAAGCAAGACCTATATGTATCAATTTCAGCTTATTGCCACACATCCATCAATATCTCATCCATATCCATTGTAAGACGAAGTTGGACTTTCCCTCTCTTCAAAAACACTTCAAGCAATTTCTCAATCAAATTTTCAATTCGATCACCAAAACAGCTCGTATTAATATTCGCACAGTTAAAAACATAATATTTCTCTCTCTGCAATAATAAACATGGACTACCAATTATTTATTTTTATAAACCAATAACAAATCCGAAGCACAATCGTAAGATTAAAACCTAAATCATTCTTATTCTTCGCAATAGTCGATTAATTTTATAAATTGTGACCTCTACCACGGGTATTCTTCTAATTTGTGAATCATTTTTGCAAAAAGCTGTAGAACTCGAAATTACTTCACTTACATACAAATGTTTAGTCAAAATCAATAGTATTTTTTTGGTCAATCTACACTCATCTACATCTACTGTTCACAATAAGATTAGACATAAACACAAACCTTTTTTACAGTCCCTTCAACCGATTCTGACTTCTATTCCGTAGGCTTATGCGCTAATGACATTAGAGGCAAAAAAGTGGTTACAATAACAACTGTTTACTGCAGTTGCCGTTTGTTGCCAAAATTACAAATGAGAAAGTGACTATGCCTGTCTCTCTGTTTGTTACGTTTTCATTACGAAACGGTTGAACCGATTTCAATTAAATTTGGTATGAAGACAGCTTAAAGCCTGGGGAAAGACATAGGCTACTTTTAAATCCGCGATTACCGACATTTACCGTGACAAAATCTCGGGCAAAAGCTAGTAAAATTATGAATGCGAAAGTAGCTCTGTCTCTTTGTCTGTTTGTTACCTTGTCTGTTTTTATTTTTACAGTTTTAAAGGTTTCCATATAAGTATACGATACTCTTGTAGGTTCCAATTTACATACAAACTTCCCATTTTTCATTGCCTAGTTTGGGATCTGAATAAAGATATAGGCAATTTTTTTCTACTAGTCTGCGTTCACCGTTACTGACCTGACCAAAAGCAAGCCATTTTATTAAATAAGTCACAGAGAGTTTATGAAACATGACAATTGATATTTCAGTGGTTTCATACTATTGAGTATACATAGAGCCTATGCCATTCCTTAGCATCTGGTAGTTTAATTATAAACATAACATAATCAACAATCCGTAAGGGGTACTGTAAAGCCTATGTCGGCTTCTCGGTGGTGTGTGTGTAGTCACAGGGGTTGTTATAATTAAAAAAGGGAAACCGCGGAATAGAAGCAAACATTAAAGCTCTAAGAGCTGACAGCAAATATCTGTCTTCATCTTCTTTCTTCTAATATATGAAATTCTCGTGTCACAGTGTTTGTAACAAAATTTCTCCGAAACGGCTTAACCGATTCTTATGAAATTTTAAGTGTTATTCAGTAAGTCTGACAATAGGTCGTAGGCTATTATTTTAATGGCAAAATGTCTTTTGCCGTATCAGCTAGTCTGAATATAGTTTTCTAGACTTATTCACGTTTATGAAAACCCATCGAGAACTACAAGTAAGACCTGAAGTCAATTTAAATTCAGTTGTGAATGGGCGAGGCTGCGTAATGACCAAGTGCCACCTATAACTAATCAGCGAACGCCCTCGCCCCGATATCGATTCATTTGTCATTCGGAAAGGTACAACACTATAACCAGTGCAGGGATCGAGATATCAAATAATCTAGGCTGTATTTGATGTTGCCTTTACGTGCAAAGTTATAAATCGAAAAAGGAATTCTGTTGAAGCTGAATGGAAAAATATATTTGTAAGGTAGGTAGGGATTCATTAAAAGAACACGGTGAAAGAGACCTTAAGGTCAGAAAATTATACAAAATGTGCTCATTCAACCCATGACCAGCAATTTTTTCATAGCACAGTGAAGATATATTTACTCTAACTTGAAAGCCTCTTTTCAAATCAGATTAAAAATACACAGCAGTGAAGAAAAGGCAGCTCAAAGACATTTCCCGACCATTAGTTCATACACTCTAATTCTTAAAAGGCTCCTCATCCTCCAGGCTAAAAATAAGCTGAAACGACTCGCCAAATACCTGAGGCATCGGTTGACAGCTAAGACAAAATATGAAAGATTATCTGTCGGGAGCAACATGGCCGCAGCCTGGCTGATGTTTTAATTAGCCCACAGGCAACGGCACTTAGCCAGACAGCCAATTGGAACCTCTTGTAGGGCTGGCACTCTTAGAATTTGAATTTAGAAATTCCATTCTTATGTTGAGATGGAGAAATCAGGCACCGCCGTCAGGGGTAAATTAGACTGACTAAAGTATTTAGCGCCTGCGTTTCGCCAGTTGCATATGTAAAAAATTACTATTACTATTCAAAATCCAGTTTCTCCAACTATCACAAGCAAACTACACCTGCAACTACAGTGCCTGTAGACAAAATCTCTTTCTGTTAGCGTTAACGCCAACGGAAAAATCAAATTGTATGGTGTTGACGTTTGCTTGACAGGTGTTACGTGACGCAAATACCTATGTCAACTGCATACAATTTGATTATTCCATTGACGTTAACGCTAACAGAAAAGGGATTTTGTATACAGGCCCTGTCGACTTTTCATTCAAAGTTTTCATAAAAGAAAATACGGAATAAACACTTAACAAATATTGTTAAACATTTATTTTAAAAGAGTATGGTCTTCTTGCCCATTTTTCTCCATACCACTGCAGGAACAGCACGACTTGTTCAAGGTGGATTGGCGATTTCAGCCAAGTTCAGGTTTTCCTCAAGGTGTTTTCTCATCACCAATAAAATAACTTTTAATAAATCTAAAACAAGATGGCTGTAGCAACCCTACCTGGCGCTCGGTTAGTTACTGCTAAGGGCCCATGAAAATTGTTTTACGCCTTTCCAGTGTCGGCGGATCTCTTCATTTCGCTTGCTAAATTGAAAGCTAAGTGTGTAACCCTCTGCATGCAAACATCAACCGTTTTATTCTCCTAACTATTACTTTTGTAAAGGTCGTTTTGTTGGGTTCTGGTTTTCAGACCTCGGTTGTTGCTAAGGGCCTTAATTGCTAGACAGTTGGCAGTAGCAAATTGTGTTGTGTGAGTATATAGGTATAGATCTTCTATGAATACTAACATTATGAAGTGCTAAAGCTTTTTGTTTGTAATCGCTGTAGGTACTGGTCTGGTGTCTGGTGCCGGCCGCGAATAGTACCACCCCATTTCTACCCGTGGGTGCCGTAGAAGGTGACAGAGGGATATTGACCAGAGGATGGGCAGCAATGTTCTTTTGAGTACCATAGCACCTACTGCGATCGCCAACAGGTATCGGCCAAGCATGGCGATTACGACTGAACCCCGCCTTGGGGGAGACCTATGCCCAGCAGTGGGCGTCTAAAGGTTGACATGACGATGATGATGACTGGTCTGATTACAAAAATTCATTTTCTCATAGAAAACTGTACTATTGCCGAGTACCATGTGCAACCACCACCATAAGCGTAGCAGTGTAGTGGCGTGGCTTTGGCGACGTAGTACAGACAAAGAAAGAAAAAAGAAAGAAAAACCATTTATTCACGAGAGAATGACGCACATTACAAAATATTCTTACAACTAGACCTAAAACTAAAACAAGTGGATAAAATAAAAATAAATATAAAAAATATAATATAATACAAAAAAAAAAACAATAACCTGTCAAATTTTTTTCATAGATTTTCAATTTTATTACAAAAGAATAATGTTCATATTCAATTGGGAAAATTGTACAGTTTGGTATGGCTTGATGTGCTGGCGTCTGTACCATATGTTGTTTTATAGTAGGTACATGACTTCCGCTGGGACGAAATAGCAGGCAGAAGCTAATATTTAAATAGATGTAATTTTTAGTTTTTATTAGCAATAGTTTTTTTCTCACGTTCTAGCCAGCCTATTACTTGATGCTAATCTTTCAGGGATAATTAAATTAAGTTCAGTTAAAACACGCCAACCTAACCAAAAGTAGGTACTTACGATAAATAGTCGAAATACGCTAAACTAATCATACAGGCAGACTTTTAATTCATTGGCATATATTCATATTTCAGAGTGGTTGATGGTCATGAGTTCTTTCACCGCATGAAATATAGCCAGCCTGTATCATAATAACCAGCTATCCAGTCTCAAACTTATGCTTAAATATTAATTAGCGTTAAAAATCCTTGCAATCACTTCGAAGATGGGATATATTTTGACGAGACTTTGTTTGTCTCGGCAGAACCAACAATAATTGTCTAGCATAGTGATATTGCCATTCGTATTTTGTAAGGATGATGATGTATGTATCTAATGATCATGTCCTATATTGTGTTTTTGTTGTTTATTCACTATAACAATGCATTTAGGATGCTGCTGTGACTGCCACGCTTCTGAAGTGCTTCGGGAATGTTTGCTGTTGGGCCCACTGATGGCTTCCTGGCGATCAGATGAAAGCGTGCCGCGTCGCTGCTGAAAAGGATCCGGGACAGCACGAGCAGTCTCCTGAATGTCATTGCAGGAAAATTTGCATGCATTTCATGTCAAAACCACATGTTCCAGCAACATAGTTTTTAAAGGTCATGTTTTACTAACAATAAATGGGTGTGAATGATGTCTGGAATAAAGTGATTTTTATTTTTAGGTTTATTAATGTTGCCATCAACAAAAATCAAGAATCAACCTGTTCTCCCACTCACACTCTCCTTTTCTCAAACTGAAACCGATTTCTACCCTCTTCCATAAGCTTCGCATTTTGTAAGGCATATATATTACAAAGTCTTAATACATTATATAATGTATTAAGACTTATGGAGAAGCTTATGGGGGGGATATGACTATGTCTGCCGCTTTACTTGGAAAACTAGGTCTGTAGGGTAAACTATTCTGTAAAAATCATTGTAAATATATTTCAGCCAATAAATAATCGAGACTTTTTTTAGGTATATGTACAGTCAGCAAAAGAAATAGGTATGCAGGTCATCGGAAATGGTTGAAGTTTACTAAGAAACCGATGGATGTTTTCGAATGAAATTTAATTAAATCATTGATATGTTTATTCTCTATTAAATTTATTTTATTTTATTCAAAAACATCCATCGATTTCTAAGTAAACTTTAACTATATCCGACGACCCTGCATACCTATCTCTTTTGCTGACTTTACATAAAGAGTGCCAACTACTCCGCTGTCTGTCTGTCCGTCTTTCACAGAGTTACATCTCTTGAACCGTAACAGGTAGACACTTAGTCTGTAATGATGAATGATAAGTCTGTAATGACTGTGATCTGTGTGCTGTGTATTGCCGCTATAATAACAAAAAAATAAATACAAAAATCTTATTTTTTAAGTAGTTATACAATCCGTAAGTTGGTATACAATCCTTTGCGTGTGAGCCCGACTTGCTCTTGGCTAGTTTTATTCGATACTTTGTTATTGTTATTCGATATTGCCATTTTCAACATCTTTTTGATTCACTTCATGCATTTAATTGTTATCTAATCCTAAAGATTGACTGAAGATTGACTTACCTACATAATTAGGTGCAATGATCTAATCCCACAAACGAGAATCTCACACAACCGCATACAATCACGGATAAGACACCAATTTACAGAATGATAATTACGACGTCCGAGTAATCGTTCTAAATCGATTCAAACATTCTCAGTACCGAGTAAGTTATCAGGGCCAATGTTTTACGTCCGTGCAAAGCAATTAACCGTACGCCGCTCACTTTATTATTTCTCTCCGATTAATCGATTCCACTCGCCATTTTAATAATCGATACCGATCAGTGTCCGATGAGTTATGCTTATTTGTTTTTCGTATTCGCGCTTCGTAATCGATTTTTTCGATGATCGATACGTTTCCTTATGTGTTGCGATTTTGGTACACGATTCGATTTATTGTGAGGCGTGGATTATTTTTCTTATAAATTGAAGTTATTAATACTCGTGTATTGACAATGTGTACATGAGAATTTAATTCATATTGCTAAGAATTCATTTGGGGAACATGTTTACTTATTTAAGTATTTATTACATTTGGGAAAACAAACAGTTTATCAAGCATATACAATGTTGTCTTAAAATTAAACTTAACAAATATATACTACCCACAACATTTACCACAGATAAAAAATAAGGTGTTAGCAAACGTAAACACAGTAGCAGGGCTAACTTAATGAAAAAGAAGTTAAAAGAAGAAAAAATATTAAGAATATCCTAAAAAAAATGCAAGAAACATAATTTAAAATAAATACAACAACATCGTAGGTGATATCTTACAGGTCTCTCTACCCAATTAAATATGGAGCCTATTAGTGAAGATAAGATAAATTTAAAACAATCCTCGACAAATACATAGTTCGATCAGCCCTATGCAAGATGCTCACATCGAAATATCAAATAGAAAACAGCTGATAATCTACACACAGCTAAACAGATTTTCTTGAATCATAATTCACCTTTCAAACAAAAAAAACTAAATCAAAATCGGATTAGCCGTTTCGGAACTACGATGCCACTGATACACACGTAAGACTGGTATATACACCACGATCGGGGGTACGATAGTCTCATATGGGGGGAAAGTTGAAAAAGTGTCCAGCTCTAAGCACCAAGTAACAATCCCAAAACCAGCCAGAAAGACGCTAGTGAAGGCACAAGGTATGGTATGAATGTAGCCATAAATCCGTAAATATAGCAGTTGTTGACGGACTGAAGTATGCCGAGTTTGAACATTTTTACCCGGTCGCGATTGTAGCACCACCCTTATGTGGTACATTTAAGGCGGTACCCTGAGCAAATAACCTTGACCATTCGTTCCCTCTGCGCCGCGCAAGAGATACAGTAGCGAATACGCTCAGATTTTAGAATTAAATCTTTATAAAATCACATTTTGGGATTTTGAAAAAAAAAATCTACCAAAATGTTCATTAATAAATTGCCTATCCATTAATGTTAGTAAAAAATCGAATTAATGGTTACTTGCTAAGAAGATGCGTGTTTTTAATAATTATTTCTCATTTCTGTGGTTTCGTTGTGAGATCAGTTAAATACTTCGTAAACAAAAATCAGATCTACCATTTTTGGAGTCAAGATTATGTAGAAATTTAATCTATTTTTTATTTGTTGATATTTCTTTTGACTTACTGAACAAAAAACGGCTAGCGCTGCGTTTTGCACAGGGACGTGCCTTAAACGGACACTTTCATACACAGAGATAGTGCTTTTTACCACTACCCTCCATACGTCGGGGGTTAAAAATATATTATAAACATCAAATATACATTAAATCTTGCACATAAGATACAGCAATCGTCTGAAGGAAACGACTAGTAGGTATAACTATAACGGAACCTACATAATATTTATGTAAGCGCCTTTCTGAACTTTAAATACAGATATAGTTTACTGCATTCAATTTCAAATTGTAGTAAATCATTTAGAAATACGCTTCAAGTTTCCATTTGGAATATAGAAACGATACTTACAAGATTAGGTACTTACTTCGTATCTAAGATATCTCGAAAGCTCACTGCAGTGGAACTCTTTCTTGTAAGTTAAATCTCTATTATCTGTGGTCTCCCCGTAATCTAATCTTCCCGTGGGTGTAGTCCGTATAATGTCGGACGTAAAGAATAGCACCATCCCATATCTTCTCGTGGGTGTCGTAAGAGGCGACTAAGGGACTCACCAGAGAATGGGCAGCAGCGTTCTCTATGCCTATGTAACAACCATACTGCGATCGCTAACCCGCCTGCCATGCGTGGCGATTATGGCAAAACCCCCCCTTTGGGGGAGGCCTATGTCCAGCAGTGGACGTCTTTCGGCTGAAATGATGATGATGATGATGAATCTGTGGTCTGAAAATAAAAGGTTACACCTTAACAGTATTTTAATGCCTATTATACCTATAGGTACTCACCATGCTTAGTACTGTCATGGCTGATTAATTATCTTGAAGTCAGCTTTGTACCTACTATAAAAACTAGTAACAAGTACTGAAAGACCAATTTAGAATATTGTTTGGTCTTTTTACACGTACGATATACATCCAACCAACCAGTTACATTACACAGATAATATCAATTCCAAATTCAAATTCAAATCGACCACTTACAAGCAATTATACAAATTAAAATCGTTTATAAATAAAATGTTGCACCAAACCCGTCTCACGCTTGTCCGATAGCCATTTACAGCTTAAAAGCCATATTAAACTTTCGAAATGAGTAATGCCGCCGATATGGCGAGGTGATGACAAAAAGACAGATCTTGTGCCGACTTTTACTATAGTTATAAGTAGTTGTTAAATGGGCACATGGCAGCTTTCCACGTAGCATCCCGCTGGGCGAATGTCGAACACCTATTACGAGTGGTACGGTACTGGCTGCAAATAAAGTAAACGGATAATAAGATTACTTTTCATCTTGCAACAGGGTTGCAGCTTTTATTTTTAATTTACTAATCTTTTGCTGGTTTTTACATTAGGCATCTACGCTGCAACATTTTATTCTCATTTCTATTGTCTTGATTATTCAGAATACATTGAAAACCCTTTAGGTGTTTTTGACTAATTTTTCAATACGGTCGTATTTTGCTTCATATCCTGCTTGCGTTTTTGAAATAACCTACCATAATAGACCTAAAAATATTTTTTAACTCAATTACAGTGTAAACTCCATATAACGTCACTCAATTTAACGACAAACTCCCTAAAGTGTCGAAATCACTTGGCTTTGGTTGGTTTAGTTTGTCCATACAATGATACACTTTATATAGCATTACACCCACTCTCAATAACAACAACAATTTAATAAAATGTAGCTTTTAAGTTGGCAAAATTAGTAAAAACTGTGCAGCTGTGTAAGTTCTTTTGTCGCTTTATTATCCTAGCCCGTAATAAACTCGACTATCGGCATCATGCATGCCGAACTTTCTAAGAAATTCGTTCTTTTGTTTACAAGTTGAGATTGATTGCACATGTAGACTATTGTTGCCATGGCTAATAAGTAGAGTAGAAGTCATGGATTATCTGTACGTTATCATATTCTTAATTGCTACTACTTAGTTACTACTAAGACTACTAACAATAGTCTGAAATAAACTTTTTCTTTTTTTAATTTAGATTTTTCTTCTCTCCATTTAACGACAACTCTCTATAACGCCATAAAATGCACAGTCCCTTCAGTGTCGTTATATAAAGTTTACACTATTTATGTCCAAAAATTCGACGACTGTTCCATAAAAAAAATAAAAATTACTTCAAGCAACAAGAGCCCACTGAAAAAAAAAAAGAATACATATCAATATAAACAGTACTTATCCATTACTAATCATCACCTGCCTTACCTTATGTTAGGGTCGGCTACCGGTCTCACAGGATGCAACTGAAACCGTAATGTTTTACATGGGGCGACTGCAAATCACACCGCCACAAACCAGTTACCTACTGAATACGATACCTGGTCATGGGTCTTTCAATAAACATATTTTTGTCATAGGAGTCACAGACAGCCCTCTGTGCAGAGCCTGCATGGGGGCGGACGAGACAGCTGCCCATGTGCTTCTGAAGCTGAACTGCCCTGAGGTCGCTTCATAAAAAATTTATTTGTGTATGTATATCAGCTGTCTGACACCCATAGTACAGGGTCTCCCTAGTTTGGGGTCAGATGGCCGTGTGTGAAAATGTCCCCACATATTATTATTATTATACAGGGCAAAATACTTCGGTAACTAAGGTAACCTGCGGGAGATCGCCAGCGACGTCAAGGCGCTGCTGGCCTTTCTTGGGGAGCTCGGGTGGATCGAATGATCTACTTCCCACATGTACGCAAAATACGCGCTTAGTCGTGGACGTTGCGGACACCGGCCCGTCATACTACTACTACTACTAAGACTGGCTGTCAGATTTTCTCGTTTCTGACTACCTACCTATAACGACTGTCAAAGATCTACAAATGACAGCCGGGACCAACGGCTTTACGCGTTTTCCGGGACACGGAGAGGCTCGGATGGAATTGATGCTCACCCATCCACGACCGTATAACCAAGTCCGTGCGACTTTCACTTATCCATTCATCATATCAGCCTATTGCCGTCCACTGCTGAACGCAGGCCTCCCCCAGAGATCGCCAACCAACCCGGTCTTGGGCACCTCGCATCCATCCGCTGCCAGCCACCTTCTTCAAATCGTCGGTTCATCATGCCGCAGGGCGTTCCACACTACGCTTGCCCATACGCGGTCTCCACTCTAGAGCGTGTCTGTTCCTCCATCTACCGTCTGTCCAGCTCCAGACTAGGCCGAACCTCTTCCACTTCACCGTGCTGATTCCACGCGCTACTTGCCCATTTTTTAACCGACTTAAAAAAAAAAGGAGGTTATCAGTTCGACCCGTATGTTTGTATGTATGTATGTATGTTTGTCCGCGATTATCTCCCTTTTGGCTGAACCGATTTTGATGCGGTTTTCAGAAAAGTATTTGTTATATTCTGGAGAAGGTTTTAGTATACAACAAACAGAAATTTATTAAGCGGTTTTTGAAAAAATCAACAAAAACCAAGAAGACGTTTTCGTTTTTCACCTTTAATTTCAACTGACTTTCAATCTCTGTTTTAACTGTGTTGCCGTTTCTTAATGGATTTGGGATATAAGGAGGCACTAAAAAGTGGAAAATAAAAACTTTTTTGAAAAAAGAGAACCGCCTTCAAAAACTAAAAAAGTGATAAATAACTTTAGCACAGGTCACACATGACTTTAGTCTAGAAAGTCGGTGTCTTTGATCTGTTTTTGGAGTTTTTGAAGGCGGTTCTCTTTTTTCAAAAAATATTTTTTAATAATAATAAAAAAAATATATATATAAATATGTATAAACTATTTTGCTGACCCTCCTATTACACATACAAGTGTCGTGAAGTAACTGTGCAGCCGTCCATTCGCTAATTAGTCGGGTTCGATTCCCGGTAGCCACTCGCACCGGCTACTTTTTACACTATATCATTTTTAACCAATAGAGATCATTATCATGCAACAATTAAAGTTAACTTTACAATTAAGCATACCATTTTTATGTTTCGTCCTTGTCTATCTTTGAGTGAGTGACAAGGATCGGACTGTAAGGGCTTGGTAGGACATTGTAAAGCATTATTAATAACTGATATGACACTATTGATGATGACATCATTTTTGAAGTACAGAGGCCAGGATATCAAGCTACAACAATCTGTCAAATTTCTTTAATAGATTTTCAACTTTTTTCCAAAAGTCTAAGATTCATATTCAATTGGGAAAATTTGACAGTTTGGTATGGCCTGATGTGGCGTCTGTATCTACATAGTTCTATTTTAATTGTCATCGCTTTTGAAGTTATGCCTGATAAAAACAAATTATTTCAATGCGGTAAAACTTGTCCTGCCGTGCAGTAATAAAAATTATACTCCTTTCAAATTATCACTAAGTACAGAAATACCGCTATCTAAACTAATTAAAGGTGAAGAGTTTGTTTGTTTGAACGCGATTATCTCCAAAACTGGTGTCCGACTCTGAAAATGAAGTATCGACCGATAGTTTAATAAGAAAAAATAAAGATACCACTTCTTTCGTTGGATGTGAAAAGATATCAATTTTATTCCGACGAACTATTAAGATGAAATTAAAGGAAAGATAGGGGATCCGCTGGATGCGAATCGCACGGGACTGGTCAATGTGGCGAGACTTGGGGGAGGCTTATGTCCAGCAGTGGACGTCTTTCGGCTGAAATGATGATGATGATGATGATAAAAAACCATTGAGAACATAATAGAGCATCATCATCTGCCTAGCCTTTTCCCAACTATATTGGGGTCGGCTTCCAGTCTAACCGGATGCAGCTGAATAGCAGTGTTTTACATGGAGCGACTGCCTATCGGACCTCCACATCCCAGTTACTGAGTAACACGATACCGCTTGGTAAGACTGGTTGTCAGACTTTCTGGTTTCTGACTACCCATAACGACTGTCAAAGATCTACAAATGACAGCCGGGACCAACGGCTTTACGTGCTTTCCGAGGCACGGAGAGAAGTCGGTATGAAAGGGATGGTCACCCATCCACAGACCGACCACGGCTAGCGTAGCTTCACCTTTGACCGATCGATCAGGGCCTGTAGACTAAATCCCTTTTCTGTTAGCGTTAACGCCAAAGGAAAATTAAATTGTATGGAGTTGACGTTTGCTTACGCGATGTCACGTGACGCAAATATGTCAACTGCATACAATTTGATTTTTCCATTGAGAAAAGGGATTTTGTCTACAGGCCCTGTACCGCTTTGACTTAGCCACGAGCTCCTCTGAGAACATATAGAGATGAGAACTTAATAGAGCTTTAAACTATAAAACATTACACACAGTTAAACCATTTGACATTGTTCGCGCAATGTTGCCAGTAAAGAAATTAAAATAATGCTAGTGTAACTTGAATACCGTTTTCCATTTAATCAACAACAGGTTCTTTATTCAAACTACTCATTCGTATAATACGATTTCTTCCTTCGTCCCTTCCTTATCTCACAGACCCTGGCCCATACTACACCTTTTAAACAAACATTCCGTAAAAAAACAAATCGCCGATCCAGTTTGTCTGAAATCGCCAGGTCGGGCGACATACACTCTTTAATTGACTCCAATTCTAAGAAAGTAATTTCACAAATTACTTTTAGCTACCGGATTTTGAGATCGACACTCGACAACGGTTGGAACCATGTCGAAGTAAAGATGTGGTAGCAAGAAGCTTCAATTGTTTTGAACATCGAAGATATCTTCGTGTATTTTTCACTGTGACAAAGTTCTTGGAGGACCGGTCAGACCGAAAAAAACGATATACATAGGTAGCTCCGCTCTCATGTTGTGGGCGGGTGAAACTTTATACTATTTGAAACATGTTTAGTTTATTAAAGTTGTCGTTAGTTTGTTAAGTACTCTATAAATTATAATGAGTACGTTTAATGAATTTTGATGGGAATAGCTTCGAGACTATTAAAACATTTCTTGTTAAGATTTTTGACGCTCACGTCGAATCGTATCTGACAATGTTATTTTTAATGTTGGCATGTTTGTTTTATTTTTTTAATTTTATGTGGCAATTAAATGATATTAATAAGTATTCTGTTACGAATAAAATACCCTGATTATTATCATTAATTATCTTTTTAATGACGCCCACATTAAACGCAGTTACTTACCTATTTTTAATTAGTTTCAAGAAACAATTGGAAAACTCGTTAAACATAAAACATGTATATGCTAAGAAAAGTTTAAGCTGGAGAAAATTAGAATGAACCTACACTCCATTTACAATAGCATTAGACAGTGAAGTTAAAAAAAAATAAGTTTAAAAACTAAAACCCGACTACATCAAAAAGTGATCTAAAAAGTACGAAACAAGAAAATATTTCACACAGAAATCAAGACATAGGTAGGTACAAAATGGTCAAGGTAAGCCATAATGGTAATGGTTGCATGCCTGTATCCCATAAGAGTGCGATCAACATGAATTATAATGGCATGCAACCACGGCTTACCTTGACCATTTTGTACCTATGTCTTGATTTCTGTGTGAAATATTTTCTTGTTTCGTACTTTTTAGATCACTTTTTGATGTAGTCGGGTTTTAGTTTTTAAACTTATTTTTTTTATTTAAACCATTTTGGAGTCACAGCTAAGTATTATATATTTAAAAGGTACTAGTGAACCCCTTTCTAATAATACTAAACACGGTATGCGTATCTTAATTTATTTGGTAATCTTTCCTTTTTTTAAACAATTTGTGACAAGTCACAACTAAATATTATATATTTGAATAGTACTAGTGAAACCCTTTCCAATGATACCAAACACGGTATGCTTGTCTTCTTTTTTTTTTTTAAATCTTGGTTTTTTTGTCCGCCAGAGGGCGCCACATTGGATTCGTTGACACGTCATATAGCCTATAACCAGCGGACAATCAAGACGCTTCTAACGATACCTCATTTGTTCAGTTCTGATAAGTGGTTTAGGAGCTATGAGCGAACAGATGAACATACATACATACATACATACATACATAGCCTGTCAAAATCATAACCCTCCTTTGGCTTTGCCGTAGTCGGGTAAAAAACGTTCTTTTTAATGCACACTTTGCAACAAAAGTAATAAATAAACATGTTAAAGTTACGATAGACACCGAATTTATTATAATCTATTTTTACAGTAGCTGTAGCGTGTATTTGTAACCATTTTAATAATTTGTCTTCTAATAATATGTGGCTTTCATTTAATTGTATAATTAATTCAAATTTAAAATTACAACGTCAATGCTAAAAACCTAATAGAAGCAGGGATGAACAATACCCGGAACGTTATTCGTTTCACTGTAATTCTACCTAATTTAAAATGTACTTAATCTTTAAAATACTTTTATTCTGTTATATTATTATACGTCCATATTTAGTACTATCTTAGATCTATTTATCAAAATTATGCTAAAATAAGTTTAATTAAAATTGTTTTAACTTATCTTTGAAATAAAATGTTTTGTATTCCTGCTTCTATGAGCCTCTTTTTTCTAATGCTATTGTAAATGGAGTATAGTTCAGTATAAAAAAGTCAAATCATAAAATTTATTTTCTTGGCGATTAAAAAGATTAGCCTTCAAAAGATAGGCTTTCAAATAGTAACAAATAAACACCTACACTTCAACATTTAATAATTTTAATAGATTGCTAACAGCTTCCGCTATCAGATTTTTATCGCAATATAACTAATATAATTTGTTAAGATATTTAAATAGATAAGAAGTCCATTAGCGATCATACTTCAAAACCCACTCTAATATCTATTAAAATGCCCATTAAATAATAAAACAAAATGACTGCTTTACTAGTAACAAGATTTAAATTCGTAAACCTCAAGAAAAGTTAATCCGTTTTTTATCACCACGATTGACATTTTAATTTCATTGTTTTATTTGTCGTGAATTTTAAGCCAGCATTTCCTCCATATTTATGACAAGAAAATTAAAAAAAAAATATATAACTTTAGAATGTTTTTGAAATGTCTCAAAACTATTTAAACCACAACATCCCCGGTATCACCAAAAAGTATCGTATAAACACTGTGAGTCCAAATTAAAATTCGTGAATTCTGTTGTGTCGAGCGAACATGGCGAATTCTGAAACAAATAAATATCTTCGTAATTAAATATAATTTGTATTAACTATGCTATCGTGGGGAAATTTATTTTCGGCTGGCAGCACGCTTTGATAAAAAGTATATTTTATTTTATAGTCTGTTGATGACCTTTGAGAAAAGTTTAATTAACGTTATTTTAGTAGTTTTATGTCTTTTGTGTACGTACAAAGGGGTACTAACATCATGTTGATAGATATTATTATAAATAAATATTAGACTAAATAAACTAACAGCAGAAAGGTGCCAGTTTACCGTTGAATATCAAGTCGATTAAGAGAGGGATTAAGATATGATGTTTTCTTAAATTTTATAGAGTAGATACTAATTACGAAATCGATGATAATAGGTATTAGATTACATAGCAACTAAGTAATATTAAGCAGAATTAAAATAATTATTTGTGTGTGTAAAAATGTGGATTGCGTGTAGGTAGGTATCTAAAAAAGCCGCCCCCTCTATGCGCGATCACATAAATTAATAAGAGACATTTAATCATTAACCATTCTAACCACGTCGCATTTCCTTATTTATTATTAAATTAATTATGGAGCCGTCATGAAAAAATATTCGCGGTTCTATTGTTTCATTAAAATGCTTCGCGAATAGCTTTTAATTAGGCGTGCCAGACGACAGACATTTTTATTAATCGTTTGCCGCGTCGTCGTCGGCCATGTTGTTTGAAGCTGTCATTATTAAATTAATTTCGTTTATTTCATTACTTTTATTTCTTTACTTATTAACTTATAATTACCTACCTTAAATGATTTGTACAAAAACGTGAGGCGTATTTACGTGAATAATTAATTTAGCACTCAGCCTTACTCAATACAATCGACCGTTGAAATATTGCTTAACTAGTTAAAAAGTGTCATCATCATATCAACCTCTATACGCCGACAGCTGGGCATAGGTCTCCCCCAAGGGGGGGTTCAGCCGTAATCGCCATGCTTAGTAGTAGTAGTAGTAGTATGACGGGCTGGTGTCCGCAACTCCACGTCTCAGCGCGTATTTTGCGTACAGGTGGGAAGTAGATCATTCGATCCACCCGAGCTCCTCGAGGAAGGCCAGCAGCGCCTTGACGTCGCTGGCGATCTCCCGCAGGTTCCCTGGCTGACCGAAGTACTTTGCCCTGTATGGAGCGACCTCAGGGCAGTTCAGAAGCACATGGGCCGCTGTCTCGTCCGCCCCCATGCAGGCTCTGCACAGAGGGCTGTCTGTTACTCCTATGACAAAAAGATGTTTATTGAAAGACCCATGGCCAGTTATGGCGGCTGTGACCACACGTAGCTGTTGTTTGGACAGTCGTAGGGCTTGCCTCGTGAAGCGGCCCTCGATAGCAGGAATTGCCTCCTTGGCCTGCCTGCACTCGCCAAGTTCGGTCCACAGTCTTTGGTGTAGATTCTTGGTATGTTTTCTTACCATGGTGCGTAGGTGACCGAAGGGGAGTGGCACTATGGGTTCCGGACCCACCGCGCTTGTACTCGACCCCCTTCTAGCGAGCTCGTCTGCAGCATCGTTACCACGCGAGCCGCTATGTCCTTTGATCCATTGAATGGTTATATCATTGAGAATACCCACCTTGTTCAGTTTTTGGTGACATTCGTATATTAGCCCGGAGTTGACCGTATAGCTGTTTAGAGCTTGTAGTACAGCCATGCTGTCCGACAGTATGCGAATTGGTTGTCCTACTACCTGCCTGTTTATTATAGCTGAGGCTGCCAGGGAGATGCCCATGCACTCGGCCTGGAACACAGTGTTGTAAGCACCTAGTGGTGTTGCTATATGTATGTTGAGGTCTTCCGAGAAAACCCCAGCCCCTGTGCCGGTGCCTGTTTTAGAACCATCCGTGAAGATCCGCAGCTCTGTGGGGCGAAGGCCCTCACACCGCCGATCCTCATACAGTTGGATTATGTATTTTTTATCAAAGATAAATTGTTTAGGTATCCTGTCGTTAATAGCCTTAATTATCGGAAACTCCTTACCAAGTTCCTCTAGTAACGCGGTGTGTTGAGTGCTACTCTTGCTCCAGAGATTTAGTGTTTTTAAGCGTAATGCTGCTGTTGTCGCTTCTTGTTGTATGAATAAGTGAAGCGGCGGCAGCCCTAACATGGCCTCCAGTGCTGCCGTCGGAGTGGTCCTCATGCAGCCCGTGATCGCCATGCAAGCCAGTCTTTGCATACGCTGAAGTTTGTTGGCAGCTGTAATTAGTTTGGTCCTCGGCCACCATACCACCGACCCATAAGCAATCATGGGGCGGATTACCGCGCTATACAGCCATAGTATTATCTTAGGGGATAGGCCCCACTTCTTACCTATCATTTTTCTGCATTGCCAAAAGGTGATGCAGGCCCTGTTTATTTTGTTGTCTAGGTGGTTGCTCCAGTTTAACTTACTGTCTAAGATGACCCCGAGGTATTTTACTTCATTGGCCAGCTGGAGCTCGGTGTTGAACAGTTTAGGCAGGCGGTAGGGTCCTAGTGCACGTTTGTGGGTGAACATGACTAGTTCGGTCTTAGTGGGATTAACCTCCATGCTTAGCCGATGCATGTTGGCGATCGCAGTAGGTGTTATAGAACTCAGAAGGACGCTGCTGCCCATCCTCTGGTCAATATCCCTCTGTCGCCTTCTACGACACCCACGGGTAGAAATGGGGTGGTGCTATTCGCGGCCGGCACCACACGGTTAAAGTGTAATAATTAACATTATACCTATTTAACAAAAAAAAAATGTCGTTAAATCAATGTTTATAATTGAGAACACCGACATGCATCCTTAACAAAAATATTAATGTATAAGTAATTTAGGATCCAACCAGAACAATGACAAAATTAAATAAAAAACATATCTTTATTTCAGGTCCAAATGAGCCCTATGTTGTTAGTCAGTTAGTAACAGATTATTTGTGATTAGTAACAGACAGAGAGAGTAGGTACTTATGTACTTCATTTTGCATGAACTTATAAGTACTTAGCTACTTTCACCCAGTGCCTTTGAAATCCGATCCAGCCTGTCCCTTTGCTGTCCTCTCCCAGCGACGCCCTAAGCCGAGGCTCGTACCCCACAGGGGGTGCCCTTAGCGTGTAGTCGCTTAGTTTGTAAGCTTTTTGCCCTGGCTGGAGGCCCTAAAAATAATAATTTTTAAGGCACCACAGGAAAGTCCGGTTAAGCAGCCGACAACCTCCTAGGTTGACCTGCGAGATGCCAATCCGAAAAAAAAAAAAAAAAAAAAAACCCAGTGCCTTTTAATAAGGTTAAACCTGTACTGGGGTAAAAATGCTAAACAAATTAGGCAGTTTTATCTAATTTTTAATGGTTTATAGGCCAGTTGTTTCACCACAAAGGTATGCAATGTAAGGATGAGGTACCAGAGTTTCATCATCATTAAATCAAGCTTCAAGAATTCCACTTGTCAATCCACTCACGTCCAATAAATCTCGACAATGAGTAAAATCATCTTATGTATCGCGTAGACAGGAACACGTCGACTTTTTCCCTTAAAGAATGTTAATATAAATACTCCAGAGACAATCTGCTAATGATTCTCGTTATATCTTTGAACAAATACTTTTTGCGTCGACTCTCTGGCTGCAGACGCCACTGAGGAACTTCAAGACTCCATAGACAATTAAAAACATATAGAGGAAGTTCTTAATGATCTATTGTGATTTGTGGGACTCATTGAAATATAGTTCGGATAGTACCTAATTGTGTGAATTATATTTTCTTGTTTTCATTTTCGTATTTGAGTAGTTTCGATTGATTTTTGCCGACGATGTATAAGATCATACACTGAGATCCAAGAGTCATCAGACTTAGGTGATCTTATGATAATTGAAATTTTGGAAATAAGTAGATTATTTTATTATAATATTATTTTTATTATATTACTAGCTGACCCGACAGACGTTGTCCTGTCGCTATCTACCTACTTACCTGCTCTACTACCCTACACCTACCCTACCTACACCTACCCTACCTACACCTACCCTACACCTACCCTACACCTACCCTACACCTACCCTACACCTACCCTACACCTACCCTACACCTACCCTACACCTACCCTACACCTACCCTACACCTACCCTACACCTACCCTACACCTACCCTACACCTACCCTACACCTACCCTACACCTACCCTACACCTACCCTACACCTACCCTACACCTACCCTACACCTACCCTACACCTACCCTACACCTACCCTACACCTACCCTACACCTACCCTACACCTACCCTACACCTACCCTACACCTACCCTACACCTACCCTACACCTACCCTACACCTACCCTACACCTACCCTACACCTACCCTACACCTACCCTACACCTACCCTACACCTACCCTACACCTACCCTACACCTACCCTACACCTACCCTACACCTACCCTACACCTACCCTACACCTACCCTACACCTACCCTACACCTACCCTACACCTACCCTACACCTACCCTACACCTACCCTACACCTACCCTACACCTACCCTACACCTACCCTACACCTACCCTACACCTACCCTACACCTACCCTACACCTACCCTACACCTACCCTACACCTACCCTACACCTACCCTACACCTACCCTACACCTACCCTACACCTACCCTACACCTACCCTACACCTACCCTACACCTACCCTACACCTACCCTACACCTACCCTACACCTACCCTACACCTACCCTACACCTACCCTACACCTACCCTACACCTACCCTACACCTACCCTACACCTACCCTACACCTACCCTACACCTACCCTACACCTACCCTACACCTACCCTACACCTACCCTACACCTACCCTACACCTACCCTACACCTACCCTACACCTACCCTACACCTACCCTACACCTACCCTACACCTACCCTACACCTACCCTACACCTACCCTACACCTACCCTACACCTACCCTACACCTACCCTACACCTACCCTACACCTACCCTACACCTACCCTACACCTACCCTACACCTACCCTACACCTACCCTACACCTACCCTACACCTACCCTACACCTACCCTACACCTACCCTACCCTGTGTAATTTTTTATTTACAAAAAATAAATTTCTGAACGCACACATGTCTTCAGAAAAAAATAAAGTTGTGGCTTAAAGGTCTCAGCAACCAGGCCATAATCTCCAAAAAAAAAAAAATTGTTGTTACACTATTTGACAGGATTGGACAACAAATGTTTGACATGTAATAAACAAATCAGCATCTATTGAAATGATTAAGTATTCATTACACATATCGAGTTTTCATTGTTTTTAAGATGTATTCTGCTATTCGGGACGGAAACAAATCCAACAAATCAAAAACCATGGCAATCGGTCCAGCCGTTCTCGAGTTATAAGTGTTGTAACAAACACGACTTTCTTTTATATATATAGATTGATAGGTAGGGTAGGTATAGGTGTATAGCCATTAAATAATAAACTCTATGAGAGAACACTCAGCAATCTTCTAGAATAAGTTCAAATCGTAGATTTGTATTGTTTTAATACGGCATAATGGAGTTCTTAGCCTGATCTTGTCACGGGCACATGTAAAAGTATCTTGATTATAAACTAGTTCCAAGTATAAGTGGTTTGATTCTGAGTAGATATAGAATAAACCTCTTACATCACGCCACAACCCGGTACCAGTAAGAAGCCCTGCAGTTGGACTTCTTACAGTAGGTAGTTCGGTAGGGTAGACAGATAGGGACAGGTCAACGTCTGTCGGGTCAGCTAGTTGTTAATATAAGATAATGAATGTCGGTTATCGCAGATGCAGACAAAGTCGCAGATTAATAATTTGCCTAAGTCCTTCCCCAGGGATTAAGGTATTTTCATACCAAATTAAATCAAAATCGGTTCAGCCGTAACAGACAGAGTTACTTTCGCATTTATAATATTAGTATGGAAGTGATATGGATATTAGTGTGGAAGTATGGATGGATTATAAAACTGAAGAGTTAGTTTGCTTTTTGTTAGAACGCGGTAATCTCCAAAACTACTGATTCGTTTCAGAAGCTACGCTATCCTTGAGTACAATAGGGTATTTATATTTTATTGACAAAAAAATATAGGGATCTTAGAAGCAAGGGCGTCGCAAAGAGGAGCAGTTGCCCCCCCAAACTTCAATTGCCTTTGACAGTATTTAAAATTAATACTTTCCCTATCCACCGTATTTCAACTTGTTTAATTGCCCTAGGCCACAGAATACTTAATAGTACTCTAGGCCATCAGCTGGCGAGTAATGGCGACGCTCTTGCTTAGAAGTACATTTTCGGGTGAAGTGGTGGTCAAAAGCTACTTTTTATATAAAACCAATCGTCATACCAAGAACGTTAGCGAGTAATGTAGGTATCTTTTGTTGTACCTGTTACATATACAGTACCTTTTTTTTACATAGATATTTTTGAAATTTGATCCAGCATTGAACCTAGCAAACGACAACAACATCATCTCCCCACCATTTTCCCAACTATGTTGGAGTCGGCTACCAGTCTAACTGGATGCAGCTGAATACCGGTGTTTTACTTGGAGCGACTGCCTTTCTGGCCTCCACAGCCCAGTTACTGGGTAACACGATACGCCACTGTAAGATGGTGTGGTTGTCAGAATTTCTGCCTTCTGACTACACATAACAACTGCCAAAGATCTACGAATGACAGCCGGGACCAACGACAACGGTTTGACGTGCTTTCCGAGACACGGGGGAACTCGGAATGAAATGGATGGTCAGTATGGTCACTCCTCCCAAGCGCGGATCCACCGTTGTAGGCAAGGTGGGCATGCCCACAACCCTAATTTTCACGAAAAAGAAACGCTAGGTTCAATGTGTAATTCTAGGTTATACCTCTCGAGTATCCACAGTGAAGCGGTGCCCACAAGGTGGAGTCCTGTCACCACTTCTATGGCCCCTGCAGTGGACGAACTCTTGCATAAATGGGCAGAATTTCACATTGATGCGCAAAGTTATGCGGGGATGACTTGGTAATCATTATGAGGGCTTCTGCCAATCTACTATCTCAAATAGAATGCAAGACGGTCTTAGCATCGTCAGTCACTGGTATAACAGAAGTGGCCTCTCTGTCAATGCTGACAAAACTGCTATTACTACACTACTACTGCTGCTATACCTTTCACGGAAAAACGGCGTTTGGACAAACTGGTAATGCTAAAGCTGAATGGGAAAAAAATTTTACGCGTAGGTTAAATATTTGCGCGTAATCGACCAAAAACTGACGTGCAATCTACATATAGACAATGTGTTAAAAAGGCCAAGTTGGCAATTAGTATACTGGGCGAATGATGAGCAGAAACTGGGGTATCAATCCCAAAAACACACTGTGGATGTATACAGCTATTGTGCGTCCGAAACGTACGTAACAGTAGTGTGGCACGCCAAAGCGACTACCACTATGAAAAAACTAGACAGTCTTCAGAGAACTGTTAATCTAATGGCTGCAGGAGCTATGTCAACATGTCCCGGGATGGCACTAAATGACCTGCCTGGACTACCGCCGCATGTATTTATACATAAGGAGGCGAAAGCTAGCATCAACAGGGCCAAGATCCAGGGCAGCAGTTGCTGGCTCTCGCAGAAAATTAGGACTTTACAGGACTCAATACTGGAAATGCCGGTTCTCGGAATGACAACTGATGCCATGCTACGGCGGCAAGTATTTGAGAAGCAATATTCCGTGAAAATTTCTTCAAGGACTGGACCAAAAGTCAGCCACCTCAGGAGGCAGGCTGCCTGATCTGGTACACGGACGGTTTTGAAATAGGATCCAAAGTAAGTTGTGGGATAAGTGGAGTACGGCCGAGGTTTAGCTTTTAGAAGTTTTAAAAGTGTAAACCTGGGGCAGTACGCCTCCATTTTCCAAGCAGAGGTATACGCCATCCTAGAATGTGCGGACGTAACTCTATATATAGCGTAATGTATACATTAATTTAGATAGCCAAGCTGCTCTACTAGCGCTGGACTCGAATACAATCTCATCGAAATTGGTAGCGGAATGCACTTCCAAATTAAACTCTAGGCAATAAGAATAAAGTAGTTTTAAGATAGCTGCCCGGGCATGCAGGCATCATTGGCATTGGCATTGAACGTGCCAATGAGTTTGCAAGAGCGGGAGTGCTCAGCACGCAGCAGGGACCTGAACCCTTCTGTAGCATACCAAAAACCCTAGCTCAGAGCACCCTGATTAAAACATGCTTCGAAACTTCCATAAAGTTATGGGAGGAGTCGCCGGGCATGTTACGCTTGAAAGCACTTATCAAAACCTACGGCTTGGTAACCAAGTCCTAGCATTTAGTAGGAACAACTTGCGCATTGTGGCAAGAGCCACTACAGGACACTGCTGCTTAAACAAGCATACGTTCAACCTAGGGCTAAGTGATACGCGAACCTGCAGACGCTGTAAGGAGGCTGATAAAACGCCACTTTATCATCTGGGGGAATACGGAGCACCAATTCACAAGCGCAGTAATCATCTGGGCAAACACTTGTTAAGCCCGAATAAAATAATGGAGATTGCCCCAAAGCAGATCCAGCAGTACATCACAGTTGCAGGGTTCTGTGGGTCTCGGCGATCTTTTACCAAAACCAGCGGTGATCACAATAGATCAGCCCTGGTCAAAGTTATACCATAGCCGCATAAAGTTAATAAACGTTTAAAAAAATATACGTCTCGAGTGTAGAGCGGTATCACCGCATAGGTTCATAAGCAGGGGAGGTTTGACCGTTAACATTTTTCACCCGACCGCCTTTGTAATTATTGTGAACTAATTGTTAATTTACTACTGTTACCGCCCCACAGCTTTGCCCGCCGCAGGTACACTGTGTCTTGACCGGATAGACATACAATTTGTAAACGTCTCCTTTATAGGGATGCGATGATTACCGTGAGTCCATAGTCCGACTCGCACTTTGCCGAATTTTAAGCAACAAAAAAGTTGCCCTCAAAAAAGTCTGTGGTAACCTCAACCGTTTTTGAGGGATAGATCCGCGCCTGACTCCTCCTTCTTCTTATAACGACATATTCTTATATTTACCTAACCACAAAATTCTAGCCTGTAAACTGACGTAAGTCTGGCGACTATATGGGATCTTGGTCCATAAATTATGCAAAAGGAATAACAAATGGTATGTTTTCTCTTGTTATGGTGGTTAATTAGACAGGTATTATGATTTTCCTCATTAGAAAGGTAATTGTAAGTAGCGCCTATGAAAAAGGCGAGTGTTGACATTGCTTGTAAGTTTTTGTGGCCACCACGTAGAGGGAATGAAGCTGAGTCACGGTAAAAACAATATGAGGCGCAAACCTTTAAGAAACATTTTGACAGCTGTGCTTAGCGACTTTTTTGAAAAGTTTCAGCTACTTTGACGACACGGTTGGCGCAGTGGCTGAGCGATTGACTGCTGCGCAGCGTGTTGCGGGTTCGATTCCCGCCCAGGGTAAATATTTGTGTGATGAGCACTTGCAGTTTGCCTTGTGTCTGGGTATTGTTTATCTATATATGTAGGTAAAAAAAATGTATTTGTGTATGTATATAAGCTGTCTGACACCAACAGTACAGGGTGTGCCTAGTTTGGGGTCTGATGGCCGTGTGTGAAATGTCCCCACATATTATTATTATTACTTTTCCGCTACATAATTGGGTAATAGACACTGGCGCCGATTCTCTCGTTTACAAACTAAACTAAAATTAGACAATTGGCATCTCTTACTGCCAGTCAGCTGAAGAAAAGGACGGCGACAGACAAGAACTAAAGTTAGAAAGTCAAAGTCAAAGCATTTATATCAATTAAACCATTTGCAGGCACTTTTGAATAGTCAAAGAGTCGGTTAGTTAGTCAGAAAGTTGAAGCTAGTTGCTCGTTCCAAAACGTAGGGAAGGTCTCTATGGAGAAGAACGAGCAAGAAACTCCACGGACACTCTTTTCAATCAAGCTTTTACAAAATCCTGCTTACATTATTCTTGTTGCTTCTATATGTGAAAACAATGTAAGTGAAGAGAAATCCAAAACATTAAAATTAAAAATAAATTAATATAAAAGATTAGTTATACATATTATCAAATTAGTTTTTTTTTTAACTTCGCCGTGCTAATAATCAATACGTTCTAACATGATAACTATAGTGAAATGAACATTTTAGATCAACTTAAATTGACAGCTCTTATTTAGATTCTGTCTCTTTCTTGCTTTATTGGAGAGAAAGAGAAAAATATAGCTTATAATAAGTTTAGGGCGTGCACCACAAAATTGGCACCATTATATAGACACAATTTCTCTTGAAAATATTTCAATTTTAGTCCTGAAAACCCGATTCATTTTTGATTAACTTCAATATACTATTTTCTTATTTGCTTTGCAATCAATAAAGGCTTATGTTTAACGAACCTCCAGATCTACTAAATGATCGCCAATAATAGTAAATAAAATAAAACCAAAAATAGTAAATGGTCACCAAAATGGTGTTTCCTAAAGTATTGTAGAAATGTATGAGTTTGACTGTAAAAAGCGAATTGATTCTGGCAGGTAGGGGGTCACAGTTCTAACCTAACCTAACCATGTCGGATCCGCCCCAGGGGGGTCAAAAAGATTTTGGTTATTTTGCACACTAAGATTTGGTGACCATTTACTACATTTGGTATAATTTACTATATTTTTTTGGTGATCATTATATTTATACCCATCAATAAATAGTTTGCAATTGAGTCGACAAATAAGTGACGTCACATTTTACTTAACCCATCTATTGTCATACAAAATCTATGGGGAACTTGCATTTTAACAACATGTAAAAAGTATGTACATAATTTGAGACAAATTCTAAGGGCGGGTTGCTTCAGCTATACTTTACTGACGGGTAATAGTCAAAAATGGCGCTAACTATCGTCAGAACCAAAAAATGGGTTGTTTCACAAAATGGTGGCCTTAACGTACGTTAAAAAGTTACTATTACTATAACCGATGCTTCATCCACCAGTCAACGTAATTTTGTGTTGTCAAACAAATACGGCAAACATCAAAATAATATGTACAGAGGCCAGCAAATCAAGCTACTACAATCTGTCAAATTTCTTTGATAGATTTTCAACTTTATTACAAAAGCATAAGGCCCATATTTAATCAGGAAAATTGGACAGTTAGGTATGACTTGATGTGCTGGCGTCTGTACTTTGTTTTCGAATAACTTTGACTGACGGATTGTTTTGTCATGAAACAACCCGTTACATTTATCGAACGGTTAACATTTCACGTCATAATAATTTTTAACCGTCCGTATGTAACGTTAACCAACTGTTTGAAACAACCCGCCTTAAATGTTACATTTTTTAACCGACTTCAAAAAGGAGGAGGTTCACAATTCAGTTGGTTTTTTTTTTATGTATGTACATCGATTACTCTGAGATTTATGATCCGATTTACGTGATTCTTCTTTAGTTTGATGCGGAATAGTTGCCATTTGGTCCCACAAAAATTTAACATTGTTTGGCCCAGTACTTTTCATTTTATGAACATTTTTTTATTTTTAATGTATTTATTTTAATGTTTGACCACGCATAACCTTTTTCAGAGTAGTCTGATTTCGATGATTCTTTTTTAAATTGATAGAGTATACCTCAAATTTGGTCCCAAAAAAATTTTAAGAAAATATTCCACCCCTAAGGGTTAAAAATTAAGGGATGACAGATTTTTTTTGGTGTCGCCGTTTCGTAATTAATTTCTATGATAGAAGTAGGCACTGAAAAGCGAAAAAAAAATTTATAACTAAAAAGACAACCGCCTTCATAAAGTAAAAAATAACTTTCAATTCGCAAGTCGGCGGCTTTGGTTTTGCTTGTTGTTTTGTATTGCCACTGACTTGCGAATTGAAAGTTATTTTTTACTTTTTGAAGGCGGTTGTCTTTTTTGTTTTTTTTTTTTCAAATTACATAATATTGTCTTAAAACATCTATGGGGAAATCGCATTTTGATGGGATAAAAGTGTATGTCTAATAGGCAAGTAAGTACCTAATTTATGACAAATTATATCTGTTACATTTTTATTTAGTTACGTATTAACATCGCGTAGTTATATGATTGTCATCAAGTAAAATTTGAGACAAAAGAAGCCGATCGGTCAAACATTGCGCCAACCGCGGCACTGTTGGCGCAATGGCTGATCAATTGACTGGTGCGCTGCGTGTCGCGAGTTCAGTTCCCGCACAGAACAAATATTTGTTTCCAGTTATTGTTTAGAGTCTGGTCGTTTGTGTATGTGAGTTTAAAGGTTTGTAACCGCACCCATGATACACAAGGAAAAATAGCTATTTGGGAAAATTAAAAAAAAATAGAAATTGAGTAGAGAATTTTATGCACAACCTGCGCTAAATCACGCTATTTTTTACTTCATATAAACAATTACATTCATTCATCTTCAAAACATTCGTGTCAAAATCCGCCAGACAGAGTGGCGGGAACCGAAGCGTGTCTAGACAAAAATTAATAACATTCTTCTATGAACGCCTCCCGGCGCAACCCGCAGAGTCATTATTGTTCATTCATTCATGATCGAAACTAAACTTATTGGGGTGTACGGCGACTTACTCGTTTTGATAGTAATTGTAACTTGTTGCTTCGGTGGTGAAAATATTTTACTAGAAAAAATATCTACTTAATGGGAATAAATAAATAAATAAATAAATAAATATCTTGGGACAACTCACACACAGTCATCTGGTCCAAAGCTAAGCAGAGCTTGTGTTATGGTAACCAGACAACTGATATACATACTTATATAATTTATAAATACATACATATTATAGTAAGTAGTACCCATTTACTTTCTTTTGTAAATGATGTTCAAAACTGCCTTTCAATAGTCTCATTGAAATAAATGATTTACTTTAGATGCAGTTTCATGAAATATTTTTAGAATATTCTGTAAATGTTCAGGTAGGTACTGTCCGATTCTGTAAGTGTTCAAATAACTGCTTATAGCTGCAGTTTAATAATTTTTTTTTTTTTTACGGCTGTGTGTTCCTCCCAGAGAAAATGGGAAAACTATTTTAATAAAAAATGACACACACACTTATACTGCTTTCGGTGTGTAATTATTTTATATGTATATAAGTGTGTATGTGAGTGTGTAATTTTTTAACCATAATTTTTATGTTTACGTAAGTTTTTGCAGACGAAGTCGCGAGTAAAAGCTAGTCTAATCTAAAAACCAGACAAGTGCGAGTCGGACTCGCCCACCGAGGGTTCCGTACATATTTGTAGGTACATATCCATACTTCTATACTAATCCGTACTTTAATCGACTTAATATTATAAATGCGTTTTTTGCGACATAAACGGCCGTATCTTTTTTTCACGTTAACATAGAGAGTTTATTTTTTTACAGCATCAATGGATCGTAGACTTGAGTATATGGTTTTTATTTCAACTCGATACCTAGACGCGTTCCCGAGATAAAGGGTCTTGATAGACAGACAGACAGATAGACAGACAGACGGACAACAAAGTGATCCTATAAGGGTTCCGTTTTTTCCTTTTGAGGTACGGAACCCTAAAAACAAAAACAATTTCAGAAAAATCTCATCATCGAATTATTAATAACACAAACATTTAGGAAAAAACCAATATATTTTTATTAAACAGGACAATACATTTTGAACAGTGGAGCTTATAGTGGTTTTTTTAAACTCCTTAAAAAAACTTTATAAAATGAACTTTTATCCGGATATAAAACCTTTTTGATATTTTTCAAATAGGTGTCTAATCGTTTTATGGCCAAGCTTCACTCACTGTCCCAATTGATGGTTATCAGCGGCAATTCATTCTTCCACCACTGCAGCTGACATAGCGGTCGTATCCATGAGATCGGCAGCACGTGTCCTTCTCAGCATCAATACGGTCACACACCTGGTCACATGGTTGCACACGAGCAGCATCGATGCCGATGGTACAAAGCATCATGGCGAAGGCAATGAGCAAGAGAACAAAAGTTGTCTTAATGGCTGCCATTTTGATTTGAGTTAGTTGATATATCGACAAACGATTGTAAGCACTTGAAGATTTGTAGTGAAGCTTGAGACAGTTGGCTCCATATTTATACGACCAATCTAATTGGATATGAGTATGTACGTGTAGGTATGTAGATACAAGTAGGTATAATTACAGATCGGATCGTACCGGTTTATTGTTGTGTGAACAGGATAATTTGGTTCTTAACCCTGGTAGGCTTATCTAATTTTTCTGCGGTAGGCCTTTCCTTAGTCTCTTCGAATGTTAGCAGCAGATCATAGTGGTATTTAGTGAATTTTTGGAAGTTATATTGATATGGCGTTTCTACCGCTAGCCCAGAAATAAAAATAGCATACTACTTTTATAAATGCAAAGTTTACGAGTATAAATTAATATTTTTTAGTCTATCACGTTTGGCTGAACGGAATCAGCCAAAATTGATCTAATTCAACAGATACCATATTTTTTATACTATTTTAAATTTCCGTGGGATTATCTAAGACTTGGGTTCAATTCTGAAGTCGTGATGACGAGCAAGTACCAATGTGGCTTCAATTCATGTGTACTTTCTAAGGTTATCCTGATATCACGGACATTGATGAAATATAACATCGTGAAGAAACCTGGACTTATAATTAATATAAGTCTGAAATCGCCAATCCGCCTTGAGCGCACGTGGTGATCAATGCTCGTGCCTTCTCTAAACGAGAAGAGGCCTTTGCCCTGAAGTGGCACAATTATTGCATTCAATGTTAGTCAAAACGACATATAGTTAGCCGTCTAGGGTTAACCTATAAACCAGATCGCTTCCTTATTAGTCATTCGGACTTCATATCATGATATACCATCGGTAGATTAATGTATTTATTTTATAGTACATAATACTTATTCGTAAAGGAAAATGAGAAGGAAAATATTACAAATTGTAATCATAGATAATTATAACCAATATTTATCCTGTTGTTTGTCATTAGATATCTTAGACCTATGTTCTCAGTGGGATAATCCAGATCGCATTTTTGCAGGGACAGTATTTCAAAACTTTAGCGGAGATCACTATAGCTTTCGGCTGCCTCATAGGGTCGCACGCATGCGTTACTGCTGAATTGGTGTTATTTGGGTTTTTAGACTTGTACCCGACTAAACGGCTCGCCTTCTAATATGTCGGACCTCTGTCTACCCAGTCCAAAAATACAGCTGTTGTGATATCATTATTTTGATTTTATAATTAACGACTTAACTACAATAGTACCTACGGTTCAAAATCAACAAGCAAGTATCACTAACAAATTCATGGCAATTTACAATGAATACCTACCGGTTATTTATTAATAAATGTTTATTTATGTAGATACATAAAGGTAATATGCTTTATACATTGCTAGGTAACTAGGTAAGCTCTATTATTGCGACGCATACCATTATAAAACATAATCCACCTTTGTATATAAACTGAAGCTCGTGGATAAGTAAAAGCCGTACGGATCGACCGGTCATCATGGTTAAGCAACGCTTGCTGAACGAAACGGCGACTGACAGTAACAGTGACACTAACAGCCGCCGTTTCGCAGTTCTACTGAAATTGCTTCGTTTTATGGGAAATAATACCACAAATAATGATTATTTTTTCCACACACTTGTCACATCACTTGTCTGAAAATATTATAGATCCGTTAACGTCGCTTGTCACTTTCTTTTTATTATAAACACAAAATGGGCATCGAGATGAAACGAAAATGTATTATTTTAGTTAGTACAGGGTCTCTCTAGTTTGGGGTCAGATGGCCGTGTGTGAAAATGTCCCCACATATTATTATTATTATTATTTTCATTTCGTAATATTTTCAATGTGCGGGGTTTTAAAAATATGCTGAGTATATCAATCTACTCCTGGTAATGTATTCTTCTCATTGGAAAATATTTTACCCTATATTTTTTTTTTTTCATACAGATGAATGTATGGATCTCGCCATGATTCTTTCGACGCGCACCCAAACTGTATTGTTATTATTAATTTCCTTAAAATTCGCAACACCACCCGCAATAATAATTATCAAGTATTAATATTTTAATCGGAAAAATAAACATCGTGCCAAAAGATCAAGACTATTTGAACCAACTCGCGAAACTACTACAATTCGCAATATTTTTAATTTTTTATCAATATGCCTTATGTATGGTAATGGTCCTTAAGAGTACATTTTTTTCTAACATACGTGCAATAAAACCCATGTTTTGACGACGACTGCCCACAGAGTTAGTTATAAAGCGATTTCGATTTTGAATTATTGCCTGTAATGACGAATTTGATCTTTTAAACGGGTGACATTTTAAATAATTGTGCTACATTTTGCAATTCACAAGTGTCGTAAGAAAAGGAACTATGCACCAATCAGAAAGGAACGTTACAAAAAATGTCACAGTTTTCTGTTGGTAGTATTGGAATTTCTTGACATTTCTCCACATTGTCCCAGTGCCAGCAACTGGGGCGAGTGACGCGGCATCTCATCGATTTTATTGGATACAATTGACGGGCCTTTGTTTGCAAATATGCACTTTAGTGTTACTTTTCTTTGACTTTTATAAACAATTATCGATAAATAATGGCGCAGCTTTATTTCTTTTAACGATATGATATATTCCATTTCCACCACAATAAAGCAAAAAAGAAAATGGAAAAATTATAAAGCTGTCTTGCTTGTCTGTGCTTTGTTTCAATAAATATTCTCATAAAGCGACTCTTATTAAAGAACAACAATATCCTTTGAATTATTTGAAAGTAAAATTCCTTCCCATGGTCATTTGCATAACATTAATGATGTTTTCATTCGAGTTCATTCTGAATATCGATGGGGACGTTTTTTCTGCGAGCGTATGCAAAGCAGCACATTTGCATCCTCCGAAACCACATTCGGCCTAATTTGGATGCGTCCGCTATCTCCGCCGAAATCGTTAAAATGCACGCACGGTAGCGAGAACGGTTCAAAACACAAAACAATAAATAAATAACGAGAACAATAAATATAATTAAAAACGACAAAAAGCGTCCGTTCGCATGACGCGGGTACAAACGGGTGCGCGCTCTCGACGACTCTATATTAACGATACGAATTCAACCTAAATTCCATGAACGAAATTCTGCTTTATCGAATACTGTTACGATTCGATTTACAATGCTGAAAATCGATATCCGTTCAACATTTTGTCACCGGCACGTCACGTTTCCGAACGCTCCTCATTAGAGATTTTTATTTTTAAATAGTCGCAGTAGGGTCGAGTATCCTGTGGATCCTGTTAGGAGTTTTTTAAAACTTGAAAATGGAATTTAAACGAGATGACGTTTCTTTATTGGGTTCGATTCCGTGGAAGCGATTCTAGACGCGTTTGTCCTTTAATTGGTGCCAATAGAGATGAGATTCGTTTAGATCGGATGAATTTGACAGATATCCGAAGTGTGTCCGTAAGTTTTGTCTATGACAGGTCGGAAGCCATAGGTCCTAATAAGGTCCGAGATTGAGGAGTAATGGATTTTCAGAGTTGTCGCGCTGTCTCAAATTTATTGCACCAATTAGTAGAGTCCACGTGAAGGAGTTTATCATGGGTTTCGATCTCGCTCTATTTGGGAGGTAACGGTCGATAATGGTCGAATTTCGGGGAACGGTCCTTTGATTTTTTCCTCAACTATGGAAGACATTTTCGGAAGCGAGAATGTAACAAGTTAATTGGGTAAAAATATTCCGAGGACGACACATGGTGGGTGCTTATAAAGATCATTACGACCACAGATTAATTAGGAAGCTACCGGGGTTTAGATGTTATAACCGGAATACGAGATAACTAAGTATTACTGTGTAAGCAATTACTACGTATCTTAGTATTACGATAGTGTTTCTAGAATTGTGGTTTAGAGCTTCAAAAGAGTTTAGGATAGCTATTGAGTTGAGTCGTTTACCATTTACGTAGAAATTAAAGTTATAATTAAACGATTACGCAGCATTAAGAAGCCTATGTTAATCAGCGTTTCTAATAAAGATTGTGTATTGTTGTAAACACAGGTTCATTCACTCAAGATAGTCTACCTGTATATAGTACTATAGATAGATACAAAAAATTGATAAAGAAATAAACTAGGTCGTCATTCATATACATACATGTAGGTGTAGGTAGTGACATAATTATGTTATAGGCATTATAATTATGATCTATCGTTAGAGGTCAGTCTTGTTGTGATTGAGGTTATGTTGCAATAACGACCAGGAAAATTGAATAGATTGCTATATACTTAGGTACCAATTTAGTTCCACTTAGCTACAGATTTTAATATGGCTATAGTGTTGTTGTAATAATATGAGTGTGGTAGTATGTGTGTCTATGTATGTACAGTCAGCAAAAGAAATAGGTATGCAGGTCATCGGAAATGGTTGAAGTTTGCTTAGAAACCGATGGATGTTTTCGAATGAAACTAATTTAATCATTGAAATGTTTATTCTCTATGTTTATAAACTTTAACTATATCTGACAACCCTGCATACCTACCTATCTCTTTTGCTGACTGTACATAACTTAGCTGTAATTTCTTAACTTTTAATACTTTATACATACCATAATATAGTGATTTTTATACAAGGTACATCAAATTCGCGTAACATATCATTATTGTAAATGCAAATATTGTAAACATTATTTTTTTAAAAGAGTGTGTATGGAGTTCCTTGCCCATTCTTCTCCATACGAAACTACCTTTGGAATGGGAAACTAGATTAAAATTTTATAATATCACGTTCAAAAGTGCCTTTTATTGGTCAAATTGAAATAGATGATTTGACTTTGACTTTTTGACTTTATTATATGACTAACTTTTGCCCAGGACGTCATCCGTGGAAAATTTTGTTACGGAACAATTTTTTTATAAGTAGTAAAATATAGGTACTTAGCCTATAGTTCTCAGGGCTGTAGCTTCTTATCATCTTAATTTTTAAAATCAGTATGACTATTCTGTTACAATCTCCCTCGATGAACACCTAGGTGAAGTGAGCTGTCATCCGTCGCGAAGCTAGAGATTAACAAAGCAGACGGACGGATGACAGCTCACTTCACCTTGGGGTTTACTGAGGGAAATTGTAACAGAATATAGACATACTGTATGACTATTCTGTTACAATCTCCCTCGGTGAACACCCAGGTGAAGTGAGCTGTCATCTGTCACAATGCTAAGGATTTACAAAGCACTACAATCGGATGACAGCTCACTTCACCTAGATGTTCACCGAGGGAGATTGTAACAGAACAGTTTTTTCGGAGATTACCGCGTTGAAACAAAAAAAGCGGCCAAGTGCGAGTCGGACTCGCCCATGAAGGGTTCCGTAGCAGCAAGTAACATAATAATATACAAGTTTTTTTATTTTTATATATTTGAGTTGATCGAATGAAAAGTAAATTGCAGTTTACGATGTATGACATATTAAAAAAAAACTACTTACTAGATTTCGTTCAAACCAATTTTCGGTGGAAGTTTACATGGTAATTTACATCATATATTTTTTTTAGTTTTATCATTCTCTTATTTGAGAAGTGACAGGGGGGGGACACACATTTTACCATTTTGGAAGTGTTTCTCGCGCAAACTAATCAGTTTAGAAAAAAATGATATTAGAAACCTCAATATCATTTTTGAAGACCTATCTATAGATACCTCACACGTATGGGTGTGATGAAAAAAAAATTTTGAGTTTCAGTTCTAAGTATGGGGAACCCCCAAAATTTATTGTTTTGAAGACCTATCTATAGATACCACACACGTATGGGTGTGATGAAAAAAAAATTTTGAGTTTCAGTTCTAAGTATGGGGAACCCCCAAAATTTATTGTTTTTTTTTCTATTTTTGTGTGAAAATCTTAATGCGGTTCACAGAATACATCTACTTACCAAGTTTCAACAGTATAGTTCTTATAGTTTCGGAAAAAAGTGGCTGTGACATACGGACGGACAGACAGACATGACGAATATAAAAGGGTTTCGTTTTTTGCCATTTGGCTACGGAACTCTAAAAACAAGCTCTTCAGATTATAGGAAGAGATTAGAAATAAATCCGATAATTCGTCATTGGTGCCAACTCTATTGTGCACAACCTAAACTTATTTTTACCTACTTCAAAAAGAAAGGAGGTTCTCAGTTCGACCCGTATGTTTGTATGTATGTATGTTTGTCCGCGATTATCTTCCGTTTGGCTGAACCGATTTTGATGCGGTTTTCAGTAAAGTGTTTGCTACATTCTAGAGAAGGTTTTAGCATACAACAAATATAAATGTATTCAGCGCTTTTAGAAAAAATCAACAAAAACCGAAAAAAAATACATTGAAGACCTTTTCGTTTCTTCCATCTTTGGAGAACTTTCAATCTCTGTTTTAACTGTGTTGACGTTTCTTAATGGATGTAGGCGTAAGAGGCATTAAAAAGTGGAAAATAAAAACCTTTTACAAAAAAGAGAGCCGCCTTCAAAAACGGTCGGTGGCTTTGTTCTGTTTGTTGTTTTGTATTGCCACCGACTTCCGAAACTAAAATCATGTGTGTTCTGTGCTAAAGTTATTTATCACTTTTTAGTTTTTGAAGGCGTTTCTCTTTTTTGTAAATAGTTTTTAAGCTATTTATATCTTACTCTCTTAGTCGTTATAACGAATTGAAGATAAAACCCAAGTACATAAAAACGTTGCTTAAACTTCATACGCTTAAATGCGAGGGGGTTTCTTCTTCATTTTCTTGCATAGTTGGTACTTATGCTGTTCTATTGTTTGTCCATCGATCACCTATATACTAGTGCAATAACATTATTTGCTTGTTTTATGTATTCAACCGAGTTCATAAAGAAGGAGGTTCTCAATTCGCTTGTATGTTTTTTTTATTTTTGTATGTTTGTTACGCGATTTCTACGGCAAATGTAAATACATTTTGAAAATTCTGTTTTTAATGGATAAGGTATGCCTAAGGGGTGGTTCCACACAAAATTTATCGAAATTGACACGGCAGTTTTTGTAAAAATCAACAAAAACCCAATAAAAATACATAAGTAGACGACGTTCTGATTTCTTCAATCTTTGGAGTACTTTCAATCTCTGTTTTAACTGTGTTGCCGTGTGTTGCCGATTGTCGATTTCGATAAGAAGGAGGTACTAAAAAGCGGAAAATAAAAGCTTTTTTACAAAAAACACAACGTTTTATTTTTCATATTATGTTTTTGAAGGCGGTTGTCTTTTTTAAAACAGCTTTTCTACTTAAGTAATACTGGCAACTCTGTATAGGTAACGTTGTGCGGTTGGCCCCACCTATGAAAGTATGAACGAATGAATGAAAAAAAGGTTCCAAATATAAACTTCATTATTTGACAAAAATTCATCATCACACTCAGAAATCCCACGGGATAATAAAATGAAGACGTTATAGATTAACTTCGTACAATACAGAATGAAGGCAGTCCACTTAATGGTCAGTTTTTTGCGTTACATGAATGAACGAACCTTTTATGAATGAATATGTTTTGTGACGTTTTTTTCCACCTGTGCAATAGAGTTCTCGAACTATAAAAATTTGTATTGTTACAACTGATATTATTTATGATCTCCCAATTTTTTGTAGGCGACGTAAAATTCTGAGAATTTAAAGAAAAAGTTTTACGACTATTAACGGTGAAAAATATTGTGAATGAATGGGATGGAATATGGATTGACCATAGATTAGTTTTATCTTATTTTATTACTTTATCTATAAAAACTGCTTTTTTTCATTTTTTACTCTTCTAAGAACTTATATTTGTTGGTTGGTTTGGTTGGTAATAAAATTAATCAAACTACAAATCAGAATTTAAACAGTTGACGAAAAGTTCTTTTTGTTGCTTCCTGAGAACAAATAAGACACAGACTCATAATTCAATCAAAAACACCTCATTAGGTACCTACTTATTTAAACAGTGCCATGACTAACTCATAACTACTGCCAACTACTGCTCAACTTACAGACAATATCGCAACGCTGTCTCAAGTATTTCGGACATTCCCACGACGACCAACAATTCAGTAAATAATAACCGATCAAGTTGACCACAGACATTTTAGCGATACAGCCTTCACTTCGAAGTTAATGACGTGAAAGAAATCGGTAACACTCGCCAATCGAGATATGTGACGAGAAAACTTCGAGATTCTTCCCACGCGTGAAAAAATGTACAGAATAGTGACGCTTGACCGATTTTATTTTTTGTGTAATTTCGAAGAATTTTTATGTAGATCGGAGTTGTTGTTTTGATAATATGTGATTCTCTTTTTATTTCCATCGTCAATTAGTAAATGCAATTGATTATAATAAAAATTTAAACGAGAATGTTCCTAATTCTCTAGATTAAGGGTGTGTAGAGGCATCTCTGACACATACAGCATAATTGATATTTTTAGTCGTTTCAATTAAGAAGTCGTTTCAGTTCAATTAAGAGTTAGGTGTGAGGTTTGCCAGAACAGCAAGGTTTCATAGGTAAATAAATTTACTTGAAATACCTACTTAATCCCACAAACTAAACAATCAAAAATTACATTAACAAAAAATTAAACCAGAACACAACAAACATCATATTCATACAAAATTTCGGTCGGTATAATCTCGCCAAACGGAGGCACCCTCATGAATAAAACTAGCTGGTGTATAAATTCAAATTTCCTCTTCTCCACACGCTCATTTCCATATCTCGGCCTCTCTCCCCCTATGCTTTATTATTAAAACTCCAGTGCAAAAACCGACACCCAAGTTATTCGCTATCTACGTTCGGAAATGGCATTATCGGCCGCGCGGCCCGAGGCGCACACGTCTCAGCCAATAGGGCATTCTTATCAGAAAATGACTCATTTCAAATGACAGAGTGTTCTAAAGCACTTTCAAATATAGAAAGCTGCAACCGTCGCTGAAGTTGCGTTCCAAATTTAAACTCTGTACCTAAGCAACTTCGGCGCACTTTGGCGTGTCGTTACGTCACTCAGTTAAGGCTCGTAAAATGGGGACTCTCGTAGCGAGAGGAAATTGGAATAAGAAAATTTGGGGTGTAAAATGAAAGATAGACGAGTGCTAATTTCCGGCTATTACTACGTCTCTTTCTTTCCCGCACATTTATTGCGGGGAACGTGTTTCGGGGTGGCATATACTGTCTTTTTCTAGCGTGTAGGGACTCTACTATTTAATAGAGCGTATGGTGTAATGTTATGGGACTCGGGAAAATTGTGTATCGTCTACGTTTTTCTCATCGATTGGGAGTAAAATTGAAATACCTATCTCAATTGGTTTCTTCTATTATTATAAAGTGAGAAAATTAAATACGTCTCGCCTCCCAACAACTCATTTCTCGATATCATATTAATATCATGATACAGCTTTACAGTTTTCCCGATAACTTTATTCCGCATTGCAATAATATGATTGAGCGTCAATATCTTGAACGGTCCGCTCCAACCGAGTCCTCAATTGCAAATGACGCCTCGCCTCCGACCGCGTTGCGTCAAACGCTACCGGAATTTATCGACTACCCGCAAACAAACAATTCGCCTCGTCGCCGGCTATATTCTATTGAGGCAACTTTGGTAGCGAAATTATTGCATAGAGGATTTATTACATATGGAAAAGCGAAACAGGTATATTAGAACTGAAATAGATATTGTAAGAAGCGGTTCAGATTAATTATCGCTTAAATAATTTGAGTATGAGTTTTCCTTTAACCATAAATAAGATTGAAATGAACGCTAATGGCACTATGAGTTCCAGTTTGACGTGTTTGAACAGACAATCTCGTAAACGTTTGGCTAAGTTTACAGCGCAATTGTACAGTGAGTGGGTTTTATATGGCGTCGGTAACGGTGCGTCTGCGAGCGTCGACAGAGCCGCTATTGTTCTCAGTTCTCAGTTAAAGCTGACGAATATAAGTCCTGCATTTAGCCTAGCTTACTTTAATTGCTACTAGTTATTCTAGAATGTAAATCAATCAATAGCTTTAATAGCAAACAGTTATTCGTAACACACTGTGGTTGTATCTGAATCGCTTCCCGTGTAATACGATACGAAGTTATCGAGCAGCTATTAACACGTTGTATTCGGTCGATAAATGAAATCCGTTCAACCCTTGTTTGATTTCTACCGTAATGTGATTATTTAGTTTGTGTGCTCATAAATATGAACAATCTAAATCATGTGATTAACTTTTGATGATGATTTTCACTAATAGAACAGTCTATTTTCTTTTTTTTATTATTTTCTAAATTAGAAAATGAAAATGATAATGTATGTATTTGATGACACAAAAATAAGTTATTTCAAATTAAAGTTCTTGTACGATAAAAAGCCGAGCCTGCAATTAATTCAAATCGATTTCCACTTAAGCAAACGTTCGCCGCGAACGATCAGAATTTCAAATTCGACTTTCAGAAAACGCGGCCAGCATGGTGTAAAGGTTCTTTTTTTATTCCAATATGCCATTTAAACAGAACGCGCCAAAAGAAATAGTAGTTGCAGCCGAGTTAGGTTGGCCAGCCTGATGCTATCTTGGCAGTTGGCACACCTGACCGACGCTAATTGGACAATAAATCAATTCTTTCCCGCTTCTTATTGGCGAATCGTGGCATTCCAATATTGAAAATTTGGCCGCGCGATATTGACAACATGATAAAAAACAATAGGCGGTTATCTTTTTCTTTTGTGTTCATCTCTGGACTCCGGTTCTTATTAAGGATGAATCGTTTTATATTTTGTTTGTGTCAAACCCAATGTCTTATCGGTTAGACAATTTGTTTTTGGGAGCTCGTTATTGAATTATTAATATTGATATTATTTACATTCTCAATTGATGTTACATCTGAAATAAATATCATGTCATTGTTATTTGACTGGCTTCATAGAAATGTGTGAGTGATGTATCGGTTTAATAAAAGCGCTATAATCGGAATAAATAACATTAATGCAGCAAAGAGCGCAGGCGTCATCCATTATTCGAGTTATTAACAAAACGGAACGCGCGCCCGGCTAATCTGGGCGCGCTCTGAGCGTAATTAAATTCTCAGAACAAGCGAGCTATTAAAGCGAAACGGTAGCGCGACGCCCATTACGAAACGGAACGTGCATAATTATTTCGTTCCCGCCTTTTTTTCTTATTCTCATTTCGAATTTCGAAAGCCCGCGCTAATGTAGCGTCGCTGCCCTCTGGCACGAAGTCTTGTAAACAATGTTCTCGTAAAATCTTATTCAATTACCGCCTGCCTTCTTAATATACTGATTAGTTTTCGAACCGTTAATTACATTCGGGCGCAAAAGACCGTGGAAATTAATAAATACCCTTGGTTAAGAGAGACCAGTTCAAGAGACGAGGTTCTTAAAACCCGTAAAGGCAACAAAAACTGGGTAGTTTTTTCTATTCAGACCACCAGGGTATTCAAATGAGGCATATCATTAGCCGTGTATAAACAATGTCGTAAAATGACAGGTAGCAGAGCTTGTCACATCGTTGGTATAATATTATTCATGCGGTGTTATCGTCCCGACTCATCTACCGTTCTTCGTACTGTTAACATGTATTTTGACAGATGACATAAGTTTGGCGCCGTATCGCCGGTTTGTCATCTCGCTACGATGAAATACAATTCGGATGTAATAATAAGCTCCCGTCTTACGTTCGTTGATAAACGGACTCCTGTAAATCAATGTAATGGTGTTGCCATGTTGTTGTGACGTCAGATTCGGTTGTTATTCACTGGAAACCTTTTGTTTCGCTAACGTTTTCGTGTTTTGTAATAGACGTGTGTGTAATAAACCGTCACGCATTTAGCGCTAGTTTATGTGTATTGAGCAAATTATGTGGTTCAAACGATTGCATAATAGTCCGAGATCCCGGACTGGCCACACCTACGTCAGTGTAGCATGGCTGACATTTTGAGAACAGTAAGAATATGTACGTTACAAGCATAAATATGTATACAGATTGCAATATTCAAAAGCAATTTTCTCGTGAAATAACTATTTCAACTTATATATAAAACGTACTTTATAGTAGTTTGGGATCAAAAATACCATATCCGTAACACCATAACATTTCAATCAACAGTTTTGGAGAAAATCAGTTGAGATTAAGACCAACTGTTTACATGTTTCTGCTCGTGACTGTACTTATTTAATAAGATAGTAAATATAACAACCTTCTTGAAAGTTATATGTTTGAGCCGTTTGGGGTCGAAACATTAGGGCCATGGGGCCCGAGTGCTCACCTTGTTTTTAGGGTCATTGCTAAGCGGCTGGTCGACTCTTCACGTGACCAAAGGGCTGGCGTTTTCTTGGGCCAAAGAATTAGCATTGCCATTCAACGTGGTAATGCTGTTATCCTTTTGGACACTTGTCCCATTGAGAGCGATGCGGACGAGTTTTTTGACTCCCTGTGAGCATTGTACATATTATATGTTTATATTTATTTTTAAGCTTTGTATATATTATATTTAATTATTGTTCACAAAATGAATAAATGTTTAGTTAAAAAAAAACTGACTACCTACAAGTGACGTCATAAGTATAAATTGCCATACAAAATCTATGGGGGAATTGCGTTTTGACAGCTCATAAAAAGTATATCAATTGATTGGTGGCGCCATCTACCCAATTTTGCGTACTTGCATATTTCAATTCTGGGCATGCTTTTTCAGATATCAGGTACAGACGCCAGCACGCGTAGCATGACCACGCTATGTCTACGGAAGAATAGACACTGACAGCAAGAATAGACAAGTCAGTAGGTACAGTTTATCTATTCTTCCTGTCAGTATGTCTATTCTTTCGTAGACATAGCGTGGTCATGCTACACGTGCTGAATCTTGTTTTATTGAAATAAAGTTGAAAATCTATCAAATAAATTTGACAGATTTTAGTAGCTTGATGTGCATGGCCTCTGTACAAAACGTTACTTATTCTCTTACGATCAAGTGTGATGGCTGTTTTTAATAGATTAACAGAATAAGATTAAAAACTAATGTTCGTTATTGGCAGACATTTACGCGGGCCATTACTTCAGTCAGGTGCTCTGTAAAGCGTCTGGCTAAAGAGGCTCATAGATGATGAATTGATGACGTACGATGTGTAGCTTTCGTTGCAATTTTGATACTACTTTACTCGCTAAGGTGTTGTTTGTAATAAAAATTGTTAGAAATAAACAAAAAACTCTTACATTTTTGTCAAGTGCCTAGTGTGAGTTTTTATACACTCTCGATCACGTTTAAGTAAACTTCAATATGTATTTGCGCCGTCTGGTTACAAATTATAACGGGAACACAGTTTTTCCCTCAGACCAATAAAAAACTACTTTTTATTGGTCTGAGGATTTTCCATACAAATTTATTTATGTAAGTGTATGTTTACGTTAACGCGTTCGAATGGGTTAAAAAGCTTAGGTATACTATGCACTCTGTATTTGTCACTCGTATTATTAATTTATCTGAAACATCCCATTCTCTTTCCCACACGAGATAATTTATGCTCTAAACTTATATTATAAAGAGGTAAAATGTTTATTTGTAAGTTTGTATCTATGTACTTAGGGGTTCACGTCCGGTTATATAACTCATCCAATTTCAAAAATTTAATAGCAAATTATCCTTGAGTGTGATGATTGTTGGTTATACCTACTAAATTCATTATCAAAAAAATTGGGTTCCTTAAGAAAATTTACACGGATGAAGTCACAGTCAAATAGCTAGTTCATCTTTATTGGACAAAAATAAAAATAAACTACTTCAATGAATGCAAATTAACCACTTCAGTGAAAAATGCAGTAATTTTCTGCGACAACTTTCCGTATTCATCTCCTTGGGTAACAAAAAAGAGGAATATTGGTATCAACTAAGGGAAGATATGCTAATTTTACTAGCAACCTGCCAATACATGTATTCAGACCTACTTGTATATTCCTAGCATACGAGAATTCCTAAGATACCATAGGTACCTATCTATACGAACAAAAAACCTTAATAAGTTGGCAATAGGTATCGCATGATCGTAGCTACCCAAGCTTTCAAGTTTCAACCCTTTCAGAAAAATGCTAGAAAAATGCATGGAAAAATAATAGAACCCTTTCAACGGCGTCTTTCATCTTCATTTTGAACGATTTCATAATTTAGTTTGGTCTGGAGACAAACTTACCAATATGATTGGTACATTTGTTACTGTTACGGAACTTTGGCCTGTGAGGTTCCCGTTTATCTAAGCAAGTGGTGGTGGTGGTGGTGGTTGACCTATCTGCCTATATCCATTTGCATATAATATGGTATAAGAGGATAGGTTTAACCTTTTGACCACTACCACACCCACGACACTCCTTAGAAACGAAACGATATAATTGCCTACACTACTACTAAAATAACAGACTGAACAATACGTGCGTGTGTGTGCGTGTCTACGCGCCGCTCAAACTAAAAACAGTTCCCAGTACCAGTCATTCGACGCGGGAAGAGGTGAGGAACAGTTTTGGAGGGAGGCAGAGCGTGTCGCTACTGTACGGGCAGTACTAATATAAATAGTGTGCCACTACCACAGAATACTTAATAGTACTACATACCACTACGTCAAAAAAGCAAAAGCGTGCCCTTGGCGCCACGTTACGAATTACTGCTGGACATATTTTGGTTTATCAGCTATACATTACAAAAGGTTAAACAGGACATTGTTTTTATATAGAACAAAATATAGGTACTTTTTAGAATTAAAATAACAAGTTTAACACGAACTTATAATCCACCCAATTCTTTAGTCCCTCGATGCTTATCATGTGCGCACGAGTCAAACTGATTGGTTACCAAACTATGATGTATGTCCCTTGCTCCCAGACTATGCAAAGAATGCGCCTTTGACAAATATGTATCTTAGGACCACTGACATCTGTCCACAGGTGCTTTCTAAACAATTATTTAAATTAATAAGAGTTACACTGTGGACGTTTTAATGGTTGTAAGAAGTTAATTATTGATGTGTTTTTGTTTATGGTACGTAGGTATAACGTAGGTAATTTTTGGTTTTGTTTCATTACCAGGGATATAAAAATACGGTCAGCCACGAAAGTCGATCAACACATTTTCTTTTACATTTATTTGAATACCTACTAGCGATCCGACCCGGCTTCGCATGGACCTATAGCCTTCCTCGGTAAATGGACTATCCAACACAAAAATATTTTTTCAATTCGAACCAGTCGATCCTGAGATTAGCGCGTTCAACCAAACAAACAAACAAACTCTTCAGCTTTATAATCCATACTAATAATACCTAATACTTATATTATAAATGCGAAAGTAACTCTGTCTGTTACGCTTTCACGATGAAACGGCTAAACCGATTTGGATGTTTGGTATGAACATAGCTTCAACCCCGGGGAAGGACATAGGCTAGGTACTTTAACCCAGGACTTCGTCTGCATCCGCGATAATCGACATTCACGCGGACGAAGTCGCGGGCAAAAGTTAGTATTATAATATAGTATAGATAATAATATTAAACCCACTAGAAGAATTTGATAATTAGTTTTATTATGGATCAACTGGTTTGCTTACAGTTACCTACATGAAAGGGAAGTAATTTCTAAATAAATGAACAACTACCTCAATAATCTCCTAATTAATTATTTAATATTTTATCTGTTGGTGATCTGAGCGCAAGGTTTTTGATTCGGTATTTCAGTTACAGCCAGGTGACATCTTCTTTACACTTCTGACGGTACGTTTGACAATAGTTTGTTTCCTGCATTGTAAATAACTAAGCAAAGTTTAAAATTACAAAAAAAAAACTTATTACAAAAAAGAGAACTGCCTTCAAAAACTAAAAAAAGTGCTATATAACTTTAGCAAGCGTGTTCCCACTTAGGCCGCATCATCACTTAAGATCAGGTGAATTGCGGTCAAACGCAAGCCTATTTGACAATAAAAAGAAAGCACAGGACACACATGACTTTAGTTCCGGAAGTCGGTGGCAATACAAAACAACAAACAGAACAAAGCCACCGACTTCCGAAACTAAAGTCATGTGTGTTCTGTGGTAAAGTGTATGTTTGTTTGTGTGTATGGTTGTCCGCGATTATCTCCCGTTTGGCTGAACCGATTTTAATGCGGTTTTCAGAAAAGTGTTTGTTACATTCTGGAGAAGGTTTTAGTAAATAACAACTAGAAATTTATTTAGCGCTTTTTGGAAAAATCAACAGATACTAAAAAAATCAACATAGAAGACGTTTTCGTTTCTTTCGTCTTTGGAGGACTTTCAAACTCTGTGTTGCCGTTTCTTAATAGATTTAGGTGGTAAGGAGGCACTAAAAAGTGGAAAATAATAACTTTTGCCAAAAAAGAGAACCGCCTTCAAAAACTAAAACCCACAATCACTTTTTTTAGTTTTTGAAGGCGGTTCTCTTTTTTGTAAAAAGTTTTTATTTTCCACTTTTTACATACATACAAACATATCGGTCGAACTGAGAACCTCCTTTTTTTTGAAGTCGGTTAAAAAGTTGAAACTGTGGCAGTCAAGTTTTACAACACTTAAGGGCGCGTATTCGATTTAGCGCAACTCAAAATCTAAATGATTGCTAGAATGGCGTAGCAGCATTGACACACACTAGTACAACACAATGGTCGGTTTGTGTGCATTAGAAAAAGAAATACGCACGAAATAAGCACGAATCATTGAATTTGATCGGCAAACGACAGCGCGCGATGTTTTACAGGGCTTCTTAAAATAATTGTCTAAAATAAATGAGTTCGTATAACGGACTAAAAAATATTTTGTATATTAAGCTCCTTTATTTTCGTAAAATAAATATATCAGTTATGTTTTTATTCAAATACTGGTGAAAAAAAATTGACAAAGTGAACCGATTTTGTACTTTTTTAACAGGGTTTTTTAATACATAATACTTAGTAGTATTTTCGTAATTTTGGCTCTGTGTCTGACTATAAGACTGTATATCCTGTTGAAAAAACGACCTGTTGACAAAAATATTTTGGCGTAGGTACTGTAATAGTTGTATTCGTCCTGAAAGTTAACTCTGACGTCTATTTTCATATAACGCTATGAAAGGATTCGCTTTAAAAAACCATAATTAAAAGTTATACTTTTACTCTGTAGCTGCCTAAATCAAGACTTAATATTTCTTAAAACTGTAATTGTCTTTAAATAATCTGCTCACATCATTACGATATTGCTCTTTGCAAAACGCAAAAACATGAAGTTTTCGTCACGAATCGAATACACGCTCGTATGTAATTTTTTTGAAAGTGTATACTAACTACTTTCAATATAAGTATTTCCTCTTAAAGATCTCCAAAAGGCCAGCCTACTGGTCACTGGTCACGCGAAGATTCGACCAGGCGCTTAGCAATGTCCCTAAAAACAAGGTGACTACTCGGGCCCCATCGCATTAATGTTTCAACCTCAAACGGCACAAACATATAACGTAGGCGTGCCGAGATATACGATTTGGGCTTTTACAGCAGGAAAGACTATGGTGACCGAGCTTCACCGCAAGAACAGCGATACGGGCCCCACAAGGAGCGCCCAGACGTAGGCATGTAGCGAGCTGGAATGTAGTGTCATGCTTATGTAGCGAGTACATAAGTGTGCGTAACGGAAGTGCTTGAAGTCAGAGGCCCGACTCCCACTCATCCATACCAGCAGGCAGGCACGTTCAGCAGAATTGGTGGATGTATTCAAGGGAGAGCTTATTCCGTACCCAACTTGCAGAGTGGCTTATCCCATTGCTTCTGGGAAGGTGGTTTTACGGGCCAAACTGTAGTTGGGCAAGCCGGGAACCGATCACTTTTCCGAATAATTTTTGTCCGAATTTCACTTTACCGAAAACTATTAACCGACGTCTTTTTTGCTATATGCATTATTTGACACATTTTTAGATCATCGAAGTATCATGTGCCATAGGTATTAATGGTATTATTTTACCGAACTATGTTTCTCCGATTTACAAAATAACTTTTTCCTATTGACCGAAGTCTCTTTTGAACTATTTTCATTTGCCAAATGATTTATATGCCATATTTTCAACAACATTTTACGGAATAATAGTTGATCACAAATATATAGCCGGTTACTTGTTAGCATTTTCAACATTAAATTAAAATAGTGTCATAAAAAGTCAATATGTTACAAAATTTAGTGACAGAAACAAATCGCTGCAAAACCGACTTCACGCAGTCTTGTCTGCCCTAAGTCTAGAGTGTAATTTAAGAACGCGTAGGCGCGGAGGGGTGGGGCGGCCCGCGAGCTGAGGAGCAGGCGGTTGAAGGCTCGCGGGCCGGCTCTAGCCGGCCAGCAAGCCGAAGCTGCGGTGGTGAGCGTTAAAACCATCTGCGACGATAAGCTCGCGTGGGGCCGCCCAGACCCCGCAGCGCCGGAGCCGTGTCAGAAACAATGCTTGTGCATGTTGCAGGCCTGCTTACATGTTTCATGCTTGTTTGCACGCTGCATGCTTGCTTGCGTGCTGTATGCTTGTTTGCATGCTGCATGCCTGCTTGCATGCTGCATGTCTGTTTGTATGCTGCATGCCTGCTTGCATGCTGCATGCTTGAAGCAAGAATCTTTGTTTGCAAGCTTCTTACTGGGACCACCTATTTTATTAAGTGCCATTACATTTACATAATTAATGAAACAAAATAGTAGGAAACTAATCTGAAATTAGCTCTTAACGCCAGTGTTATAAATATATTAGGTTTGAAAGCTCTTTCAAATATTGATTTTTTGTTTCTTTAACGACGTTTTTTTTTTTGCTGGTGGAGTACCGGTTATCATTGACTCAATATCAGAAATATTTACTTCTAGGCGTTAGGTGAAATGTGGTAATTAAAACATACGTATAACAAATGTTCGAACAAATGTTATTTCAGCTAAGTGTAACTTCGGTAAAAAGTTTTTCGACCAAATGAAACGTCGGCGCAACGAAAAAAAGCAAATTGATAATAGGTCAACTGATATAGTGGCAGACGTGACTTCGATGAAGTAAAAAAATACGAAACGAGAAAAGTTGAAAAGTTTAAGGTGAAATGAAATTCGGTCAAATATTTTTCGACCTTATGATAGGTAACCGGGCAAGCCACGTTCCAAGTATTCACCGCATCTCTTTTCTCTTTTCGTTGCTGTGGACGAAGGACAGGAACTAACACTGGCCACAGGGCCACATTTAGAATTTATGTAAATGTATTTTTTACAATTTGATCAGTTTTGTCCAAAAAGTGTGGGTGCTTCTATAAATGAACAGGTTCAACGGGTTTCGTCAAAAGTCAAAACTTTGCAAGCTAGTGGTAACACTGGTAACATTCTAGTAAATGTCGTGTTCCTGTCAGATAAATTGTCAAACTTGGAAGTTTGGAACTTTCAACTCGTCAGTTCAGTACTTCAGTTGTCAAATTAATTGTTGTCAAACAAGCAAGATACAACAGGAAAAAGATCGAGGTCTTAATTTATTAAAAAAATAATTTAAATTATAACTAGGGCTATTTAAATTAAGTAACAAAAATACTGAATAAAGTAACCGTGCCTACATCAAGTCCTACCTCACAAAATGGCAGACGATGACGGTAAGTTAGTGGCAGTGAATCGTAACCTCCAAATCTTTAACTTTGTAAATAAACCAACAAATTGTGGATAATTAGCAAATATATCGGTACCAAACTCCGCCCCTAAAACGTGAAGTAAAATTATTTCCAAATTTCAACATCTTAACTTTTCTCAACATGCGAAAACCAATATACTTTAGACACCAACCATTCTAATGGCATATTTCTACAATCATCACACACATTTTCAGGTCCATCAGACAGCAGTCTCTTAGTTATAATAGTGGACACAAATCCCAACCAGCGCTACATAACTGAGGACCCGAAGGTGCTGACCAACTGTCTAGATGCTGTCATTGCATTTGCTAATTCACACTTGATGCAAAAGTCTAGGAATGATCTGGCGGTTATAGGATGTCATTTTCATAAGAGGTGAGGTTTTAATGTTATAACAGAAGGTCAATTATTCTACTAATTCAACATTTAGTCAGAATCTCATCTCAGCGATAATCAATGTCTAAAATAAGGTACTCGAACTCAAATCATTTATTTCAAATAAATAATTTACAGGCACTTTTGAATTCTCCGGGTTCAATCAGTCTAAAAGTTGCAGCCAGTTGTACTACTGTCCAACTTACTTCTCTTTGAAATGAGTGGTACCTACGTACGCTATTCATCAACAAACGAAACGAAAAAGAAAAAAGATTGTAGTAATAATTACATATCTGCAATATTCACATCATCATTATACACAATAAACTATCCTCACAGATCATCATCTACCTGGCCTTTTCCCAACTATGTTGGAGTCGGCATTCAGACAAACGGGATACAGCTACAAAAAAAAAAAAATGGTACAAGCCCGCCACACTATTCCCAAACCACTGTAACTCCTGTAAGCCAGAATCAACAGTAGCAACCACCAGAAAAGCGCCAAAGCAATGAAGCTCAATGAGTCCCAGAGAAGCGATTCAACTGTCTTGGCAACGAAATTAATCAGAAAAGAACAGCGGAGGAGTAACAGTAAAATACTGGTGATACTGGTGAATTCACTAGTATTTTACATGGAGCAACTCGATATTGTGTTGTTATGGGTAGTCAGAAGCCAAAAAGTCTAACTGGTGCCAAAGATCTCCGAAAAAATTAAATATGCTCACAGTTATTGAACAAACCTAAAAAAATATTAAAACAAATTCTATTATAATACGACACTATTCCTCAGACATTTCCCATTTTATCTTAGAAACCTGCACATGCAACCCAATAAAAATACAGTTTTTTATTTATTTATTGAACAGGTACACACATTGTATGCTAACAGTAAGAAACCTAAATGCTTAAATTTTGTTAGATTATTAATGATTGATAAGTTTTAATGTCAATTTTAAGATTAAGTATCATTTTATTTTGTATTTGCAGTGAATACCTGTACCCTTCTCCTGGGAAGCCACTGGATGTAAGACAGATAGATGGCCAATATGAATTGTTCACATTAGTGGAGAAAACGATTAAAATGAGGTATTAATACTTAACAAAAATATGGTCATTTTTAAAAAGAACAGACTATAGCACCAATTCCCTTGTATACAAACCAAAATAAAATTAGACAATTGGCATCTCTTACTGCCAGGCAGCTGATGAAAAGGACGGCGACAGAGAAGAACTAAGTTAGAGATGTCAAATTAGTTTTTTCTTGAACTTCGCCATGTTTTAATCAATACATTCTGAAATGAGAACTATAATAATTGTATGAACAGTTTAGATAAACTTAAATTGATAGCTCTTATTAATAAAATATATGTCTCTTTTTGTATTATTGGAGAGAAAGAGATATACATAGCTTCAAATAATTAAGCTTGTGCACAACAGAATCGTGCCATTGTTTATTATTTTAGTCCTGTGTGGTTATTAGTATTTTAAAAGTAATCCTTAACATACAGGATGCTATGAAATATCCTCACAGTGCCATCTTTTTATTTTTCCAGATTAGTAAATCTAGTAAAGGGTCAACCATTAGATGATAAACCAGGGGAATCCTTACTGGCTGGTGCAGTTGCTATGGCACTCTGTTTTATAGCCAAGGTAAGATTTCACTACAAGAATATAATTAAATCATAATTAGTTTTTGGAACGAAGTTCCTTATCGCGCGTTGTGAAAGGGGGCTAGACGGAAAAAATTCTTACGAAAAGTTGTCACGACATTTGACATTTCGTCATTCATTTGATTTAAGAGCCATCTATTAACGTTATTGGCGCAACTGTGCTCTTCGAGATCGAATCACGAACGGCCAATAGATGGCGCAGAAATAATTTATTGGTCTTTCTATCTAAATAACTACGCATTGTACTAACATGTTAGAAAATGTTAATCTTTAAAATTACTTACTTACAATGTAAGCAGCCATAATAACTTTTCATTCCTCGCTTTTTTTTTGCCCTGGCTTGAAGCCACTTAAATTCACTTTAACGCATCACATTAATTAGTGAAGGAATTGTAATAAAATTCCTTCACTAATTAATCGAAAGGAACTTCGTTCCATCCGGGTGTCCCTTGACACCTCTCAAGTTTTTTTTATTTATATAAACACCTGATTGAAAATCTCTCATAATTAAAGGGTCATCTTACTCCAAAACACGACGCGACGCGACAATACGCGCATTTTTAAGATAGAATATAAATGGATACAGTACTATTAATTACATTATTTACTACACAATAAGGTGCACACACAGATATAGATAGACCTATATAACGCAAGAGCAACTACTTTGCGTGCCTGTTTCGTGCCTAGCTTACGTACAAAAAACGTAAATAAAAAAATTAAGTAAATGTTTCCTTCCATCGGTAAGTCATTTTGTAATTAATATTATGCGTAATTAATTTAAATGAACAATTATTTTTAATCTAATACCCTCAGTAATACCTGGTAATACCAAATTTAAGAAAAACAAACATTGTGACGTCATAACAGGTAGTCAAAAAACGGCACGCTTGGTTTTCATACAGATCTATCTATATATGTGGATACACACTTCTGAGAGAATTCAAATACTCGAGGCTTCACAATACGCCTCGCGCCTCGCGGCATCGCGATATGTTTCGTAGTTGCACGCTACGCATCGCGTAACATCTGGCATCTTAAAGCGAACCCTAATGACAAACAAAATTGCAGACAAAGATTAAGGTTTTGTCATTTCCAGATTTGAATAAGTCCATTGATCTTTCCTCAACCTCGAGCTCGTGGCTAAGTAACAGCCGTACAGATCGATCGATCAAAAGTTAAGCTACGCTTGCCGCGGTCGGTCTGTGGATGGGTGACCGTCCATTTTGGTACCGAGTTCGCTCCGTGCCTCGGAAAGCACGTAAAGCAACGGCTTTACCCTGACAGCCGGGACCAACGGGTTCCGGCTGTCAGGGTAGTCACTCAGCAGCCAGAAAGTCTGACAACCAGTCTTACCAAGGGGTGTTACCCAGTAAATGGGTTGTGGAGGTCCGATAGGCAGGCGCTCCATGTAAAATACTGGTATTTAGCTGCATCAATTTGAAGCCGACCCCAACATAGTTAGGAAAAGGCTAGGTAGATGATAGTCTTTCCTGAAGCTATTTATGATGATGAAATATAATGTGTTATCAGATGCGTCGTGAATCTCCCCCCGGTCTTCGCATGACCAGTCGTATCCTGATTGTAACTGGCAGCAGCGACACTGCAGCACAGTACATCAATTATATGAATGTCTTCTTTACTGCACAGGTAATAAAAAATATATTTTTGTCATCCAAATGAATTGAGAAATGGTAACACTATACAAATTCAGTGATCGTACGTTACCTGACCTCTCGAAGTCTAAGCAGGCGGACAGTTGGAGTAATTGGCTGCTACACTGCGTGTCTCTAGTTCCATTCCCGAACGGAACAAGTATTAATATTTGTAAGGTCTACAGGTAATTGCTCCGGGTGTGGTTATACGTGTTTGTAAGTCTTGTAAATATGTTTATAACACATTTGCTCGTAAAGTGTCTCTTATTACACCAATTTCAATATATTGTCGTAATGTATGTCATTACGTACTAGTGCGTTATTGTAATGTAAAACGCACGAGTTTCGTAAAACATACAGTTTATCAAGATGCTCCGTCTAAAACGAACGGTACTTTTTTAAAACTTAGCAAAGAGAGTTTTTATGTCAGAAAAGTGGTCAACATTTTATGAATAAAATTAATTTTGGGAGATAAAATATAAAAAAATTAACATTTAATTCTTTAATTTAATTAATTTTGACAATAAATTACAACTGTTTATCTGTAACAAAAAAAAATTACTTTATTAGTAATACTGGCTGTTTTTGTGCCTTTGCCTTAAAAAAAAGCGCTGATGCGCGCGCATCGCTAATTTGTAGACAAGTAAAAATTATTCCGCGCGCTTTTTCTTTTCGCTGTATTGTTTTTATTTCTCGCAAATATGTTATAATAATAATAAAATAATAATAAAACCATTTATTTTCAGGTAACAAAGCCCCATAGAAACATACCTTAAATTAAGTATACATATAACAATAAATTGTGTTAGTAAATAAAACTTAAAACTATGTTAGTATCACTTAGTTGCACTAAGTCTTTGCACGTTCCGGTGGCACTTGTCCGCGAAAGCGGCGGAATACCACATCCTGTGGCCAAAAGCTTTCATCCAACACCTGATGCAGGTAGCATGTTGGTATGCGCACCACAAACGCCTTAAAGTTGACGTTGCGACGCGACTCCAGCAACTGCACTCTCGGCGCGTACTTCAGCCTTTGGCGTACGTACTTCACGATGTCTTCCGCGTCAGTGGTGTAGTGGAGACGGGAAATATACACCCGGGTATTTGGTTTCGCAGCACGTAGTTTTTCGTTGGGCTCCGTAGCCCAACGCCCGACGTTATAAAACGTCGTATGACATACGTGCGCTTTGATAATTACAGCCTCTGCTTTCTTGTAGCCCTCGGCTACGGCTCGGGCTAGCAATATCGCCTCGGCTGTAATTTTCAACCTACCGCACTTATATCATAATGTAATATTGTAAACGTCATGCACAATATAGAAAAAAAAACAAAATTAGGACACCAATTTTATATTTTAAGAAAAGTCTTCAGTCTTTGGTTGATATTTTTGCCGAGAGTCGATTGTCTGCGTTCAACCTAACACCTTTGGTTTTCAACCCTCACAGAAACAGCAAGTTCTTATAGACGTGTGCTCATTGGACAAGCACCTCAGTTTGCTCCAGCAGGGGTGTGACATCACTGGAGGACTGTATCTCAAGGTGCCTTCGCTTGAAGGACTGCTACAGTACTTATTGGTAAGACTTCTATCATACAAAGTCAAAGCATTCATTTCAATTAACCATTTCCAGGCTTTTGAATTGTCAAGGAGTCAGTCAGTTTGTTGGAAAGTTGAAGCTTAGTTGCTCATTCCAAAACGTAGGTAGGTCAAAAGTCGAAGTCAAATCATTTATTTCAATTAGACCATTAAAGGCACTTTTGAACGTCATATTGCCCATTCCAAATGGCAATTTCGTATGGAGAAGAATGGGAAAGAAACTCCATACATAATCTTATAAAAAAAAAGAATGTTTACAATTTGCATTTACAAGAATTATAATATGTTACGTGAATACGATGTTATACCTTGTATAAAAATCATATATTACTAGCTGACCCGACAGACGTTGTCCTGTCCCGATCTACCTATGGGGGATGAAAAGGGGGAAAAAGGGGGATGAAAAATAGATGTTGGCCGATTCTCAGAGACCTACCCAATATGCACAAAAAATTTCATCAGAATCGGTCAAGCCGTTTCGGAGGAGTACGGGAACGAAAACTGTGACACGAGAATTTTATATATTAGATGGTATGTACAAAGTATTAAAAGTTAAGAAATGACAGCTAAATTATGTCCGAACACATAGTGTTCACATATTTACAACTAGCTTCTGCCCGCGACTTCGTACGCGGATCCTGTTGCTTATGCCAGCGACAACGGGGTCGGCAAAATCGAAGATCTGAAACGTCTGATGTCGAATTCTAAGAGCCGGAGACGGGAAAACAACGGGATGCGCGAGATGATTCGAGACGTTCAAAAATTACAATTTTGAATCATACCTCCGATGGCAGAATATGTGGCGTAGTCAATCATAGGAGTATACGTAAATGAACTCCGTTCCTTATCAACCCAAGGAAGGTCGCAATGACCTACGGCTATATTTTAAAACACATCCGATTCTTCAGATGATATTGACATTCTGTTCAGAGAATGTCAAAGTCGATCAGAATTCAAACGTTCGTTGCGCTCTTCTTCTGTCTCTTCATGCCGTACTCCAGCCTGCAATCCTTTTTCTCTCACTTTCTAACTGATTATAAATATTTTTTTGTGTGCGTGTTCGGGACAATCTATACTATAATATTATAAAGCTGAAGTTTGTTTGTTTGTTTGGTTGAACGCGCTAATCTCAGGATCTACTAGTTCGAATTAAAAAAATATTTTTGTTTTGGATAGTCCATTTACCGAGGAAGGCTATAGGCCAATGCGAAGCTGGGTCGGGTCGCTAGTGTATGAAAATCTCTATCAACAGTTAGTCGTGCATCACGTTCATCATTCGGTTCAAAAGACCTGTTAGTAGATGTGCGAATACGCTGAGAACTCATGCGTGATTCTGTATCGGTAAACGTTTCCGATTCGCGAGACAATGCATGACGTTCACGATCAGCGGTCAGTCGCGCATCATATTCTTCACTGGTCTCTAGAGTCCTGGATGTAGATGCGTAAATACGCTGAGAACGCAGGCGTGCTTCGCGATCTGAAGAGGTTTCCACGGAGCGAGTTGCAGTCTGATGTTCTCGAACAGCATCAAGTCTCTCCTGACGCTCTTTGGTAGATTCTTGGGATCTTATGATCCTCAATCTTTTAGCTCCTTTGGAACATTGGGAAAAATTTGACCTCTTTCTAGGCATGGTTATAGTTTTATTGTAAAGATACCTGATCAGTTAAAATCTAAGTGACTGCTCCCCTGCGTTACCGGTTAGGCTACCGTGTCACGAAGATAAATGGAAAAGGAAATTAAACACCCAAATAACATAAGCCCGAAGGCATATTAATTCGATAAAAAAAAAAAAAAAAATGGGAATTTTGGCCAGTAGAGTCAAATTTTCAATGATATACCATCGTCATCAAAAATCAGTCCTAAACTGTTACCGCCTTCACCGCGTGGAGGTACTCCCAGCTTATGTTATTTCATAAGATACAGTGAAATTAGTGATAGCTTTGATTTTCACATCAGATGTTTCTGATCTTCGATTTTTATAAGTCAACAGGAAATGCCCATTAGACCGAACAACTTTTGCTAAGACGTCATTCCTATGTGTCATGGTGTAGCTGGGCTCTTGGAGTTCCACATCAGGTGTTCCAGATCTTCAAATTTATTCTCTCAGCAGAAAATGCTCATCACGTGGAACAATTTTTGCTATGGTACCATTTTTGTATCTCTTATAGTTTAGCTGGTCTGTTGCGGTTCTGCATCAGGTGTTCAAGTTTCCAAGATAAATTATAGCCTATATGTTGCCCAGACTTCCTACCTATACAACAAAAGAAAAATCATTCAAATCCGCCCAGTAGTTCCGAAGATTAGCGTGTACAAACAAACAGACAAACAGACAGATTTTTTTTTTGGATTCGTGCTCTATTACTGTTCCTAAACGCCCCTCAAATTTTTTTTTTAATATATTTAATGTACAGACACAGTTTTGTTACTGTTTTATTATATGTATATAGATTAATAATACAGTAGACGACCTCTCCTTCTCTATCGAGAAGAACGAGCAAGAAACTCCACAGCCACTCTTTTAAATCAAGTTTTTACAAAATACTGGTTACATTATTCTTGTTGCTTCTATATGTGAAAACAATGAAGATAATCTAGTTAAGAGTTGACCAATATCTACTGACAGCGCCCGTTCACAAACATGACGCGTGAATCAGCACCATTCAGCTCAACCATTTTGAAGGAAGCTAAAAACAAGAGCCCTAAAAAAGCTTTTAAAGTTTACCGCCGTAGACCAGTGGAAATTGACCCTGAGGCTCAATTTACACTGCGAGCGAAAGGAAAGGAAGCTAATTTTTGGAACGTCTTTCGGCGAATTCTCGAGCATTCCCGTAGCTACTGTCGACGCGCCTTCGCTTACGACCAGGAGAAATTGGCTCTTCATTTCTCTTTCCTTCGCCCGCAGTATAAATTGAGCCTTAAGGTTTATTGTTCATTGTTCTGACTCGACAACCGCGAACTGTCAACTTGTTTATCTTGTCATTATAAAATTTACTTTAATGCACACAATTTAAAGCTCCAACTTAAATGGCAATTAACATTGTCGGAGCGATGATGTTTTAGTACACTTACACTTTCAACTCTATTTGTGTTAGTTCATTTTCAATTAATTACTCTAAAACAACTCAACTCAATTAAATACTCTATTGGCGCCGACTAATCATAATTTGAATTGTTTATTTTCCAGTGGGTGTTTCTCCCGGAGTCTTCTGAACGTACGAAGCTGGTGCTTCCCGGTCGAGGGCGCGTGGACTACCGCGCCGCCTGCTTCTGTCACAGGGAACTGCTCACCATCGGATATGTGTGCTCTGTGTGTCTGAGCGGTAAGTCGCTAGAGTTTAACTACAAAGTCAAAGTCAAAACATTTATTTCAATTAAACTATTTACAGGCACTTTTGAATTGTCAAGGAGTCGGTCAGTTAGTCAGAAAGTTGAAGCTAGTTGCTAGTTCCATAACGTAGGTAGGTCTCTATGGAGAACCAATCCCCCCGCGGAACGGAAACCTCACGCGAATTCGTAAGATACGAGTCTCCGGGATTCGTGAAAAATCATCAGAGTGAAGATGATGAGATAATTTTTTTCCGTGTGTACGATAAACAGTGTACAGTCAGCAAAAGAGAAGCCATCAAATGTTTGTTCGTTGAAATGGCGCTATAATATCGCGGCGGGGTACCGCTTAAGTAAGTCAGATACTTCATTTCATTGACTTTCTCTTAATTAATCAGCATTTCCGACCAACTTGCTTCGGTACGATACATTTTTTGTGTTAGTAGTATTCGTAGTTCGCTATTTTAACTATTTAGTTATTGCTAACTAACCGGTACCCCGCCGCGACATAATAGCGCCATTTCAACGAACAAACATTTGAGGGCTCAACAAAAGGTATTATTTTTAACTTTTTAAATAATCGCTTTTGTATTTTACGTTGGGGGTTTTTGAAATTTTTAATTTAATTTTTATTTAATTTTATTCAAAAACGTCCATCGGTTTTTAGGTAAACTATAATATACCTATCTCTTTAAATTTTTTAAACGTAATTTAGTTTGATTCTTACACAAAACCAGCAATGTAATTAAAGGAAGACCATGCAATTAGACCACTATAGTTTTTTTTTAATTTTTTACTGACCTATGTTACAGCTACAGTTAAAAAAGGATAAAGATAAAAAAATTGATTGATTGAATTGATTGGTTGTTGATTTTTTTGTTTTTTATTGTTGATTTGATTGATTGATTTTGAATTTATTTGATTGATTGATTGAATTAATTTTGTAATTTATCATTTTTGTAATCAATACCATTGCAAATCGGCAAACTATCAATAGTCGACTATCGATCAGCGATACTACAGCCGACCAGCGTCCGAACGCAGAGAGTCACCAAAACGCGATGCAGCATCGGAGCAGTCGCTAAAACGCGCAATTCCGATACCGCTTCCGAACGCAGAGTCGCCAAAACGCGATGCAGCATTGATACAGTCGCGTCATAGTCGATCGCCGATGCTAAAAGTAACGTATGTGCTTTGGCCCTTAGAGTTTATAAAATAAATTTTCAAGTTTTTAGTTTTCATTTCGTTGGTTAAAAATATTCCTCATTCCCTTTCAATATAGTATGCATTATGCTACTAGTCAAGCCCTTTCATTAGATACCAATAATGAGGAAGTTGTGAAAAAAAAATGTAATTCGCCATTTTGTGGTGCCGGCCATATTGGATTTGAAATTTATCATAGTGTAAAGTATTCTACTAGTGAAGCCCTTTCATTTGATACCCATATTGAGGGAGTTGTGAAAAAATATGTGATAAGTAATTTTGTAGCGGCGGCCATCTTGGACCGATTTTCATCAAACATAGCACACTCCCGACAAATTCATTTTTCAAACAAAAAAAAAATCAAAATCGGTTCATCCGTTCGGGAGCTACGATGCCACAGACAGACACACACACACACACACAGACACGTCAAACTTATAACACCCCGTCGTTTTTTCGTCGGGGGTTAAAGATTAATAGAGAATAAACATTTCAATGATTTAATTAAATTTTATTTGAAATCATCCATCGGTTTCTAAGTAAACTTCAACCATTTCCGATGACCTGCATACCTATCTCTTTTGCTGACTGTACATAAAGTACATATTGCAACGTAAGTTGTGTAAGTAAAAGAGTATTACGTTGGTTGGTTGGTTTTCTGATCTCTCTCCGGTCGTGTCGGTTTGCCGTCCCACCGGACTATGAGAGTGAGGGAAGAGGGAGTGCACCTGTGTTTACGCTCATACTTGTGCACTTTAATATCTTCTGCGTACTTGGCTGATCGCCATTGAGATTGACTGTCGTGACCGAAATATCGTTGGGGGAATAATAATTATATTCTATACTTTTTTGCCGAGTGGTGCCGGCCGCGAATAGTACCACCGTATTTCTACCCTTAGGTGTCGTAGAAGGCGACAGAGGGATATTGACCAGAGGAGGGGCAGCAACGTACTGACTATAACCCCTACTGCGATCGCCAACATGCATCGGCCAAGCTTGGCGATTACGGCTGAACCCTCTTGGGCCCAGCAGTGGGCGTGTAAAGGTTGACATGATACTTTTTTGTTTCAGTGTTCTGCAAATTCAGCCCTATATGCACAACTTGCCAGTGAGTATTAAATAGCATTTTTGTTTTTGTTAATTTTTCGTCGGCAAAATAGAAAAACACACTGTTGGATTTTCAACTCTCGACGTTCAGCCGAGCGTTGATAATCAAACTGTGTTTTTCTTACAGAAATTCGTATTTATTTAAAAAACACACTAAATAATATTTCTTGATTTTCAGTACTGTATTCAAAATCGGCGGTCCACTGCCCATCAAGCCTAAAAAGAAGAAGATGAAGCTATAGAGTGAGAATCTGTTTAATGTTATTGTAACTGTAAATATAGATTATATTTAAGATTTTCCATATTCAAGTCTTTCATTTTTATGGCCATACGTATGCATAATATGCCTGAACGACAGACTTGTTATTTAATTTTCAACCGTATGCTAAAGATGTTAAGGCGCGCCCCTGTGCAAAACGCAGCGCTAGCCGTTTTTTGTTCAGTTTTTCGGACCTAAATACTTTATATCCAAAAAAAAATATCAACAAATAAAAAATAGATAAAATTTCTACATAATCTTGACTCCAAAATGGTAGATCTGATTTTTGTTTACGAATTATAGTATTAAACTAATCTCCTCACAACGAAACCACAGAAATGAGAAATAATTATTGAAAACATGCATCTCCTCGGCAAGTAACCATTAATTCAATTTTTTACTGACACTAATAGATAGGCAATTTATTAATGAACATTTTGGTAGAATTTTTTTTTTTCAAAATTTTATGAAGATTTAATTCTAAAATCTGAGCGTATTCGCTACTGTATCTCTTGCGCGGCGAAGAGGGAACGAATGCTCAAGGTTATTTGCTCAGGGTTACCGCCTTAAGGCTGCGCCGAGCAAAATCATTCAAAACAGTCGTCACTGTTAAAGTGATATATTCAATACTTTTACCATAATTGCCATAAAAAATATGTAATGAATACCACAGTGAATGTGTTAACCGATTATCGTTGGCAAAAAATAAGAATACTGTTTAATTTAATAAACAAAAATACGTAAAGTTGTACAAAAATCTTTAAAAAAATCTCGTATTTAGTTGAGTTTTGTTAGTAAACTGTATTTTTTTTTCACAAACTTGAATTCATATTAATCTTTAACATTCATACTACAATTTGTAGTTTTTACATTTTCGAAATGTCGCTTAGTTATTTTATTATTAATTTTTCGCGCTGTTTTGAATCATACGCAACGTATGTATGTATGATTCAAAACAGAGCGTCAATTAAAACAAAAACTAATAATAAAATAACTAAGCGACATTTCGAAAATGTAAAAACTACAAATTGTAGTATGAATGTTAAAGATTAATATGAATTCAAGTTTGTGAAAAAAAAACACAGTTTACTAACAAAACTCAACTAAATACGAGATTTTTTTAAAGATTTTTGTACAACTTTACGTATTTTTGTTTATTAAATTAAACAGTATTCTTAATTTTTGCCAACGATAATCGGTTAACACATTCACTGTGGTATTCATTACATATTTTTTATGGCAATTATGGTAAAAGTATTGATTATATCACTTTAACAGTGACGACTGTTTTGAATGATTTTGCTCGGCGCAGCCTTAAAGCTTAATTTTTCTTAACAACGTTCGGCCATCTCGTGAGGTGTAATTGTGAGTTCCGATATTTTAGCTTGTGAATGACTTTTCGCTTATATAATAGAGGATTATCTAGATATGTTGGTTTAAAGAAAACCGAATCATTTCTTTAAACAAGTATTCCATAATACTCAATGCGTAAATGGAAGCGCACTATTGGTTTATCAACTCTCAGATTACCGACCTGAGAGTTGCATTTGCCTTTATGCATTACTTTTAAGGGTTGATCTAGTATTAGTGAAAACTGTCCGTGGGTGTCGTAGAAGGCGACAGAGGGATATTGACCAGAGGATGGGCAGCAGCGTCCTTCTGAGTACCATAACACCTACTGTGATTGCCAACATGCATTGGTCAAGCGTGGCGATTACGGCTGAACCTCTCCTTGGGGGAGACCTATGCCCAGCAGTGGGCGTGATAAGGTTGACATGATGATGAACAGTGTCCTTGAAAATGCTCCTTTACAACAGTGCTAATATTAAAAACACTATCTTCAAGATACGATCAATATCACAACAGTTAGCACGGCGGCAGTTACCGATAGTTGAAGATTACTGATAACGCCTCGTTATCGGTAATTAAGTCATTATCTTTTATATCCGACTGATAACAGGTGTTGAGCATCATTTCTTTGTGTTATTGTAATATTTATGCAAATTATAGGCATCTATTATGATACTAATAATATGAGAACGTCAAACACACGGCCATCTGACCCCAAACTAGGGAGACCCTGTACTATGGGTGTCAGACAGCTGATATACATACACATAAATAGATACGTATATCGATAAACCACAACCAATCTGTTCATTTGAATAATAGGTTTTATCAATCTATTGTTGTCACCTGTGCTTACTGGTTTTATTTATTGGGCTATTTATAAGCATACTACACTTACATCATATTAGATTAACGCTAGAAATAGAATAAAAACAAATATGATTGATTTAGGCATAGATATAGGAATGATACTTTTTAATAATGCTGAAATCTTACGAAATGTTTAAGGATTATTAAGGTGAAATATACGATCTGTTCACGGCTATTTTCCCTCTAGATGGCGCTGTAGTCAATATTTTTAGTTTATTTTGTTTTATGAGTAATTAATAAGTTATTTGGTTTAGGAACATTAATAAGTTGGATTTACGGAATTGGGCATTGTACTTTTTAATTAAAAAAAAAGCTGTTTGTATTTAAAAACACATTTCGCCATGTATTAAAGTTCCATGTAATTAAGGGTGTCCCTCTTGCCATTAAGTCAAAGAAAATAAATTTAAATGAAAAAAGATAATAAGATAATACTATAAGATAGGTAATATGCAATACTAATAAAAAAATATTAAAAAAATAAATTGTTTCATTTCCAAAATATAAAATAAATATTATAAGTAGAACCAAGAGGAAGTCACTAGTCAAGAAACGAAAATTAAACCGTAACGGACAATGGTAACAATTTTACCACCAACATCAAAAATTTTGTAGTCATGAACGGATAATGGTAAATTATTTACCACCAGAAAAACTACCCCATCCCCTATTCTTTTTTAAATTTTGTTTTAAAATATGAAATCAGTGACCCTCAATTACCTAAAATACAATGCAACCTTAAAAAAAAAATGCATACCGGCTCGCGTTTGTTTAAGGGTTAATCGAAAACAAATACAGGTTTCTAGGGTCTAGATTTGTTAATGGAAAAACAAAAAATACACTGTTCGGGACTCAGGAATTGAACCATGGAATTCACATTCTATGGGTTGGTTCTAGAAACTGCAATGAGTCCCCATTGCAGTTTCTAACAAGTTTACTAAATTCTTGGGAAAACAGTATAAATTCAAAGCAAACAAGCGTAGTCTACTTAATACGACGCAATATTTTGATATTAAAGACGTAGGTAATTATGTTCAATACTTAGCATAAAGTCATTATAAAGGTTTGATAAGCGACTGATTTGATAAGAAAGGGCGAATCAGCGTGATTACGAAATAAATCAAAAATAAAAACATGATTGGACGGCTGTCCTATTCTGTAGAAATCTCGAATTTTGGTGAAGTGAGATTGAAGTGGGATCTCTATCGTAATATGGGTAGGTTAATTTACCTAAATTGGCTGAGCAATTTTTTTACAGAATTATACTGCAGGTCTGAAATCGCTAACCCTCAAAGAGCAGAAGTGATCATGATCATTCCTTTACATTGTATTTTAAAAGACCAGCAGAGTTATGGAGATATGACTTGGATCAACAAGCAACAAAAGTTCCAAAATAAAAATACCGCCATTTGCAGAATTTCTAGAACCCAAAAAGTCGTCATCATTCCGTCGTATATCTTCGTATCAACACGAACACAATTATCGTGTCGTAAAGGACATTATTAGGACACCATGTGACTGATAAAGAAAAATTAGATGCCATAAATTAATAACGTTAATCTTCAATAACAATAAAAATGAAACTTTCAATCAGTCTTTAATTTCATGCAAATACGTCTCGATTACAAAAACAACACAATCTTTTAAGTAGCCACTTCACTAGAACAATTATAACAATACACATGTAGACATAATAATTAGAAAGGTAGCTATATTATAGACCTATAGGTATAATATTAATATCAGTACCTACAATTTTCCATATAGATATCAATTTAGCCCTACTTCAGATAAATGCTATATAAATCCTTTACTGGGTAAAATATTAACACATAAAAACGTTTAAAAACTACACAAGTTTACTTATATCGCGAAATCCATCAATGATTTAGCTTTTAAGATTACGATCATTACATGTATTTTAATTTGGAAAATAACGCGATATCAGGGCCTGGAAAAGCTAAATGCACGTGATAAAGAAATAAGTACGTACGTTACACATACTCCAATTAAATTATCTGAAGTAATAAGTAGGTAGTATCTCATACAGGGCACGCAAATCTAATCAAAGCAATACGACTTTGAATTAATTGATGACAAGACCATGAAATTTTATTTTTAAACGAAATACCCTGTTTAATAATCATATTTACGTATATTTTACAAGTATTTGGTAACATATTATGTAAGAATATTTCTTAGGAATAATCACAAATTTCTTATAAAATAATAGGTTGATATTTATCGCTCATTAGAGAGAAATACACTTAACTAATATAGAGTAGGTACCTATTACCTACACTACATTGCTGCTTTACAAAACAAGGTTTATATTTAGATCAGGTTTCAACCACGATGTGTAGTGTATTAAAAACTTTTTTCAATCTCCTCTTAGCGACAACCCATGTCAAAACGGTAGGTAGGTAAAAATAGTTCAGTATACGAAGGTTCCAAAAAGTGACTACAATGGCTGCCCTAGTTTAAGCACAAACCTTGTTTTTGTAATAATTCGTTTGAGGTTCATATAACAAAAATCGGACACGCTTCTGGAGATCATTCCATGAGCGATATGATCGTTCATATGAGCGCTGAACGTTATGCTTAGAAAAATAAGTAATGTCCATATCCAGTGCTAATACTTAATTAGCCATGATAGCACATGTATAAACTAGTCTTAAAATACTTATAAACCTTAACACTCATATCAAACATCTTCCATTTCTCTAAATTCGCTATGATTTATCTATTATCTCGAATGCTTGGTCAATTTCAATTTCTTCGGGGGACTTTGGTGAATCTATGGCTACTGTACTAAGCTTTGTTTGTAAAGGCACTACATCAAAGGTGGAAAACTCTGTGGAAACCTCAACTTCTTTAGATGGAACGTCGTCTAGATCTGTTGAGCCAAATCTGGATTTTCTGGGATTTAGGGCTGCTGGTGCGGTGTAGCTTGGAGTGGTGACGTGGTACTCCCTGGATTGCGGTTTCTCTACGGCATCAATCTGGATGGTCTGAAATTAAAAAACAAAATAATGATTAATAATCTTTACAGTAGTAAAAATAAACAAAATAAGATAAAAAACAAAATGTGTTCGTTGGCCACACACCACAAACACTCCTCCATTTTCATCGGGGGTTAAAAAGGAGAAATCAGAGGGAATGAATACTGTTATAAGAGTTACAACTATAACACAATCTAGAACAGAGAATTATCGACTTGCATGCATGAGCAGATAGTGGATAGGTGCAGCAAATCAATCTTTATAAAATCACACATGCCCAATATAATGTTAATACGCTATCTCGATACATCATACTAGCTTATAAATATAATTCTCTACTCAAAAACGACGTATCAGTGACATACAAATTCTATAAAAGTGCCTCCAAATTCAACACTTTCGGACTTTTGGCCGCAATTCACGTGATCTTAAGTGATGATGCGGCCTAAGCAGGTGAAGCATACTTGCCTAGGATGGACCGGTTCACTCGTGCCTTGAAGATACCCATATTATACTTATCGGGAAACAGAGGCAGTGAATTCCATAGTCTGGCAGTTCGCACAATAAACGAAAGCGCTTGATTTGACACTGTGGAACTTCAACCATACAGCGGTGATGCTTCGCCCTATCTCTGCTCGTCCGAGGATGGAATAGGGATGGGGGAATTAAGTTGTGCAATTCCAAAGCACACTCTCCGATATTTACCCGATGAAAGACCGATAGGCTGGTATCGGTGCGTGAAGCTTAGCCTTAACAAGGGAGTCGTTGTTATTGAGCCTCATGACACGACATTTACTTTACTATAATGATCGACATGTAGGGGCATTATTATGAGTCGACCTTAACAGCTTGATAATTAAGTCAATAACCGAAGAAAATTTTCCGAAATTACAATACAACACAATTACAATAGTATTGCGAGCGTATTTAAAAGGGATAGGGTGGATAAGGCAAGTCCTCTATGAGTCACAAAAGGTCTCGAATGTTATGTTTACTACTAGCTTTTGCCCGCGACTTCGTCCGCGTGAATGTCGGTTATAAAGGATACAGACGAAGTCCTGCATTAAAAAGTAGCCTATGTCCTTCCCCAGGGTTTATGCAATCTTCATGCCAAATTTCGTTTCATTGTTAAAGCGTAACAGACAGAGTTACTTTCGCATTTATAATATTATAGTATGGATTGCACAACTGAGTATAGACCTCTCAATCTACGCTGCAATGTTTAGACCATTTTGCATAATATTATGCGTGCTGCTTCATCACCAATTTGTGAAAACCGTTTGATACTATTAACAGCGGAAGGACATATTTCTTTGTCGTCTTTCACGACAAGGGTGCAGTGTAAATGACCTAATCATTTGTAATTTTGTATATTTAAATGTTAATAACCAAAAATATGATAACCCGCATTCTTAATCATATAGTCAATCATTCTTGATGATATAGTCACACGGACTCTGCATAGGCGTGCCACTAGGAGCTATATTGGGACCTATCATTATAAAATGGCACGATCAAGTGCAATAAGAAATGAAGGCTTCAAAAGCTCCTTACACAATCAAAGATAAAACATGACTTAAACGAATAATTACAGAAGCTTGTAATTACGATACTATCTTCACCTAGGTACTTGTTTTTTGCCACCGGTTACCGATCGTTATCACGATTGATATCGATGTTGATTTTCATGTATCGCGCTTGGATCAAACGGAGAGCAAAATCATTAATGCACTGATAAATTACATATGATGTTCTTTTCACAAACAGTCAAACAATACATCACCTTGCATTCTTTTAATAATTTTATCTTAAGAAAATCACAGGGCCTTTACACATGACCTACAAAAAAAAACCACTTGTTTGTCTTGAATGATTTTTTTTGAGCCATTTATTTGAGGCATTCAAGTATCTGCTACGATTTGCCCCTAATTAAGTGCCTAGCCTAGGCCCTAGACGGTGAAGTTTCTTCCCGAACCGTAGACTATAATATAGCTAATCGTTTTATTCTATACGAGCACTTTCCCCGCGACTTTGTCCGCGTGAATTTTCTCAAGGACCCCTAATTTTTTAATAATCCAATATAGCCTATGTTACCCAGAGATAATGTAGCTTTCGATTGGGCAAAGAATTTTTGAAATCAGACCCGTAGTTTTTGCTTTTATTCGTTACATACAAAAATACAAATCTTTCCTCTCTATAATATTATTATTAGTATTAGTATAAAATATAGATAGGTATATACGATTAGGTAATCTATATTAATATTATAAAGCTGAAGAGTTTGTCTAATTGTTTTTAAGTTTCGAAGCGCTAATCTACGGAACTAGTGGTCCGATTCTGAAAATTGTTACGCTAGTAGAAAGCTATAGTACATACGTGCCACGAAAGATGAGACTTGACACAGACTTGATTTGACTTGCGCAGTACTCGATTTATAGGTCTCTTGTCCGTGTCCGTGTTGTCGTTGTCCGTGTGGTGTCGGACGTAAAGAATAGCACCATCCCATATCTTCCCGTGGGTGTCGTAAGAGGCGACTAAGGGACTTATCAGAGAATGGGCAGTAGCGTTCTCTGTGCCTTTGTAACAACCATACTGCGATCGCCAATCCGCCTGCCAAGCGTGGCGATTAAGGCAAAGCCCCCCCTTGGGGAGGCCTATGTCCAGCAGTGGACGTCTTTCGGCCGAAATGATGAAATGAATGAGGTCTCTTGTCTTTAAATCGATGACTTGCGCAGTACTCGATTTAAAGGTCTCTTGCCTTTAAATCGAGTACTGCGTAAGTCAAATCAAGTCCGTGTCAAGTCTCATCTTTCGTGGCACGGACTGTACTATATGTTATGCCTGAGTTCTGTATAATTATGCTATATTTTATTAACAAAAAATTAGGAATTCGTATGAAGAATCACGCGGATTAAGTTGCAGGCGAAAGTTAGATCGGTACCTATAGTATAAAATGAGTAGGTACAGTCGCCGTCAGATATATTGTAGCAGACAAGGTGACCAAATACTTCTGAACAATTTAATATGTCAATAAGTTCCATACACTACAAGTTACCATTAATATCTGAACATTCATTAGTTAATTAATATCTGAGCAGATGCTTGTCAATAACTTCTATACACACAACTAACCAAAAATATCTGAACACTTACAACGTCAAGTGTATCTAGGCAGACAAACACTGAGCTTACCTAATTAGTAAATGGTAGATCTGTAGAGCTGTCAAAGCAAAAGGATGGATGACAGAGAATCTCCCTCGGTGAACACCTAGGTGAAGTGAGCTGTCATCCGTCCCGATGCTAGGGACTGGACAAAGCAAAAGGATGGATGACAGTGGGACAAAGCAAAAGGATGGATGACAGTGAGCTGTCATCCATCCTTTCCGTCCCGATGCTAGGGACTGGACAAAGCAAAAGGATGGATGACAGCTCACTGTCATCCATCCTTTTGCTTTGTCCCACTGTCATCCATCCTTTTGCTTTGTCCAGTCCCTAGCATCGGGACGGATGACAGCTCACTTCACCTAGGTGTTCACCGAGGGAGATTATAACAAAATAGCTCTACAGATCTACCATTTTGGAGTCAAGATTATCTTCACCTAGGTGTTCACCGAGGGAGATTCTAACAGAATAGACATACTGATTTTTGTTTACGAAGTATAGTATTTAACTAATCTCCTCACAACGAAACCACAGAAATGAGAAATAATTATTGAAAACATGCATCTTCTCGGCAAGTAACCATTAATTCGATTTTTTACTAACACTAATGGATAGGCAATTTATTAATGAACATTTTAGTAGATTTTTTTTTTTTTCAAAATCCCAAAATGTGATTTTATAAAGATTCTAAAATCTGAGCGTATAAGCTACTTTATCTCTTGCGCGGCGCAGAGGGAACGAATGCTCAAGGTTATTTGCTCAGGGTACCGCCTTAAACGGGACAGTAAGGGCAGTTACCTTAACCGTTATACTAACTTAGTTACAGGAAAACGTTCACATTAGACCATCCATAACTTTTTGAGATATTCTGAACTGCATTGACAGATTTTGGAAAAAATTATAGTTAGCGAAACACACCTACTTAAGAACGGGAAGACACTGTCATCATCATCATCAGCCGGAAGACGTCCACTGTTGGACAAAGGCCTCCCTCATAAGGGGGGTTTGCCATAATCCCCACGCTTGGCAGGCGTCTTGTGGAAGTTGGAGATCGCTGTGAAGTTGTGGAGTACACGGAAGCCGCTGAAACCCGACGTCCAGATTTTCCCTTAGTCGCCTTCTACGACACCATCGGGATGAAAGGGGTGGGTGCTATTCTAGCCCAGACACCCCACGGGGAAAGACACTGTAAACTAGTTTAATGAATTGTTGTGATTCTCAATCGCGATACTCCCTAAATACTGTTTTTTTTAAGCCTTGTGGCCGAGGAGAAGGTAGTAACTGTCCAAAAAACGTAAGGCCTCAAAGAACTGTGTTCTCAGGATTCGTAATAAGCCGTAATCGCCCATGATATGCAGATTTTGCTATGTGATTTTTCTGAATAATATTGCTGACAATCTGAGCACAGTATTGAAACTTTTTCAAGGCGTAAGTATACTAACTAGGTACCAGTATTACCTATTTAATAGATACCGAATAAAAACAACTAATATAATAGAGGCTGATCACTGCCGTGGGTACTACAGTACCATAGAGTAATAGTTGCAACGTGTTTGCAACTAAGTACCTATATATAACAACTAGACCTACCTACCTAACGTATGGTAAGTAGATACCTACGTGATTCAATCATAAAGGTTCACCTACACATGCTTGTAGTAGACTAAGTAATACAAAGTTGGAACTTTGGAAGTTCCTAGAACCTTGGATGGACTGTGGGTTCCTTAGACGGGAATATATATTCTATCTTACTTATTTATTAAATTGAAGAGTTTGTTTTTATTTGAAGGCGCAAATCTTCGGGACAACTGGTCCAATTCTGAAAGATCTTTCGTTGATAGGAAGCTACGTTATTCCCGAGTGCTATAAGCTATATTTTAGTACCAAAAAATAAGGGATCTGTAAGAAAACTCACACAGACGAAGCCGCGGGCAGAAGCTTATAAAGAAAACCACACTTACTTCGCCATAAAGCTCTAAAGTGAGCGAGTGCCTCTTCTTGTTAGCCTGCCTCATCCTTCCGGAGCGAGATATGGATAGCTGCCTCTTAGTGCCCGACGAAGGAGACTCGCTCCTGTCCTCATCTCCATCTGCATGCTCGTTATAGTGAGGGGCCTTCCGTCTGTCCGTCGTGTGGAAGATAGACTTGAAGAACTTCGCCATTTTGGAATCTGCGTCTAAAAATTTCATTTTCAAACGCCATTATTTTACGAGAAATAAACAAGCTAAAGATGGATTATGTGAAAGACTATTAATACCTATGCTTTGGAAAAGGTGGGACTACTGAGGTGACAGAGACATCTAATACAGAAGTATAGAAGACTTTTTTTAAATTGGGGACAAGAAGATAATGACGTCATAAGTTGGATTATATTGTTAAACGGACAATTAATTAGTCTATTTAGCTTAAGATAATATTAGAAAAAAAGATTAACAAGTTGCGTGATCCGACAATCAAAATAATTAGGTACAACAAATATCAAGAAGACGAAATGCGCCGTGGAGGAGTGCTTCAAAGTCAAAGTCAAATTTTAATCATTTATTTCAATCTAGAAGTCATACCTACCTATTTAAACGTCATAATTTACAAGAAAAAGAAAACGTTTAATCTAGTGGGCTTTTCCGAAAGGTTCCGTATAGGTAAGAATGGGCAAGAAACTCCTACCTACTCTACAAGAAAATAATGAAAACCTAGGCTTATTTTTCTGCTCCTAGGCTGCTTTCAATTCCGGGATGTACGGACCAAATATTTGTATTAGGTATGGCTCGAAAAGAAAGATTCCACCTGAGTGCATTGCACAGAGGAGAACCCCCTTTGATACAGAAATGGGGGTTCTTAGATAGATTGGTAGGTACGGTATTACAAGACACTTGTATAGCGGAAACTAAGCACTCACGATTACTAGGTAGTTATCTGGACCACTTTGCGTCAGCCAGGCCCGCATCACATATTACGTGACACAAAATACTGGCTATAAATTAGGTAGATATAACAAAAATTAGGTACCTACCTATCTTTAGACTAAATAAAATTATCATTTGGATGTCGATTAAGAAAGTATTACAATCAAAACCTTATCAGCTGTGTCGTTACCAAGAATTGACAAAAACACTGGAGTCAATTTTTTTTGTTTTATTTTTGACATTAATTAATTGAAGTAGATTAGGTTACGTGATCTAAACAATGGCCTTGTTCCTAATTAAAAAAATAGATGGAGTATGTAGCTAATCACAAAAGGCGGCAACACTTACCGAGTTCACAAACCACCGTTTCCTAAGTCCGCTTGTTTGAAATGCACTCTTTTCAGATTTGTAACACGCGCGAAATAAAACGAAGACTATGAAACACTGCAACACATTGAAATAACGCTTACTATTTACCATAATTTCATCTTCGATAAGATATGAGCGATATATTATCATCGATACCGCTTTTTATTATGATAATGCTCGTATCATTATTATCCTACTAATGGATATTGTAAACTTGATTTCATAGAGATATGTTAGCTATTGCATTTTTTTTTGCAGATTGTATTATTTTTTTTTGTTGTTCTTTGATGAAGTCGGTTTCGTTAAAAGGGTGCATATCGGTTTTTTATCAGTTATTTGATCTTGAATTATTATTGATTGACAAACGAATAAAGTACCTTAGCACATATTAATTTTTACACAGAAGTTTGCTAGGTGTCGTATCAAACGATAAATCTAAACCGATAAGTTACTAAGTTACTCGGGGCTTCCAAATAGGTGCAGCCTACTAATACTAATCGTGATCAAATCTCGCGTCCATTAATTGTGTACAGTCAACAAAAGAGTTTAGTAACCAGGGTCGTCAGTTGCGCTTGAAGTTTTCTTAGAAACCCGTGGATGTTTGTTTCCGAATGAAATTTAATTGGAAAATAACAGTTTAATAATTAATTAGTTTTCTACGAAAACTTCAACGGTATCTAACTATCCTGGTATATCTTATCTGTTTTGTTGTCTTTACTTAAAATGAAGTTTGAAGATAATGTACAAAAGCATAAGGCTTTTTTCAAATCGAGTAGAGTAATTAAGCCATCAGCTTACTGCAGCCTGAAAAGCTACGGTTCTAGCTCAAACATGTCGTAGACATTAAAATCGCCCTCATTATAAGTACCTAATAAAACTATTATCTAATATATAAAATTCTCGTGTCACAGTTTTCGTTCCCGTACTCCTCCGAAACGGCTTGACCGATTCTGATGAAATTTTGTGTACATATTGGGTAGGTCTGAGAATCGGCCAACATCTATTTTTCATCCCCTTTTTTCACCCCTTTTTCATCCCCCGTAGATCGGGACAGGACAACGTCTGTCGGGTCAGCTAGTGATAATATATAATTATAATGCTGATTCATTCGTTTGTTTAGCGCTTTATCAAACACATGACTAAAGATTATTATAAATAAGTTGTAGGTAAGTAGAGCACATAGCAACTGCCTATGTGGTTATAACATCATGGTAGGCTGGACAATTAGCATAAGGAACAGACCTTCACGATGGTCGGGACATAAATTCAGTTCAAAACCTACACAAACGAAATGCATGAAACAGCAGATATTTTTTTAAGTGACCCATGCCAACAATTTATTCGCTGGGTTGTCTTAAATTATGAACTGTATCCATGATAAAGTTTCCGTCAGGGCCTCGTCACAAGAAGACATCTCAGATAACAAGCCATCGAGTGACTGGCTCCGGATATGAGGTTATAGCCTCATATCTAGACATCTCCTCAGAGAGTCGCATACTATAGTATACGATTGTCTGAGGAGATGTCTTGAGGCCAGTGAAAGTTCAGTGAATGACCTTTCACTGGCCTCAAGATATCTCATGCAGCAACCTCGAGCATCTCAGCACTTCACATAGCGTATTTGTGCAAATATTCGCCTTACTTGGATAATACAAAATCGACTTAATTTCAACAAGCATTGGGTACACTTTGTACTATCCAAATAAGGCGAATATTTGCACAAATACGCCATGTGAAGTGCCGGCATCAGATGCAAAGCCAAAGAGTTATGGCCGGCGAACAGGAGAACAGTTTGCATATCAGTTAATTTAACAGTTCCACAGAGGAAGTGGAACTGTCAACAGAACAAAAACAGCTCAGAGAAGTTTTCGCGACTTATTGAACTGACTCAGTGTACCGACGTGCAAGAGCGTCGCCAGTACTCGCCAGCTGATGGCCTGGAAGGGGGCGGGCAAGTTGATATATGGTGGGTAAGAAAAGTATGAATGTTTAATACAGTCAAAGGCACATGAAGCTTTTGAAATCTCTAGAGGGAATCTCTAGAGATTTCCCTGGCGACGCCCTTCGCTAACTCGTCTAGTGTCCGAAGCAGGTATCTTTTGGCAAGAGTTCTATTTTTAACTTTCTAAAGAATTACAAAATGAAGTATTACCCATAAATACCGACTGCAGTTACCGTTAAACTATTAAAACAACAAATTGAGACTCAATAAAAATAATATTTATAATCTGTTTAAAATGTACAGTAGACAAAATAATAACTAGGTATAAGTTAAAAGAAGCGTCGTTTATACAAAATTGCATGAGGAGCGCGCTAGGTTTACAAAAGACTAGCAAAACTAACTCTTGTGGCCACTCGAGCGATAACTGAACGGTTTACTAACAAACTGAAGGTAAAAAGGAGCGGATTATCGCTTAAAAAAAATGTGTTACACTTTTTATAGTGGTCAATTTCCATTGGCAAGTTTTATTGCACAAGCAGCTTCGGCAAATTAGGATTGGGCAACTGGGTATTACACACATTTTTGAAAAGTGTCTTAATTAAATTCTGTAGTGCTAATATGCCACCAGAAAAATCACAAAATTTTTATACAATCGATAAGTGCCATAAAAACGCACCTAAATTTTACATTTTCAAATTTCGCGCGTAGTTTGACAAAAACGCCTTGTAGTGGACGCCATATTGCTCTGTGGAAATGACGACAGGTTGCTCTGTAGTCAAATGCGCTGATATTTTATATGATTATTGTATATAATTTAAAAATAATTATAATCATATTTTTAATAGGAGTACTAATTAAAAAAATACGTTGGTTACGAAAATAATAAAAGTACAAAGCCTATTACGCGCCAATTGCATGACTGACAGTTTTTTGTTTACACAGCCGTACGACGTAATAATATGGCGGCTACTATTTCAAGGTGTTATAAGACAGATTAAAAAAACTGAAAACTTTGAATTTAATTTTAAAATTTAATTTGTTATTTTATGAACTACAACTAACATTTTCCGACTGCTTTTTGCTTAAACTATATTTATTACTATTTATTTATTTACTATTTTATTTCTCGTATAGAGTAAAATACCCTATATACATGGAAAAATGAATTCTAACAGTAATTTGCAAGTATAAACCTTGTAACAAGGTGCCTGCTATTGATAGGCCGTAGAACATTTTGCACAATAATGTAGAAATGTGGTCATAGTTTATTGTCAAACGCGCCTATGATGCTGATTGGCTGACTGAATAATTATCAACCAATCAAAACAGCTTTCGCATTAGTCACATTATTATTTTCTTTTACAAACCCGGGTTTAGATGTTTTTATTGATTGTATAGAAAAATAAAATTAAATGATACAGTATTTTAACAATGAATATGGTACACCTTGACCGCACAAGAAATATCAAATACTCTTAGTGAATGTTGCCATTATGATTAATCATATTATAGGTAGTATTACCGTGAGTTGCACAAAACGAACATTAGTTTAATGGAGACTTTAGATTGATGCTGTCACTTTCTATTTGATACAAAATGTAAAGGATAGCATGAATTTAAACTCTGCATTAAACTAGTGTTGGTTTCGTGCAACTCAACGTTAATGGCCAACATCTATCATTGTGTACAGACGCCACCACATGAAGCTATAAAATTGTCACAATTGAATATGAACCTTATACTTTTGTAATAAACTATCAAAGAAATTTGACAGATTGGGGTAGCTGGATGTGCTCTGTACAAGGGGTGTTCATACGCATATTAGAATAACAAATATATAAATGAATATTTTTGCCTGTAAACCAAATGGTTTGTACGACCGTACGAAATAAGGAATTACTACAAAGAAGGCATAAATGCAAACAAGACCTTCTAAATAGTTCTACGATTGTATTTTAGCTACTCAAGTAAATGCTCATGCAGTCAAAAGTAATGTCGGCCACGAATGACAATGACACACACATAATTCTACCCCCGACCCGCCCACCTATCCTCTTTTTTTTTAAATATTCCAATAGGCTCGCGTTCGACCGCAACTTGCCTGATTTTCCAAAATCTGACAAACCAAAATGTGCTCAGCACACTCGGTCACGACTACATGACAGGCATGACAGACATATTACTACTCTATGGTATTACATTTAGAAACGTACTTTCATAGAGCAGTAATTCGTAGCTTGGCGCCAAAGACAAGTTTTTATTTTTTTGAGGTGTCGGTCAAAAGGTTAAGTGATGATGTGGCTTAAGATGGAGCACGCTTGCCTAGGATGAACCGGTTCACTCAATCGTGGCCGCAAATGCAACTGCACAGCTAAGGGTCCCTGGGCCCGATTCCCAGGACAGGCAGTGTGATTGACTTTTTTTTCCTTTAGAAATTTTTCAGTAGCAGCCCAAAATTGGAAATTTGATAGTGTGACACCCCTCTTTCGGTAAGCTCCTAAAGTCATGGGTCTCCATAGAGATGGCCGTCATAACAGAAATTCGCTCGGAAAAAAACTATTACACATTGTATACACGGCTACATATCAGATCTATACATTTCCGGTACAAGCTGATCTCGCATTATATAGAATTTCCATACATTGATAGGCCAGCTTATTCTGGATATGTATATCTTGATGCGTAGCCGTGTGTACTAAACGTGCATTGTACTACGGGAATCCGTATTCGAACGAACTCATTAATGTTGCCCAAGAAATTGCACAGAAGCTCCTTAATTCGAGTTGGTTCAGTATTCATGAAAAGGCCCTCATCTCGAAGAAAGACGATTTATTTCAACCACGTTTTATGCTGAAGTAGCCACAAGTTCAACACAGTTATTAAAACATATAAACCAAAATATTTATAAAACAATTTAAAATTCTATATAAGTAATCAAACATTATTCACGGTATTGTACTAAACGAATCGAATCACAATATGCATTAGTGTTGGCAAGTATTGATAGAACATATAAATATAAAATCATGACATAACGTAATTGAAACGTATTTCGAAGTAGTATCGTAAAATCGATAAGTAAAAATTGACAAAGAAACGTTTAATCGAATCAATCAGTTAAGTACCGACTTCTGTGCTATCGAGTGGTATGAACTTAAAGCGTCAATAAGGTACTAAGGGCTACAAAGCACCGGTCGTTGGAGAAAATGAAGTTTCTACAGCTCAGATTATGAAAAAAGGCAGATAGACTGCGCGGAACACTAAGAGTGAAGCCAAAAAAGCAAATACAAATTCAAAAGCGAATACCTACAACGCGCTTCTTGCTGTACTGACACGAGTCAGTAAAGCACGAAACGCCGCATCGTTAAAAAAAAAAACAAATAGAACTACAAATACAAATTCAAAAGCGAATACAATCACGAGATTTCGCTTTTGATCAATTTCGATTTGTATTTGCTTTTTTAGCTTTGTCTTCAGTGATCCGCGCGGTTTATCTGCCTTTTGTTTCATAATCTGAGTCACACAGAGTCAAATTAATTTAGCTGGTGAAACTTTTATTAGACATTGATACTCATGTCTTTAAAGTAAAGTATAAGTGTAAAGTATCACCGGTTAACTCTAAATGACTCAGTATTTACAAATCATTCATTTAAATTCCGTAAAGGCACTCTGTTATTAACTCCCTTCTTTAATAATTATTGGAACATTAATCATCAATTTTTTTTCAATTTACCTACTTTAATTTTTTCTGTTAAAATCTTTTAACTATAAATTCTCCGTGCCTATCACATCGTATTATGTGCGGGGTGTGAACTGAATCAACTGAAAACTTGAAATGGGGTGATTGAACTCGTCATTATGAACAACTTTTACAATGGAACCAAATCTGAAGTCTCGAAAAAGTATGAACTGACTTTGTCATGTGAACATACATTTATGTATGGGTTAATCTCGTAGAAATAGCTGTTCATAATGATAAGTTCAATAAACCCTTTTCAGGTTTTCATGTAATTTAATTACACCTTATATAAATTAACATACTAAATATATATTATTTACATTACAAAGTACTAAAATTTAAGCTAAAATGTTTAGCAAAAATGCCATTTAAACAACGTGCTTATTGCAAATCGACATAAGGGCGAATTTGGCACGCTTTAGGATAGCTGATGGACAATGCCAAAATATTAAAGATCAATTATTTTCACCTAGCTACAATTACAGCTTGATAATAATTATTTATTAGTCGAGCATTGTTTAAAGAAACCGTTCATTTAATTTATTATGATGACTTCTTTATAATAAATAATATTTAAACAAAATTAAGTTAACTCAGATTCTTATAAATCTTATTAACATTAGTCCTAATTAAATCTTTCTTTGAACAATACTCATTCAGAACGTAACATATTATATTACAAAAGTCATTATAAAAATAAAACTAAGTTTCGCCAATATAAACAGACTTGTCATAAGTATTAATCACTACATATTATAAAAGAAAGTACCCCCGCCGCGTGTATCTGTCTGTACGCAGTGAACTCAAAAACTACTGACTGGATTTTCATGTAACAATGTGTTTCACTGTTTTCACCAATGGACGAAGTGATTCAAGTTTAGATATATTATGTCAATTAAATACAAAAAAAAATAGTAATTAATTAAGGGAAGGGATATTGTAAATTGGTTGAAATTCGATGACTTTGATTGTTGAAACCTGCCGACTACTAAAATTAAAGTTATTTATCACTATGTAGTTTTTGAAGGTTGTCCTTTTGTAAAATGTTTTTTACTTAAGTAGGTACATACTTATGATGCAAGCAATCTTTTCGACAACCGGCTATTTGTAGGTTAGACTGACAATATAGATAGACAATACAAATAAAAATAAAATCATCCCCTGTAGGGATGATTATTCAAAGGCATAAATCATATGATTTTTTAAAACCCTAACTTGAAACACAATGGGTTGTCCATACATTCTTTTGCCTCCTATTTCACCCCCTTCAAGTTTGATGTTCGTTGAAAAAGGTGGACTGATGTCCTTTTCCAAGGCCAAATGATCTCCATACCTAAATTCATCACAATTGGCTCGGCGGTTTAGGCGTATAAACAGACAGACAGAGTTACTTTCGCATTTATAATATTAGCACGGATAGTGATACCCGTGCGAAACCGGGGCGGGTCGCTAGTATGTTCATTAATGTTTTACTATCATAAGTCGTAGGCGCACCTCTGTACATTGAAAACTTAACATTAAAAAATATATGGCTATTAAACGCAGAGTCGATGTCAACTTAAGATTTTGAAACCATTTTCAGTGATTAGGTACATATTTCTTAAAACACGTTCCAGCGAGCGTAAAAGCGAAGGTTGAATTTTCGAACAACCAACTGAAGCAAATATTGCTTATTCTAACAGGTATACAATCTTACTTTTCTGTATTCAACACCATCTATCGCCTGACTGAATATAATTATAATATGTCAAGAGTACACACGGACAATAGTACGGACACTATATGCCGACCGCTTAACTGAAACATTTCCTGAGGTAGTTGCGCAGTGCGGGAGGAGTGACAGTTGTCACAAGTTGACGTATCAGTGAGCTCTCGTGTCGACACCACACCCGCACTGCGCATCTACCTTAGGAACGGTCTCAAGTGGTCGGGGTATACGGATTGTGCCATTTTCAATGGCGGTAGGGTAGCTGTTATTCCGGGCTTCCTAATGGAAGTCGGTAGGAATCGAATTGTATGGAATCGTCGCCACTGTTGTACAGGCTTAATGCGAAGTTAGGCAATAAATATGAGCCATAACAAACAAAACAGTTTTAAATATTGTTGATTAAGGCGCGGTCATACCTCAATATTTAAATAAAATGGTTTCTTAGATAGGCGTATGACGTAACGTAATAAAAATATCCGACTAAAAATACAGTGGACAGAGAAGGGTTTAAAAAAATAGAATAGTAAAAAATAGTTGATATTCCCAATAAAGAAAGTGGAAGTTGTATCACAAAAATAAATTTTGGCGTCTAATGTCTTTGTATTTTCAGCGATAACCACATTCTTTTTTAATGAATCCAATATAACTTGCAATTTTTTTTAACCAGAGATATATTTAATTGAATGTGTTTATTCTGAATAATCTAAAGACAACCCGTAAAATAAATTCATATTCGCTGATTAATCACACCATAATAAATATTCTTTCAATTTTCAATCTTACTCAGCAGATGTAGCGTTTTAAATTGTAGACAGTCCGCGCCTTAACATTTTTTTAATAACTCAAACCAAGAATTTAATTGGAGTGTGTCTGACTGACAATGATTTGTTAATTTACTGTGACTCTGATGAGTCACCACTACAGCAATAAATGGTACACAGTATTCTTTGAATAGTCCGGGAGCTAGTGTTAAATCTTCGCACGTGACTGTTTTAAAGCAATACTACATCGTGTAAACTATTATAATATTAAATGAAAACAAGAAAATGATTGTGTCATGGACGAGTGAGCGTTAAGATGTAAACATTAATATTATATTAAACGAATATGTTCCGTGTGTTTACAATAATTTATTAATAGTGTTTCTATTCAACATTCCTTTGAAAATATTGACGTTATTTTATAGTGAGCGTGGGTGAAGAGCCGAGTTTTATGTCGTTCCATAAATATGAAATTTCTAAAAACTTCCAGAAAGGACCGTTTTCACCGTTGATATAAATATTACTTTACAGAAACATACATTATAATATTTTGTCAACAAATGTATATGTAAAAATATACAACGTCTTTGTTCATTTTGTTCTTTGCCAAGTAAAATTTGTTCATAACGATGAGTTTCATTATGAACAACTTTTACAAAGGGACCCTGAAATAGTGAAAATAAATTGCTGAGCCCATATATGTCATTATGTCGAGTTATGCGAACATAAATATATGGAACAGACTGATTTTTTAAGAGAAGCTGGTAATTAGTAGTACTAATTAGATAGTAGTAGTAAAAATGACTAACGTTGTTTAGGTAGTAACAATTAGGAATAAAATCATTTCATTTTTTTTATTGTGTTTAGGAATTCAGAAAAACTTTACGGTTTATAAATACTGCCTTATCGTGTCACACGTTATAAAACATAATATATGGGGACATTTCACACACGGCCGGCCACGGTCGTGCCGACCCATAGTACAGGGTCTGCCTAGTTTGGAGTCTGTCCCAAACTAGGCTGCCCTGTACTATGGGTGTCAGATAGCTGATATACATATACAAATACTTAAATAGATACGTATATAGACAACCAATAACCAGACACAAGGCAAACACAAGTGCTCATCACACAAATTTTTACTCTGGGTGGGATACGAACCCGCAACACGCTGCGCAGCAGTCAATCGCTAGAACCACTGCGCCAACCGTGTCGTCACTAATGAAATATTTTGCCTAACATAAGATTAACTGAGATGTAAAGACGTATTTAAGGATTATTCTCATGTAATAATTACTATTCGCATAAAAGAATCGTCAAAATGGTTTCTGTCTCCTCGACTAGGAAGCGCCTTTACGAAATCGGTCTTATTTTCTAATCTATCCAGTACTACATCTAATATATAAAATTCTCGTGTCACAATGTTAGTTACCTTACTCCTCCGAAACGGCTTGACCGATTCTCATGAAATTTTGTGCGTATATTCAGTAGGTCTGAGAATAGGTCATAGGCTAATTTTAAGGGTTTGGGTAGGTGTAGGGTAGGTGTAGGGTAGGCGTAGGGTAGGTGTAGGGTAGGTGTAGGGTAGGTGCAGGGTAGATGTAGGGTAGGTGTAAGGTAGGTAAATAGGTAGATAAGGACAGGACAACGTCTGTCTGGTCAGCTAGTACATATATATAAATGCAGCCATTAACTAGGTATGGTAGAAACTAAGGCACTATATGTGATCGTTACATAACCTCGGTTCGTTCACGTTCATAAATCGTGTTTACGCGCGCGATATTTGAGAATTCGTAAAGGCCAATTTCACTAATTAAAAACGTGCGAAATCTAATCGCAACAATCAAAAACATAATTTTGTCAACAATGTAGGCAGATTATGAAACTAAGATTGTGAAAGCGAACGTTTTTTTAGTTAGAATTGCCCTCCTGACCTTTTTGAAGGATCACCAATAAGGTCAGGATTTCTCGAGTGAATATCATGTTCAGACGCCAGCACATAAAGCCATACCAAACTGTCAAATTTTCCCAATTGAATATGAACCTTATTTTTAGGGTTCCGTACCTCAGAAGGAAAAACGGAACTCTTATAGGACCACTTTGTTGTCAGTCTGTCTGTCAAGACCCTTTATCTCGGAAACGTGTGGAGTTATCGAGTTGAAATTAAAACCATATACTCAAGTCTATAGTCCCTAGAAGTTGTGAAAAAAACAATCTTCTAAATTAACGTGAAAAATAGACACGGCCGTTTACTCCGAAAAAAAACGTATATTTCGACACTCTCAAGGGAATCAAAATTTATAGGCTACTTCCCGTTGACCTAGTTTTGGTATAAAGTTGAAAATCTATCAAAGAAATTTGTCAGATTGTGTGTGGCTTGATGTGCTTGCTTCTGTACGTCCATCATGCATCGAGTCTTGGGCAATCTGCCCCGCTGGCAATTACTGACTGGCTAACCACCACGTACCTACGCTGCTTCTGTCACGAACGGCAAATCTGTTGCGTCGCAACCTAAGCGACAAAGCAAAATAGAGGAAAAACGGAAGGGTGCTGCTCAACCTGCCCTGACTGCGGTCCGTAGTTCCTTTGCCAGGAGCGGGCCAAGTTGATAAAGAGGGTTTCATCAAAGTGGAGAAGAAGAAGAGGAGGCCCAATTCTCGTAACCAGTGCGGTACCGCACCGTGTGGACCCAACATGCTGCTGCGTCCTGCTGTGCCTACGACGCAGCTGTACATTTCGCGGCTGCATTACACCACGAAGATTGAGGAAATAGTGGAGTATTTCGGGGTGAAGACCGACTGGACTCTGAGGGTTGAAGCGTTGGAATCGCGACACAACGTCAATTTTAAGTCGTTCGTGGTACGAGTTCCAACCCAACATCTACAGACCTTTTTGAAGGAGGACTTTTGGCCGAAAGGTGTCGTATATCGACGTTTCCGAGGACGGTTACGCGACACCACGCAGCGAAACACGACGCCGACAACGTAAAGTGTTAAGTTTAGTAAACGTTTAGTTGATAAGGTTTCTTTATATGTATTAGTTTATGGTTGTTTAAGATTATTTGTGTATTTTTTCTATGGGCCTCAGTTGCCTGACAACAAAATTTATTATTATTATTAATATTTGTACTACGGTACCTATAAGCTATTATTCCTATAGTTCGTCCCGAAACAAGGGCAGTGTATGACTCTCTAGTCGTACTAACATCAGTAAAATTCATATATAGCATATAATGTAAACAGTACAATCGGGTACAAATTCAAAAACGGCCTCTTCACCCCGCTCAAATCACGAACTTAGCAGACTATACATATGTACATTTACAGACTAACTTTACACCACATGTTCAGAGTCATCCCTCGTACTGGAAATGGCATCTGTGGTTGTCGACGTAGCAGTGCTTCTGTACAGTTTTAAGTTTGACTCTGTGTAATCTAGAATTTTCCTACTGGAATTTCTGATGTATAACATTTGTCTGTGGTAGATTTTTAGTGCTCCTTTGATAGTTATATATGTTATGCCGCCTAGGATGGTTCTGTGTAGGTTGTTTTGTATGGAGCGGAAGAATATTTTGCCTATTATAGTTGATATGGTGGGTAGTAGGAGTGCTGAACAGAAGATCCGTGTGGGTGATAGATGTGATGCGCTGCTGTTCTGATTGTGGGTATTGTGTCCGGTCACAATGGCGCCTCTGTCGCCTTCCACACTGGAAATAAGAACAAAAAGATCTTTAATTATTAGAAACAAAGTTTAATGTCATAATTATGTGCAATTGGGAAGTTAACACTGTTAACAGAAATGCGAGGGCACGACTTCTCTAAAAAAAAAACATTTTATTTAAGCCCTGAACACATGATTGGTTTTCAATTGTAAGATTTGATTTTTGTTGCTTTGAAATCAATGAATAGGAGGAGCTCGTGGCTAAGTTAAAGCCGTACAGATCGATCGGTCAAAGGTCAGCGGCCAGCGTAGCTTTCGGCCTGTGGACCATCCCTTTCATACAGAGTTCCTTCCGCGCCTCGGAAAGCACGTAAAGCCGTTGGTCCCGGCTGTCGTTTGTGGATCTTTGGCAGTCGTTATGGGTAGTCAGAAGCCAGAAAGTCTGACAACCAGTCTCACCAAAGGGCGCAAAGGGTATCGTGTTACCCAGGAACTGGGTTGTGGAGGTCCGATAGGCAATCGCTCCATGTAAAACACGGGTATTCAGTTGCATCCGGTTAGACTGGAAGCCGACCTCAAAATAATTGGGAAAAGGCTAGGCAGATGATGATGAAATCAATAGATAGTTAGTCAATTAAATCGGCAAATAAAGACGTCACAGGTACAAATTACCATACAACAATCTATGTAGGAATCGCGTTTTGACAGCTCATAAAAAGTGTTTTAATTGATTCGTCGTGTCTAATATACAATCTAAGATGCATTCATTTTATTACTTCTTATGTGTGAACGACGCTTATATTATACTAGCTGACCCGACAGACGTTGTCCTGTCCCGATCGACCTAATGGGGGATGAAAAAGGGGTGAAAAAAGGGGATGAAAAATAGATGTTGGCCTATTCTCAGACCTACCCAATATGCACAAAAAAATTCATCAGAATCGGTCAAGCCGTTTCGGAGCAGTACGGGAACGAAAACTGTGACACGAGAATTTTATATATAAGATGACCTATTTGATGGTAAAGCAAAGCAATAAATGAAATAGCAACCCCCTCCCCCCCCTGCCACACACGGCCCTGTGGGGCAGGGTGGTGAATCATTTTATTTTGTGGTTTATGTTTTGCAAATTTTGAACTACATTTTTAAAACCAAAAATTATAAATAATATATGTACTTACATATTTAAGAATATTTAGAACTTCTTTCAAATGATAACTAACACGATATGCGTATAATAATATAATGTTTTTATCTTATTTTAGTATAACACTCTCCAAAAAATTCAAAAAAAAATGTGCTTTTTTAATATTGTGTCAAAATACATTTCATTCAGCTATACTATTAAATAAATTTGCTATGTTTCATAAATCTTGCGAAAAGCTCTTTTACCACAGACAGACAAAAAATTATCTATGGTACGGGATAACGGGACCCTGAAAAGACAAGAACAAAGACACTCACCTGCCAAACGGCAATATATAAGACAATGCAGGTATCTTAGCACAGTACTTCCTCAAGAACAGGAGTACAGAGTCTTCCCAGTTGTACATCTTGGCACTGATGAGGGTCACTGGGATCGTGGGCAGGAGTACCAGTAGGACCAGGGGGTCGGCTGACTCCATCATCTCTAGGCCTTCCCTGTGACCAACCACCTGGAAAAGAGATGGAATTTTGAGTTTACTTTAAAACGGCAAAAGAAAAACAGTCAAGTGTGAGCCGATCATGAAGGGTGAGTATTAAGATCGGGTAAAAAAGGCCGGAAAAAACACGTTTTTTACTTTATTTTATTTTTTATTGGGTGTTATAGCGGCCTTAGTACCTAATATCACAAAGAACGTAAGGCTGCGGCGCGCCCTTTTTATTTTGTGCACACTGAGAAAATTTCAAATGTCTACCTTTAACGGTCTAAAACACAGAGGGACAGACGGACGGTCGTGCGAGCAAGAGCAATAGGACTACTCCATTTGGATCCTCTGAGTACGGACCCCAAACCACCACGGTATTCCACCTCTGCCTATGGCCGGGGGTCCGGGATTCGCATAAGTATTCACCGCTCAATGCGGGTATGGGTAATGGGTGCGAACCCTAAAGACATCAAATAGCAATGATCCGAAACTATGACGTCATTTTTGCTTTTAGGGAACTAAGTCCAAAGAGTTTTTACTGTCCGTCTACATAATAGTTAAAGCAGTTATTTCAATGGCGATTGAAGTACCTACTTACTGACTAGGACTTTTTCTAGTTGAAACCGAAGTCCATCTGTTCTCATCGTAATAATAACCTTCAAGAGTTATGTGTAATAATAATTATGGTATCAGCAGCAAAAACTCTAACTACCTATAACTTAACCATTTTAACTATAATCATTTTAAAATTGGTTTGTGTTTTACACTGGGGCCTGTTCCGACATCGTGGTGCTCCAGTCAAAAGTAATCTGGTCATATTTTGGCCAATTAGTAATTAAACTCGATTAGATTTTGTGGATACGAGGGCACTATATAGCCCGACCACTTATGTGAATCCGTGCCTAAGGTAACTGCGCGGTGCGGGAGGGTTGAGGGTGTGGTGACTTGACACGAGTGCTCACTGATACGTGAAGTTGTGACTACTGACACCACTCCCGCACCGCGCAGCCACCCCAGAAACGGCTTAGTTTGTGCGTAGTCATTTTTCCGTCAAATAATTAAAGTAAAAATCTCGTACGATATTTAAAAATCAATAATTCCTTATTAACCAGAATACCTATGACTAGGCTGCGTTTCGTGCGTAACGCAGGGTAAGACCGACCTAAGAGCTTGGTGGTGGTTGAGAGGGGCAGCTGGAGAGACCAATAGATGCCAAGCAGTGGAGTTCTGATGATTAAGATATATAAGACAGTAGAAACAGTAGAGAAGAAGTACCCAAAATAAAAGGAAAAATACCAATAAAAAAAACAAAGCAAGTAGCTGCAGCTAAAACCAACAATTCAGTACAAATCTAAAATAATTTCAGTAGGACAATAGAATTTAACGGTCAATCAGCCGTTACGAGTCTCTAAGTGGGTTAGTCACACATGGCAAACTAAGGATTGACATGCTTTAGAATATTGTATTGGATGTTTGTCATTTTGTTAACTTCGAAGGCTACAAAATTACAAAGTAGAAAAATATCTTCTATTTTCTAATACAAACTATGTTAAAGCAGTACAGTGTAAACAACTGTTGGTTGGCCAATAAAGCAAAATAAAAATAAATAAATAAATAAAATAAAGTTAGTCCTCGTAAAACCTACATTAACATTAATAATATAATTAATAATTTTTTAACGTTTAATAAAATTCTGAGTCCCAGATGTTTTGATAAAGAGGAGAGAAATAAGCCAGGCTCATAGGGAGAACACCAATCCATTTATATTTTGATACGGGGGTCACAATACCGTTAAAAATCTATTTAAATTTCAAATTAGGAACCCTTTGGGAATCTGTAGATGTGTAATGAAAACATATTATTATGTAATTTGTCTTTACAAATTGGCGGCAATTCAAAAAGTGTCTGTCGTGCGTCGAAATGTATTTTACTAGAATATTGCTTCAGAATACTTACTTGTGCTTTGGCTTTCGTAATTAGCCAGCCAAAACAAAAATATGGCCGAAAACAAGTCAACCAAAATGGTTGTTAAACATATAAATATAAATGAAATTCAAGGATGAGGTCAGTAAGTACATTAACCTATGGTTTTTATATGAACACGTCATAGCTAGGTCCATTCAAACATTTCCTGTAAAATTTAATGACTGAATGGAGTCTTAGGAGATAAGTTACGGTACCGACTTGTAGCTACCACAAATCACAGCATATGTATTTAAATGTATTTCTGTATGTATATCAGCTGTCAAACACCCATAGTACAGGGTCCCCTAGTTTGGTGTCCGATGGCCGTGTGTGAAATAACCCCACATATCCTACACGTTTTGACAAACTGCATCAAGAAAACTAAGAAATCAACAGTTCTCAATAGAATTCGTCACAGGACAGCCTGCACTTTTTGATTACAAGAAACGCACAGTTCTCAAAAAGAACTCATCATCTGCCTAGGCTTTTCCTAACTATATTGGGGCCGGCTTCCAGTCTAACCGGATGCAGCTAAGTACCAGTGTTTTACAAGGAGCGACTGCCTCTCTGATTTCCACCACCCAGTTTCTGGATAACACGATACTCCTTGGTAAGACTGGCTGTCAAAGATCTACGAATGACAGCCGGGACCAACTGTTTAACGTGCTTTCCGAGGCACGGAGGGGTCTCGGTATTAAATGGATGGTCAGCATTGGTCACCCATCCACGGAACGACCGCGGCAAGCGTAGCTTACCATTATGGTCGGTTGATTCGTAAGGCTGTTAATTAGCCACGAGCTCCACCAGTTCTCAACAGAACTCAACTGTAGAAAAGATATACTGATTTCGTTGTGTCTTCTCTTGATACAGATCATCAAAACGTGTAGGATATGCTGTGACGGGGCCATAGATATAGTTTTTTTTTTATATTTATATGCTGGAGGCTATTGTATACACAATTAGAAGTCTTTGGATACAAGTAATATCTGAAGCCACTCAAAGTAATAAAATAACTGATGTTACTGATATAATTATGTAATTTACCAACAAAGTAAGATCATACCTACACGAGTATCCACTTTATAAATAATTTACCTACTTTATTAGATCCCCTATAAAAACTTCAACGTTGTTTGTAAATGATTGTATGTAATTTGTAATAACAATAATGTTGAACTTCAAAGAAATAGTAATTGTTATGCTTAAAAATTCGTTATCACAGAATGACAAAAATAGAGTTTTCTTAGAGGTTTTATGTAACACTAGCTTTTGCCCGCGACTTCGTCCGAGTCAATGTCCGTTATCGCGGATGCAGATAAATTCGCGGATTAAAAAACTTTTTTGAAAAAAGAGAACCGCCTTCAAAATCTAAAACGTGATAAATAACTTTAGCACAGAACACACATATAACTTTAGTCGGAAATCGGTGGCTTTGTTCTGATTTTGAAGGCGATCCTCTTTTTTCAAAAAAGCTTTTATTTTCCACTTTTTGTGTCTCCTTATAACCCAAATCCATTAAGAAACGGCAACACTGTTAAAACAGAGATTGAAAGTCCTCCAAAGAAGGAAAGATGGAAGAAACGAAAACGTCTTCTCGGTTTTTGTTTTTTTTTTCAAAAAGCGCTTTCAAAATTTCTGTTTGTTGTATACTAAAACCTTCTCCAGAATGTAACAAACACTTTTCTGAAAACTGCATTAAAATCGGTTCAGCCAAACGGGAGATAATCGCGGACAAACATACATACAAACCTACGGGTCGAACTGATAACCTTCTTATTTTTTGAAGTCGGTTAAAAAGAAGCCTATGTCCTTCCTCAGGGTTCAAGCTATTTTCACACCAAATTTCATGGTTCTGCCGTTTCATCGTGAAAGCGTAACAGAGTTACTTTCGCATTTATAATATTATAAATAAGTACCTACGCAAAATACGCGTTGAGACGTGGAGGCGGACAACAGCGCGTCATACTACTACTACTACTATTATAAATAAAATAAATAAATATAAATATAGTTTAATAAAGTATGGATGGATTATTACTTGCCATCATTTACTTTTCATCATATCATTCATATAGGGTCTATTTTCGTACCACACACGTCCATCAATAAAATGTGATAGGTAACATAACATCATCATGGCAACCTTTACACGCCCACTGCTGGGCATAGGCCTCACCCAAAGGGGGGAGGGGGGGGCAGTGATCGTGATGAGTGAGTGAGTGAGATTGGCGATCGCAGTAGGTGTTACGGTACTCAGAAGGACCCCTAATTGATTTTATTGAAATTGCGACATTATAGACATTCTTGTATCACATTTAGGATATCGACGTTACTGCATTGTATTTAAATATTGTTGCTAAGATTTTATTTGTTTTTTTTTTTAAACGTTGCTCCACACTAGGTATTACTCCTGTGTCGTGGGTGCGTTTACAAACATATAAACTAACATACACAAACAGCCAGACCCGGAACAACTACTTGTAGGCCATAGAATCATTTGTTCCGTGCGGGAATCGAACCCGCGACATGCAGCACAGCAGTCGATCGCTCAACCACTGCACCAACCGTGTCGTCTGCTTGCTGATTACAACCTTCCGAAAATTATGAAATGTAATTGGGCAAAATACTTATCCTATCGATACATAATATTTGTAAGCCACATGGCAAAGTAGGGATACTGTAAAACTAGTGTAACATAATGCACATTGTTGCAACCTATGTTTACAAATAGACTATTGATTTATAGGTCCGTACAATAGGCAGTAAAGTACAGCAGCAGCAGGGTTTGGACAAAGGAGTGTCCACTAAAACCAGCCGATTCAGAGAAAGTGGTGACATAACGCATTGGGTCCGAATGTTAGAGATCAGAAATGTTTGTCTTTACGTAACCGTGTGTTGATTTTAACGCATTTCGGTGAACCGCAACAAAATGTTAACGTAACATAACAACGTTTTACAAAGCTTACCCCCGATTTCTCAAACGAAAAATGTGTGTGATAAATTGTCAATTGTGCGTAAGCTCAGCTGTGATCAGTTGACTGAATTGTTTAGTCACTTATGCCACTTGAAAATTTCTCACATTAATTTTTCGCAAATTTTCTTTCGAGATACCGGTCCGAGGTATCGGTTTAGTCGATTATTGTCTCACTGCAAAAATCTCTACTCTAGTGACTCTAGTATAAGTGCCTTGGTCATGTGCGACGATTCGAAACTTTCGAGAGGATTTTTCAATAAGCATTATAGTCTGGGATGTTTGCTGAAGCTGGCACTGCTGGTTTCCAGGCCATCATGCGTAAAAAACCTGCTAGCCCGTATACGGGGTAGCAACAACGGCATTCTGGATGCAATAGCTGTAGGACTGTCCCGTTCAAAATCAGTTGGTCATGTCTTGTGATTGTGAAAATGTGGCGAGTCATGGCAAGTAAGAAATATGTACTAGGTTAAGGTTTCTATGGGTCTATGCTACCCGAAATAAAGTTATTATTATTATTATCATAGTACATATAACATGCATGAAATGTGAAAAATGACCTAGCATTCAAGTCATCCAGTAAGCATGCCTTCGTAATGCTCAACCCTCAAAATTTCAGCTATTCTGAAATGACGTAGGACTGGCTACTAATGTCTTGTTGACACGCAAATCTTTTTTCCATGTGCGTGAGCTGTTCCCATATATTTTATGACAATACTAGAGACGTCGTGATGGCACAGTGATTAAGGCATCCACCTGTCATGCACGAGGTTGTGGATTCGCATCCAAGCACGGGTTAAAGTTTTGACGACACAGTTGGCGTAGTGGTTGAGGGATCGACTGCTGCGCTGCGTGTCGCGGGTTCGATTCCCGTACGGAACAAATATTTGTATGGCCTACAGATAGTTGTCCCGGGTCTGGCTGTGTGTATATGTGAGTTAGAAAAAAAAAAAAAGTACCAATGTACCTTTTTAATTTAATATGCAGGTACTTCTAAGTTTATCTTCGAAGGAAATCTCATTGACATCATCATGTCAACCTTTAGACACCCACTGCTGGACATTGGTCTCCCTCAAGGCCATAATCGCCATGCTTGGCCGATGCATGTTTGAGATCGCAGTAGGTGTTATGGTACTCAGAAGAACGCTGCTGCCCATCCTCTGGTCAATATCCCTCGGTCGCCTTCTACAACACCCACGGGTAGAAATGGGGTGGTGCCATTCGCGGCCCGCACCACACGGCGAAGGAAAGCTAGACTTAGAAAAAATAGCTAACGCTTTGAGCTAGTGTGACGATCAATTCTCATACCTTCTTTGTAGGAGAAGAGACTTTTGCCCTGCAGTGGGACAAAAAAAGCCCGTATTTCCAGAAAATGCCATAAATACCTACTTCACTACCTGAGAAGCATATACTAGCTACAGATGTATGGTTGATTGATAATGAACATCAACTAGGTCACTGTCAACAAATTAATTTTGAATGAATCACATTCACAACTCACAACACAATCAATTACTAGTACATATTTATGTGTGTTTGTGAAGTGCATGCTTCAGGCAATCAACTACCGTCAAATGCTGTAACATTGCCTACATGCTCAACATTGCCTACATTCTAAAAAGTTAAATTATTACCGCTGAGAAATGTATTTTGCCATATAGATAGCCTACTTGCTTTTAGTAATACCATACACAGCAAAAACATTTCTCAGCGGCATTTGACCGGTATCTAACTATCTTGTTCTATTCTAGTTAGTTATTTATTTATTTATTAAACTTTATGCAAATAAAAAAACACTGTACAAAGGCGGACTTAATGCCTCAGACATTTTCTACCAGTCTACCTTAGTGTGATACTGAGACAAAACATGGTAGGCGTAACGAAACTTATTTACAATAATAAAATAATAAAGACTTATATACATACATACAAACAAAATATAAAGAGTAGAGAGCTAAAAATACATACATAGAGAAATACAACAAGTTAATTGTGGGACGAGTCTGCCAACTTCTTATGAAAGACTTCGCAAGCTTTTACTTTGAACGTGAACCGACTGGTGGCCGTCCTGATATTCTGAGGAAGCGCATTCCAAAGGAAAACCAAAGGAAAAGAAGATTTAAGAAAACCGGAGCGGTGAGGACATCGTAGAAAACGATTATTGGAGGAACGAAGATTCTAGAAGTTAGTTAACATCATCATCATTCTAGCCTTTTCCCGACTATGATTGAATCGGCTTCCAGTCTAACCGTATGCAGCTAAATACCAGTGTTTGACATGGAGCGACTGCCTATCTGACCTCCACAACCCAGTGGGTAACACGATATCTCTTGATAACACTCTTGGCAGACTTTCTGGCTTTTGACTACCTATAACGATTGTCAAAGATCTACATAGCAGGCGGGACCAACGGCTTAAGGGGCTATTAACGACTTTTACAGATTTTAAACTGACAATCACGTCAAAACGTGTAGTGTAAATGATTTGAAAAAAATGTGTGCGTTTCGACCGCGCGGCCACGGCGATATTTCGAAAAAAAGACTTTTCCAAGATTATGTAAAATTTTGTAAAAGTTGATTCCCAAAACCATAAATTTGTAGAAGATATGGTTAAAAAGTTATAAGGGTTTGAACGTGGCCGCGCCATTGAAACGCGGAGAACCGCGCGGCCACGGAGATCTTTAAAACTAAGCGTAGCAGAGACCTAAAATTCAGGTAAATAACAGTTTAAATTTGTAAAAAAAATGTAAAAATACAGAAAAAAATCCTAGGTTTATATTTTAGGAGCTGCAAGACAAAAACCCCATGGCCGCGCCATTGAAACGGTGAATAACACTCTAGCGCCGATATCACGCTGAAAATGCATCGCAGACGTCTGAAATTCATTGTAAAATCTAGATTTGAATTTGTAGAAAATGTAAAAAATATGCAAAAAATACCTAGGTTTAGATTTTAGGAGCTGTAAGACTAAAACCCCATGGCCGCGCCATTGAAACGGTGGAAAACACGTTATCGCTGATATCTCGCTGAAAAAGCATCGCAGAGGTCTGAAGTTTTTTGTAATACCTAGATTTGAATTTGTCGAAAATGTAAAAAATATACAAAAATACCTAGGTTTATATTTCAGGAGCAGTAGTGCGGTATCGTATAAAAATAAGTTTTGATTATCTATCGAAGAAAGTAAGTATTAGTGAGTTTTTTGAAGTTATACTTCTTTTGAAGTTATACTTCTTTAGGCGCGTTATGAAAAAATGATGAGAGTGAAATTTTACGATTCGCGCATGCGCGCGTACAGCGTCACACAAAATACTCACGGGAGTAATTGTAAACAACGCCATCTCTGACGTACATGCTGAACTACTTACTGCCGAAGGCAGTAAGTAGTTCAGCATGTACGTCAGAGATGGCGTTGTTTACAATTCAAATTGTGCTTATATACTTTTTTAATAATGCCAAAGAAGTATAACTTCTCACGCTCGTACATAAGTACACGCACCCATTTTTCGATTTCTTGGTGGAAATCTCAAAAATATTGACGTTTTATAGGAGGTGGTTACCTCATTTTATAGTTTTGGTTTGTGTGAAATGTAATTTTTTTTGCATGATTTCGACAATTGTCCCCTTAATTAATAAAAAATATTTATCTTAGTGTAAGTAAACAATCTGTGGTTTGTGATTTTAATAGAAGTTTATATCTTAGTGTAAGTAACAATATGTGATTTATGTGATTTTTAAAGAAATAAAGATATATTATTATGTTTTTGTATCTCTTCGTTTCATTTTAATTCAATTTAGAATCCTTGGGACATGATTTCTATTGCAACAGGTGGAAAGTTTTCTGTATACAACAAGGCATGGTCACCCTATCGAAATATTCAAAACACATTGCAAGGCTTTGTATTATGAATAAAAAATATGTTTTGCATATTATCGGTAGTTCTACATATTAATAGGTGTTGTTTATAAAAAAAAAACTCACTAATACTTACTTTCTTCGATAGATAATCAAAACTTATTTTTATACGATACCGCACTACTGCTCCTGAAATATAAACCTAGGTATATTTTGTATATTTTTTACATTTTCGACAAATTCAAATCTAGATATTACTAAAAACTTCAGACCTCTGCGATGCTTTTTCAGCGAGATATCAGCGATAACGTGTTTTCCACCGTTTCAATGGCGCGGCCATGGGGTTTTAGTCTTACAGCTCCTAAAATCTAAACCTGGGTATTTTTTGTATATTTTTTACATTTTCTACAAATTCAAATCTAGATTTTACAATGAATTTCAGACGTCTGCGATGCATTTTCAGCGTGATATCGGCGCTAGAGTGTTATTCACCGTTTCAATGGCGCGGCCATGGGGTTTTTGTCTTGCAGCTCCTAAAATATAAACCTAGGATTTTTTTCTGTATTTTTACATTTTTTTTACAAATTCAATCTGTTATTTACCTGAATTTTAGGTCTCTGCTACGCTTAGTTTTAAAGATCTCCGTGGCCGCGCGGTTCTCCGCGTTTCAATGGCGCGGCCACGTTCAAACCCTTATAACTTTTTAACCATATCTTCGACAAATTTATGGTTTTGGGAATCAACTTTTACAAAATTTTACATAATCTTGGAAAAGTTTTTTTTTCGATATATCGCCGTGGCCGCGCGGTCGAAACGCACACGAAAAAAATATGTGTTAAACTAAAACATTCTCTTAATCATTTAGTATGTGAATATTTTTGATTATATTCATATTAAAAAGTTTAATTAACTCGTGAAGTTGTGTCTGACGCGGACAAAACATTGACAATCACACAAAATCTACCACGTATAATTAAACGAAACTTACACTATCTTACAGACAATTTTACTATCTATCTTTTAGTATACGCCTTTTTTAAAGTTAAAGAATACTACAATGTACTATCCAAATGCACATTATCTTTTATTTAATTTTTCGACTGAACTTTGAGAGTTTTGGACGCAGCGCATACTTACGATTCTCTGGTCGCTCAAGGTCGCCGGCGTTACATATCACCGCCTTAACATGCTTTCCAAGGCACGGAGGGCTTTTGGTATGAAATCGATGGCCACCCATCCATGGACCGAACGCAGCAAGCGTAGCTTCACTATGACCGATCCCTAATGGCCCTGTGGTTAACGTGCATTATAGATAGCGTGCTTCTCATGCATGAGGTTGTACGTTCAATACCAGACAGATACCAATAATATGACGTTCGTCGTACGTCGTTCGACGTATTTTCCAGTATAGCTTCATTATCATCATAGGTAAAGGATAACATTGTAAAGGATAAACTGGACTTAATATAAGTCTGAAATTGCCAATTTGCCATTGTGGTGATCATTGCCTTCTCTGTAGTACGAGAAGAGGTCTTTGCTCCACAGTGGGTCAATCACAGATTCATCATTTCAGCCGAAAGACGTCCACTGCTGGACATAGGCCTCCCCAAGGGGAGGTTTTGCCATAATCGCCACGCTTGGCAGGCGGGTTGGCGATCGCAGTATGAATCACAGGTTAATATTACAATTAACTTCAAAATTTGAATCTAGACAAGATGAGGCAGAATCGGATGGCTATGAGGTCTACCTCTATTTTACTCATATAATGCACAAAAGTATTTACAGTAAAATCATTTTAGAAGCAATTATGTATGTTCTTAGGTCACAAGCGGAGGATCGTCAAGGCGTTTCGTGGTTTAACAAATTCCTGCGGTTTGTCTAAAACCCAGTGTAGTCGAACTACTAAGACAGGTTTACGAAAACAAGCTTGAATAAGATGAAGCAAGTCTGAGCCAGACAAAGGATAATAAAATCACAATGAATGGCTAAAAATACTAGTTAAAAAAAACGGATTTTAAGACTAAATCAGTTAAAAAATTTTGTATAATACGTGATGCAGATAAGGAAGGTGTTTATGATAATGACACATTTTTTGCGCATCTTAAAGAGGTGCAAAAAACGACAACACTAACATCCTAAGCATACATAACAAAACCATAATAAATTGTATGTCATGAATTGACCGTATCGACAATTAGGTACTTAGCTATCTGTGTCATCTTCGACATAGTAACGCGATATCTAACTGTTGTGGACACGCTAATTTATGACAAACGTCACACAAACGTCTAAGAGCAGGTTTAGTACACTTTGCACAAGTGAGTGACTCGTCATGCCTAAGCTACAGTGAGGTCAAAGCAGGTCAAGTTGACATTGAGCGGAAATAATGGTTTATTTCCTCGTAACCCATTTAACTCACTTAAATCTTTGCTGTTTAAGCAAAGATTTAAGTGGGTTAAATTCGTTTATAGTTCAAAGACTTCTTGGATAAGTTTCTTGAATAAGAATGAAATAATTGTGAGTGCAATAACAATGCACGGTAAACTTGATAACTTGCAAACACCGTCAAACACGCTAACATGATTTTATCCTATCTCATAATCTGCCTAGGTAGTCTTTTCCCAACTATGTTGGGATCGACTTCCAGTCTAACCGGATGCAGCTGAATACTAGTGTTTTACATGGATGGAGCAACTGTCTATCTGACCTCCTCCACAACCCAGCAACTGGGTAACACGATACCCCCTGGTAAGACTGGTAGTTAGACTTTCTGGCTTCTGAGTCTGACTACCCCTAACAACTGTCAAAGATCTACGAATGACAGTTGGGTCCAACAGGTTTGCGTGCTTTCCTTAAGAATCGCCCTTTGTGCGCGTTCTATTTGAAGCAGAAGATTTTTATAAGTGCCTCCCCATACCGGAATACAGTACGTGATGATTGAAGTACACAGACTCTGGTAAACCAGGGACAAGGTTACAGGATCTGCTGCATGTCGCAATTGCTTAAACAAATAAATAAGCTTTCTCGTTCGTGAGCATAAAGCTTCAATATGGGTGCGCCAAGTTTTGCATCAATGTAAACCCCAAGGTATTTGATACTTGAGACTGAAGAAAGTACCAGACAGCAACAGGTGTCGTAACCTGAGCAAGAATGAGCTTTTACTTCACTGAGTTCAGCAGGAGGAAGGACTGAGTTGGGCAGTGAGAAACGTATTAACTTAGTCTTGTCGATGTTAAGAGTTAACAAGTTACCAGAAAGCCATTCCGTCACAAGGCGAAGAGATAATGGTTTCGGTATGAAATGGATGGTCACCCATCCACGGCAAGCATAGCTTAAACTTGACTGATCGATCCGTATGGCTTTTACTTAGCCACGAGCCCCTCTGCCTTTATCAATCTCATTAATATTATTTAATTTTAACGAGACAAAATTTGCATAGCAGCAGTGCTATTCTGTTACAATCTCCCTCGGTGAACACCTAGGTGAAATGAGCTGTCATCCGATTGTAGTGCTTTGTAAATCCCTAGCATCGGAACAGATGACAGCTCACTTCACCTAGGTGTTCACCGAGGGAGATTGTAACAGAATAGACATACTGTAACCAGTTTGTAAGTAAATAAAGTAGACTAAGGGCGGGTTGTTTCAAACGGTCGGTTAACGTTTCATACGGACGGTTAAAAAGTTACTATGCCGTGAGATGTTTAACGCACGTTAAATGTAACGGGTTGTTTCATGGCGTAAAAATCCGTTAGTTAAAGTTATTCAAGAAGAGATTCCATAATATTTTGATGTTTGAAGAAGCTGTTTGACAACACAAAATTACGTTGACTGATCGGTTATGGACGTAATGTATACTATACATTACTGACCGGTAACTATACATTGTATAGTTAAAGCAACCCGTCCTAAGAGCCTAGTGTCTCTGTTTGATAGAAAAAAAATAGGAACCAATCGAGGTCCCAAATCACATTATTAATTTTATAGTTTGTGATTAATCTGCAACTTTTATTTCTTTATTTTTGTTTTTATTGACATTGAATGGGGTGAGATGGTGTGTGTGTTTTAGAGTAGGTGTAAATGAGGTGTAGGGGTTTGTGTGAGAGACAGTGATGGTGTTTGGGTTTTCAATTAAAGCTGAGAGCTTGATTGCCTAGTTTTTATTTTGTCTTTTTTTACGAGTACTGGTCTTTCATTAAGTTTTCTGTCTGTAGATAAGTGTTTGAAGCTATGTGTTCTTTTTCATCATCTTTGTTTTTTTTTGTTAGTGGCTTCATTAGGTAGTTATTTGATAAAAAAATATGATGCATGCAGTCTTTTCCAACCAGAAAACATTGCATGCATTTGAAAAAAAATCATTGAACAGTCGTTAAGTTGAAGCATACTACGAGGGCGGCACTGAAAATTTCGGGAATCAAGGAAGTGACACAACATTACTATTTAAAAATGTATTTATTGCTTTTCGAAGTATTCTCCGCGAAATTTGACACATTTTTCCATACGATGGAACCAATCATTGAAGCAACCATTCCATTCGGAAGTTGGGGTTTCCAAAATGGCCGTTTTGTAACGAGAGAGTAGAGATTTTCATCACCTGAAGAAGCTGTGGACGCCCCACAGCTTCTTCAGGTGATGAAAATCTCTGACCACCCAATTTATTCTTTATTTTAGGAAAAGTATAGAACTTGGATGGGGCTTCATCACCAAATGCAGAAATCATCCGGTCAACACACTGTTTTTGTGATAAACCACTTCGAAAGTCATAATAAATCATCGCTCTTGAATTTTTAACCGACTTCAAAAAGGAGGAGGTTATCAATTCGAATGTTTATATATATATTTTTTTTAATGTTTGTTCGGGCATAACTCTTGTCATAAATAGACGAATTTGCAAAATTCTTTTTTTGTTCGAAAGGGGTTGATTCCGAAAAGGTCCCATATAAATTTTATCAAAATTGGTACAGCCCTTTTTGAGAAAATCAACAAGTTCCCAAAAAAACTTACTTAGACGACGTTTTAGTTTCTTTAATCACTGGAGGCAATGATATTCTAATAAACAGATATGTTATACACTCACAAAACAAACGAAAAAAGTGTTCCGCGCAGCAGCGGCTGCACACATACACACTTTTCATTCATTTTACAACTCACTACAAGTCAAAATGTTGAAAAGGGATGGCTTGAAAAAACCAACAAGAAAAAAAGAGACAGTTAGTGTTGTCGATTGCGCGTGAATGTAAACAGACATTATCCTGGCCACCAATCACCGCGTCTTGGCATCATAGACTAACAAATTTAACGAGACAGAAGGTACAAACCGCGAGTACATTTATACGCGCGGTTTGTACCTATAACAACTAATAAACAGGACTAAAGGTATAATAGAATATATATAATAATATATAGAGTAGAAAATATTTATTTTGTAATAAAATTCATTTCTTTGTTTACGACCAAATGCGATCCATTTTTGAAGCCAGATCTCATTGGATAACCTTAACGAAAAAGGATAAAAAATATCTATTGTCACATTGTTTAATTTCTAATTAAGTATATAAATGATTAAATATTACAAGGTTAGAAAAAAGAAAAACAGAACTGTGGGTAAACAATGACTTTACTGCCTACGATATCGCATCTGTACTTTTATTCTGTGTCCGGAGTGAACGCGTCCTTGTCTTACTCACGTGAAAAAAATTATTTCCATTTCTTTCTTTTTTCTAACCTCCAAATATAAGAATATTAGGAAAATAATTGAGATATATAAATAAATCGATGTATATTGCGTAGTTACATGTGGTATGAGATCCCTTGTGCTTTATTAAATTTGGTATAATAATTGGTACACTTTCTAAATACACAAAATAGCATTTTTTTATTTTTTTAGCTGCTTTAACAAAGCGTATCACTCGTCGCCATGCGTGACGCAGACTAAAGGCAATACGTCCCAATTAGGACGTTTTTGAATCTTCAAAATTGGGCGCTCATAACATATCTGTTTATTATAATATCATTGACTGGAGGACTTACAATCTCTTTTAAGTGTGTTGCCGTTTCTTAATGGATTTGGATGTTAAGGCAACACTAAAAAGCGAAAAATAAAAAGTTTTTTCAAAAAAGAGAAATCCGCCTTCAAAAACTAAAAAGTGATAAATAACTTTAGCACAGAACACACATTACTTTACTTTCGGAAGTCGGTGGCAATACAAAACAACAAACACAAAGCCACCGCCACCGACTTCCGAAAGTAAAATAATGTGTGTTCTGTGCTAAAGTTATTTATCACTTTTTAGTTTTCGAAGGCGGTTTTCTTTTTTTTGAAAAAACTTTTCTCGAGTCAATTCCATTTTCTCAACAACTAAACAAGTTTGACAAAACCTTGTGACAAGACCGAGAATCTTTTTTTAAATAAATAAATGGTATTCGATTTTTAAAACCAAGGAGTTTTCAATTAAAAAGATTTTAATATGACAGGAACAGTGGAAATATTCCATTCCCGATACTTTTAGTGCAGCCTGGTTTCTAATAGTATGCTTCAACTAAACGACTATACAATATATTTTTATGGGCTGAGTCACAAAAATGGTAAATATTATTGATTCCGTTAGTCACCCTACGACGTTCTACTATTAAATACTAGAATATTATTATTATAAATATAAACCTGAATGAAATGCGATTAACTGACTTCAAAAGGTCAGTCTATCAGGAAATATTATTTAGTTTTACCTCTTACTCATGACCTTCTTTATATTATACCTGTTAAAAGTACCTACCTACGGTTGTTTAACTAAATGACTACTACTAAGTGCTAATACTATGATTTTTCCAGAGAATTGGGGAACTTCGTGACACCGAAATAGTCAGTAGGTATGTACTCATTTGATTTTAATAAATTTCACAAAATAAACATGTAGTTAATTTAAGCGTAACATTTAAATATACATTTTATGACAGAATTAATTTAAAAGGTTGCAGTGAGTACAGTAAAGCATGTAATAGATACTTCAAAACATGAGTAATGCGCAACGCAAGGTACAAAACCACAAATGTTAGCAAATCCTTAAAAAAACTTACGAAATACCTAAATATAAATAACGGACAAAAATTACGGCGCCTAAAACAAAGCCGAAAATTACTATTTGCAATAGAAAACCGCGCAGATTCTTTTTATCATCTAACGAAGAGAACACTAGAAAAGTGGCAGAAAGATAAGAGAGATAGCAGAACGCGAAAATGAAGGGCATTAATGTGACAGAAGCCCTCATTGTTATCTACAATGAAGATAACACATATACAATTGATAAATATTAATAAAAAATAATCGCGGCGATACGTTACTTTGATTAACAACACACCACCTTTTTTTTTTTTCGACGTGCGGAAATCCTCGTGGACTGTCCCGTCTGGGGAAGACGAGGGGGTGTGCCGGACTCTTACCGGCTAAAACCACCACGGTGTTCCTCGACTGACCTATAGGCGGGGGTACGGGATTCGCTCGCGCATGCACCGCGCCCCCGCCAGGCTATAACCCGCCAATGACGTAGGCGGGTCCCGTCGACCTCGGCGGTTTACCACCTAGGCTAAGGTAGATACCTCCATAATCCATTGACATACTTTTTACGACTTGTCACACCCTATTCCCCGTAGATTTAGCATTTATTACATTGACTGACGGGCCAAAAACGTTAAAGGTAAAACGACACCTACGACACTCCATACAAACGAAACAATTTAATTACCTACACTACTACCAAAATAACAGACTGTACAAATACGTGCGTGTGTGTGCGTGTCTACGCGCCGCTTGAACTAAAAACAGTTTCCAGAGCACGTCCAACGTGCGGGAAGAGGTGAGGAACAGTGTTTCGGAGGGAGGTGTGGTGGGGCATGTCGCTACTGTACGGTAGTTAGTACTAATGTTTACACTGTGGTAAAACCTCCACTAAGGTCGGACACACGTTGTCCGCCATAGCGCTCAAAGTGTTAAAAAAATTAAAAATCTTTATAGCCATTTTACATGCGTTAAGGTTATTAGAAATCCCTGTTTTACACTAGCTCAGGGGGAGCTAGTGTAAAACTGAATTTCAGAGGCCAGTGCATTCCCTGAGGTAGTATATCTACAAAAATTAGTGCACAAAAGCACACCATTCACATAAAAGAGAGGAGAAAAAAAATGGCATGGCAATAGGCTGCGGTGACGTCACTTATTTGCCAACTCAATTGACATACTATTTTATTGATTTTAAATCTAATTTTACCTGTAATAAAAAATAATCTGATTATCTAAGCTAAAATTAAGTGTTTCTTTGGCAAAGAAAAATGGTGTCTTGGAAATATTGGACACCCGTATTGTGACGAACCGACACGTATTATTTATACTTAATCAAACTTAAATACTTAAAATATTATTTTCATAATATTGAGCTGACGGGTATGAAAAGTCAAAAACTTCCGCACTGTCGTAAAGTAATGATTAAAAGATACCCAACTCGCAAAATAAATAACTTTTGGAATTAAAATCGTTACGCCTCACGCACGGTATCTCCTACAAACAATAAAGTCCAAAATCTTATAAATAAATGAATCGATTTTAATCAAACCCGTTATGTATACACAAGGTAGATAAGTCTAAAAAAAAAGTAGAGAACATTTGTGAAAATAGTATCAAAGAAGTAGTAGAAAGAAGCTTATGAGAGTTTTAAAGTTTTCTATAGAAATCTTTAAATGGATCTACATTAGCTGCATACCTCTTTTACAAAAAAAATCTCTACTCATTCTTTAGACTTATATCTCTTGTGTATATGTTTCAAGTTTAATTCAAATCGGATTATTAATTTCCAAGATTTTGGACTTAAACGTGGCATAAACACTCTTAAAACCGCCTTATACATGTAACAGAATCAAGTAACAAAACCTCACCTGCATAACAGTTACGGCTCCATACGTAATTGCAATCCAGTATATGGAACCCAACAGTACTCCTCCAGCTATGAAGGGACAGACTTTGTGAGTGATCTCCTCCATAGCATCTAGAAGTGCCACGAACGCTCCCATGGAAGGGAACACTACGATATATTCTGCTTTACACTGTGGACACAGCACTTTACGGGTTATGTTGCCTCTTTGCTTCTCGTCAACCCACCGTTGAAGGCAACTCTGATGCACCTGAAACAAGGAAAGATTATTTTGTGTTTAATTGATAGAATACATTAATAACAATAATGAAACTCCTACGCACGCTCACAAACACATGCACACAGATTAGATATCACAAAATGATGTCTAGTTTACACAAGCTTAGTGGTTACTCCTCATTAGTGTCTAACATAAGCTTTTCGCAAAGTATATGTATATGGTCGGCTTCTATTCACTTCCACTGATCAGTTTCAATAATAAAAAGCAGTAATTCAATTCAGTACGTTTACAAGAATGGTGCTAGTTTAAGTGACAACTACATACTGAGCAGTAGTTACAAAACTACATGATGTAATAAATTGGGCAGTAAATTCAAACATAACAAAAAGAGACGCAAATCTGCTCAAAGGCGCAGGTGACCCTTACATAAGTTTACAACGTAAAGTTCAAATAATTATCATATTTACTATACCTTACTAATAATCCTGCATTTATCAACATGTCGCTCAAACGAAAATAAACAGCAAAAAATATAAAACGGACTATAAAGACCGTGTTAGAGTAAGTCATTTATCGACCTAGACAAACGGTAGTAATTAGTAATTACAGTACTTCAAGTGTAATTGAAGTCTGAGCTAAATATCAAGACACCTAGTGGCAATACATTGAACCTAATTACCTACTTAAATAAAGTCGTACAGAATACTTAACAACGACCTAGAAAATGTCTCCAAAAGTTCTAATAAGATGATATTATGGGAATATTAAATTGAAGTCCAAAGAAGATTCTGACGGCCTAAACGCGCAAGCTTATCCATCAATAGGTTACAGAAGAACCCCATTTGTTTAGTAGTAATAGACTGACGGCCCCTGTTCTCCAGACAAGAAGACATCCAAGAGAATATCCACACGTAAACCAACGCAAATACAACACTTTCACGAACACATACACATTTATCGAAATCAATAATTCTTGCTTCACTTCACTGAAAATACGAATTGAAAATAGATATCGTAATGAAAAAAGTTTATATAATACAAAGGCTGAGTACCGTGAGTTTATGAGTAGGTTGTTGCCGATATCGAAACTTTATTAACATAACAATCCATGCACGATTCCGTAAATAATGTACTTGTAGATTATGGCGAAAAGGTTAAATACGACACATTTCTAGACGGTGACCACTTGTTTGTGTGTGTCTTTACAGCTGTGCTTTCGTTAGCACCAGCCGATTGCCCCAAGATATGCATTACATGAAGCGGAAGCGGTTACAAAAGTCTTCCTCTACCATAGCGATTTCTTTTTCGTTCTATATCATACCTTCTGGGTATAGAGACATTAAAGGTTCCGACTTTTATTTCCGACTAACTTTTGCCCGCGACTTCGTCCGCGTGAATGTCGGTTATCGTGGATGTAGCTGGTCGCGGATTAAAAGTACGCTATGTCCTTCCCCAGGGTGCAAGCTATCTTTGTACCAAGTTTTATCAAAATCGGTTCTGCCGTTTCATCGTGAAAGCGTAACAGACAGAGTTACTTTCGAATTTATAATATTAGTATCAATGATGTTATAATAAACAGATATGTTATGAGCGCCCAATTTTGAAGATTCAAAAACGTCCTAATTGGGACGTATTGCCTTTAGTCTGCGTCACGCATGGCGACGAGTGATACGCTTTGTTAAAGCCGCTAAAAAAATAAAAAAAATGCTATTTTGTGTATTTAGAAAGTGTACCAATTATGATACCAAATTTAATAAAGCACAAGGGATCTCATACCACATGTTACTACGCAATATACATCGATTTATTTATATATTTCAATTATTTTCCTAATATTCTTATATTTGGAGGTTAGAAAAAAGAAAGAAATGGAAATACATTTTGTCACGCGAGTAAGACAAGGACGCGTTCAGTCCGGACATAGAATAAAAGTACAGATGCGATATCGTAGGCAGTAAAGTCATTGTTTACCCAGTTCTGTTTTTCTTTTTTCTAACCTTGTAATATTTAATAATTTTGTTTTATTTAATCATTTATATACTTAATTAGAAATTAAACAATGTGACAACAGATATTTTTTATTCTTCTTTAGGCTTCAAAAATGGATCGCATTTGTTCATAAACAAAGAAATGAATTTTATTACAAAATAAATATTTTCTACTCTATATATTATTATATATATTCTATTATACCTTTAGTGCTGTTTATTAGTTGTTATAGGTACAAACCACGGAATAATAAAAACAAGAGGAAGTGCCCTTAGTCTTACTTAATACTGGATCCAGTGTCGCCAAACTCACACATTTGCAAATTAAAATCCTACTTGCAATACACAGAAAACGATGATATAATTGGCTACAAATTAGAAACGCAACTTTGGCGAAAAGCTTATTTATTGTTGTTTGAAATTAAACCGTATCACAACTGACGAACGTTGCTATTATTTTACATGTCAAAATCACTAAACAGATTTTTTCCATCTAACAATCCAATTCGAGCAATGTCCAACGAGTGCAGCTATTCGACGCTAGAGAGCGCTGTTACCAAATTACTTAACATGACATCTATTGTTACTATAAATAGATGACATTTTCGCATGCAACTGTTATTTATTTTTCTATTCAATGAGAGATGTGGTCAAGTTGTCGATAATTTGTACAATGTAAGAAATGTAATTACCTACAGTGTTTAAATTGATCTTTTTAATGTACGTAATGGATCAAAAATGACGATTAATTAATTATGTATGCGTATATTGACATATTTTCCTGTGATAATATGAGTCCGTAATATGATTGTATGTAGAAAATTGATTGACGTCCCAATGAAATGACGCATTATTTTAGACATGACAATATCTTTTTTAAATACGTGACAGTCTTTTAAAAACATAATTGACATCTGAATTTTCGTGAAGATAAACTATGTACATGTAAGTATACAATAGAATATTTATAGGCCTACGTCTAACCGCGAATGAATGACTATTTGCCAGAATATAGGTATAAGGTTTTTAAAACTCATTCTTTCAAACTCGTACTTTTATTTATTAAAAAAAAAGTTTGGTACTAAACATACCTACATGTTATTGTTTTATCGACACGAACTATTTGCATTAATGTGTCGCATCCCTAAACGAGTAGCGTCGAAGTTTCTAGAATGTATGGCACGTAAAACGATTACAGTCAAGACAGCGAGCAAGCTAATTTGGACTTTAATGAATGGAGATAAGGTAGTTTTTAGTTCGCATCAAAGTTAAAATATGGTATTGTCAATAAAAATCGATTATATTGAAATATATGAAAGTTTTGTACTTTTTGGTGATACGATATACCTCTGCAAGAAACATTCTTTGCCCTGCTATCATTTTTGCATGTAAAAATTGCACAATAAGGCAGGGTTGTATTTTTTTTCCATACGTGCGACATTGTGCGATATGTCACGTCGCTGCAAGTAGTTGATCTCGACTGGACCAATGTTGATCATTTCCACACAATTGTGCCACACGTTCGATGGCTGCGTGGCACTTCCCCTTGTTTTTATTATTCCGTGGTACAAACCGCGCGTATAAATGTACTCGCGGTTTGTACCTTCTGTCTCGTTAAGTTTGTTAGTCTATGATGCCAAGACGCGGTGATTGGTGGCCAGGATAATGTCTGTTTACATTCACGCGCAATTGACAACACTAACTGTCTCTTTTTTTCTTGTTGGTTTTTTCAAGCCATCCCTTTTCAACATTTTGACTTGTAGTGAGTTGTAAAATGAATGAAAAGTGTGTATGTGTGCAACCGCTGCTGCGCGGAACACTTTTTTCGTTTGTTTTGTGAGTGTATAACATATCTGTTTATTAGAATATCATTGATTAGTATGGATACCTACGCATAATACAAAAAATATTCTATCGGTTATATATGATATTGTGTCTTGTTACACTCCGTACTTCTCTATCTATTGTATCCTACAAGCATAGGGTCATTGGGTAAAGTACATAGGTCAGGGCTGCAGTTGACAATGATGCTCTGTAACCGCTGGATCGATTTCCATTGAGGCGACATGGTGCAATTATGAACCAATCGACAGACTAACGATCAATAATACAAATACACAGTACAAAAGTATCTCGTGCAATTTAAAATAGAAAATGGGTATACTGGTCATTATTAACGAGTGTTAATTGTAGGCTGTAGTCCTCTGACCCAGTTCTAACTTCACGTGAACTAAACATGAAATGAAATAGAAAAATATAGTTTAACTGTCTTTCAGCACTTTAGAAGTTATTTCGGCCAGTCCACGGTATATTCGAATTTCAAAATTCGTATAACAGTCATCGACAAGTTTTGGATTGTATTTGCGATCTGTCTAAGGCTTTCGAATGCGTTGATCATAATAATTAATGTCCGGCACATTTATTCGGAAGTTAACTATTTCAGAATTCGAGGGTGATTTTTAACTTTGTACCGTATTGCCAATATGTTTAAAATATTACTAAATGAAAAAACAGAAATTATTGCGAAGGATCGCTTTTATGGTGATGAGAATACCCCAGGGTAACATTTGGGGTGTCATATTTTTAATGAATCGCAATCAAAATATTGTAGATGTCCTCTGCGCCAGCTAGGGGACATAGGATTTTAAATCAAGTCAAGTCATATTGTTTTACATTATCAGTCAACAATCGATGAAAAATGTATTAGGAGAAGAAAAGTGCTTGATCATCAACCTTCATTATTTTACATTGCCTTTACCTTTATTCTCTTTGCCTTAAGCCGATTATTAGTACTTACCTATACAATATACAACCGCTGATTTATGAATAAAACATAAACAATTTGAATGGAAGCAACAAGACTGTTAACTAGGTAAGTAGGTAAACTATAATTTGTGTTGACACTTACCAACAAGAAACGCAACTAAATTGACGTGGAGGTCGATCAACACCTTTAAGAACTCTAACCGAATGTATACAAAAAAAGACAACGTTACTTAAATATGTTTATCGAGATTTCCTTGAAAACCAAGCAGGTGAATATTAATTATGATGCAAAAACGAATCGACAATATATGTGAACGGGCGCCGTCAGTTGAGACTGGTCATCTCTTAGCTGCCTCGGTTATTTTAAATTTATTTTGAATTGTCTAATTTCATTGTCACTAGACCTCTTTTAACGTGCACAACTTGTTACATTGTTCTCACATTGTACCCCTAGATTCAACATGAATAATGTAACCTAAATTTGTAATATTCTATTGATTTTAAAAGAGTGTTCATGGAGTTTCTTGCTCGTTCTTCTCGAACGAGCAACTAGCTGCAACTTTTTGACTGACTGACTCCTTGACAATTCAAAAGTGCCTGTAAATGGTTTATTTGAAATAAATGATTTGAGTTTGAGTTTGATATACACTGAATTACCTCCTTACTGTGTAACGCGACCGAAGGTGAATTTGTCCTATAATTGATATTGTGGCCGATAAAAATGGCGATAAGGATTGGGTATAAAGACCCAGGTAGATAAATGTATGAAAGTTCAAATACCTTAATCCAGTAGGACAAACAAGACAGTTATCCGTGATTATGGAGTGAAGATCTTTGTGTGTGTTGCCGTCCCGATTTTGACATAAATTCGGTGCACTGCACCAGGTTTAAAACGCCCAACTAATTTTAGTTAACAATTAATATAGGTAGTTTACTTGTCTTTGCCCGCGATTTCGTCCGAGTGAAAGTCGATTATCGCGGATACAAACGAAGGACGCGGATAAAAAGTAGCCTAGATGTCCTTTTTTGGAACTTAAGCTTTGTCTTTACCGTTGCGGTTCAGTAATTTGGCCATGAACGTAACAAAAAAACTGACATTGGATGTTCCGGATTTTTTTTGTTGCTGGGTGCACAGAACTTTCGCTGTAGAGCTTTGCACGGTTTGCACTGAAGTATAGGATTAGCTGTTCTTAATGCAAATTCTATGTTGATTTAATTAAAACATAATGCGATCGTTACAGCCTGACATAGGTAAATGCCGCATCATAATCAAATCGTGGAATAACAAAGGTACCTACAATAACATTTTCCGCCGGGTCTGCCTTCGTACTTTAGTGCAGGAAGTCTAAATAAATACATAAATCAGACTAAATATACTTTAACCAGATACCTAATAAACACAATGATGCATACAAACAAACGTTATAAGGGTTTGATAAGGAAAATACGCCTAACAAGTCTTCTTTAGGAAATTAAGCCACAAGGAAAAAAAATACCAAAGAAATGGAATGACGGATCTCCATGACATTGGCGGTTGTGATCTGGAAGTTATCAGATGCTTCTAAATCAGAAGACAATTCACACATACAGAAAAATTTATTGATTTTCTGCTGCAGAACTATGATGCAATCTGTATGAAATCTTTCAAAGGCGCGTCAGAATAGTAAAGTTTTAAATAATACCTAATAATAATATGTGGGGACATTTTTCACACACGGCCATCTGACCCCAAACTAGAAATGAAACAACCTATACAACAACTAGCTCTGTTCTGCAACTTAGTCCACAATACACGTAGAAATCAAAGCCTAATCCGTTTTTAACATTAGCTGACGACTTCTACTTACCTACCTTGCTAAATGACAATGCCAGATCCTGCCCCACCCATGTACAGAAAAAGTAACACATGTACAGAAAAGTAAATTAATGAAAATAATTGTAATGAATATAAAACCTTTCTATACTAAATTGTTTTTCTTTAGAACTTGCGGCTTACGAAATACCTACCCACAAAATACAAACTTATTTTACCTAAAATACAATTTAACCTATAATCAATGTCATTATTGTTTTTAGATTTAAACGGAAACCGCAAGTTCTACAGTCACTAAGACTAATGTTTAGTTATCACTATCAGCAATAAATAAACAGTAAGATGCTACTTAATGCACATGACTTTTATTAAGTGGGGCAAAGTTCTATAGAGTTCCTGGCATTGTCCTTTCACCTTCATAGGTTAAGTAGTCGAGATTTTATGTTAAGTCAGTGTACGACATTTCGTTTTTATAATATAAGTGATAATAACAATAGAAACATTATACCTACAACTAATCATTGTGAAAAACTTAATATGGGAGCAACCCTCAAATCATGTAAGATGGTGGCAGGCAGCGGATGGATGTAATGTGAGCTGCCCAAGACCGGGTTGGTTGGCGATCTCTGGGGGAAGCTTACGTTCAGCAGTGGACGGCAATAGGCTGATATATATGGTTGGAGGTCCCACAGTAAAGTTCCTGTTTTCGGGTTATCTGTTGATTCAATTACACTTTGTAAAACCGCTCTTTATCTTTCCTGACAATCGCCTAAACTTCAGATAATCCATCCAAGAATAAAGTAGGTGACACAGACTATAACTATCTAACTATACCTCAACAACCCTAATTCCTCATAAATTATTGATAAAAAACTGTCCTATATTCATTTTAACACACAATGCCAAACAAGTGTTTAACAAACTGATAAGGTATTAAAAACAATTATTTTCTTAATTATGTATCTTGATGATAATTTCAGCAAAGATAAAAATGTTATCATACTTTTAATAATATTGGTGTTAGTAAAATGGCTACCATAATATGGATCAATTTAAAATATTTGTGTAGTGTTTTGAATTTTAAACCCATTATTAGATTTGTTTTTCATTTTAATGCAGTAATTTCAAATGCAATTAGTAAACTTATTGAAAACCATTTTATTTAATAACAGTTTTCTATACATAGTTTAAATAGTAGTATTATTTTCTAGTAGTTCAGCTGGTCTGCAGTGCTATTCTGTTACCATCTCCCTCGGTGAACACCTAGGTGAAGTGAGTTGTCATCCGTCCATCTGCTTTGTCAATCCCTAGGATCGGGACGGATGACAGCTCACTTCACCTAGGTGTTCACTGTTCTGTGAAAATATACCTTTGTGAATATAGGTGAAATGAGCCATCATACCACATCATGCTAGGGCCAGCTCACCTCATGCACTTCACCTAGGCATATTGTTACACAATAGCACCACAGGACTTGAAAATTAACCTGTTATTTGCTTTTAAAATAGCAAAATTGGCATTAAAATAATAATATACATACGACTATTTTTTATATTTACCCTTTATGATTTGAATGTAGTTTTGTAGAGGACCAATTAATGGACCATTCACTTTTTAAAGCTGCAAAGTTTGTAAATAACTAGGTTTTTTTTCAATATTCTTGATTGGACCAACCTAAACCAAATAAAGCATGAAGTAAAAGAGTGCATAATTTTTTTTTTAAGATTTGCCTTTTACACTTATAATTTGTCTGTAAACACCTGCAGTCTAGATTTGTGCCTAGTTGACAATTGGGTTGTTGACACCGTGTAACGAGTATTTTCTACTCGCTACATAGTGTCGACCTCTCTCGTCATTTTTTGGAAGTTTTCGATAACGCCGACTACACACACTTTAGATATTTGATAGATTGGCTAGGATTTAGTAGAGTAATCGATAAAACCATAGACCATCAGTTTGACAGTTGGACCTTATTTCCCCGGCTGTCAGATTATTTTGACGTTTCCGGTTTGGGATATGTAGCCTTCACTTTCCGACCGAAGTCACCAAGATGATGCACGAATAAAATTCTATTCCGTGCCAATCATTAGATTGGAATATTTTAAGGTGGACCCCTGGCTGGAACCACTTGGTAGTGATGTCAGCAGCCGTGCAACGGTAATATTTTGGGAAATCCTCCTATATCGCCATCGCGTATTGAGTGTGCCCATAGCACGAGTGATTGGCATGGTTTTAGTTTTCGTTAAGATCTCCCCAAAGGCGTTCTTACTTATATTTTGGATCTTTTTTATCTTAAAATTTAACTTCATCATGGATGAGCTGATGCGCTTCACCTCGTGTCTCCAATCAGGTTTAATTTAAATAAGTTTTTCTCGAAGCCTGTGGTATGTTAATTTAAATTCTTTCTCGTAGTTTCCACTTAAAAACGTGCAATACTGACAACTTAATTATAAACTTTGGTTATAGAATTTAATGGTTATAAAACAACTTGCCCTTCAAAAGAAAGGGGCTTTCTAATATTGTGTTGTGCTCACCACTGCCTGCGATGGAAATAAATGAGCTATTGTTAAAGAATTTGCAGCTTAATTTCAGAAATCTCCGACCTAGATTAGAAGTCCTGTCCTTTACCTATTAGCTATCCCGGATTACCTTTGTTTTAAATTACCTAGTGAGCTCTGGCGCCCGAACCTTATTCCTTTTAGTTATTTTTGTTTAATTTTGAGCTCCCTAACTTCTCAACTTTAGAATCACACCCATAGTTTGTTAGTTAGTTAAATAAATCTAGACCCCTTTTTTAATTTTTTTATTACAATTGGCGCCCGAACAGGGACTGAAGCATGGTTTGTACGGTGAGTACAGTCAGTATTGCACACTAAATTCATTTATATTTTAACTAATGAGTCTATTGTTTACAATATTTAGTTTTCATATTGTATTTCATATTGTATTTCATATTGTTTTTACATTGTAATTGATCTAGTTTATAAACTTTGAATAATTAGACTCATAAGTTGTAACTTAGTTTGATATTGTATTTTGCAAACAATGTTTTAGTTTTACATTGGATAATTTGTTTATTTTCTTGTGTTTTAACATGTTTTTTCCTTAGCAAAACCAACAATTGTTAAGTGTAGACCGTGTTATTGTTAAATCTCATACAGTGATATAATTCATATCTAAGTTAACATTTTATGTTAATAATTAAATTTAAACACTAAGTACATTATTGTGCACCTAGTTTATTTAATTTTAAGCCGTTTTGTGAGTTATTATTGCACTTTTTAACGTTAAATAACTTAGCAATTTTTCATGGAAATACCACCTTGATTTTGATACTTAACCTCAAACTTTAATTTTATTTTTCAAACTTTGATTTATTTTGAAATTCTTTGAAGTTTAGTCCTTGCTTTTCATTGCTATTTGCCTTGTTACTCGTTAGTCATGGAGGACAAGGGAGTTCAGTTTCCACCGCCTCAGGATTCGGTTGAGGTCGAAGCTTCTACTGCTGCTGATGCTAATGTTGTTGAGAAAGGTCACGAGATGGCTAATGCCACCGATGTTGGCAATCCTTTTGAATCTGGAATCGCACATTCGTCTTCGGATTTTACAGCTCGAGCTTTGCCTTCTTTTAACTCCTTGAATGCGCTTGTTAACGAAAACATTAGAAAAAACTTTCCTCCTCTTACTAAACTGCCTGATTTGAAACATAGCAGAATAATTTACGATGGTAAAACTTGTGTTCGTGACTTTATTACACAAGTTGAAGAATATTTTCTCTATAGAAATTACAACGAAAATTTGCTGGTTGGTTCTTTTACAGATTTGCTTGATGGTACTGCACTCAAATGGTTTAGATCTGTTCGAATTCGTATTTCTTCTTGGCATGAACTTAAGCTTGCACTTTTAAAGCGCTTTGATAAACCTAATTTTGATCACTTTTTAGAAAATGAGCTCCGCACAAGGAAACAGAAACAGTCTGAGTCGCTTCCTGATTTCATTACGGAAATTTATGACATGGCTAGTCGTCTTTCAGTACCTTTATTTGACTACACTTTAGTTAACGTGATACAACAAAATATGTTACCAATTTACACACCCTTTTTGTTTCGAAGACAAATAGATTCAATCGAACAATTTCTAGAACTTGCAAAAGATTTAGAAGTTGTTGTCAATAGAAAACCTTTTAAAGAATCCCTTAAACCTTCTGTTAAATCTAATGCCGTTTCTAATGATTTAGTTTGTTTAAAATGCAAAAAACCTGGACATTTATATAGAAATTGCAAGTCTATCCCAGGTGTTGTTTGTTTTAAGTGTCATAAAGCTGGGGTCACTTCTAAGACTTGTGACGTTTGTAATTTGGATACTAAAAAGTCGCAAGAGTCAAAAAACTGATTAGGCAGCATCGAGCCCACGTTTTTGATAAAACTTCGAGCGTCTCGATGTGTGAAAAAATTGTTAGAAGTCACAAGCCTGATGATGTTGCCCGTGACAAAGAATTTTCCAACTGGTTAGATTACTTAAAAACCTTTTTTAATATTTATCGTTCGGCTCCTATTCTGTTTACAAAACAGAATGATGCTAGACCATTTTTAACCTTTTTTGTTGGTAATCAAATTTTTTCAGGTTTGTTGGACAGTGGTTCCGATAAATGCATTTTAGGCTCAAATACACATGAACGATTTTTACAGTTGGGTTATAAAATTAGACCTATTAGTGGCGCTGCTTGCACTGCGGATGGCTCCGCCCGGAGAATTGTTGGTGCCATGGATTTGCCAGTAACTTGTGATAATATAACTAAATCCGTAGAGTTTTTAATTATTCCTTCTTTTGATCCATTAATTATTTTAGGTTTTGACTTTTGGATTAAATTTCATTTAGCTGAAGAATTGTGGAAGAACATTATACTTGTTCCAGAAAATAATAAACAAGTTTGTTCAATTACCTCTCTTTCTGAACTTTCTCCTTCTGAGAAACAAAAATTAGATAATATTATTGCTTTGTTTGAAGATATTTCTTATGAGAAAAGAGGTTTAGGTCTTACTCATTTAGTTGAACATAAAATTAACGTTACTAGTGAACCTTTTAAACAGAGATATTGGCCTCTGAGTCCTGCTAAACAAAAGGAACTTTTTGATGAAGTAGAAGTTTTATTAGGAGAAGGTATTATTCAACCCTCTAAGTCTCCTTGGTGTTCACCCGTATTGGCGGTAGAAAAGAAAGATGGAGGTACTAGATTGTGTTTAGATTCAAGACGTTTAAATTCTGTTACTATTAAAGATTCTTATCCCCTTCCTTATACTTCTAGAATATTAGACAACCTTAGAGGTGCTAGATATATTAGTACTATAGATCTTTCTAAAGCATTTTTGCAAATTGCACTTGAAAAATCCTCCCGCGAAAAAACTGCTTTTGTAGTACCTGGAAAAGGTCTGTACGAATTTGTTCGCATGCCATTTGGTCTCACAAATGCACCAGCTGAGTTGCAGAGACTAGTAGATAAACTTTTTGGTCCAGAGTATGATAATTCTGTATTCTGTTATTTAGATGACTTAATTTGTATTAATTCTGATTTTAATAGCCATATAGCACAGTTGCATAAAATTCATAGTATATTAAAAGAGGCAGGTTTAACTGTAAATTTAAAAAAGTGTAATTTTTGCAAGGACAGACTTCGCTATCTTGGTTTCATTGTTGACAGTAATGGTTTACATACTGATCCTTCTAAATTAGAGACAATAGAAAATTTCCCACGCCCAGAAACGGTAAAACAACTTCGCAGTTTCCTTGGTTTATGTTCTTATTATCGTAGATTCATTTGTAAATTTGCTGATATTGCTTCTCCTTTAACTAAATTGACAGCAGGTAGTAAAAATTCTAAAAAGTCACTTACTTGGAATGACGAAGCAGAAAATGCATTTCAAGAATTAAAACATTCTTTAATAACTTCTCCTGTTTTGCAATGTCCTAATTTTGAAAAACCTTTCTTTTTGCATTGTGATGCCAGCTCTGTGGGCATAGGTAGTGTTTTGAGTCAAGAAGATGATAATGGAGATCAACATCCCATTGCTTTTTATTCTAGATCGCTTAATAAATGTGAAAGAAATTATAGTACCACAGAACGCGAATTATTAGCTATTTTAGATTCCATAGAACATTTTAGACCTTATATTGAGGGAATGAAGTTTACTGTTATTACTGACCACGCTTGTTTGAAATGGCTCCTAGGTCTCAATAATCCTAGTGGACGCTTAGCTCGTTGGGCTGCTAGAATTTCTCAATTTACTTTTGATATTATTCATAAAAAAGGTTCATTACATTTAGTTCCGGATGCTTTATCTCGTATAGAAGTCACTGCTATAACCACTCAGGATAATTTAGTCTCCCCTGATGATGAAATTATTGATCCTTGGTATAGAAAAATATTTATTCAATGTCAGAAATCTCCTAGAAAGTATAAGAATTTTAGAGTCGAAAATAACACTTTGTATAAATATTGTAAAAATAAATTTAACCCTCATAGTCTTTTAGACTGGAAGATAGTTATTCCTAAAGAGAATATCTTAGATACTATTAGGTCAAATCATGATGATGTAAATTCAGGTCATTTGGGTATTCATAAAACTTTAAAGAAATTAAAACAACATTATTTTTGGAAAGGTATGTTTAATGATGTTCACCAATACATTTTGTCTTGTGATACTTGTAAAGCTTACAAACATACTACTTCTCCTCCTTTTGGTACTATGATTAATCCTAAAAAGGTTGATCGCCCCATGCTTATGCTTTCAGTAGACATAATAGGTATTTTACCTAAAACTTATTCTGGTCATAAATACATACTTTCAGTTGTAGATGTTTTTACTAAATATTGCTGGTTCTTTCCAATGATTAATGCAACTACTAGAGTAATTTGTAAACATTTTGAAAAAGAAATATTTCTTAAATTTGGTTGTCCAAAAATAGTAGTTTGTGACAATGGAACTCAATTTACTTCAAAACATTTTGTAGAATTCTTGAAAGGGTTTAATATAACTAAAATATTTTATAACACATTGTATACACCTCAAAATAATCCTGTTGAGAGATATAATAGAACAGTCGAAACTTGCATATCGTGTTTTGTTAAAGATGATCATAGGACTTGGTCAAGTTTTTTGCCCAATGTTCAATTAGCTTTAAATAATAGTGTAAATCTTGCTACAGAATTTACACCTAATTTTCTTATGTTTGGTAGGGAACTTGTTTTAGATGCTTCCTTACATCATTTTAGTAACTCTGTTGATAATTTATCTCAACTAGAGGTTTCAAATAGGAACTCCTATGCAGTTTCTCTTAATTCACTTAGTGATATTTTTGTTAAAGTTCAAGCTTATTTGTTAAAGGGGTATAAGCGAAATGCCGCTTATTATAATAAGGGTCGGAAAGTCATTTCTTTTGATGTGGGTGATGTTGTGTGGAGAAGAAGTTTTGTTCAATCTCATGCACCTGCTTATTTTTCGGCTAAGCTTGCACCTAAGTTCTTAAAGTGTGAAATAACTGAAAAAGTTTCTGATAATGTTTATGTTTTGAAAGATTTAAATAAGGGTTCCGTGGGTCGTTATCATGTAAAGGATATAATTAAATTTTAAAATTTTGGGGAATTCATAGATTTGGTTTTGGTATTGAGTATTTTTGTGTGAAGGTTGGTCTTTGTTAGAATGATGAATGAAAGGTTATGACCATCTGAAGGTTATTATTATGTTAGGTAACTTCAACACAATTTATTAGATTCCAAGTCAATTCTTATTAAAATAAACTTAGGTCATTTTGGTTAAATTAGAAATACCTACTCTTTACACTATACATTTTACACATCAAAGGATCTTATCTTGTTTGTTTTGTTTGTTTGTTGAGATTGTATGGGATCTTATATCTTTCCTTTCTTTATTTTTTAAAGGTAATCCTTTACTTGTTTACATATTTTTGAAAAAGAGAGATCCTATACAACCTTACACTTTGGGTTTTTTATTACCTAAAAAGATTTTAAAACTTAAATTTCATTTCAAGTTTTTTGTAATCTTTCTTTTTTGTAGATTAAAATCATTCTATTTCTCTCATAGTTTTAAATAGTTATTGATTTTAATTCTATTTTTTTTACTGTTTGTTGACAGTGTTGTTTTTTGTCTAGATATTTCTTCGATACTAGACTTGGATTTGACTTTGTTAGAAACGCTTTCATACCGGATTTTGCTTTTGAGGTCATTCTGTAACTTTTGTTATAGAACGTCCTACCTTGTTTTTGCGGTCATTCTGAAACTTTTGTTAAAGAATGTACTTTGTTTTTGGATCTTGGTGTAATTTTTGACCTCGATTTCATCTTGGCTTTCGCCTTTAGGTATTGTGATTTTCCCCTTCGGTAATCCAATATATTTTGTTTGTTTGTCTGTGCTTGGAAGGTTGGTAGAGTAGAGCCAATCACAGCTTTCATTTGCCCTTTTATCATTGTGTTGGTCATTGTTGTACCAGTCACAATGGGGAATTTTGACTTTCGTCATACCTTTTTACTATTGTGCTCGGAAGTTCGGTGGTGTAGCGCCGATCACAATATGGTTTTTGGTTGTTACAGGTTATTGCTGTGACAATATTTTTGGATAGAGCCCTTCAACTCTATCCAACCTTTTTAGATAGAGCCCTTCAACTCTATCTAACCTTTTTGTTGGAAATCCATACTTATGGATAGAGCCCTTCAACTCTATCCAACCTTTTTAGATAGAGCCCTTCAACTCTATCTAACTTTTTTGTTGGGAATCAATATTTTTGGATAGAGCCCTTCAACTCTGTCTGACTTTATTGATCGGAATCTATACTTTTAGGTAGAGTCCTTCAACTCTATCTAGAATTTTTGTTTAGGTATTGTTATTTTTAATTGGTTGTTGCTGAGATAGACAGAGGCTATGGTGCCTAACTGTACTCAAAGCTGAACTGTAGGTTAGTTGAGGATAGTCAGCGGCGATAGTGCCTACCTGCACTCCAGATTAGTTGGTAGAGATGTGTAGAGTTAGTCAGTGGCGATAGTGCTTAACTGAACTTAAGTGGAGTGGTTTAGATTAGTAGGTTGGCTGAAGTTAGTCAGTGGCGATAGTGCTTAACTGAACTTAAGAGGTGTAGGATAGTTTAGTAAATTAGTGTAAAGTTAGTCAGTAGCCATAGCGCTTAACTGTACTCAAAGTTAGTGTTTAATGTTTAGTAGTTTGGTTCAAGATTTAATCAGCGGCTCTCGTGCTTAACTGAATTTAGATTTGTTTAGTGTTTAGTCTTGTTAGAGTTTTAGTCAGCGGCCCTCGGGTTTAACTGAATTTGGATTTGTTTGTTGTTTGGCTTTGCTGATCGGTGTAGTACCGACGTTTTAGTCAGTGGCCCTGACGCCTAACTGCACTATGATAGTTTTCTTTGTTTTTGAATTTTTTGTTAGCTTCGTTTTTCGTTGTTTCTTTCTAATAAAAGAAAGTTCCTTTCTTTTATTTTTCGGGGAGGGATGTAATGTAACGAGTATTTTCTACTCGCTACATAGTGTCGACCTCTCTCGTCATTTTTTGGAAGTTTTCGATAACGCCGACTACACACACTTTAGATATTTGATAGATTGGCTAGGATTTAGTAGAGTAATCGATAAAACCATAGACCATCAGTTTGACAGTTGGACCTTATTTCCCCGGCTGTCAGATTATTTTGACGTTTCCGGTTTGGGATATGTAGCCTTCACTTTCCGACCGAAGTCACCAAGATGATGCACGAATAAAATTCTATTCCGTGCCAATCATTAGATTGGAATATTTTAAGGTGGACCCCTGGCTGGAACCACTTGGTAGTGATGTCAGCAGCCGTGCAACGGTAATATTTTGGGAAATCCTCCTATATCGCCATCGCGTATTGAGTGTGCCCATAGCACGAGTGATTGGCATGGTTTTAGTTTTCGTTAAGATCTCCCCAAAGGCGTTCTTACTTATATTTTGGATCTTTTTTATCTTAAAATTTAACTTCATCATGGATGAGCTGATGCGCTTCACCTCGTGTCTCCAATCAGGTTTAATTTAAATAAGTTTTTCTCGAAGCCTGTGGTATGTTAATTTAAATTCTTTCTCGTAGTTTCCACTTAAAAACGTGCAATACTGACAACTTAATTATAAACTTTGGTTATAGAATTTAATGGTTATAAAACAACTTGCCCTTCAAAAGAAAGGGGCTTTCTAATATTGTGTTGTGCTCACCACTGCCTGCGATGGAAATAAATGAGCTATTGTTAAAGAATTTGCAGCTTAATTTCAGAAATCTCCGACCTAGATTAGAAGTCCTGTCCTTTACCTATTAGCTATCCCGGATTACCTTTGTTTTAAATTACCTAGTGAGCTCTGGCGCCCGAACCTTATTCCTTTTAGTTATTTTTGTTTAATTTTGAGCTCCCTAACTTCTCAACTTTAGAATCACACCCATAGTTTGTTAGTTAGTTAAATAAATCTAGACCCCTTTTTTAATTTTTTTATTACAACCGTTAACCAATAATTCCAAAATACAACTAATCTTAAAATACCCTTTATTTTAGCCCCGAAAACCCGATTAATTTTCAATTAACTGTAAATGACAATGCCAGATCCTGCCCCACTCATGTACAGAAAAAGTAAATTAATGAAAATAATTGTTATGAATATGGAACCTTTCTATACTAAATTGGTTTTCTTTAGAACTTGCGGATTACGAAATACCTACCCACAAAATACAAAGTCATTTTACCTAAAATACAATTTAACCTATGATCAATGTCATTATTGTTTTTAGATTTAAACGGAAACCGCAAGTTCTACAGTCACTAAGACTAATGTGTAGTTATCAGCAATAAATAAATAGTAAGATGCTACATATTGCACATGACTTTTATTGAGTGGGGCAAAGTTCTATAGAGTTTCTGGCATTGTCCTTTGATTTTAAGTTGGTTTAAAATCAATGAATAGTTAGTCAATTGAGTTGGTAAATAAGTGACGTCACAGGCCACTATTGTCATACAAAATCTATGGAGGAATCTCGTTTTGACAGCTCATAAAAAGTATATCAATTGATTGGTGGTGTCAAGTACCCGATTGGCTAGTATCCTACCTGGGACTAAACATATTTGGCTGGGACTAAACTGAAGGCTGTATTCTTTGCGGATGTGGAGTTGAGGACACCAGCCCTATACATATACAGACGACACTGTTGGCACAGTGGTTGAGCGAATGACTGCTGCGCAGCATGTTGCGGTTTCAAATCCCGCCCAGGGTAAACATTTGTGTGATGAGCACTTATTTGCCTTGTATCTGGTTGTTGTTTATCTATATATACATATCTATTTATATATTTCTGTATGTATATCAGCTGTCTGACACCCACAATACAGGGTCTGCCTAGTTAGAGGTCAGATGGATCTGTGTGAAATGTACCCATTAAAAGAGGGTGAATATATTATAAGGGACAATGTCAATACTTAATAGTCACATTTGTATAGTTTTATCTTGGGTGAATAAGTGTAATCTCTATCTCTCATAAAGAATTATTTATTTACATCTTGTGATGAACTGATAACCTTGACAGTACATTGACTGTCACAACAAGGGACAGTGACAATCTCATCAATATTCATCATCATAAAAATAGAAGTATTGTTTGTTACAATAACAACATTCAACCTTTGTTCAACTGTCTTCTTATTGTTTTAGTCAATAAATTGAGATGACTACAACAAGAGGACAAATTAATGTTTTTTAGAAAACAAATGTTTTAGTTTAGGCAATCAAAAGGTCCTCATCGTAATTTCCCTAGGTTAGGTGTTCAAGTGTTGGTAATTATTATAGAAATGTAATTTCTGTTTTTGAGCTTTGTGTGGAATTGTATGATGGATTGTGTGGTAAGCCAAAATGGCTCGATAAAATGTTAACTTAACAAAGTCAATCATTTAAGATCAACTGACCACTGTAAAGCACATTTTAAAAACAAAATTTTACAAAAAAGAAAATTGAGCCTAGTTGACACTTCCAAAAGCTAGTTATGGTTCTCCATAACTAGCTTTTGGAATGGGTAAGAAACTCAATACTTAGGAACTTAATGATTTACAATATTTAAGACAGTGGGCCGTCTTAGGTGCTTATTGTAATGAATAACATCAAGTAATTTTTGCTATTAGCCAGGGTATTTGTGATGAGATTTCCTACAGTATAAATCAAGCAATAACAATGAAACATCTTAAAGCAAATCATAGGAATGCACATTTAAATTTCTGTATGATTTAAATTCTAAGTAGGTAATTTACAAGTAAGTAAATATGTGTATATTAATGATATTGTACACACACACGAATGAGAACACGCGAAATATGCACAACTAATTTTCAACTCCCTACCTAGAAATTGTTTAACAATTGGGGCAAACAATACATACTTTCACTTCCTCACATGTTTATATCATCGGAAGCACGGATTATGACCGTAGCAATCTAGAACAACTATTTACTATGCACTTACCCATTTCGTGGTCCCGATGCACTTACAAGGCTGTACCCACGCCGCCAGCCTGTCATCAGATTCCGTAGCAAAACACACCCAACAAGACTTAGTATTGTCATCCTCGGCCGGCTGCAAAGCCTGAGAACTGGTCAAACTTGAAGCCTGCGGCCCAGACACTAGCTTTTCACCAGACATCGTGAACTGCGTTTACAATAACGATATAAAAAATACACTTTAAAAACAGACCCGACGAGTGTACCACAATAGTTCTGAATAACAACTGACAATGTGCATGTATGCCAATCCTTCACGTTATTAAAACAAAATCATATTTTTCTTCACAAACGATAAAAATACTTTTGTAATCTTAATCAACAGCTGTTTTTGTCGCAAGGTTTTTTAGTTTCGTCCGTTTTGACAAGACTGGTGCAGTGCTATGTTAAGTCTTCAAAATAAAATGAATGGTATAAAAAACGTGAACGAAATGGTGATGTGACAAACCGCTAAGACCTAAGACTGATAGACACTAACACTAAAGTCACTCACTTTTTAGTCGAGTGAGGTAAATAGTGAGCTCACAATCGTGTTTTCAAAATAGGGAACATTACGCGAAACTCAGCGCAGAGGGCGCTACTAGCACATACCCACGAGCATAACCTCGTATTCTTGTTTAATTATGTTATTAAATACAATAGCTAGGTATTTTGTGAAAATATATCAAAGTTTTAATTAATCTTACTTACCTAACTGTACTTTTAACCATATTATGCCATCCTACGGCTATTTGAAAGTGGATTCTAGGTTATGCTCAGAATAAAATCATTATTTGGTTGTCTTACATGACAAAAGTGAACGTTATTCTGTAAATACGTCTATCTCACCTAAATACTTAACCTGAACCTATTTTAGAGTGATTTTTAGCTGCTTCCCAAAGCTTTCTTACATTTTCTTCTTTTGAAAATGAATAATTCCCTTCATTTCTACATCGGAATACACAGCACTGATGCATTATTGTATAATTTATTACACTTCCCAATTAAAGGCAGAATTTCACGATTTGAACGACTCGTCGAAAAACTGTTTACGGATTATGCTAGTGCTGCACTCTGGTGCCATAACATTGCAGTAATATCCCCTACTATTTCGTATTCATTGTGTATATTAAAATACAATTTATCTAATACCAGTAGATTGTATTACTATTTTTTTTAGTTATTGAATAAATTAATTATAAGTCGATATCCATCGTTGCATACTATACTATAACATTATAAATACGAAAGTAACTGACTGTTACGCTTTCACGATGAAACAACAGAACCTATTTTGATGAAAGCTTGACTTCGCCAGTATCCGCAATAACTTATCGACATTCAACTATACTGCGATCGCCAACCCGCCTGCGAAGCGTGGCGATTATGGCAAAACCCCCCCTTGGGCAGGCCTATATCCAGCAGAGGACGTCTTTCGGCTGAAATGATGATGATGATGATGATTCACGCGGGCGAATTCGCAAGCAAAAGCTAAAGAAATATAAATAAATTTTTCATGTCTGTATTCCATGCGTTCATCACAGTGGGATAAGTGGTTAAAGAACCACTTATCCCACAGTGATGAAACTTTGGTGGGTTGTTATGCGTACATCCGCGAAGGTTCCTGGCCTAAAAAAATACATAGGAAACGGAGTCGCGCGGGTTGCAGTTTCTAATAAATATGTATATAAAATGTAGGTACTTTTTGTTTTGTTGTTTAGAACAGAATTACGGAACCTAAATTGGTCACGAGTTGCATCAATAGACCGAAATAAAGGCATTCCGTGAATAAACTAATAGAGGATATTCAATAAACAAACCCCGTAGATTGTAACAAAGACTTGCTCATAACCACGGAAAAGCCACGGAATTATTATTGATATGTCGTACGCCATAGATATGGAACATTGGAACGTGAGTTGCGTGATAGATGATCAGTTGACAGTTGACTTGTCAAGTTGACAGCGATCTACAACAATATTCTTCTGCATAAAAGTTGATAGTGTTTTTTTGTATTATTTGGATCATAAATAAAGTAAACTGTATAAATGTTTCTTTGTATTTCATTATTAGCTCCAACTGAGCTTACACCTAAGAGGCTAAGACACACACATTAACATCTAGGCCTACTAGGCTTAGATGGAATGTGTGTGACATCTAGGCCTACTAATGACTATGAAAAATAATAATAATAAAAAAACTCGGCCCTACTACGCATGAAGATATAGGTATAAATGGAGCCAACACTTGGAACAAAAGCTTGAAACCAACTGTGGGCTGATGCTCTCTTTCTGAATGCATACATAAGAACGAGACAGTGATATGTGTTTTCTTTATCTTATGTATGCATTCACAAAGAGAGCATCTGCCCACAGTTGGCTTCACTTAGGTATTTAGAGTGTTGCCTCCACTTTTATCTATAAGCTTCTTGCTACTACGTACTTTATGAATGTGAATGTATTACTTACATACATTTCTGTTATGGTTCCGATTGGTTCCTTGAACGAAACTTAACAATGGAATCCATATCAAGCCTTCCGCCGTCCGTTTATCTGACACTTGTAATTACAGAATACAGAGTGTAGGTAACTATGGCAGCAACCATTGGTCATAATTAAAACCATTGTTAATAACAATAAACTAACTGCATCACTTCACTTGGCGTATTTGTGCAAATATTTGTATAATACAAAATCGACTTCATTTCAATAAAAGTAGGTATCTTTTTAATTATCCAAATAGAGCGAATAGAAAAGTATATAAGACGCAATTAGAAGTAAGTACTAGAACAATAGAATCCCACACTTAGTCGATTTTCCATAAAGTATCAATTTTGGTGCACTTCCTTTTACATGTCGTTACAGGTTACACAAGAAACCAACTAATTTAAGCATTTTGTTTTATTTTGTGATACGTAGACAGCGCACAGGGCAGGCTGTCTCCCTCCAATCCCTCCTGTCTCCGATCAATTCCGATTTGATATCTCTTTCTTTCGCGTTTGTCAAACTTCCATAGAAACGTCAACTACATGCCTGACAAAACAAAATTTCAATAATCCGTGAACGGGAGCACAAAGGTCAAAAGGCACACCGCACACCTCCGTTAGGAGTATATATGTTCTGTGCCGCACACTGACTAGGCTCAAGGCTGTCACTTTGTCAGGCACTTTTATTGTGTTACTTTACTGGTGTTTCAGCTCAGTATCAATCAGTGTTGTGGATCCATCCACGATTTCTGAGTAGTTTCATTAACAAAAATGAGTTATTAGACGGTTATTGTATTTTATGAGTGAAATAACATTTATCTTATAAGAAAAATTGGACTTTAATTCCAGCAAACTGTAAGTTTTTACAACTGTACTTAACTTTCACAACTTTAATCGCAAAGTTCTGCCGTTATTTTACTGTAAGTTTACTTGTAATAATAACATTTGTTTCTTTGTATATTTTTTATTAAATTCAAAATCACCGTTATAGCGTGTTTATTTCTGTTTTCTTAAATTCTACTAAAAACAACTATGCCTTCCATTTACATAACACCGTCTATTACAATTTTAATTTTAACCTTTTTTTAAGATGTAAATCATAGTACATAAATATTTACAACATACATTTATACTAAGATATAAATATATATTTTATATAAGTAGGTTATGTTATCAGATATTAAATATGGTATGTGTAATTTTATATATTCATAAGTTTATCTCTTTTTTTTTTCTTTTTTTTTTCATGCACCTGCCATTTTATCTCTTCATCACCCTTGATTTACTGGTAGGGAATGAAGTGATGCAGAGAGTGCAGAGACAAAATATGGTAGGTGCAAAGGTGAGAATAGGGAATAAAATATAATCATAATCATTGGTTGACTGGTAGAGAATGCCTAAGGCATGAAGTCTGCCTTTGTACCTTTGTGCAAGAAGTATAAATAAATATTACAAAAAAATGCAAGACTAAACTTGTAGGTTCTATACAATTTAAAAATAAAACGCCTGCACAAAATCCATAGTTTGTTAAATCAGTTAATAATAAAACATCATGCCTTTTTTCAGTCAGTGGGTACATCCATATATCGGCTGTTACGTTATTTAGGGTACGCTCATAGCCATAAACCATGCACAAATCCAGAACTTATCCTTCCAATTGAGTTTTACTACATTTTTCTGTATTCTGTTCCTGCCTATAGGCACAGAATACTTAATAGTACTATGCTATAGGTAGGTACCATGATAAATTAAAAATACAGTAGAAATGCATGATTTTTGAAGTGAAACATTAATGGGTTAATTTTTTTAGTTTTGGTAAATAATGGTATTCTTTATTTAAAAATAGCATATGCTTTTTAATCTGAATATCTTAACCATACAATTTCATTTTGCTTAATATCTTATAAATAAAATAGTTTCCATTCCTTACATCTACCAAACGTCTCATGATGGCCCAAGTTTTTTATAAGTTTGTTGTAGTAAGGAGTCGAACTCTCCTGCTTACTTTTACTGCACGTATTTTAAAATATCGGCACAACTGTGTTACTGTTTACTGTGTAGCAATTTTGTGCTGCCTGTAGTGCGAATGGCGCTTTTTAGTAGTTGCTCTAGGATCATCCATGAATCTAGATTCTAGAAAATCATTCAACTTGAAAGCTTAGTGAGGTAGGTAAGATTGATTGCACCTACGCGTCTACAGTACACAAGTCATATTATCATGCTGGTGACCGGTTACCCTTGAACAAACTTACAAACGAGAGGGGAATGACGTTTGAAACAACTTGTGAATTCGCGTCTTGTAGTTTTTATCTACGTCACGAGCCAGCCAGTACTCGCGAGTCGCGCTTCAAAAGTGCTCGTGCCTACATTCGTGGCTTCCCGCGCCTTTTTCAAATATCGAACAAGGTACATTTTATTGTCACTTTCACATTTACTAAAATTTTGGTGTTGCATCATTAAATCACCATGCTGCGAACCTGCTTCTTACATACAACCATGTGATATTGTGTCGTCCACAGATATTTCGTAATGTGTAATCTTGTTTTACTGTAGGTATCTCCTGTTGATTATGAAATTATCTGAACGTGTTTGAAGCAGTGTCTGTATTTTAGGAATAAGAGTAGTAAGTAGCTATTTCTTCATCTTTTTGCGAAGATTGCTAATTTAAAATTACACCTTTTTGCTTATAATTCAATGTAAAATCTACATAATGTGAAAATGAAAGGTAGTTTCAATAAGCATTTTGTCCGCGTTTTACCAGCCGTAGTTATTTATCAACAAACAATCTTCATTCAATTTGAATGATACGAGGAGTCGATGTTAGTAAACAAACACATTTCAATGTAGGTAAGCAGATACCTAGCATCTTGTTGGAAAACCATAACAGTACCTAAGATTTACAAACCTTGGATCCAGACGGATGCACCGTATGCAAAGCATACAACCTACCTACAATCCTACATTGTTACTGGATCTCGATCAAACTTCGTGTTATCGTGTACACGAAGAACGTGTGCTGTATCACGTTCTTAGGTAGGTAAGTACTTACCTAGAAGGGTAGCGTATGATATGAACTCACTGAGTCAATTCAAGTCCAGTACTCCCGTCGAATAATTAACTATTTTAATTACCTACCTGCTTAAGAAGGCAGTACTTATCTCGATGAGTTTCGATATACCTACCTACCTAGTCCAGTTTGGCAAGATTCCGCAAAAAAATCATGTGACTACACTTTAATCGCCGCTATCATATTGTGTTTTACCGGCTATATTGGAAATACCTACCTAGGTACCTACCTTTCGAAAATCCGTGCGCAGATCGTGAGTGGATCCGTAAACGTAAGGTCATTCATATAATAATCATTAACACTTATCAGTTGGTAGTACCCATTGTGAATGGTCCTAATGACTACGTGCCTTCCACTGTTATTGTTCGGATCAGTACCAGCATCTACGTCAAATATTCTTATTAATTACACCTTTGCGTTCCTTGAGCCCAATTTTTTCTTCGAAGCTTAAATCCTCAGACCTTAAATCTCCCAATTTTTTTAATCGGAAGATTTAAGTTAAGCCCAGTGTACATACAAGCAGTAGCATCGAAAGTGTAGCATATCAGTAAAATAATTATTGTAATTGAACCAGTAGGTGGGTAGATACATACTTCTTCTACGTCAAATATTCTTTAATTTTTTGTGGTTGTGCTGATTAAAATATCTTATATCATACTTACACCTTTGCGTTCCTTTGCAAAAGGGCCTAATTTTGTCTTCGAAGCTTACATCTCCCAATTTTTTAAATTGGAAGATTTAAGCCCAGTGTAGCAGCCAAAGTGTAGCATTCTATCAGTGAAATAATTATTGTAATTGGAAAAAAAATAAAATGCAATCTAACAGTAAACAATTACCTACCTACACATAATTATATTATAAAAAAGTTTTTTCAAAAAAAAGAAAACCGCCTTCAAAAACTAAAAAGTGATAACTTTAGCACAGAACACACATTACTTTCGGAAGTCGGTGGCGGTGGCTTTGAGTTTGTTGTTTTGTATTGCCACCGACTTCCGAAAGTAAAGTAATGTGTGTTCTGTGCTAAAGTTATTTATCACTTTTTAGTTTTTGTAGGCGGTTTTCTTTTTTTTGAAAAGACTTTATATTTTTCGCTTTTTAGTGTTGCCTTAACATCCAAATCCATTAAGAAACGGCGACACACTTAAAAGAGATTGTAAATCCTCCAAAGATTGAAGAAAGCAAAACATCGTCTAAGCATTTTTTTTTTGGGAATTTGTTGATTTTCTCAAAAAGGGCTAGATCAATTTTGGTAAAATTTATATGGGACCATGTCGGAATAAACCCCTTTCGAACAAAAAAAGAATTTTGCAAATCCGTCTATATATGACAGAGTTATGCCCGAACATACATAAAAAATAACAAACATTCGAATTGATAACCTCCTCCTTTTTGAAGTCGGTTAAAAACCAGTCTACTCGTTATCATGGGCTGAATACATATTAAGTACCCTACTTAAATCAATAAATATATAAATAATAAATAAATAAATAAAAGGCAAGTCAACAGAGTTTACATACACCCATAGATTACATACAGCTCATACAATTTTATTAATTTATGGAATTATTATTGCAATGCTGCTTTAATTATTAAATAGAATTAGATTAGATTAAATATAGGTTAAATTAAATTATGTCAGGTAACGCAGTTATGTCAGGTATGTAGTCACAATATTATTTCAAAACAAAATTATTTGTGTTCATGTAAATGGAGCGGTATACAGAAGTCACTAAGCTATTTTTACAATTAGTCAGTCTTAAGTGAAATGTCGCTCTAAGCCTACGAATTACAGCATACAAATCGTCGACCCTGTTCTCGGCAAACATTCCAGACGCGCTACACCGCCATGGGAGATTAAGCATGGCCCGAAACGCGTTATTGTATTGTACGCGAAGAGTATTTGTATGTACTCTTCGTGTACCTGTACCAGAGCTGGCCGGTGTAGAACGCCTGGCAGTATGCTTTAAACAGGGTCACTTTAGCCTGCTGCGACCAGTACGCGAATCGTCTGGCAAGCATATTACTTTTACAAGCAATGCTTCGCCTTTGCCTTTCAAGATCAAGATTATCACTTAGATCGTCAGTCACTGTGTCCAAGATACTTAAATTTACTTACAATTTTAAGGGCAGATCCACACAAATGAACTGGCAACACATGTTCCGGTCCCTTACCATGTATATTAATATTTCAGATTTATTAACATTATGAGTCAGACAATGAGTGGCTGCATATCGCTCGCAGATCTCAATAAGCTTCCTCCACAGAAATCTTAATTATTATTAAGATTTCTGTGGCTTCCTCAATCCCGCTGCAGAGGGGCTGAGCAGAACCATGTCGTCAGCGTAACTAAGGTTGTTTAGGCATTCGCCTCCTACGTGGCATCCGACTCTGGTTCGGCTCAGCTCCTCCAGCAGCTCGTTGACATATAAATTAAAAAGCACCGTAGAAGCCAGCCCACCTTGCCTCACTCCACATGCCAATTTATATGTTTTCGATAAACTACTTCCCCATTTAACTTGATTAATTTGGTTTGAATACCAGTATTCTAAGACATTTATTATTTTGGGAGGTACTTTTGACTTTCTTAATTTTTCCCATAGTATTTTAGAATTTATTGAGTCGAAAGCACGGCTCAGGTCTAGAAAACATGCATAAACGGAGGTTTTTCTTAGTGTGTAGCTTCGTACCGTGTTTTTTGATTGCGAGATCAGTAGATAAGCCTTCTCTAAAGCCAAATTGAGTCTTACTGATTGGGATATTATCTTCCCCCAAATAGCTATTAATTATACGTTCAAATATTTTCGATAAAATTGTTGCAAGTGAAATGGGGCGGTAATTAGTCAGGGAGGAGACGTCACCGGATTTGTTTTTAATTATTGGTACCTACTACATTTGTTTTCATAAATTCTATCTATCTATCTAGGTATTCGTGATCAATACATAAATTAAAAAAACACGCAAGTTTTTCATACAACAGCGGTCCCGCATACAATATGTGCTCGACACTGAGCCCGTCATGACCCGGGGACTTGCCTCGCTTCATTTGTCTTACATATTCGAAGAGTTTTTTAGGAGTAATATGCAATGTGCTATCATCGCTCGCGACAGAGGCGTGCGCATCTATTCTAAATTCCTGTTCCGAGCCCCCGCCACCCGAGAGTTTACATCCAATGATTTTATTATAATATCATTGTTTACATCGTTCAAAATACTTATACCCTCTATTGTACTTAGCGCCGACGCTGTTGTCAAACAATGATCTAGCCAACTGGTAGACCCATGAGCATCACTAAGATAAGTAAAAGTATTAGAAGACATACCCAATAGACTAAGATCCGCACACGTCCAATGTTGTTCGTTACAGTAATCAAGTAGCTCACTCGCGAAAATACTATTATTACGTGACACATCCGCATTAAAATCACCCAGTGATAAGACACATTCCACTGTATTGTTTTCAATAACTGCACTAATGGTGCTTAAGCACTCCGTAAACAGAGGTAGGTTATCTATATAAGTATAGTCTCAAGATACTTTTAAGAAATGTTAACAAACATACTGATTACGTGATATTATGATGACATGACGATCACATCTCGCTTTCATTTTTCTACATTTTCTTTTTTTGCTCACCAAAACATGATAAAAATGGAATTTCCTATCTTTACGTCCGTTCAGGACTAGGCTAGGCTAGGTTGTTTTTAATTAGGTAAGCAATGTAATTAATGAACTAAGTAAGTATAATTTCCTTACAAACGTGTCAAACGTTAAACTGTTAACCTATTATATTCCAACCAATAATATCATTGATTCCAACATAATATTAGCACAGTCTATACTTTGTGGTACCTACTAATTGAATTTATAAAGCATTGATTGCATTTATAAAGCATTGATTTGAAACCAGACTGTTGTGCACGGATCCGATCGAACCCCAATACGGCCATCGTTATTGATTGGGTTCTTCCCAATGATATTATAGAATATCATTGGTTCTTCCATTAGGAATTTCTCCGTACCTGTCTTTCGACCTGGATCCAAGAGTGTCGGCGTGCGCACAGTTGATGGCAATAGGCTCGTATTAAGGCGGAATCACAATATGATCATTTGCAAGATCCGATCGTATCGCCAACGCGTAGCATGATCGCCTGTCTGGACGCGTTACGCGATCATGATATGCAGTCTTGATACACCGCTCTGATACACCGCGCGATACGCCCCGTTCCATTTCGAGTCGGTTTTTGTCCGACCATCAAAGAAGATACGGATACGGCTCGGTTTGCCGATACTTTTTCTTGGGGATACGATAAGTACGATACGGTGTAAAATAAAGGCGTCCATAACCAGATACGGAGCTTGATACAGTACGACGAATGATGCGATGATACGGATACAGCGATCAGATTGGGAAAATTAATGATCACAATTATGTGGATCCGCCTCATGAGTCATGGGGCGTATTGGGGTGTATACGGTTGTAATATAGGTACACTTCTGCCTACTCCTTCGGTGTACACAGGAGTTGAGCGTGATGTATTATGTTCTAGAACAATTCATCAGGCTCAATTGTTGTGTTACGTAATCTGATGTTAACAAGATAAGATTGCTGGTGACACCAATTGAACTCCGCTTTATTATATTCCGTTCACTTATGTATAATCGGAACACGGACAGCAAAAAGCATGGGTGTATGCTGTGTGACAAATAGAAATAATACATAATATAATACATATATACATAATTGAAAATGCATCTAAGTATGTGTGCGTGCTGCAAAGCTTTATTTAGCTGACTTAGATTGTGGACTTGACTAAACGATCGTTTCGAAAAGCGTGTGAGGAGACGCATGCATATTAAAGTTATGATCATAATGGACTGTGTAGTGTAGATTTAGTGTAGATTAGAAGTCCATCATATTAATTGCATAGCATACAGTTTTATAAAATTAAAAGGTCCTGTCTCCTGCCCGCGACTTCGTCCAGTGTGGGAGTCATGTATACTAAATCAAATATCCCCGCCCCGCAGTGACCGCCAGTCGCAGCGACTGCGGTCACTGCGGGGCGGGGTACATAATGACCAGTGGTAGTACTAATACTTATACTGTAATGACGTGGCGTACAATGTGGCTAGCATTAAAAAATATAGCCAAATAAGTGGGATTTGATTTCTACGTTCTTACCCGAACGCACTTACTTCTTACAAAAAAAGCAATAGTTTTGTCTATACTAATATTATAAACAGGTAAAATGGGTTTGTTAGTTTGTATGTAGGGGATAATCTCCGAAACTACTCATGCCGTTTCAAAAATTCAAGAAGCAATTCACCCATGCCAATGAGAATACCTATCATTGACCCATGCCGTTTAAAGATTTTTTGTTTTTTTTTTTTAATTTTTGCTTTAATGCATTACCAATAAATTAGGGAACAACCGCGAGAAAATTCACGCGGTGACCTCGCGGGCAAAGTGCTATCTATTATAATATTAGTTGAGAGATGAATCTTAAACACGCAGATACCTATAGGTATCAGCGTGTTTATTCGGACACGTAGTGTCCGAATTCCTGCAGCGAAGAATGGTTATTGCACATTATAATGACCAATAAATTGTTTATTCTGAAATGCATACCATACCTACCGACCGAGGCGGATGTCGGGATCATTACTGCAATAGCAATGACACGTGTTGCAAACATGTTATTTACGTTGCTCATTAAACGAGTTTTCCTCCAATAAATAAAGACTGGTTTAAAATTACACAACCATGCCTTATTCCCACCAGCCTAGTGAATACTGCACAGAAGTTCTGTAATTATACTATAATACGTTTTTCGAAGGTCCTTAGTTCCGCAGTTTCTTGGTCCTTATGTACCAATGTACTTGAGCAGAGACTGGCCAGTCTCTCGTCGTCCACTTTAAAATACTTTGGTACCATCCTCTAAATTCGTGTCATTTAATAACTAAATTGAGCATGTAATCCCGCAAGATAACTTAAATCTACGTATTTGCGGGACTGAACATTCTCAATCCTTCAGAATACAGCTATTTGCGGGATTCCGCAAAGTGCTCTAAGACTTCAAATAAATCATTGATTAGCACCACCTGTATCATATTTGAAGGGTTTTGTTTAGTTTTAACTGTATAAAAACGACATAACTACATATTGAGTTCTTATAACTTATGTTATAACTAGCGACCCGACCCGGCTTCCTCGGTAAATGGACTATCCAACACAAAAAGATTTTTTTAATTCGAACCAGTAGATCCTGAGATTAGCACGTTCAACCAAACAAATAAACAAACTTCAGCTTTTTAATATTAAAGAAAGAAAGAAAGGAAAATAATTTATTCGCCCCCCAGGACAGAAACACAGTAAAAACACAGGTAGGTGTGTAGGTATTAGTATCATAGAAGTATAGATTATATACCTTTATGGATCTCATTGGCGCTAATTTACACGCTAAGGATTTTTTCATAGCGCTCTGTTGGATTTTAAACTCTGCAAGCGTTGAAAATCATAATATAAATCAACCCGCATTAGAAAAGTGCCCTCGCGAACGGACGCTAAAATACGCCTGATTCATTACTCCTCAATCCCGCCGCAGATCCTGTTCACTCCACTACCTATATCCCGGTATTTCGGGATTCGGGTATATTGGCATAGCATTTCTCAAACTGAAGTAAACTTACAAGATTTTTTTAAAAATAATTTGGAACATTTAGATTGTAAGTGTAATTTTGTGTCAATGCCGATACACTGGAGGTTTAAAAAAAACAAAATGGCTTGGCAACCGTTACCAAGAAAGTTGGCTATGTGATATGAATCACATGTGATTTTGTCGCATGCCTGAAGCGAACCCTGTTTCAAGTCACGTACACCAGTAAAATTACCTACCACGGCTGTTTTTAAATGATTAAAATAATAAAAATACAATAGGTAATGTCCAAATGTTACATAATGGTATAGAAAACAACACAGGCTAACTAGGTAGTTAGCCTGTGTTGTTTTGATTGGCAAACAATTCTTAATCAAGCAGGTGCTTGATTAAGAATTGTTTGCCAATTTTCCTTAATCGTAATTAACATCAAAGAGGAAATTATCAACCTCTACTGAAATTCATATAGTAAGTACGGTAAAGTTGATTAACTTAAACTTATCCAGAGAACCTCATGTTGGCGATGGTAATTTGAAAGAAACATTAATTGGCCTCGTGATTCTCGATCTCGACTCACGTAGTAAAAGCACGCGGGATTGACAGACAGACAGAAATAATGCATTTTTTAATATTACGTAGGTGTCAGGTATTATAAAATCTACGGCTTGACCGTTATAACGGTAAAAACTTGATCAAAATACAAAACAAGACGACAAACGGGTTTATAAAATTTTACACAGATGAGGATAAACCGTAAACGTATTCTTCCCAGAATATTTTTGCAAACACTATGACGTGTGAGTAAAATTTTTAATCCTTATGAACGTTTATTTAAATACTAAAATAATATGACTGAGAGATTAACTAACTTTGTTTTCCGCCAGTCTCGTACTGGGAAATCCATAGTCGCTAGTCGTAAGAAACGTTTTATATTGAAGGCGAATGGATACCGAACTGGAATACGTCACTGGAAAATATTGCAAATCCTCTAATTTGCTAAATATTATGATATTACTAAAATAATATTTATATTAGCTAATACCGGCAAATATTGATATTAGCCAATCTTTAATTGGACGCATTCTCGTGTGCGTTACCCCAGCAAAATAATGTCGAAAATAGTCATAGATAATTAGTTGCCCAGCTTCTGTAATTGTTGTACACATGTTTAAATTTGTTGCGATTATAGTTTTTTAGTTATTTCACAATAACATTTCCTGCTGGGGTAACGTTACCGCAGCCAGACATTTTCTTATTTTTTTTGTATGGAAATAGTTTGAACCCCGGGAAGGACATAGGCTACTTTTTAACGCAATTTCGTCTGTATCCGTGATAATCGATATTCACGCGGACGAAGTCGCGGGCAGAAGCTAGTTATCTATAACATTTAAATGACTATTTTTGAAAAGCAAAAAGCCCTTAGAGTATATAATTACAGTTATTATAGGGCTTTTAGTATCTAACGGATCGATAATAGTTTGCTTTACCCTAGCAAAATAATGTAAAATAACGCCAAATGTAAAATAAAAAATTAAAGAAAATATAAAATAAAGCAAAATAACGCCAAATAAAAAAATAAAACTTTTCCTTTTTTTAAAAACTTAACCCAATTATTCGTCATCACCATGCTGTCACAGTCAACAAAATGCTATCAGTGACTGTTTGACAGGCCAATAACCTGAGTCAAGTACAATCGTTAGGCTTAGGTTTAATTTGTTATCTAGATAATGTCGAGAGCTAGAACGTGTAGACTGTGAGAAAATTCATTTACACGTTAGGTATACAAAGTACTTTTCGTATTAAATTAATTAACATTGTCATAAGCTAGTAAAGCAAACCAACACAATGACATAAAATCCCAGGATATTAGGATAGAAACAACCCAAAAGCAACATTTTGGTATTATTTTAATTCATTAAGCACTTTTTGCTTATAAATCTCATGGTTTTATTTTTTTAATAGTGTTAGTGTTATGAAAGTTATGATGGATGGTATCAAAGACTATAATTCTCTTTGGATGGTATGATATTGCATAGGTATTATATTAAAAAAATCGGTACTACGTTTCTACGTTATTAGCCTTCGTTATTAGCCTTGAAGATATGTTAATGCGCATGATTGTAAATGTAATCATACAAGCAACTATTTTAGCTATGTACACTGGCAGTAAGATGAAAAATCATATCTAATATTTAAATGTCATTGCAAGTTAACATGTGTAGTATTAGGTCTTTACGTATGAAATTGCCGCTCGGTATCAAAAAATTAAAAATAACATTTTTAAAAGAAATTATATATTTAGTCAATCGAAGTATGTACCATTGTTATCGATACACTTTCGCCATTTTATCGGGAGCTCATTGATCTCTTTGGTAAAAAAATCCTGGGAGCGAGAATCGATGAACTGCTTGAAGGCTGTTTAAACTGCCTCATCAGAATTGATTTTTTTTCCTTGTAAAAAGTTGTCCAAATTTCGGAATAAATGGTAATCGTTTGGGGCAAGATCTGGAGTGAGTAGAGTATGGTGGGTGACGCAGAGTTTCCAGTCGCAGCTCCTCTAACTTGGCGACCGTCTGATGTGCAGTATGTGGTCGAGCGTTATCCTGAAGGAGCAATGGGCTAGAGCAATTGACCAATCTCGGTTGTTTAATGGTGAGCTTTTCCATCATTGTTTGCAACTGTTGACAATACATGTCTGCAGTAATCGTTTGGCCTGATCTCATGAAGCTGTAGTGGATGACACCAGCACAGGACCACCAAACACTAACTAGAATCTTCTTTTTGGTCAGTTTTCGCTTGGGGCAAGGTTTTGCCGGTTTTCCAGGGTTAAGCCATTGTGATGATCGCTTGCGATTATCGTACACGATCCACTTCTCATCACAAGTGACAATACGATTTAAAATTCCCTGATTATTGTGACGATTGAGCAAGGAAGCGCAGCAACCGACGCGTGTTTGTTGGTGTGTTTCAGTCAATTCGTACGGTACCCACTTGTCGAGCTTTTTTACTTTTCCAATTTGACGCAAATGGATAGTGATTGTTTTGTCACTTACTCCAAAGGCTGCTGCTAATTCAGAAGTGGTTTGAGATGGATCCGCTTCAACTATCGCCTTTAATTCTTCATTATTCACTTGAGTATCCGGTCGTCCACGAGGCTCATTTTGTAAATCAAAATTTCCAGAACGGAAACGTTGAAACCAAAAACGCACCGTTCGTTCGTTAGCGGTGCTTGGCCCGTACACGTCGATAATCCTTCGAGCCGTTTCTGCTGCACTGGTGCCACGGTAGAACTCATATTCGTAAATATCGCGAATTTTTAATTTCTCCATTGTTGTTGCAATAGCAATTTTCAAGCCCAAACAAATGACGATAAAACAAATGAAACACGAATTTTAAAACAATATTCTTTAGTCTTTATTTTGAAATAATTTTGAATTTGGAATTCCTAATCAAACAAAATATTTGATTTCAAAGTTGCCAGTATTAAGTATCGGCAATTTCATATGTAAGGACCTAATACTTCAATTCTTAAATTACCATTTGGGGTTTAGGCTAATTCTGTAAATTCTATACTAGTCTTCGATCATTAATAGTATTGATATTTATATTGATATTTATATTATATATTAATTATTATTGATCGAAGATACTAGTGCCAAATACACCTACTGTCTTGGATTCCGCAACGAAATGTAAAAAAAACAAATTTACACACTTAGATAAATTGTAGTTAATAATTACTGATATAATAATATACTTATAGTTATTTTAACTTAAATATTTAGTTAAAAACTTATTCATTTAAACAGATTGAAATGAAAAATTACTTTTAATACTGCCATTCAAATCTGACTGGTTTGTAATCTGCCTCTAAGGACCACTATTGGCATGTCATTCGCGGATGCAAGTTTCGATCCAATATTTGATCCAAGAATGCAAGGTTTTACCAAGCCACAATTAAGTACCTATCTCTTGTTTCTTTTAGAAGTTTTATAGAGAAAATGACTCAAGGTATTTTATTTAATACCTATTTCATTTATTTATTCCGGTTACCTTTTCATTTATTGACTTGAAACCAATTCTATTGATAGACTCAAAACTTAAATGGAATGAAACGTAGATAATTTTAGAAAGCCACAATTTAGTACGTAGTTACTTACCTTATTATCTCTCTAGTTTTTCTTTAGAAAATGCATAATAAAAATGGGTCAAGGTATTTTAATACCTATTTCATTTATTTATTCCGGTTACCTTTTTGCTAATTGATTTGAAACCAATTCTATTGATAGACTCTAAATTGAAATGGAATTAAAATTATTAATTATGAACTGTTGCAATGAGCGCGGCAAACATACTAATTTACCAGTTATCCTTCATCAAGTTCTAATCGTTTATGACTTGATTAATGGTATACTTTGACAACTGGTGCCTCTGGCAACCGCGACAGAAGGTGCGATAGCAGCTGAGAAATGCGTGTAGTACGCGCAAGAGAACTTGATACTTGAGTCTTGCGTCTGTGTTGGCAGTCATCATGGCCACTGTTGAACACCCAATTTGGACTCGATTTTAATAATAACGGTGCGTGCTATGTATTAATACTATGGATGACTATGTAATGATATGTAGGGATATTTCACACACGGCCATCTGACTCCAAATTAGGGAGACCTGGGGGGCGATCGCGCTAAAATATCCCAACCGAATCAAAACTGAACCATAACCGAAATACAACTTTAAGTACTTTTCGTATCGCGCTAATGCGTTGACATATGGTTGAACCGAAGTTCGACTAGAACAGAGACGCAACCAAACCATAACCACAATTTGTGTTAAAGTTACTACGGAGCAACTTTTTCTGAATTGGTTTAGAATTTTTGTGATAAAAAGTAAGTGGAAATCGTTAAAATGATGAATGGATGTACCTAGACTTCATGGAAACAGCGCACGAGTATGATGCGGCTATTGTGCGAGCCCAATAAAAAAAAAATCTGAGTGCAAGATTACAAAGAGTAGCTTTCAAGTTAGGTGAAATGCAGTTCTTTAGGAGATATCGAAAAACTAAAAATAATAAATCAAATAATAAAAAAATTAAACACACAAAAATAATAAAAAAAATAATAAGAATAATTGTAACTACTATTAAATGAATATTAATAATCGATATTAATATTATAAAGAGGTAAAGTTTGTAGGGGGTAATATCCGAAACTATCTACTCATGATTTAAAAGTTCTTTCACCAATAAGAAGCTACTTTATGCCTGAGTGCAGTGCATTGGCTATATTGCATTATCAAAAAATATGGGATCTTTGAAATTCACGCGGACGAAATCGCGGGCATGGTGCTGGTAAATAATATAAACACAAACCAGTCACAGACTGAACTGAAAACTTATTTTTAATTCAATTATTTTATACTATTATATTATTTATATATATTATATATATTATTTATAATTTTTAAATTAAATACTTTTATTCTAAGAGAATTGAAAAACTTACCAATGCAAAATAAACGTATTCACAGATTTTTTCAATATATTTAAAACACGTATCACTCCACTTATCGAGTTTTTTTTTCTTTTATTTTGGCATCAAACGGTCATACACAAACAATATAATTCTTCAGACAGTTGGTCTCTAATCCTTACAATAGACCTACAGTGCCGACAATGTGACCGAGATGTTGAAAGGATACTTATAAGTAGTTATAAGCTATATAGGTATCCACTTGAAATCATATCTCGATATTTTTTTTGGTCAGCACTCCAACCAAAGTAACATAACTCAAACACAAGTGCTGTCAAAACGCTGAGTCGACGGTCGATTATGCTTACGATACTAGTTTACAATGTCCATACTAGGATACACATCCAATATTTTGATTATAACAATGGTTCAGTTTCAGTTCTACTTTGGTCATCACTTAAACTTTAGCGCGATACCGAAATTTCATTCAACCGAACCAAAACTGAATTACAGTCAGAGCTGAACCAAAACCGATCTTTAGACATTTGTTCATGTTATAAAATAGCGCGATCGCCCCCCTGTACTGTGGGTGTCAGATAGCTGATATACATAGGTAGGTACATACACGCGTATTTAGATAAACAACAACTAGACACGAGGCAAATATAAGTGCTCATCACACAAATGTACACACGGCTACACATCAAGCTATACATTTCCAGTTAATGCTGATTTCGCATTGTATAGAATTTCCGTACAATGCGAGGTAAGCTTATACTGGAAATGTATAGCTTGATGTGTAGCCGTGTGTACTACTAATACTTATGTTGTTACGTGTTTACGTTATGTTGTCACGTGTGTGGAACATTATTGTTGAATACTTAAGTTCTTTCTTTCTTGTATGTTTTTTTTACCTGTCTCTTTGTTGTCTCTTGAGCTTTCGTTTTAGAATCTACTTAAAAATTGTATGCAATAATTTGATTTTCACATTTTACATAGGTAGGTACTTATAATCATAATTTCTGCGAGTGCAACGGTGCAATCGAAATTCTTATCGGTAAAGTTATTCTAGTACATACTTACTTACCTTAACATTTACGAACACCTCAAGTAGTTACTATCTGATGTAGATTAAGGTCACGTTGGCGTCGTCAGGGTCATCGCTACATGTTATTTGACGACGGACGGTAAGGAATTTTTTATCTTTTTTAAATCATGTTTCTGCAAAACAAAAGCGTCTAACGAAACGTGTTGCAGTTATTAGGCAATTATATTTATGAGTATCATATTATTAGGTAATGTTATAGATTTGCATAATTGACAATAAATCATTCGTGTATAATGAAGTTAAATAAAATGCTAGGCTAGTTCAAGAATCAATAAATATGTAAGTAGGTAATATGCACGTATTAACTCTACGAATAATGTTCCATCCGTGATTATTTGCGCAATAGCGCAATTTATTACTCACGCCGTCACGCGAGCTTGACAGTGGCTACAACATGTTGGAAACATCTAGTCTACTCGCTTATATCTGGTTTATGATAGTTTTTGTATTGTTTTTATTTCTTTCCAAGAGCCTCGTTCTGATTTAATCAGGTAACTTATTATCTGTCATCATAATACGAGCATCTGTAGTTTTCATTTTCACACATTTATGGACCTATAGTTTTTTCTGAAGCTGCGTTTCAAGGGAACCCACAAAGTCATATGGTACTATCAATATATGACTACTCCACAAACTAAATTTAATTTCAATTGAACTTGCGCGACCTTTGATCGTCATACTGTCGATGTCGCTTTTGTCTTGTTGTTTGTATAATAAATTAATTACTTTTTATTTTTAACAGCTGTTTTTCAATTTATTTGTTATTGTCGGGTTTCACAGTTTTTATCAAAATATCTTTTTGCATTAGGTACACACGGCTACACATCAAGCTATACCTACATTTCCAGTTAATACTGATCTCGCATTGTATTGGAGTTCCGTACAATGCGAGGTCAGCTTATACTGGAAATGTACAGCTTGATGTGTAGCCGTGTGTACTTGAAACTTTTTAGTAAATCAGATAAGTACTATGGTAATTGATACGATGTTGATAATAATCAATCTAAAACTCATATAAAAAATCTTCTGCATTACCCGTATTTTATCTGATTTCTTTTTTTTTTCTTGTTACTGCAATAAATTGATCAATACTACGTAGGTATTATAGTCGAAAGTAACTACGTGCAAAAATAGCGGTTCTATTTAAAGATCGCACGGTATTGCATGAGCGGTGACTGATTGCTAGTATGTCACCCACACAATACATAATATCCTGGTTGTCCCCTTTGACCATAGATGAACTGTGCAATAGCTTGAATCTAATAAACATAAAATTATCAAATGTTGTTTACCATTCTGATCTTAGCAAAAGGACCAATTTTTTTTTTATATTCTGACATGTCATTCAACTTTGCCAGATTGGCATATACATCATTTAGTATAAGACTGATCTTCTGTACACATAGAGAGGTCCTTATTTGTAAAAAAAATATTAAATATTAATTGAAAGTATAATTAACATTTATCCTCAGACCAATAATTAACATTAATGCCAATAATGCACTTATTCATTACTTATGTATATAAAATTATATAATGTGAAAAAAAAAATTGTAATAAGGACAAAAAAAGAGGCTTATAACAATTACACTGATCTTAACTACTCAAGATGATTGGTGTAGAGGTCAAATACACGTCAACTAGGACCTGTTACAGAAAAACTACATAAATAATGGTGTGAATAAAAATATCGTTTAAGTTGTTGGATGATAACGAGCTTAGAGTAGTCGCATATTTTTATATAATATATTCTCAGCTGCAGATTGCAGGCTACGTGATGTGATAGAGAAAAGTGCAATAAATAATAATGAGTATCTTATAGAGACCTCCGAATTTATTCTTAGACACAGTATCAGTCATTGTAATAAGGGAAGATGATTTTATCATTGACCGAGCACTATAAAGTGGTTCATAGTCTTTGATATTAGTATTCACAAGGCAATTTAATCTTATCATGCAAAGGCACGGTTGCCGGACGTTACTGCTACAGATGGAAGGGCTTTCCATAACTTTGACATTACATTAGCTACTACTATCACTTTGGGTACAAAACGAAATTACAATTTGAGTTCTTGAATGAAAAAGATTTTGGTGTAGGTAACTGCATGCCCACATGGCAAAATATGGCTAAACATATTATAATTTTGGTCATCCTCTACTGTTAGTATATGCAAAATAAAAGTATGTATATCTCTTTATCTTTAAAACCGGATAAACAGTACCTACTACTAAATATTCTTAAACCTGAATTGCATTCATGCTATCAGAAAATCTGCTAGCATTTCGTTGGGAACACAGGAAATAGCTAATCCGTTTTACCAAGTGCAAGGCAAATACAACATGCAATTGACATCAATACAGCTGTAGTTCTCAGTACTTATGTCCTTATCGGTGATAATACGTATTGATCTTACGTGTGGCGATAACGAGGAGTAACACGTTGCTAAAATGAAGTTACCATTCGATCAACAACTGAACAGATTTCCTTTATTTGACTTTTACAACTTGCACGTGGTGATAAAGCGCTGATTAGTGATTTAATTAGTGATTTATTATTTTGGGTTGCTTACCTACTGCTGACAGCTTATGCAGCTTATATCATACAAAGTATTTAGGTAAATTAGCACTGTGATACTTGTCTTGGTTACTGTTCTTCTAAATTCCTCTCCTCAATTGAGTAACCATTTGTTAATTTCTTTATAGATTGCTGTTCTTAGTGTTAGAGCTATTTTGACTGCCTTATGTATGAACATTAGGTAGCTATTATTCCCAAAATATCATGCTTAAAGATGAAAGTTCAAATTGTTATAATATTCTAGAAATGGTGCAGTGCTTATCACAACATTAATGTTCACATCATTAGTGAATGCATGTTTATTAGATTTCCCCGATTGATCTGTAACGAGCAGAAGTTCAAGACCTCATAAGGAAAATTGGATTTGTTTACTTAATTGGTATTTCCCTGGAACTAATGGTGTGGCGGAACTGAGCTTTTATCTAAGTACTTACTTAAAATATCACTATCGTTTAATTATTGTTTATTTAGATAAGAGGATTAATCTTGTAATCAGTGCGTATACAGTTTAAATGGAGTAGGTACTTACTACTTTGGTCTATATTATGATTACATAACACAATCGAATGCTATCATAAATCTAAAACCTTTATCTTCAAAATAATTAAACACCTCAGTAAGTTCACCACAAGCCACTACATTGTACCTACTCCGATGTAAATTAAATGTGTCCTGTTGAAGCCATAATTATTTTCCGCTTATTTTCCTCCAATCCTTTAACAGAACAATTTCTGCATAGGTACCCCAAAAAGAAAGGAAAATATGTGTTTGTTGTAGGTGCAGCTTTCTGGTCCTTTGGTCCTAGGTTGTGCTAGGACCACACGTTATAGTAGTATTTCTTAATTTTCTCCACTCCTTGATCAGTGCTTTTGACATTTTTTGTCCTTAAAGTTCTAATTTTGAAGTTACAATTTTTTATCCTAAATTGACAAATCGGAACTCTTACGATTTACTACGCTGTCTATATTTCGCAAAACTCCCTGTAAGTCACCGTGTCCAGTTACCCAATGCCTGTAATCGGCGTAAGGCGTTGAATAATATCAAATCGAAAAACAGTTAACGTCACAGTAACAATACTTTGCGATCAGTCATGAGGTCAATGCCGATACGTAATTATGATTTCGACACCGAATAATGACCCAGAATTAAGTAACCGATAAGAAGAAACAGATGAGTTGTTTTTTTTTTTTGCTATTGATTGTTATGTAAATTATCTTGCAAATTACATGTTGCTAAAGTTTTGCCAGACACAATTATTATTATCAAATTAGGGTGCAGCCTTGTAAATGCGATAGTTAATACGGAAGATAGTTTTTGTATACTTAACTAAGACTGCGCCGAGCAAAATAATTCAAAACAGTCGTCACTGTTAAAGTGATATAATCAATACTTTTACCATAATAACCATAAAAAATATGTAATGAATACCACAATGAATGTGTTAACAGATTATGGTTGGCAAAAAATAAGAATACTGTTTAATTAATTAATATTATTAATGAATTAATATTGTTAAATTAATAAGAATACTGTTTATTTAATTAATTAATTTTTCGCGCTGTTTTGAATCATACGCAACGTATGTATGTATGATTCAAAACAGCGCGTCAATTAAAACAAAAATTTATAATAAAATAACTAAGCGACATTTCGAAAATGTAAAAACTACAAATTGTAGTATGAATATTAAAGATTAATATGAATTCAAGTTTGTAAAACAAAAATACAGGTTACTATCAAAACTCAACTAAATACGAGATTTTTTTAAAGATTGTTGCACAACTTTACGTATTTCTGTTTATTAAATTAAACAGTATTCTTATTTTTTGCCAATCATAATCTGTTAACACATTCATTGTGGTATTCATTACATATTTTTTTATGGTAATTATGGTAAAGGTATTGATTATATTACTTTAACAGTGACGACTGTTTCGAATTATTTTGCTCGGCGCAGTCTTAACGAATTACTCTAATTCTAGATACATTATGAGTGACAGGTTTCTGACAGCCTTGTGAAATATGTCGTCAGTGTTCATTTCTTATATACTTTTTTATTAAATTACACGTTTAAAATCAGTAACTAATTTGTTTATTTTGATTTATAATTTTATTTGCGTTCTTTGTACTTTTAACAAGTAATTTTCTAAACTTTTTGTATTTCTAAAAATATTTTTATTTATTGGTCACATTTACTGTTTCATCATTATTTAAACATTAATTATTTATGTGGTCTTGAGTTAAAAACCAGTTCCTTGATTTCTTTATGAATCGATTTGATTAATGAGGTGGTGATAAAATAAACATATTCTTCCCATATTAACTTTTCAAACAAGTATCAAAACCGTTACTGTTAGAGTAGGGTTGCCATAGCAGCCTAAGTACTGACCGGGACATTAGCAGTAGGTGACTGAAAATATCCATGTAATTTAAAAGAAAAAAAAACATACTTCTTACCATTTTAACTTAATTACTTAGATTAAAATAATTAAAAAAGAAATTAGATATCTACAATGTGGATTCTCACACGAAACACTAATTGCTATGATATTTTTCCTTCACTTTAACTAACAGGTCCGGTTTGCCCATAACATAGGTACTTAACCGTACTTATAAAATTCTGATCATTCATTTTGTAATATTGAACTTGCTATTTCTTCAAATGCGCTGTCAACACTATTCCCTTTTCTTGTAAATAATTTATTGTCTTTACAACATCCTGCCATTGCGGTGGAGTAGCAAGGTTCATCCATGAAAATATAGACTATTTTGTGACTCCACTGTTGTAAATATTCCAAAGCCGTTTTGTAATAATTTATCCATTTCTTCGTCGAAAGACTTTGTTAAGTTTGAATACTGAGGAATTTTTGCTATTTTCAAACCGCACCGCGCCGCCGCCGCCTCTCACCTATCTGCGCTGTACGTGTATATTACACGTTGTAATTGAAATACCGGGACATTTTGTAGATCAACCGGGACGACAGGGACAGAAGTTCCAATCCGGTGACATGTCCCGGTGTACCGGGACGGATGGCAACCCTATGTTAGAGTAATGAGTCAAAATTATTTTAGTAGGTACTTATTGTTATAGCACATTATTGCTATAATAGAAAGTAGTATTAAGTACCAAGATCTAATGGTGACTGCTGCTATGGTACATTTATAAAAGTAATTGATTAATTCTTTCCACAACGCTAACTGAAAGGTGCTCATCATAAACGAACACGCTGATTACAAGATTATGATCACAATTACGTAAAACCGTAATACTTTCACTTTTGTTTACTGATCTAAACAAAATGTTGGTACGTCTACTAGGAGTAATCGAGTAGACTAGGAAGCGAACCACCGTTCCCATTCGTTGCTCATATCAATTTACACAAGTTTATTGTGCTGTACAATCGGTTCGAGTAGCCATTGTTCTATCAGCCGGCTGTTTATTTGTCACGTGACTGTGCTGTCAAGTTAAAATGTCACTGCCAAATAACAGCTACTAACCTCACAAGACAATTTTTCAGGATTGTAAACACATTTTTTTTTGTATTTATAAAGGCTGTATGCATAATTTTTCAGCATTATTCAACTTAATATTCTAAGTTTAGTCGAGTTGAGAAACGGACATTGTTTCAAAATAGGACCTTCTTTATTTTTTTAACTCATAAAATAATATATTAAGAGCATTGAGTTATATGTTGCTGTTGCTGTTTTGCTTTATTTATGTACTAGTACATAAATAAAGCAAAAAAAAAGAGAAAGCAGAAATTAAGGACACTGAGATAGACTAACAAGAAGACATTATAACAGGGATCAAATAAAATAATACACGATATAGAGTATAAAGACCATTGGATTAAGTGACGTATGATACTCGTCCACCCAGCGCTAAAAAAAATTACCGCTTATTTAAAATAATACATATTTAGTTTTGCACTTTTCTATAAAACAACTGTTTCTTTTCACATTACGTCGCGTTGTAAAGAACCATTGATGTATTCAATCGGTAACAGGTGGCCCACTGATTATATTGCCCAAAGTGTCCCTACACCTGCACCAAGGACATTACAAACGCCATTAATGCTGCGATAAATCTGGCTACCTGTAGGTAGGTAGCCCTAATACTGTAACAAAAAAACCATCGATTCCAAAAGAAGATGGTAGTAGTAGTAGTAGTATGACGGGCTGGTGTCCGCAACTCCACTCAGCGCGTATTTTGCGTACATGTTCTTTGATGACCCTTCCACTGTTTAAATATGTCAAAAAGAGAAACTAAACGATCAGTCCAGACAAGAATGGAAATATTTTAAAACGACCCCGACAAGTCATTTCTAAAATGTTTATAGACCACTATAATTGAACTACCCAAATGACTCCCTAACGTTCATAGACAATGACAAAGACATAACGACTGTTTGTATTATTATGAAGGAAACAGCCATTCATTCTGATGGATGTTTCCTTTATAATAATACAAACACACAGACAAACAAAAAACACAGAAATATCCATCAGAATAAATGGCGGTTTCTTTTGCGATTTAAAGGTAATATCAATTTAAAAAGAAGATATAAGTACTCAGTCGACCGGATGTGAAACTAATAACGTTTATTTCAGGTATTTATTCACGAATTGCCAATTATAATTTATCGACGCATCTATTCGCCTTGAAAATTGAGAACGTTGAACTAACATTATTATTACTGATAATATTAATATTAATAGTGGTGCCGCATGCATGACAGAACGAATTATTATGTATAGTTTTAATTTTGAGGTTTTCTATTAATAAAGCAATCATTAATATTCAAAAGCTAAAATATAAAATTAGATATTCAAAAACGCACATAAAAAAAAATTGCGCACGATCTGAAAATGTGCGCTCATTTTATATAGTTTAAAGCATTTAAAATAGGATTTTAGGCAGACGGTATAAAGTCAAAATTGTTTTCAATTATCCTTTTTTCCGATAGCCTATGCTGTCCCACTGCTGGGCAAAGCCACACCTCAAGTCCTGCCAGGATATTATTTATATTGTTTAATTAGCACTTTTCCCGCGACTTCGTCCGCATGAATTTTCTTAAGGATCCCTAATTTAAAAAAAAATGTTTTATTGCCGAAACACTCATTGATAACGTAGCTTCCTATTGTTGAAAGAATTTTTGAAATCGGACGAGTAGTTTCGGAGATTACCCCCTACATACAAACAAATTTTATAATATTAGCCTGGATTTGTACCATTACAGACACTTGCGATATGTGTACCCAATGATATTCTAATATAATATCATTGTGTGTACCTATGCAATTGCACATCTAGGTTTTTGGCACACCTATGAGTGCAATCTGTAGATCGATCAACAACACGAGTAACCCAAACGAATAAAATCCCAACGAATAATGACACTACTACTAGAACAAACTTAAAGTAATATTATAAAGACGTAAAATTGATTGTTTATTTGTTTGTTAGAGAGAATGTCGGAAGTACCTACTGATCCGATTACAAAAATCTTTCATTGGTACAAAGCCATACTAAAGCTGAGAGATATAGACCAGGGTTTCTTAAAGTGGGATCCACGGACCCCTTAGGGGTCCGTAGCATGTGTATCAGGGGTCCGCAGTAGGTCATTTTACTCGCAACATTATTTATTAGGAAATTGTGTAGTAAACTCTGCATTTCTCGGACGGGCTATAAACTCGAAATAGGGCTTGTTTTCTATTCCTAAAATTTCCCAAATATCAAAAGGGTTCGTGGAATAGGGTATTTTACCAAAAATATCTAATTAGTCCGTCAGATAGATTTCCAAAAAATATTGGACACGTGTCAAAAACTCGTGTGACATCACTATGTCAGTACACTATTACTGGCGAAGTGACGTCACAAACCCCCACTTATGACCTTTGATGCGTTGTATCTTCGTCAGTTTTTATTGATTTGATAAAACAAAAAATACGTATCCATTATTTTTCGATCATCTAACTGACGGACTAATTAGATTTTTTTGGCATAATACCCTATTGTTTAAATTGTGATAGTGGTCCGTGACTACAAAAAGTTTAAGAAACCCTGCTAAGACTTATGGCACAGTATAAATATTAGTACTACCGTACAGTAGCGTAGCGACACGCTCCGCCTCCTTCTGAAACCGTTCCTCACCTCTCTCCGCGTCGAACGACTGCTCTGGGAACTGCGTTTATGTTCGAGCGGCGCGTAGACACGCACACACACGCACGTGTATCTGTACAGTCTGTTATTTTAGTAGTAGTGTAGGCAATTATATCGTTTCGTTTCTATGGAGTGTCGCGGGTGTGCTTATGGCATGCTTAACACGCGGGCGGTAGTCTCGGGCAGAAACTAGCATATACAGTCATCAATAAGCTAGGGAAGGAAAGACCAAGTCAAAAAGTTATCTAGTGTTGGAAAAATTAAATGAGGTGTGCGATAAGATAAGTTCTATTAAAAATATTTCAAGTAATTATATAGGTACGAATCGAACATTTGTGTGTTATTTCCTTATATTTGGGTTTGAAAACGTGTTGTTCAGTCAAAACTAAGGCTGTAAGTACATATTTTACAATGTAATGATGTTAAAGACATTATGTGTTGTTCAATTTCTTAAGTTACAGTTATTGAACCCAAAATACTACTGCGGTTTTGGTCTTTCGGTACAACCGCAGACTTAGTACTTCAGTTTGTAATCATACTAATCATATACAGTATATTTTCAATATATTCTGTAATTTCTTGCAATATTTTAAGTAATCAATGAGTTTAAAAACAAACGATATCAACGGACCTCCAAATAAACCTGTCGAAAGGTAATTCCTTAGCGTGAATCATCTTCGCCACAACTGGCACCAAAGCCCAAAGCCAAATCCTAGGGACAAATTCTGTAAACGCAGCAGACAGACTTCTAGACGCCACTGCAGTCTATACGTACACTTCTAAAATCGCATTGACATTGAAATGATATGCTAAGAATAGCTAGACCCAGTTTTACTTTTGTCTTAGTAACAACTCCATCATGCGCATTGACATTATTTGGATTTTTTTTTTCAAACCTATTGCGTAAATATTTGGCGACCTTAAAACAACAATCTTCCATCTTGCTAAAATAAAGATAAGGTTTCTTAAACTTTTGGATTATGTGCATGTTCAAAATTTACAAATGGCGTCCGTTGTTTTTGTCTAGACCTGGAATAAATTCATAAATTATAAACTTGGGTTGTTGTTAAAGCAAAAACTGAATGTATTCAAATAAATACACATACGCAAGCAAGTCTGCAATATAAAAACTTTACCTTCGGTTATTCTTTAAAATTGTTCTACGGTTTATTTTTGGTGTAAGTAGCCTGTACTATTTATTTATACAGTTCATCGAGAAAATTAGATCTTAGTAGAATTGCAATAAGAGATTAGTTTAAACAAGATTATTTATAGCACGAATTGGGTAATAAACATACCTTACATATCATCATCATCATGTCAACCTTTAGACGCCCACTGCTGGGCATAGGTCTCCCCAAAGACTATGGTTTTATTCTCTTTGGGCCATGCTTGGCCGATGCATGTGGGCGATCCCAGTGGGGGTTATGGTACAGAAGGACGCTGCTACCGCCCATCTTCTGGTCAATATCCCTCTGTCGCCTTCTACGACACCCACGGGTAGAAATGGGGTGGTGCTATTCGCGGCCGGCACCACTTGGCACCGGGTATACGGTATGAAAATAATCTCAGGATACCAAGAACAGAATCATATAAACATTCTTTTATTTGATTACTAGGGTTAGAGACATAATAATGTATCATTATTATGAACGATAAAGATGTAGTTTAAGGGGCTATTGAACGACTTTTACAAATTTTAAACTGACAATCACGTCAAAATGTGCAGTGTAAATGATTTGAAAAAAATATATGTTAAACTAGAACATTCTCTTAATCATTTAATAAGTGAATATTTTTAATTATATTCATATTATATAGTTTAATTAACACGTGAAGTTGTGTCTGACGCGGACAAAACATTGAAAATTTTTTTCGAAATTTAGTCGAAAAATTTTTTCGACTAAATTTTGAGAGTTTAGGACGCAGACTGCGTCCGTTCTGCATCAGTTCTGCGTCCAAAACTCTCAAAGTTTAGTCGAAAAAATTAAATAAAAGTAGTATTCTTTCAAAATTAAAAACAAAAGCGTATACTAAAAGATAGATAATAAAATTGTCTGTAAGATGGTGTAAGTTTCGTTTAATTATACTTGGTAGATTTTGTGTGATTGTCAATGTTTTGTCCGCGTCAGACAACTTCACGAGTTAATTAAACTATTTAATATGAACTTAATCAAAAATATTTACTTTCTTTAAGATTAAGAGAATGGTCTAGTTTAACATATATTTTTTTCAAATCATTTACACTGCACATTTTGACGTGATTGTCAGTTTCAAATCTGTAAAAGTCGTTTAATAGCCCCTTACGTAGTTTCACCTATGATAATAGGTCAAAAACAGTGGTTATTTATATGAATGGTAAAAAACAATAACTAAAAGTAAATACTTATGCATTTGATTTGTTATGCCAAACCAAGGGGTATCGTGTTACCCAATAACAGGGTTGTGGAGGTCAGTTTTTCAGTCGCTCCATGTAAAACACTGGTATTCAGCTGCATCCGGTTAGATTGGAAGCCGATCCTTACATATTTGGGAAAAGGCTTTAATGTTGTGCGATCTGGAATACTGGGATTGTTTTCTTTAAACCAAAATTATTTCTAGAAGTCGTATCCACTCTTCCAGATATGCATCCCACTATCCAATCTCTTTCCATAGGTCTAACAATAGCTAACAGTTATGTAACATGTGTAATGCACCAGTATCTACTACGAACACCTACTTGCGTTCACAGTAGAGATCTTGTGTCGGATAAGTAATATCTATATTTGCTTTGTAATCTTCTTCCAATAGTTGGGAAACTGTAAACTTGCTGGTCATTGTGTTATTTGTCTTGTGATGCGTCTTGTTATCATGACTATTAATTTCTTCTAAGTAAACACCGTTTAACTTGTTGTCAACGTTTTGGTCTGGTTTCTTGGTATTCTCAGTTTTGCCACAGTATAAATATAGGTGGGTACTATTATAGTGCCTACTATTTTTTTTTTATAATACCGTACAGTAGCGACACGCTCCGCCTCCCTCCGAAACACTGTCTCTCACCTCTTCCCGCGTCGAACGTGACCTCGAAACTGCTTTTAGTTCTCGCGGCGCGTTGACACGCACACACACGCACGTATTTGTACTTAACATTTAATGTTAAGTACCAACACTACTACCAAAATAACAGACGTTTCGTTTGTATGGAGTGTCATAGGTGTGGTTTTGCGTTAGTTTTTTTTTAATTTAAATGTCATCTAAGATAATTAGTTATCCAGTTTCTGTAATTGTTGCGCACATTTTTTTTATTGGACTTTTAGTTAATTAGGTATTTCACAAAAACATTTCCTGCTGGGGTAACGTTACCGCCGCCAGACATTCTCTTTTTTAATGGGAATATTGAAATAAATATTAGCTACATAATTAGTTGTCTAGACAAGGTAAATGTTGCAACTTATTTTGTACTAGCTTTTGCCCGCGACTTCGTCCGCGTGAATGTCGGTTATAGTGGATGCAGACGAAGTCGCGGAAAAAAAGTAGCCTATGTCCTTCCCCGGGGTTAAATCTATCTCCATGCCAAATTTCATCAAATTCGGTTCTGCCGTTCCATCGTGAAAGCGTAACAGACAGAGTTACTTTCGCATTTATAATATTAGTAATTTGTTCTTGTGTGCACATCTGTACTAGTGATAGTGTAACACTATCCTACATATTTTAGAAGATACCATAATGTGCTACGCGGTCACTTTTTTGTAACCACCTAAACATGGTCGGGTTACCACGGTTGTGTCTTCTGACTACCCATAAGAATAAGAATACCAAGAAACCAGACCAAAACGTTGACAACAAATTAAACGGTGTTTCCGTTTAATTTGTTGTCAACGTTTTGGTCTGGTTTCTTGGTATTCTCAGTTTTGCCACAGTATAAATATTAGTAGGTACTATTATAGTACCTACTAATATATATTTTTTTTATAATACCGTACAGTAGCGACACGCTCCGCCTCCCTCCGAAACACTGTCTCTCACCTCTTCTCACGTCGAACGTGACCTCGAAACTGCTTTTAGTTCTCGCGGCGCGTTGACACGCACACACACGCACGTATTTGTGCAGTCTGTTATTTTGGTAGTAGTGTTGGTACTTAACACTTAGTTAAGTACCAACACTACTACCTAAATAACACGTTTCGTTTGTATGGAATGTCATAGGTGTGGTTCTGCGTTAGTTTTTTAATAATTTAAATGTCATCTAAGATAATTAGTTATCCAGTTTCTGTAATTGTTGCGCACTTTTATTTATTGGACTTTTAGTTTATTATTTATTTCACAAAAACATTTCCTGCTGGGGTAACGTTACCGCCGCCAGACATTCTCTTTTTTAATGGGAATATTGAAATAAATATTAGCTACATAATTAGTTGTCTAGACAAGGTAAATGTTGCAACTTATTTTGTACTAGCTTTTGCCCGCGACTTCGACAGACAGAGTTACTTTCGCATTTATAATATTAGTAATTTGTTCTTGTGTGCACATCTGTACTAGTGATAGTGTAACACTATCCTACATATTTTAGAAGATACCATAATGTGCTACGCGGTCACTTTTTTGTAACCACCTAAACATGGTCGGGTTACCACGGTTGTCTTCTGACTACCCATAACGACTGTCAAAGATCTAGGAATGACAACTGGGACCTGCAGCTTTACTCACTTTCCAAGGCACGGAGGGGTCTCGGTATAAAATGGATGGTCACCCATCCACGGACTAGCCGCGGCAAGCGTAGCTTAAATATGACCGATCGAACCGTACTGCTTTTGCTTAGCCACGAGTCTCGATTTTTATTTACTATAATTAATATACTTACCATTAACTAACCTATGTTATCTATACCGCTACAGCGATTGTATTATAATGCATAGCAAATCTCAACCGATTATAATACATAGACAAGGCCACTTACCAATTCAAGGCCAATTTCAACCATGTCTCGATACGCATGGACGGTTTTATTTTAATCGGGATCAGAATCATAATGACATCGATTGAACATAAAATATCACGAAGCACTTTCCAGACTGAAAGGACCAGTAAGTATTCATTGTTTCTTAAAACGGAATGATTTTCGTTTTACTTTATGGACGTTTAATATGTTCTAAACTAACTCTTTAGACTTTATAATTATGTATCTTGCGTATTTTCTTCCTTCAAGTTTAATTAGAATCGATTCATTAATTTCAATAATTTTGGACTTAAAGTGTGTGAAATACGTTGCGGCGTAAATGCTCTTATATATATATATTTCAGCCTGGATTTTCCCACTGCTGGGCAAAGGCCTCTCCACTCTCCTTCCAACTCTCTCTGTTCGGGGCTATTCGGGGCCAGTTTTTTTGGAAGGAGTCTAGATCATCCCGCCATCTCCGCCTGGGCCTGCCGCGAGGTCGCTTGGCATGTAGAGGAACCCATTGGGTTGTACGTTTGGCCCAATGATCGTCTGACATGCAGCTGATGTGTCCAGCCCAATTCCATTTCAGCATGACAGCTTTCCGAGTGACGTCAGTTATTTTTGTAATGGAACCGATGGTATTCCTAACCCGGTCTTGCAGTTTTATACCCAGAATACTCCGTTCCATAGCTCTTAATATTTATTTATTAAAACTTTGTGCACAAAAAAGCTTTTTACAAAAAAGACAACCGCCTTCAAAAAGTGAAAAATAACTTTACGGGCGGTTGTCTTCTTTGTAAAAAAGCTTTTTATTTTCCGCTTTTTAGTACCTCCTTCTCATTCAAATCTATTAAGAAGAGATTGAAAGTTAACTACTACAAAGATTGATGAAACTAAAACGTCGTCTATGTAACATTTTTGGGTATTTGTTGATTTTTCAAAAAGTGCTAAATCAATTTCGATAAAATTTATGTGGGTCCACCCCTGAAGCATACCCTATCTATAAAAAAAAGAATTTTCAAAATCGGTTTACTTTTGCCTGAGAAATCGCGTAACAAATCGCGCACATACTTAATGCAAATTTAAGACTTATACGGTTTTCTCATGGATGCCATGGTCAGAACTGGACCAAATTAAAATGGGACCACACGGGAAGCACTAGCTTCCAAATAAAAAAATCAAACCTCCTCCTTTTTTGAAGTCGGTTGAAAATGTAATTAACACTGTACAAAGGCGGACTTAATGCCTTTTTCGGTCAAGCATGGCGATTACGGCTAAACACTCCTTGGGTGAGACCAATGCCCAGCAGAGGGCGTCTAAAGGTTGACATGATGATCTTTCTTTTTTATTTTATTTATGGCTGCTGTGTTGTACACATTATGAACGTAGGTACAGATAATTCTGACGCTAATAAATAATGTAAATATAAAACGCCTTGAATTCTTTACCTACTTTACCTACATATGAATAATATATTATCATTGTCTTAAGTATGACATATAGTATGTAGATGGCGCTTCTGTCATAGTAAACATCAGCTCCGTATATAAAAATCTAATTAAATAGTTATTTGAGTGCATAGTCGTTTAAATTGTGATAAATATCTGTAAAAACGTACAATAGTGACTATCCAACGTTATCTATTATTTGTGTAAAGAAGTGTTTATTTTATTAAACAAAAACTTTTTGCAAGGAAACTTTTGTTCTTGATGAGATTAAAGACAATTTTTTGTGTGCTTTTTGAGTAAATACATAAACATTGACTCAAAACTACAATATACAGTGCAGTGAAACAATAACTATTAACAATTTTTAACAAAAAGTGTAAAATAGTGATATTCTTCAAAATTTTACCGCAAGAAGTTCGTTTTTTATTCAAATCAAATAGTTATCTTGATAAAAAACTACATAATAGCACCATCTAGTTCGAATATCGTAAACTAACTATGAATTAAAGTTGCCATACCATAAACAGTATTAACAGAGTAATAAATAACCTACTTGCAATATAATTTAACTACAGTGACATCTATTGCTAAAATACAAAACTACATCTTTGAAAAAAGCAATAGATCACACAATTCACCACATATGTGCTACAATAGCGCTGTGGTATAAGTACGTGGGTTTACATTAGAAGTCGTGCGTTCAAACCTAAACGAAAGGCAAATATTTTTGTGAACATTTGAATTATTGTGCAGTCATCATGAATTTTCTTGAGAATATTACATTCCGACGCGCCAGAACAATTTCGGAACCAAATGATAGCAGTGAATATATTTCACAAACACTGGATTCTACCACCAACAACATGCCAGAAATGTCAGAAGACGAGGACGAAAAGGAAATAAACATTCTTAAAAATGAGGTCAAGAACCTTAAATCTCAATTAGAAATTGCACACAAAGAAATTGAATTATTATCTACAGAAATAAGTACCTTAAAGCAAACAAATACAGATTTGATTAAGAAAAATGAATTGTTTAAAAAAGGCACTAGCAGTCCTCTTAAGAAAATACAGTCACCAAAGCGGAATAGAGTTGCAAGTAAGAAAAAGACGTCAAAAGGAACGCAGCCTGCTACTGAAACGTTAGATCATTGCACACCCACTGCAGAAGTTCTTACAGAAGACTCTCAAAGTAGTACATTACCTAACATAAGTACTCAAAATAATCCATCACCTCCTCTCTTAAAACATAATATATGTATGATAAGTAGCGAAACGTCGAATAGACTATATACAATAAGTCAACGAACTGATTTATGTAACTTTAATTTATGTCATTACCGTATGCCACAGTGTGGAATAAAGCATCTTATAAATAACATCGACAAGAAAGTACAAAACTTCACACACTCCGATTACTGTGTTATCTACATCGGAGAAGAAGATTTCAGAAGTACGCATAATTATATAGAACTAGTTACTTTAATTCGCGAAAAATTACAAACGTTAACACACACAAATTTTGTAATATGTCTACCAACTTTTAAATATATGGAAAATAAAAACATTATGTTCAATAGCAGAATTGATACTTTTAACAATTTAATTTATTTGGACGTGGAGACATTTAAATATGCGTACATTTTAGATTCTAACTTAAACCTACCATACACTTATGAAACTTATAATCAGCGGTATGGTAGTTTGAATAATAAAGGGTTGAACACTATATTAGTTGATCTGCAGAATCTTATCCTAGATTTAAACTCAGCGAACAAGTCGCTAAAAGCTGACTGTTCCCAAATTAACGCGCTAACTGATACGCGATTACAGGAAAAATGACAGTTTTTTCTATAGTCACTACCTACATATTCCTCACCAAAACATAGCAGGACTTATGAATAAATCGGATTTATTGACAGTTAAACTAGAAGAGCTTTTTAATAAAGGAATTAATATAGATGTTGTTTGCATAACTGAGCACTTTGTCGAGACAGGTTATGAAAATTTACTGTATATTCCCAATTACAGCCTTGCTGCCTTCTTTTCAAGAAAATCTAATCGAGGAGGAGCCTGTATTTTTGTGCGAGCAGGGTTACAGTACAGAGAATTAACAGACATATCAAAACAATCGGTGACAGGTGTTATCGAATGCTGTGGCGTAGAACTAGTGTCTCATAATATCATAATTGTATGTGTGTATAGAATACCTAAATATAATTATACTATATTCTATGAAAAACTAGATGAAATATTGCGAAAAATCTGTTCATCTACAAACAAAAACATTATTTTGGCAGGTGATTTCAACATAGATATAATTAAAAGAAATAATATTACGTTTGAGTTTGAATATTTCCTCAGACAATACAATCTTAAACTTTCACTCAGTAAACCAACTAGATTAAGCAGTAACTCATGCATCGATAATTTTGCACATACATTCCGGCGCGGATGGAAAGCTGATGTAATAGATTTAGTCCTCTCAGACCATACATCACAATTACTAAAAATACCCATTAATAAAATATGCGCTATGAAATCCTGGAAAACTAAAAAACAAGACCTATCGGCTAACAACTTGGCTAAGTTCAAAGACTACTTAAAATGTCTATCTTTCTCTCAAGTTTATGAAGCAAAGGACGCAAATGAATCGTATGAAAATTTTATACATGAGTTTTCACTATTTTATCACTTGTGCTTTCCAGTTAAAACTATCACGATGAATACCAACAAGAAAACGAAATGGTTGTCTCGTGGTATTAAACTATGCAGTAAAAAACAGAGAAAACTACTTTGGGCATATAGGCTAAATCCCAACATGAAAAATAAAGTAATTTTTAAAAAATATTCCTTGCTTTACAGGCGTATTATAAAACTAACTCAGAAAGCCCAAAATAATCATCACATTAGTACTTCGCGAAATAAATCGAAAGCAGCCTGGCAAGTAATAAACAAATCGAAGAATTGCTTACCACAAGAACCAATTCTGTGTATTAAAAATAATGATTTGATTTTTTCACACCCTATTGATATTGCCAATGAATTTAACCAATATTTTATTGAAGTCATCGAAAATAATATTCAAACAAATAATAATAATAATACACAGAGTAATAACTGTCATTTTAAAGAAAATGTTTCATCACAATCCTTATTCATGTTACCAGTCACATGTGATGATATAATTAAAATTATTAGCAGTCTTAAAAATACGAATACTGTAGGATACGATAACATATCGACTAAGGTGATCAAAGAAGTTAAAGACATAATAGCGCCGCTACTTTCGCATATAATAAATCTCTGTATTTCCGATGGCATATTCCCAACTAGTCTAAAGAAAGTAATAATAAAGCCTCTTTTTAAAAAAGACGACAGGACAGAATTAAAGAATTATAGACCAATTGCCAAAATTGCTATATTCTCAAAAATCATAGAGAAAGTAATTTATAATTGCACATATGCGTATTTTGAAAAATTTAGACTATTTTGCAAGGAACAGAAAGGATTTAGAAAAAATATCAATACTAATATGGCGCTATTTGATCTATTATCAAGTGTCTTGACATCTGTCGATAAGAGAAATCGGGTATGTGCTATATATACAGATATGACGAAAGCATTTGATTTTGTTGATCATAAAATTTTACTAGAAAAATTATATTGTTATGGCATTAGAGGGAATATTCTTAAACTTATAGAATCTTACTTATGTAACAGGTTACAATGCACTGAAATCACTAGAATTTGCCCAGTTACTAAGTTAGAAACAACATATATCTCTAAAGCAAGGCAAATTAATTATGGCGTGCCTCAGGGTAGCGTTTTGGGACCCCTACTATTCCTAATATATATTAATGACCTACCCAAAATTACAGATCATGAAATGGTACTTTTCGCTGATGACAGCACGGTTATAATAAAATGCAATAATCCAGACAATTACCAACTTGACATTAATAATACTCTCTCTAAAATAATTAATTGGCTTAATGAGAATAATCTAGTAATTAATCTAAATAAAACCAAAATTATGCACTTCCACCAACGGCTTCAAAATATTCCAGTTAATGTTAGCTATAATAATTCTAGTATAGAAGAAGCCAGCATAGCAAAGTTCTTGGGTGTCACGATAGATAACAAATTAACTTGGAAACCACATCTAGAAGAAGTATGCAAACGATTAAGTAAGTCAGCGTACCTTCTATTTCAACTGTCAAAAAAAGTAAATGTTGAGACACTCTTAACGGCGTATCATGGATTGGTATCGTCAGTTTTACGGTATGGTGTTATTTTTTGGGGACAGTCAACAAATCGAGAAATTGTGTTTAAGATGCAAAAGAGATGTATACGGGCGATGTATGGGTTAAAAAAGACTGATAGTTGCATTCCATATTTTAAAAAATATAATATTTTACCCCTCCCTGCTCTGTACATTTTTGAAACTGCATTATTTGTAAAAAAGAATCCCCATTTATTTAAAAAACTGGCTGCAGTAAAGAAAATACCCGTACGTTCTCAATACATGAACACATTATGCAATTTGAAATGTAAAACTGCATTAATGAAGAAAAGTTTCTTGGGTATTGCTCCCAAAGTGTATAACAAATTACCAGATGTAATTAAATGTATGCCAGAACAAAAGTTTAAAACTGCCTTACACCAACTGCTACATAAAAAGTGTTATTACACTATAGACGAATTTTTTAATGACAAGTTTAATTAATAACCTACTTGTGAACTGTGTACTTGTGTGGTGTAAGTAAAATATTTGTGAAAAAAAAAAATTCAAACTTAAACAATTTAAAAATTGTCATAAACTATGTTCATATTTGTATGTCATTTGGCAAAAAATAGCGCACTATGTACCTACTATTTATAAGATCTATTTAATGTAATTACCTATGTTATACAAATAAATTATTCTGATTCTGATTCTGAGTACGTGATAAGTAATAATAAATTGCCTTAATTATCGAAAGGTCTAAGGGCACGCAGGCGCGATTGCGCGAATGCAAGGACCAGTTTTAACCTTGAACGGGGGATTTTGTCCAACTACCGAATAAATCACGGTTCCTTCTGCTACCTTGACTCGGAAGTCTGGTATTCGCTTGACATGATCTCTGCAACCTCGAACCAGTTTTAAGCTGGACACTCCCAAATTTGATGACGTCAAATCCGTTACGTAATTCATGTTTAATTTAATCTAATCCAAACCACGTTTTTGTACCTATTCCTTAGTAATTAATTATTATGCTAAATACGTACTTATCAATTTTATCTCTACGTGACATAGCCCACATGATACGAAAACTGCTATGATCGCTCCATTGTACCATACTTATCCAATGATAAAAATAAATCATTGAATGATCGACCCTATTATACGGTGATAAGAGGTAGAATTGGTCGTAAACAGATAAGCATAGAGTAATGAATCAGTTTGGGAGCTTTCGTTTCATGTCAGTTACGTCCTTGCGTTGACAGATAGTGCACGTAAAAAATGTTTAATTGATCAGTAATTAATTAACTTAGGAGACTTGTGATACTGTTTGCAAGTCGCGGTCGACCTCGTGTGGTGAGTGGTCAGAAATTGTTTCCAACGCTTTTGCCCGCGACTTCGTACGCGTGAATGTCGGTTAACGTGGATACAGACGAAGTTGCGGATTAAAAAGTAGCCTATGTCCTTCCCCAGGGTTCAAGCTATCTTCATACCCAATTTCATCAAAGTAGGTTCAGCAGTTTCATCTTGCAAGCGTAATATTATTAGTATCAGCATCTTGCAAGCGTAATATTATTAGTATCACAGATGATATAATACTGTTAGTATGGAGCTTTTGTTTTGCACATTCATTCGTCTACAGTTTAAATACATATATATTTGTAAATTATGTCAACACTATGCATGCTGTCTTTTCTTAACTGTACATACTTAAATATTTATTTTTAATTACAAGTTTTTATGGAAGGCACATCGTATTTACGTTATAATGTGATTTAAGTACTTATACAAATTAATGATGACACGGTTGGCGCAGTAGCTGAGTGATTGACTACTTCTACTGCGCAGCGTGTTGCGGGTTCAAATCCCGCCCAGGGTAAATATTTGTGTGATGAGCACTTGTGTTTACCTTGTGTCTGGTTGTTGTTTATCTATATACGTATCTATTTATGTATTTGTGTATGTACATCAGCTTTTTGACCACCCATAGTACAGGGTCTCCCTAGTTTGGGGTCAGATGGCCATGTGTGAAATGTCCCCACATATTATTATTATTTTAATTGTTAACAAAATATTTTAAAAGAGTTTATTGCCTATTCTTCTCCTTACGAAATGACCCTAAGGGTGAACAATATTCTGGTTAAAGACAAAGAAATTATTGAATAATTTCCTTTTTTTTTGTGTAAATAAATAGCATTCAGAAGTGCGTTTTAATGGTTTATTTTAATTTAACTTTGACCTTAATTTTGAAACTTTGTATGTTTAAATCTGCCATGTTATTTCTTATCCACCTCCTGGTTGACTGGCATAGAATACCTAAGACGGGTATGTAAATACAGTTTATGTTTAAATGAATAATACTCTCCCATTGCTGGGCACAAACTTCTCCCAATTTCTTCCAGGACCTAAACTTAAACCTTAAAATAAAAATAAAGGAAAAATAAATCTATCACCTACGGCATCGTCTATGGTAACATTATTCTAATTTGGTTTTGGCTATTTATAGGCAAATAGAAACATAAAATCGAAATTTGTGCTGGGACACATCACATAGTAGAAGTGAAACTTCAACGGACAACCTCCTCTCACCACGCGATTTATATCGTCTACGGCCGCGTGGAGGGGTCCACGCGGCTGTAATGCTTTTTCGTAGCTGAAAAATCCTAATAGGTATCCCCCGTCTTTAGAGAAGTTTCGCATCAAAAATCCAATGTAACCCTTCTTAGGTAGGAATGAATATTTACAAAACAAGGGGTAATTGGATTAATTACAGTTTTATTATCACGTGTCCTGCAAACAATCTGATCTACCATTTTATAATTGCCACAATTATGGGTATAATCAAGAGGTATTTTTATTTTTTTTGGTTTTTTTTATTTTGATGGATACATGAATTCAGTACCTACGTAATTCTAGACCCACCAGCGTTGAAATTATCCGTCGCTAAAAATACTGATGTTCCATACAAAATTGCAGCACCTACATTGTCAAATTGTATGGAACATCTTGCTTTTGTTTTATAATTCACTCGAGAAATATGAACGGGTCTAAAAATCGTGTGTTCCGAAACCATGGTTTTTTTTTTATCATGATGTCGGGATCCCACCGTGTATTATAATGTTCTTCGTTTCATCGAATCGATGGTTTAAGTTAATCATTATTATTTGTTAAAGTACAGTGGCCAGCACATAAAGCTAAGCCCAATCTGTCAAATTTCTTTGACAGTTTTTCAACTTTATCACAAAAGAATAAGGTTCATTTTAATTGGGAAAATTTGACAGTTTGGGACAACTTGATGTGCTAGCGTCTGTACCTGGGCTCAGGAGCTGACCACCTTTATCACGGCATCAACATCGTTTATCGCCGGTATTATGTACTAAAGAAACTTTTCTCCTTTCTTTTCAGAAAAGAACTCCCTAAGCACAAAAATCGGCCAAAATGTGTCCCATTTGGCCACTCCACCTCGTGATCCTGTACATCCTGGCACTATGTCCACTATGGGTGATATGCCAGGCAGCACCGAACTTGTTCGCGAACTTCACGCCTAACAACGTGACCGTCAACATGAATGAATACAAATATGTAGATTTAGCTGTTCAAGGTTGGTACAATTTTGAAGACATTTTTTCTTCTGTCTGCACGAACGCTAATTTTCTCTATTTTGGGGGTTTTGGTTTTCCCACTTAATCCTTGATGGTAGACCATTGTGCTTGAGTCATGGAGGTCGAAATTCTGGCCACCCCACGTCCTTCTAAAAGCAGGTTAGGCCTCCCAAACAGCTCAAAGGCCCAAGGTCTGTTTCTGGATCTGGGCGACGCCTGCGTTTGAGGAGCGCATGCTAACCGTTTCTTCGGCCTCCATGCAAGCTGCACAGAAGACTGTCTCTTGAGCTAACAACAACATACTACTGCTATCCACCCTTTGATAATAATAATAATAAATTTATTTCCCAGAAAACTTAGTTATATGTTACAAAAAACAGTTTAGCAGTAGTTATATACAAATAAATGGATGTAGCTTCTGTAACCGAACTAGGCAATGTCTGTATTTCGGTAAACAGTGCCATGCCCCCGAATATTTTTAAAATAATGCTAACAAAGACATAAGGACTGGTGGTACTATTTTTATATGAATATAATACGTGTAGAACTATTTTTATGCTAAATTATTATACAATACTAAGTGAGAAATCTGTAAATGAGCAAGTGTCTATGATTTAGTGTGTATATGTGTGTGTGTGTGTGTTTGTGTGTGTGTGCGTGTGTGTGAGGGCCAAACACTAATTAAATTTTAAGATGGCGTTAAGTTTCGTGCGGTCTTTATCACCTTATGTCAAAGTGGCTGAAAGTACGAGATTTGTAGTATTTGGCCATAATGCTTTTAGCAATTTCCCCGCATGATACGAGATTATGGAGCCTTCTTACACGAGGTTTATACAGGTTATTTAACCGTGAAAAAGCCAAATACAATACTTATCGGTTTTTTTTTTAATTAACTTTTCCTACATATTATTCACCTAATATTCAAAAACCGTTTTTTGAATATTAGGTGAATAATATCGGATTATTATGGAAATTTATTACCATTTATTATTATTAGCATGCACAGATAGAATCACCCCTTTGGCTGCGTTTCCACCAGAGATGTGCGAGAATGTGTAGCGACTAGCCAGAAATGTGTGTAAAACCAGCCAATTACAGTGCTAGCTTAGTACACGCTATGACAATGGAGCGATATCATTGGTCATTAATCACACACATCCCTCGTCCCCTCGTCCGTGTGGTGTCGTACCTAAAGAATAGCACCATCCCATATCTTCCCGTGGGTGTCGTAAGAGGCGACTAAGGGTCTCACCAGAAAATGGGCAGCAGCGTTCTCTGTGCCTTTGTAACAACCATACTGCGATCGCCAACCCGCCTGCCAAGCGTGGCGATTATGGCGAACCCCCCTCTTTGGGGGAGGCCTATGTCCAGCAGTGGACGTCTTTCGGCTGAAATGATGATGATGATCCCTCGGTACGCATCCTCGCTCTTCTCTAGTGGAAACGCAGCCTTAGGCTGGTATAGATGACAAACGTGCTTCTTTCTGCCAAAACACGCTAAACCCACAACCTTCCAATAATAAAATTAATTTCGTTAAACTATTATTTAAACCAAATGTATTACTATCTAACAATAACAGTTTAATATAGGTACTACATCCAATTTATCAAGTAATTGTAGTGATTTAGAATATTTAACGCTGATTTATTTTCAATCTAATCGAGTGTTTAATCAGTTCAATGTACGTACGGTCAACAAAAGAGATAAGTAATGTTCGTCGGATATAGTTGAAGTTACTTAGAAACTGATGGATTTTTTTCAATGAAGTTTATTTTAATTAATGAATTGTTTATTTTTCTATTAATTGAATTACATTTTATTTGAAAATATCTATTGCTTTTTAATGAAACTTTAACTGGATCTGGACGACCCTGATTGCCTTTTTTTTGGGACAACCCGCCACGCTATTCCCAAACTACTTACTGCAACTTCGGTAAGCCAGAATCAACAGTAGCTGGTTAAGACCAGAGATGTGATATGACCAGATGGTTGTGGATGGAGTAATTGGGGGTTGCTCGAAGGACCATATATATATACTAGTGGGCCTGGCAGACGTTGTCCTGCCCTTAAAATAAAAAAGTCCTACAACTCGACTGCAGCGCCACCTACCGGGTCCAATCGTGAATATAAACCATTCTCGAATCCACTGGAACACACAAACAATTTTATCAAGATTGGTCCAGCCGTTTAGTAGGAGTTCACTTTCATACACACGCACAGAAGATTTTCATGTATAAGATATATTTGTATATGCGGGGTTAGCTTGCGTGTAGTGAATGTTTCCACTGGTTTTAAAGAAGGGAACAGTGGACTTACTTGGAAGTTCTGGAGCGCTCGTACAGTAGCGACCACCAGCAAAGCGGCGATGCAATGAAGCTCGACGAGTCCCGGAGAAACGATTCAACTGCCTTAGATCCCGCAACGATATTACTTAGTACACTTATAAAGTAATTAACGCTGATTAATTTTTAATACCGTCCTCCGGTCCTTCCGTATGGTGTCGGACGTAAAGAATAGCACCATCCCATATCTTCCCGTGGGTGTCGTAAGAGGCGACTAAGGGACTCACCAGAGAATGGGCACTAGCGTTCTCTGTGCCTGTGTAACAACCATACTGCGATCGCCAACCCGCCTGCCAAGCGTAGCTATTATGGCAAAACCCCTTTGGGGGAGGCCTATGTCCTGCAGTGGACGTCTTTCGGCTGAAATGATGATGAATTTTTAATTTGATAGATTATCCATAGAAATCCATTAGATTTAAAATTAATAAGCATTAGCAAATATCCGAAAATACTTAGAAAATTGAAAATGGTGAAATTTCGGCGAGTTTTGTTTGGCTACCATTTTGGCAAAACTAAATCCAAGTCAACACCCTGTTGATAAAGACTCGAAAAAAAAATAAACTTTTATTGATATAGGTACATGTTATTTCATCGTTCTGCCATAACATAATATTGAGAAACAACGAATGGTGCAATAAAACATGCTTGTATCAAGTGCCCTTCGCTCGTTTTGTAACTGGTTAGTGCCATGGTGACTACCACTCTAAATTAATTAATGATAAAACCGAGGACGTTTTTGTTGTGACAAAAATAATTCATGCGATTATAATTGAGACTTTCGTTTAACCTGTTAACCATTACTATTCCTTCATATTTTAGAGATATTTTTAAATCGTCAGATAATCGATTTGTTGTATTTCCTAAACTAAAATTGTTGCTCAAATAAAACTTTTTCCGTCCGGCGTCTAAGGCTATGCGCGCACTGCGAATTTTAATCGTTGCGAATATATAATCAATTCAACAAATAGTACACTTCTGTTGTTCAATCTGTGAACAACAGAAATGTACTACAATCTGCGCACAGCGAAAATAAATCGTTTGCGATTTTCCCTTTATTTCAATCGATTTCATTTCGCATTTTTAAAATCGCAGTGATTGAAATTCGCAGTGCGCGCATAGCCTTAATGTGGGCCCATCCAGCAACAGAGTCCCCATTGCATGAAAAACACATACACTACACAAACACACTACACTTACACATACTACACTTACACAAATTATACTTACACACACTATACTTACATAAATAAATGTAACTTGTACATAGTGGAGAAATGATGATGTTTGGATCTCAAACCTTGCGTTTTCCTTACCCCAGGCACAGACATGCAGGCTGGCGATCAGTTTCGGTTGTTAACGACGAATAAACACTTAGCTTCGGCAGAATGGAACTCAACATATCAGCTTACAGACATTCAAGTGCAAGAAAATACGTTCAGAGGCAGGGTCCGAGTCAACGGGAACTTCCTTGGTAAGAAACATGTAATTTTTTAGTACCTCCTTTTTTTTATTTTTCCAATAAATACAAAAATGCCAAAAGAAATGAACATTAATAGTGAGGTGGGAGTGGGGACTCCCAAACTGAGATATGTCCTTATTTTGGGCAGTTCTGGGCGTTCTAGATGTCGTCATATATACAGGGTGGCCGGTGGGGACGACGATACGACAAAAAATTACAATACTGGTAATACTAGTTCATAAGAATATTTTGAAACTTTGAAATAAATCCTAAAAACGAATTTAAAAAAATGATCAGATATACTAAAGAGCATATAAATGTAAGTAACCAAAATAAAACACCATAATTATGAAATATTGGTTTTCTAACTTGTGAGAAGAGCGGCAACTTGTGGCGTCATAATTTAATATTATGAATGCTCAATAAAACAATTACACCACATTACCAAATTGTAAGAGTTAGCAGCAGAAAATTATCATGGTAAATGATAATTTTTTGTGCTATTGCCATCCCCACTCTGTACTACTAGCGACCCGATCCGGCTTCGCATGGGCCTATAGCTTTCCTCAATAAATGGACTATCCAACACAAAACGAATTTTTCAATTCAAACTAGTAGATCCTGAGATTAGCGCGTTCAACCAAACAAACAAACAAATTCTTCAGCTTTATAATATTAGTATAGATTATATTATATTGCTAATACCAGTCATATTGGTTTTCATTGTTTTATTATTCAGCTGCATCCCGTAAGACTGGAAGCCGACCCTACATATGTGGGAAAAGGCTAGAGAGACGATGATAACATATTGTTGTAAATCCAACAATCACACTTTGATCTTAAGCCCAGAAGGCCGTAAAATATAGCATCGTCATTTAATTCGCTGACCTTTTCCGTAAATACTTCCGGGTCACTATTAAAGTACTTTAATTAAAAAGTCACGATGACTTGCTGCTATGATAGTTATTAAATTAAAGAAGTAAAAAAGGTTATTATGCAAATATGTAGTTATCTTTTTTAAACCATTACTATTTTTTTTTTTATCAACGTCACTGGCATCGGTGTAGGAAAACAGGGTGAGGAAACCTGAATTAAGGCGCTAACAAGGGACTTTTGCAGATTTTAAACTGACAATCACGTCAAAATGTGCAGTGTAAATGATTTGAAAAAAAATATATGTTAAACTAGAACATTCTCTCAATCATTTAGTATGTGAATATTTTTGATTAAGTTCATATTAAATAGTTTAATTAAATCGTGAAGTTGTGTCTGACGCGGACAAAACATTGATAATGACATAAAATCTACCAGGAATATTTAAAGTAAACGTTTACTATCTTACATACAATTTTATTATCTATCTTTTAGTATACGCCTTTTTTTTAAGTTAAAGAATACTATCTTTTATTTAATTTTTTCGACTAAACGTTGAGACTTTTGGACGCAGCGCATACGATTCTCTGGTCGCTCAAGGTCGCCGGCGTATATCGTCGCCTTAAATTAAAGAAGCAAAAAAGGTTATTATGCAAATATGTAGTTAAGTAGGTATATTTTTTAAAGCATGATAAATTTTTTTGATATCGGTGTAGGAAAACAGCGTGAGGAAGCCTGGACTTATAATGAATAAGTATGAAATCGCCAATCCGCCTTCAGCGCACGTGGTGATCAATGCTTGTGCCTTCTCTGATTGAGAAGAGGCCTTTGCCCTGCAAAAACAGCCTATTATTGTCCCACTGACATTAATAGGCTTTTTTTAATGACTAAGAAATACACTGAAATTCATTGTGACGCAAACTATAGCTCATGATTCATGTTTAGTTCATGACTATAGAACACCAAAGGGTCTAAAATTATAGTCTGTTATATCATATACTTCTTATCATCCAAATTAATTAAGAAACTGTAAAACCGATCAAATTGAGTTGTTTTATCATTAAAAGAAACGTGAGTATTGTTACACATTATAGATTGAGAAAAACGGATTAACTCACTGTGTTGCCGGGTTCGTCCGACTAGTTTCGATGGCATACCTTTCTCAACTAGTCGGACGAACCCGGCAACACAGTGTGTTAATCCGTTTTTCTCAATCTATAATGTGTAACCATACTCACGTTTCTTTACTCACACCTTCTTTACACCCACCCTCAGAGGTGGGTTTTTTTTTCTTTGGCAGTCGTTATGAGTAGCCAGAAAGTCTGACAACCAGTTTTGCCAAGGGGTATCGTGTTACCCAGTAACTGGGTTGTGGAGGTCCGATAGGCAGTCGCTTCATGTGAAATACTGGTATTCAGCTGTAATATTTTTTGTTCGAAAGGGGTTTATTCCGAAATGGTCTCATAGAAATTTTATCAAAATTGATTCAGCTCTTTTTGAAAAAATCAACAAAATCCCAAAAAAAGAATAGGTACATAGATGTTTTAGTTTCTTCAATCTTTGGAGGACTTACAATCACTGTTTTGAGTGTGTCACCGTTCCTTAATGGATTTGGGTGTTAGGCAATACTAAAAAGAAAAAATAATTTTTTTCATCAATAAAAAAGGAAACCGACTTCAAAAACTAAAAAGTGATAAATAACTTTAGCACGGAACACACATTATTTTAGTTTCGGAAGTCGGTGGCAATACAAAATAATAAACACAACAAAGCCACCGCCACAGACTTCCGAAACTAAAGTAATGTGTGGTTCTGTGCTAAAGTTATTTATCACTTTTTAGTTTTTGAAGTCGTTTTTCTTTTCTTCACTCAAATACCTCGCTGATGGTGGCGCGTGTGTCGGATCATGCGGCTCTCTTCAAAATGGTTGAGCTGAATGGTGCTGATCCACGCGTCATGTTCGTGAACGGGCGCTGTCAGTAGAGATTGGTCAACTCTTAACTGCCATGGCTTTAATCTTTTTATCTTGATTCTTTTTTTTTAACGCATTGTATTGGTCTTTACCTGCATTGTTTTTTACATATATATGTATAGAAGCAACGTGAATAATGTAATCAGTATTTTGTAAAAACTTGATTTAAAATAGTGTCTGTGGAGTTTCTTGCTCGTTCTTCTCCATAGCGACCTACGCTATGTTTTGGAACGAGCAACCAGCTTCATTTTTCTGACTAACTAACTGACTCTTTGACAATTCAAAAGTGTGTAAATGGTTTATTTGAAATAAATGCTTTGATTTTTTTTTTTTTAAATAACTTTTGTTTTGTCATCTATACATGGCACTTCACTGTGGCGGTGAAAGGGTTAAGCCAAAGGATGGTTTTAAACTCCCCGTGGGATCATTTACCACTTGGGGTTTAAAATCATCCTGTGTATTAAGCTAGATCAGTATCTAAATGTGTGCCAAATGTCCGGTCCGCCATTGAGGCGTAAATGAATAACAAACATCTATCCATCCTCACAAAGTTTCGCATTTATAATAACTAGGATAATGTTTCATTTTTTTTTAATTATTCATGAATGTGTATGTTTTTGTAAGCAATCATATATCTTTTATCGATTAATAGTAATTGTCAACAATTTTCCACCAATTGTTTAAACAATAATATTATTCAGATTGCAAAAATAAAAGGAAGAAATGTGTCATGTAAATAATTAACTTTCACGTACCTATATAATTATGTACATTTTATTGATTATTTTTTTCACGTGATCGATAAACTTGTTGTCTTTACATTTACAACGCGAGTTCGAACGCTGCTGTTTTTATCAAATAAGTATTGGTTTTACTTCGTGGTTGTGTTTTATAGCAGTCTAAGTCCCTATATTTTTGATCCTGGTTACACAATACTGACTGTGATCGTCCATTTACATACATAGTATAGCTCACTATTGTGAAAATCTTTCTTGGGAAAAATTAAGTCAGGGAAGTGATCTAAATTCACCGAGGAATATTTTTACAAAATATCACTGTAGTTGGAATAAAAACTCACCTCAAGCTCACTTCACCTATGTTTTACCAAAGAAGATTGTTACAGAGTAGCACTGCTAATGCTAGGGATTCACAGCTCATCTCAAACTCATTTCACCTTCACCACATCGACTTTAGATTATTATAAAACAGCATTAGAGCGTGTTACATACGTCTTGTATGACGATACAGTGATGTTTTCGTCTTCTATAACCCTAGTATTCGTCCACAGGCAGAGTCAGCATTACGGTGGAAGCACAGCGAGGCACACAGCCTTTAGAAGTGAACGGCACACTCCCTGTAGTAGTGGTCAGACCGGAGAGGGTTATAGACACAATATTTGTCAGCTCTGTCGCTACCTTTGTAAGTATTCTATAATTTTTTCTGTCCTCATTTATTTTTTGGGGTGGGATCAAATATGAACTAAGGGCTTATTCGTTTCCCATATTAAGATTGTATAGATTTTTTAATGCATAGTCGCCATAGAAAATATAAATTTTAGATGCACGGTTTCTTACAAATAACACAACAAAAAGTGTCGTGGATGGATATATAATGAAACTATAAACTAATTTGAAACAATTTCGATCGTATGCTCTCTGTATAGTCATTTTTTAAACGCTTTAAACATTCTCAGATTGTGCACTTATTTTGTAGGTATACGGTTTTAAATCATTGTGTCTTGGTTGTATCATCATCTGTGATAATCGCAACAAAAAAAACTACACCGTGATTTAACTTGTGAAATGAATCTATGGGTTTATTACTTAATCTTAGTTAAATCAAAAATGGAACTGAATTGCTATGAAATTATCGATCAGACTGTTATGTGCATCTTATCCGAAAATCCTTATTTGTTTGTGTCTACAAAAATAGTCTGATTAATCTAAGTAGGTACCTACCTACCTAACATGATTTAAGCACCTTTATCATAATTATGTTGTACGAAATAGTTCATTAAAATGATAAGATGGATTTAAAACCGAATTAGCCATTATTAGCTCTTATTATCCGATAATTGCGCTTGCACCACTATATTTAGGTATTAGTTATCTGAAGATATACAGAATGCACCGATTGTGCATTATAATTACATAACTGCAAATAATTTGTCATAAAAATACCCACTTAGTTTAGCTCATAATACCTACACGATGCTTTGCCAGCCCCAGCGAGTTTCTGTGTGGTTGTAATATTAAAACAGCTTCTCCGACTTTTTTTCTTCTTCTGTGCCAAAAAATGGAAAAACTAATTATTAAAAACTCATAGAACACTACTGGGCAAATGCTTTCTTCACAACTTTCAGTTATTTCGGATCATAGATAAAGCGGGAAAGTGCAGATTACTATACCTTTGTCCATCTCACGCCATCCATCTCCATAAACAATAACGCCTGTTAACCTTTAAGGCAGGGTTTCCTAAAATGTGGTCCGGGGTCCCCTTAGGGGCCCGTAGCATGTGTATCAGGGGTCCCCAGTAAATCAGTAAACTTACAACATATTAATTATTAGGAAATGTGTAAACTCTCCACATTTCTCGGCCAAGCCACGAACTCGAAATAAGGTTTATTTTCTTTTCCTAAAATAGTCTCTGACAGGGGTCCGTGGAATTGTTTAAATTATGAAAGTGACTACAAAAAGTTTAAGAAACCCTGCTCTAAGGGGTAAGCACGCTCTCATTATACCAATTTAAATCATAAATAGATAATTGTAACGTTGTATTTCAGGTATCACTGATCTTCATAAACTTCGGCTGTGCGATGCACTGGCCGACTGTCAAGGACGTGCTCAAAAGGCCTATAGGACCTATCATAGGAATGTGTGGACAGTTCGTCTTTATGCCACTTGTAAGTATTATTGCATTGTTGTATCTTCATAAGGGGGAACCGATCACTTATCCGAAATTGTTTTGTTCGAATTTCATTTTACCGAAAACTATTGACCGACGTCTTTTTTGCTATATGCATTATTTGACATATTTATAGATGATCGAAGTATCATGTGGCATAGGTATAATTTTACCGAACTATATGGGACCACTTAAAACCAATTTTGTTCATAATCAACTGTTTTATTAATTGTCATTACATTTAAATGAAACAGACATTCATCATAATCATTCAACAAGTTTAGTGTTCATTTAAACTTTAAACCGTTAAACAATGAATTTTCGGAAACATAATACTTCGAACAAATGTTGTTTCGGCTAAGTGTAATTTCGGTAAAAAGTTTTTCGACTAAATGCTACGTCGGCGTAACGAAAAAAAAATCGAATTGATAATAAGGTCAACTGATAAAAGCTTATTACAAGCGCCATAGCGCGCACAGATGAGTTGAACTATCTGTATAACAAGAACAACACTATGGTACAAAGGCCAGTTCAGGCCAGGACATCAAGCCATACTAAACTGTCAAATATTCCCTATTGAATATGAATCTTAATCTTTTGTAATAAAGTTGAAAATCTTTCAAACAAAGACAGATTGTTGTAGCTTGATGTGCTGGCCTCCTTTGTATTATGTAGATGTATTATGTGGGTGTATGCAGGCATCGTAATGCGCTTAAAAAGGGACAAATGCAACCTACCGGCTGCTGCTGAGAAATGCCTAAAGAAAAAACCAAGTAACTGAAAGATTAGGGTACTGTGAGTCTGTGACCAGTGCCGATCGCCCCAAACCAGTCGCCAGTATTTTATAATTAAGGCGCTTCCCTGACCAAATAACCTTGATCATACATTTCCTCTGTGCCGCAGAATCGAAATTCGCACAATTTTTAGGTTTTTTTGTTTATAAAAAAAGAGAAACGATCTTTTGAAATAAAATAAAACGTGAATTATAAAGATTTTTAAGTTACCTATCTATTAGTATAGATAGGTAACTTAAAAATCTTTATACTTATCTTTGTAATCCTCAAATTAATAGCACGTCAACTTTAGCAAAAGATACATGTTTTCAATTATTTTAGTCATTTTTTTATCATGGAGATTTAGGTGTATATAGGTTAGATAATAAAATAAGGACGTAGAATATTTATTTATTTATTTATACTTCATGCACAAAGGTACAAAGGCGGACTTAATGCCTCAGGCATTCTCTACCAGTCAACCAAGGGTGGTGAAGAAATAACATGAATACATGAATATGTTGATTGGAAATTGAACATTAATAATATGCTTTTAGATGTAGTTTGTTTCTCTTAATTAATGAGTTAATAGGCCCTGAATAACGAAGAAAAACGCACTTTTGCTTGGGGTAGCGCCTTAAGGAAAGGTTAACGACCTCTATTGTCACACTAAATGACCGCAACTATACTGAAAAAAAAAACTTTAAGTCCACTGTTTGTTTCAGATGTCGTTCGGTCTAGGTTTCCTGATATTCCCGGACGACCCGGCCATGCGCCTGGGTATGTTCTTCACCGGAGTCGCGCCCGGCGGTGGTGCCTCCAACATTTGGACCTTCATTCTCGGAGGAAACCTTAACTTATCATTAGCTATGACTTCTATATCTACGCTTGCGTCTTTTGGTAAGTTATTTTTTTATAAAAAATGTTGCCCTTTACTAGGGATTTCTCCTGTTTAGAAACATATAAACTCGCATACAATAATCAAACTGAGGGCTATAACTCACTTATTTTCATGACGCACCGATAAAATGTTGATCACGATTTAAATTTAGTTTACGATCGACTAGGTACTTGTTATACTTGTCATATTTTGTACTGTAGTTTAGATATTAGCCGGAACAAACAGACAGACAGATAAAATAATTAAAAATTGTTTATTTTGTTGTAAGTACCGTATATACTTTCATATGCATTTAGTCAAAAGCTGTTATTTTGACATTACAAACAGACACTAAAACAAACAGGAGAATGCCCACTTTTGGGCCTACGCGTTACAGTCAACTGTTTTATTGCAAAATTATCGTAATTTTATCATAAAATAAAAACACGAAAAAGAAATTAAATTCACAATGGCAAAACTGAGAAAAATGCTTTTTATTGCACTTCAACTCCCACCAACCCAACTCTCCCACCCCCAACCAACCAACCAGCCAACTCTCACTAGTTTAGTATAGATAAAAAAACATTGTGTCAGGTTTTAAAATACATGCCGTCATCTGTCAAACATGACCTCAAACGTATAAGTAGATACTACAAAAAATATGAGGTTTCGGTATAATCACACATAAAACGAAATGCCTGTATTTAGTTTTTCATTACAAACCAGCTAAATAAGAGTTATATTTGATTTAGTCGTATCGTTGCTTGTCACTTGATGCATTTTCTAACCTAACTTAGCTATAAATTCAAATTAAAAAATCTCAAAAATGCAATTGCCAATTTAATTGAAATTAAATCAGATAATACCTGGTGTATTTGTCTAAAAAATGACACCAATTTCATGGCTGTAACAGGTGGGTCCAGAGATGTAGGGAAAATGGGCTTTCTCCTTTTATTTATTTGTTTAGATGTATGGAGGAGCTCTTGGCTAAAAGCCGTACAGATCGATAGGTCAAAGGTTAATCTACGCTTGCCGCGGTCGGCCTGTGGATGGGTGACCATAAATTTCACACCGAGTTCCCTCTGTGCCTCGGAAAAAAAAACAAATTTGATCTCTCCTTTTCCAGGTTTCATGCCCATGTGGTTGTTCTCCCTCGGCCAAGTGGTGTTCCGTAACGCGGAAATAGTGGTTCCGTACATGCGCATAGCAACATTCGTCATAGGGCTGCTAGTTCCTTTAGGCTTTGGTCTGGGCATGCAAAAATGGACGCCTAAGATAGCCAAATTCATGGTTCGCATCCTCAAGGGATTTTCAACGACCTTGCTGCTCTTCATCATAGTTTTCGCTATAGTCACCAACTTGTATATCTTCGAGTTGTTTACTTGGCAGGTGAGTTGAATGCTTGTTTGTTTAATTTTAATTTATACTAGCTGACCCGACAGACGTTGTCCTGTCCTTATCTACCTACTTACCTGCCTATTTACCTACCCTACACCTACCGTACACCTACCGTACACCTACCCTACACCTACTCTACACCTACCCTACACCTACCCTACATCTACCCTACACCTACCCTACACCTACCCTACACCTACCCTACACCTACCCTACACCTACCCTACACCTACCCTACACCTACCCTACACCTACCCTATACCTACCCTACACCTACCCTACACCTACCCTACACCTACCCTACACCTACCCTACACCTACCCTACACCTACCCTACACCTACCCTACACCTACCCTACACCTACCCTACACCAACCCTACACCAACCCTACACCTACCCTACACCTACCCTACACCTACCCTAACACCTACCCTACACCTACCCTACACCTACCCTACACCTACCCTACACCTACCCTACACCTACCCTACACCTAACCTACACCTACCCTACTTACTTTTTTTTTTTCTCTCCGTAAGAACCATCTTCGTACTTCAAGGAATATTATAAAAAAAGAATTATCCAATTTGGTCAAGCGGTTCGCAAGTTATGCGCTTACCAACACATTTAGCGATTCATTTTTATATATAAGATGAGTCGGTTGAAAAACAAATGACGTCTGTTTTTAAAGTACACAAAGAAAATAATGAAGAGTCGTTTGGAAAACAAATGACAGCTGTTTTATGCAGTACTCGGGGAAAATAACTCTGAATAAATTGTAATAATACATCTAAGCCAAACTTAATAATGGTAATTTTCTGAATGTCTACTATTCGAAAAGTAATAATAATAATAATAATATAATAATATGTGGGACATTTTCACACACGGCTATCTGACCCCAAACTAGGGAGACCCTGCACTATGGGTGTCAGACTACTGATATACATATACAAATACATTTTAAATATATACATATATAGATAAACAACACCCAGACACAAGGCAAACACAAGTGCACATCACACAAATATTTACCCTGGGCGGGAATCGAACCCGCAACACGCAGTAATTTTACTTGTTAACATTTAAGGCAGAGAAGATTAGGTACCCTTGTAAGGGTACCTAATCTTCTCTTCATCATCAAACACAAAAGTGTAGGGTATTTATAAGAGGTTCGGCGCAGTCGGTTCGGCACATTCGGTTCGGTTTTTCAATTCAACGTTATCAATGAATTGAATATGCCTAAACGACTAGGTTGACCCGCTTTTGTATAAAAAATGACCCCGAAACTCGTTATCATAATATTAGCTGAAAAGCATCCTCTACTGGACATATGCCCCCAACATCACCACACTGACCGATCCTGTGCCTCCCGTACCACAACCTTCACCAGGCAGTCTATATTGTAAAAATCTCCCTCGATGAATTTAGGTGAACTTGTGGTCCACATCGCCGAGACAGATTTTTACAAAATAACACTACAGGTCACCGGTTCAACTCTTGGGAGGCCTAAGCTCTGAACATCATTCCTGCCCTTATCCCATGTTACTTGGAGTCGACGCAACATGTTTTCTTCTTCCATTCCGATCTTTACACAATCCGTCCATTATTTTTATTCGTCAGGCCTACCCTCGGAGACACAGTGATTTGTTCAGATGTTTTTGAACCGACTTCAAGGAGGTTTTCAAATCGACTGTATGTTTCTTTTTTTGTATATTTGTTACGCGATTTCTCCGCCAAATGTAAATCGATTTTGAAAATTCTTTTTTTTTCATGGATAGGGTATGCCTCAGGGGTGGTCCCATATAAATTTTATCGAAATTAATTTAGCGTTTTTTGATAAAATCAACAAATACCCAAAAAAAATACATAGACCACGTTTTAGTTTCTTGGTTTAGTTTTAGTTTCGTAATCTTTGGAGTATTTTCAATCTCTGTTTTAATTGTGTTGCCGTTTCTTAATGAATTTGCATGTGAAGAAGCTACTAAAAAGTGGAAAATAAAAAGCTTTTTTGCAAAAAAGACTAGCACAGAAACATGACTTTAGCTTCGGAAATCAGTGGCAATTCAAAACAACAAACAAAACAAAGCCACTGACACCAAACACTTTCGAAACTGAAGTCAAGTGTGTTCTGTGTTTTTTATCACCTTTTAGTTTTTGAAAGCGTTGTCTTTTTAGTAAAAAAAACTTTTATCTACAACAAATAAAGTCCTTTATCTCTTGTTTAATCTACAGATCGTAGTAGCCGGTATGGGTATCCCCTGGCTGGGCTACTGCTTCGGCTACCTATTCGCTCGAGTATGTCGCCAGCCACATCCGGACGCACTCGCCATCTCCATAGAGACTGGCATTCAAAACACTGGCATCGCCATCTTCTTGCTGCGTTACGCACTTGGACAGCCTGAGGCGGATCTTACTACAGGTAAGTTTTATTATCCGGAAGACGTCCACTGTTGGACAAAGGCCTTCCTCAAGGGGGGTTGCCTTAATCCCCACGCTTGGCAGGCTTCTTGGGGATCGCAGGGAGGTTGTTAAGAGCGCCCATCCCAATCGAACGAACTCAAAGCGAGCGTGATTGAATTTTTTTTTGTTTCAACCAACGGAAAGCTCGAAAGCAAACGAGTGAGTGAGAACGCGATAACATCACAGGAAAATTGGCGCGCGGAAATTTCACAAAGCTTGTTCCAGGACATACGTGTTTTTGAAAAAGCCTTACAAGTTTTTGGTAAAAATGTTTGTAATTTAGAATCTCCGTTACATGTGCAAGGTTTCTATGACGCTGTTTTTTTACTTTTTCAATGTATGAGTGCGTTATGAACGGCCAAAGTACAAAAAAGTTGATTTTCGGACGTGTTTACTGAATTTGTTTCTCAAAAACGTCTATTTTTGGCTTCATACAAACCTAGATTTAAACCACAATATACCTGTGTGTTAAAAATATTAGGAAAATAATTTGTTATAACGCCGGAATCGCGTACGAGCGTTTGTATGGGAAATATATCGGGATGGGCGCTCTAAGTACACGGAAGCCGATGCTGCCCGATTTCCGGATTTTCCCTTTGTCGTCTTTTGCGACACCCTTGGAATAAAATGGATGGGCTATTCTGGCCCGGACACCCAGGGCCTGATATGTTTACTACAAGAGATATAAAAGGTCTGATATATGGGCATCTCTTTCTCTCTCACTCACTTTTACGACAGCGATCCTATAGAGCAACGGTCCTCTAGGAATCGCCTTAAAAAATTCTGGCGCTAGTTAACAGCACGCTGCCTGCTAGCCGGTCAACTATATTATGTTGTCAATATAAAAATAATCATAACGTACACGATTTAAAGGTCTAATTTGTATAGCAAATTATTGGCTGTGTCACAGCCGCGCTGTAGTTATAAAGGATGACTTATAGAAGCTAAATTGGACATATATCGCGGTCCAAACACGAAAACAAGTCATGAACAACTTTACTATGAGATGAAAACTGAAATCAGATAAAAAAAGCTTATCCGTACATTTTGTTGGCTAGTAGCGCGATTACAATCGCGTTCGGTGCGAGCACCAAACGCTTTGTTTCCACATTTATTGTGCAAACTGCCAGACTGTTCCTCTATAAGTATAACCTTATACCTCCCCTGGAAATGAGTCTTAATTTTTGGGCTCTATAAAAATGAACCATATACAAGAAATTGCGGTCATATTGATCTGTATCTCTATAGCAGTAAATTTTATCTCCGAATATTGTATTTTCCAGTGGTACCAGTATCATGCGCCATCATGACTCCAGTTCCAATGACCTGCATCTTCATCTACCAGAAAGTCAAGGCTTGGTGAGTAATCATATCATTTGTTCATCTGTTTTGTATTATACTCAAAATATTAAGGGACTTATCATGAACCTGTCTCCTGGGATACTGGCTAACAACCTAGTCCAGGAAGCAGTGATTTTATGTAACTTTGTATCTTTGGTTTTCATTAAATAATAAAATTATTATTGAAAAAGGCAGTTAAATTGAGGAGGTGCCATGAAGTGTTAATATGCATTGTTTCAGTGCGAGAAAGAGATGGAGCTATACAAGACGAATAGCGCCATCCTATTTTCGCAACGGAAAAAATTGGGCTTGAACAACCCACAAAGACCTTACAAAGACAAAACACTGCACATATTAATTTGAAAAAGGAAACGGGGCGTATCATACTTTCTGAAGTTAACGAATTATTTTAAACGCGTGGGTGTCGCTTCTAAGGAGGGTTATTATTTGTCTATGGTTTGTGGCAAGTCCCTTACGCATTAGATGTCATTATTGGTTACCGTAGCATTTTCCCGTCATTTATAATAGTGTTTTTTTTTGCGTTGTGTATGTGAGATTAAGATATAGCAATGTCGGTAGTAAAGATTTCATTATTTTTTTATCTCCAACTGTATGTAAATTAGAGATCAAATGACAGTCATGTCAATGTGGACTAAAGGCTTCGATGAAAAGGAAAACAAAAAAGGAAAAGAACGTGTGTGGTCAGGGACCCCTGTCAGAAACGAAGTTGCTCACGCTTTTATACAGGGGGGGGGGGGGGGGGGATACGACAAAAAAATTAAGTACTGGTAATACTAGTTCATAAGAATATTTTGAAACTATCAAATAAATTCTAAAAACGATATTAAAAAAAAAGTTCGGATATACTAAAGAGCATGTTCCCAAAATAAAACACCATATATTATGAAATATTGGGTTTCTAACTTGTGAGAAGAGCGGCACCTTGTGGCGTCATAATTTAATATTGTTAATGATCAATAAAAAGAATTACACCAAATTATCAAATCCTACCATGATCCTTTTTTGTGCTATTGCCATCCCCACCTGTATAATACACTAGAAAGAAAGAGAAATAAATTGAGCGCGCGGTGTGTACATGCCTGCTCACAGAAACATACACTGAGAAAAAGAGAAAGGCTTATAAATATTCGACGTATTAATATAGCACATACATATTCTAAAGTACACCACGATTGCTACGGAGAAAGCAAGACTACTCCATTTGTTATTGTATTAGACAAAAAGCGCCATGTCAGAGTACCGATATTTCTATGCTATATCTTATTTTATGTGAATGCCTTATAATATAAGGCATAAACACTTAAACCTTCCGGAATAAAACGAAATAATGAGAAAATCCGCACAAAATTTATTGTGCAGTTTTGAGGAACTACGCGGTCAAACGAATAATGATTTTTAAATACTATTTATTATAGATTGTATGACATTGCTATTTCTTAGTACAATTGATAAAAGAAACGAGTTTACAATGATAAACACTGGGAGACTATTTTATATAGGCCATGATTTATAAATTCTATAAATCTGTGCAAGTAATCCATCATTGGGATCATTTTTGCAAAAAAACATTTGTTTTTTTTTTTTTGGAATATGTTGTAACGTCTTTGCCGCGCTATCTTGCTAGAAGTTAATTTTTTCCCAATGGCAAAACCAAAAGAAAAAATAATAATTGGCAGATTAATGAAAATTGGCAATAAAAACTAATTGTAATAAAAAAAATGCATCAAAATTAAACGAGAAACTTTTTTTTTGTTTTCCATATTAAAATAAACATCAACATTCGACATCATTCACGGTTTGTCGTGACAGTATGGGAGGTATGTCAACATGTACTTGTTCCGGGTTGAGGTGTTGGGTTCCGAGTTTACGTTCATTGTGGACACGTGCTATTGCTTCGCTTGGTAGAATTAGAAGGCTGTATTTAAGAGGCTTTTTTATTGTTGAGATAGCGTAAATTCCGCATTCCGTCTTTCTAGTATTTTCAAAAGGCATGGTCATTTTACTCATAAGGTTGACACCGCATCTCCATCGTAGCGGAAATATCAATTAGAAGTCATTTTAAAACATTGGGTTACCATAAAACATTATACATTCATGGACGATATATTAAACAAACGATTTACTTTCCAAACAGAATTTTGAGGAGAGCACAATATTTCAGACTGTCATTTTTAGTCCACCATTACAGTGAAAATTATCTGAATCTCTTAATTTAGTTTGCATTGGCGTTTAGCATTACTTTTCAGGTTGCATGGTAACAAATCTAAACCTACATAAAGTAGGAATGATTGCATTGAGTACTTTAATACTAAATAATGTGCTCATTATTACTAAAAAACGTGTCTACATTCGCCGAAGGACAACAATAAATGCTGTTTAATGTTGCGGCATGATAATCTAAAGCGTAGATATGTCGCAGAGAAATGGTACAATTAGGCATTTGATCAATCGCACTCAGTTGAGTCATTTTCCTGAAGAAAGTTAGTGATTTGCTCAAATCCCTAAACTGTTTCAGTGAAATTACTTACTCTGACTTATTTATATAATTATATATTTTATATAGGTATGTTATATATCATACCTATATAAAATATGTTATATACCAGATATACATTTATGTTTGCATAATATACAATATATTCGTTAAGTTTATCTCTTTTTTTTACTTTTATATTTTTTTTTACATATGCACCTGCCATGTTATCTCTTCCTTCCTTGGTTGACTGGTAGAGAATGCCTAAGGCATTTAGTCCGCCTTAGTACCTTTGTGCATGAAGTATAAATAAATAAATAAAGAAACAAGACAAGACACGCAGAGCTCTATCATACATTTTGATTAAATCACAATTTTTTTTTTTAGGGAAATGTCCCTACAGAGTTGTTATTGTATTGTCTGCCGTAATTTGACCAAATCCCTTAGGTATTTAATCAAATCCCTAATTGTATAATTTACATGCGACAGATTTATACATTAAAAAAAAAAAGACGATTTTGTTACGCCATCGTCAGTATATATTTTTATAACGTCCACTCTCTGCCATGTCCTGGAAACAGGTTTTTGATAAGAGTTTTAACGTATAAAAAAAAGTAAGCTAAAATTTTAAACAGCATTTATCTATGTGTAAATAATTGACGCAAATTGTAAATACTTCACGTCATAATCTTATTTGTAAACGTTATTTGGAGAGCCAAAAATCTACAACACTATCAGAATTTGATACATAAAATTTCACGTAAATAATTATAGTTGACGTGACGACACGAAATAATTTGAAAATCAGAATTTCGTCGCACTGCATTATAAGTGCGTCTGGTTTGCTTCCAAAAACATTTATGAATAAGAAAAATCTGTACTTATTTCCTAACTATTATGTGATACTTCTAACTTCTATTCTATAACAGCAGCATGTTATTCTTAAAGTATTCTGAATTATTATTTTATTTACGTATTTTTTTGCTTTTAACCAATACATTCCTCGTTACTTCGCGTTCGTAAAGTACGTTTACTTATTGTCAACTCTAATAGGGCAATAATATCAACGTTCGAATTGTTTTCAATGATTAATTGATAATTACCTTAAATGGGTCAGAAATAGAGTTCAAATTTGTGTGCAAAATATAATTATTATCTTGCACATGATTGAGTAATTCAATATTTAATTCTGTTTCTGTTGATTTTTAGATAATTATCTCCTGTAAATTCAGTTTAAAAACATAATTCGGAATACAAAGAATCAAACACAAATAAGCAAACCTACCCTCCTACTAATGAAACAAAAATATTACAGCTTTATCAACCGACGAAAGCACAAGAAAATGTTGGAAGAAGACATCACACCCCGAGGAGATTCGCCACAGCCCGCAATCCTCTCAACCGCTGATCTATACGGAAAATCCAACAAAGGTCTAGAGGATATTAATGTCACTGAGGCTACAGATGTGGCGAACAACAGTAGCGTCAACCCCGCAGGAGTTTCTGTAGCCAACTAATACGTATAGCAAGATTTGTTTATTTTTTATTTGATGCAGCATTAGTCTCGAGCCGTTTTTGTTGATTAGTTGAAAATTAACTAAAATGCTACGAACATTGAGTTGACAATTGCGTGATTGCGTCCGAAATAATAAATGTCGAGCAGAATTGTGTCTTCCACGCAATTTTCAACTCTATTTTTGAGGTTCCTTTAGTTCATTCTCAATATTAATCATTGATATTTAAAAAAAATCTTTGAACGGCAGTGTAAATTAAAAAATGTTAATTTGATTTAAAAAAAAAAGATATTATTGTTTCCAATGTTTTGTTTATGGGCCTCTCACCAAAATTATAAATGATTTAAAGAAGCAATCTTTAAAAACCTTTTTGTAATAAGTGCTTACTTATATAGAATGTAACTGATGTTATTCGTAGGTGAATTTAAATAGATATAAAAAATGCAAATATTTTATAGAAACAGGGTTACCAGAGATAATAATTTCAGAACATATCTTGCCATCTAAACAGAAATAGAACAAATATTTATATAAGATCTTGTTATACGTGTTTTTGCTATGATATTTTTTTATGAAACTGAAATATATCTTAAATGTCAATTTATTTGTACGGGTGCTATTACATCCTTTTTGAAAAATTCTGAGCACATTATTATGCATTTTTGCAGAAATTTTGTGATTTTATTTAATTATTTATTATTATTGTGCGGGCCTTCATATGTTTTGGCGCCGCACATGTCTTTAAAAGAATTATATCACATTACAACTTACTAAAATCGAAGATAGAATTTTAAGTTTTTATTTATCGTTTCGTTTTTCAGTAAGTCAACAATGTGTGAGAATTTTACCTGACTTTTGTCACATAATTGAATGGATTTCACCTATAAAATTGTATGTCACTCGAACAAAGTTTATAAATATTTCTTTTTTTTTTCCCTTTCTTTGCAATAATGGCACCTTAATGGTTAGGGTTAAAATGTGCTTATATTTCGCATGCGTTTTTGGTGTTGCCAGATTGGAAAATACTATTTTAGAATTATAGTTTATTTGTCTGCTTTGATTTAAATAAGAAAAATGAATTAAAAATCTGTACTTGTTTGTAATCTTAGTCAACTGTCTGGCAACCCAGTGTGGTAGAAATAGTATTTGTTGCTTTTTATGTTACCCGACTACGGCGAAAGCCAAACAAGGGTATTTTTTCAAGGCTAACTTGAAAAAATACCCTTTTTTGGCCTTTTATTTTCGCTTTTTGTATGATTTTGTATTACCATTAATACGATCTCGGTTCGTATTGTCGGTGACTTTCGCAACTCGTTTATAGGTGAAACAGATGTGAAATAAGGCTATCGTTGGTTTTAATGTTTGTTATGAGATCAGTATTGCGTTAAATTATGAAATCATTATGTTATGATAAGAATCTAATACAACGTTTTTCATGAACAATTTTGTTGTTTTATTTATTTAAAACACGATTTTCTAAATTTGTCGTTCGTTTTTAAACTTTTCGAAAACCTTTTCTTTATGTTTTCTATGACCACTTTGCATTATATAGTACCACAATTACGGTTTATGCACTGAAGTCAACGAGAACCCGAATTTAATACTTTTAAGTTAATCTCCTGACAATCTAAGAAATCCGATTTGACGTTTCTTCTTCCGAAATTTATAGGAACGTTTTCGTAAGAAATTGATGTTTCAACAACGAATATACACACACACACACAGAGACAGATCGTTTCTTGGATAAAAATTGATTTTTGCAGGTGTCTCGCCATCACAAAGTATCGCAGCACTGACGGCCTCCGGTCACGTCAGATTTTTTGTAGGACCGATTATCAGATCAGAAGATTATTTCATAGTATCGTAGGACTTTTTGTGGGACATAGCGCTGGTATATAATTCATGTATTATTTCTCTGATAAAATTCGGTCACCAATATACATAGTATTTTGTGTGCCGAGGCCATAGATAATATAGTTCACAAGAAGGTCACATTAATCTTCTATGTAACTAAATAAGAAAAGTAAAAATCCGAATTCAAAACTCCTATCAAGAAATCATTGTCTGACCGTCAAACTGACCACAAACGTCAAACAAGCCGCAGTAATGAACATCTAACTAAAATGAAATTTATACAATAAACCTACCCATGCAATAAACCATACAGTCAAAATGTATCCAAAGCATCAACATAACCGATGAACAAAACCAAACAATAACTTTCCGGACGGCTAGCTACCAAAACTCAAAATGTTGCGAAAATCAAAGTATGATCCGCCAACTAACACCTTCCCGTACAAGATACATAGGAGGCTGAATATGCTAAGCGTGCCACGGAAAATATATTACGAGTCAATGGAAGGAATGCCCAGTTACACTGATAGGGGCATCCGGCAGTCTGCCTTGAGAGGTCACCTTACGGACAGAGTTAACGACATCGCGTGGCCATATGTAAGGCAAGTATTTTTATAATAATAATATGTGGGAACATTTCTTACACATCTGACCCCAAACTAGGCAGACATTGGTGCCAATTCTGTTGTGCACAAACTAAATTGGACGTAGTAGGTAAATTGAAAAGGATCCAACCAACACAAAGTTGGTTTTGAGATATTCAAAAAGTTCAGATCGTATTTCGTCGTAGATTCTCTGCTTTATCATTAGGGGGTTAATTTTAACTAAAGAGTAAACACAAAGTTTTATTTTCTTAATCTCTAGTCTGACATCTTTACTTATTTTTTGATATATTATCGAAAATACTGCTTTGGATCCTTTTCGTTAAAATACTATTTCATAGGCTAAAAGTACACTAAAAAAGATTAGAAACTACCAAAAATTGAATTTTTTAGAAAATAAAACATCATTTCTGTAATAGGTATATATTTATTTTGGAATAACTACTATCACAGCTACCCGCCTAGCTACTATTGCAGATAAAAAACTTAAATCAACATTATTATTGAAAAGACAGGTTTATAAAGAAGTGAAATATCAATCTATGAGCAATGAGCATTTAAAATTAGGTAGGAACGGAACTATATTTTTACTTGAACTTAATCATCACTCTCATCATCTATGGTAAAATCAAATTCAGCCCCATAACCATCAACATCGTCCATAATATTCGTACCTATTTGCTTTTAGTGATTTATAAAAAGGTAAGCAATCTTTTGGTATTAAGTCAAACAATGTTTTAAGGTCTTTTATTTTAAGCCTGCAGAATTTCTTTACCAATAATGGCCATAACAAACATATTTTTTTCAAAATTTCAGAAGATTTTCCTTTATTTATTTTTTTAAATTAAGCTCCTGAAACGATTGATGTCACATGGATTGTTTCCTTTTTTTATGGATTTAGAATAAAAAATATCCAAGTCGTTTGGATAGTTTTAGCAATATTTGATTTGGATTAGTTTCGTAAATACGACCTTCTCGATAACGATCCAAGTAGCTTGGAGCGATGTCAATAAAAAATAAGATTACCTGTCATACATGGGGGTTGGTACCTACATAGAAAAAAATCATGTTGCGTTTGAATTTTACTTGGGTCGTTTTCGTGATATAAAAGTTTGAGCTACAAAGAGTGTTTTGGAATATATAACTCATTTTCGGCCATGTTGTGGGTTGGATACTTTTCGATTTACTACGTCCAATAAATTTTAAGCTATTTAAATCTTTTTCTCTCCAATAAAACAAGAAAGAGGCATACTTAGTCTTGCCATAAACACTGTTACAAATAAAAATAAGAAAGATATTACATTTGAATTTGTAATCTGTCATTTTTATACGATTGTTCATTGAGTTTTCTAAATTTGGCGCCAATACATTGTACAATATTTTGCGATATTAAAACGGAGTGGGGTGAGAAAGAGAACCGAATCGCTGTGATTGCATTACACTAAGTTGATATGGAGCCAAATGCAATTTTTAAAACTCTCCATACGCTTGGTATTAGTGAAATGTTTTTGTACCGGGCTATTATTAGGTACAATGAGACCTCCTCTGTTTGTGACAGAAAAAGATCTGGCCGTCCACGTAGTGTTCGTACGAAAAAGGTGGTCAAAGCAGTAAGGGAAAGAATTCGAAGAAATCCTGTCCGAAAGCAAAAGATTTTATCTCGGGAGATGAAGATAGCACCCAGAACCATGTCGCGTATTTTAAAAGATGACTTAGGACTTGCAGCCTATAAGAGACGCAGTGGTCATTTTTTAACTGATCATTTAAAAAAGAATAGGGTGGTAAAATCGAAACAACTAAGTACTGAAGCGGTACGCAAAGGTAGGTCACAGAAAAAATTTGTTTATGGATGAGAAAATCTTTACAATTAAGCAACAATTTAACAAACAAAATGACCGTATTTATGCTCAAAGCTCTAAGGAAGCTTCCCAATTAGTCGACATAGTGCAACGTGGGCATTATCCGACTTCAGTGATGGTTTGGTGGGGTGTTAGCTATGAAGGAGTGACTGAGCCATATTTTTGTGAAAAAGGTATCAAAACATCGGCACGAGTGCATCAAGATACCATTCTTGAGAAGGTAGTTAAGCCCCTTAACAACACCATGTTCAATAACCAAGTATGGTCCTTCCAACAAGACTCGGCGCCGGGTCATAAAGCTTGATCCACGCTGTCTTGGTTGGAAGTGAACGTTTCGGACTTCATCAGAGCTGAAGACTGGCCGTCGTCTAGTCTCGATCTTAATCCGCTGGATTATGATTTATGGTCAGTTTCAGAGAGTACGGCTTGCTCTAAACGCCATGATAATTTTGAGTCCCTAAAACCAATCCATACGATTGGCAGTGAAGAATTTTGCCATGGATAGAGTGCGTGCTTCTATTGATAACTGGCCTCAACGTTTAAAGGACTTTATTGTAGCCAATGGAGACCACTTCGAATAAGCTTTTTATATTTAAAATTGTTTTATATTTATGTATTAAACTAACACACTGTAAAAGTAATAAATATTATTTGCAATAAAAAATAAAAATGTTCTTCGTAACAATATTTATGGCAAGACTAGGTATATTAATAAAAGCTGTCAATTTAAGTTGATCTAAAATTTAATTGTTCATACAAATTATAGTTGTCATTTCAGAACGTATTTACCAACCCATACACATTTTTTATTTAAGGCGATGATAATACGCCGGCGACCTTGAGCGACCAGAGAATCATATTCGCTGCTTCCAAAATTCTCAAAGTTTAGTCGAAAAAAATAAATAAAAGATAGTATTCTTTAACTTAAAAAAGACGTATACTAAAAGATATAATACTTATAATAAATTTATCTGTAAGATAGTAAAAGTTTCGTTTAAATATTCCTGGTAGATTTTGTGTGTTTATCAATGTTTTGTCCGCGTCAGACACAACTTCACGATTTAATTAAACTATTCAATATGATCTTAATCAACAATATTCACATACTAAATGATTTAGAGAATGTTCTAGTTTAAGGGGCTATTAAACGACTTTTACAGATTTTAAACTGACAATCACGTCAAAATGTGCAGTGTAAATGATTTGAAAAAAATATATGTTAAACTAGAACATTGTCTTAATCATATAGAAAGTGAATATTTTTGATTAAGTTCATATTAAATAGTTTAATTAACTCGCGAAGTTGTGTCTGACGCGGACAAAACATTGACAATCACACAAAATCTACCAGGTATAATTATCCGAAACTTACACTATCTTACAGACAATTTTATTATCTATCTTTTAGTATACGCCTTTTTTTTAATTTTGAAAGAATACTACTTTTATTTAATTTTTTCGACTAAATTTTGAAAGTTTTGGACGCAGACTGCGTCCGTTCTGCATCAGTTTTGCGTCCAAAACTCTCAAAGTTTAGTCGAAAAAATTAAATAAAAGTAGTATTCTTTCAAAATTAAAAAAAAAGGCGTATACTAAAAGATAGATAATAAAATTGTCTGTAAGATGGTGTAAGTTTCGTTTAATTATACCTGGTAGATTTTGTGTGATTGTCAATGTTTTGTCCGCGTCAGTCACAACTTCACGTATTAATTAAACTATTTAATATGAATATAATTAAAAATATTCACTTACTAAGTGATTAAGAGCATGTTCTAGTTTAACATATATTTTTTTCAAATCATTTACACTGCACATTTTGACGTGATTGTCAGTTTAAAATCTGTAAAAGTCGTTTAATAGCCCCTTAAGGGTGCGTATTCGATTTAGCGCAACTCAAAATCTAAACGATTGTTAGAATGGCGTAGAAGCATTGACACACACTAGTACCTACTATACAATGGTCTGATTGTATGCCCCAAAAAAAAAATACGCTCGAAATAAGCACGAATCATTGAAATTGATCGGCAAATGACAGCGGTTTTACAGTTTTTTAAAATAATTGTCTAAAATGAGTTCGTACAAGGAACTGAAAAAAAATGGTGTATATTGAGCATAACCTTTATTTTCATAAAATTAATATATCAGTTATATTTTTATTCAAATACTGGTGAAAAAATATTGTTGAAGTGAACTGATTTTGTACTTTTTTAATAGGGGAGACCAGGTATAGATAGTGCAATCCACGAAGACGCGCCCCACTATTTTTGGTCGAGGAGGCCGCGGGGTGTGAGGAGTTTTCTCCAGGCGTATGTGTCATCGTAGTGTTCGTGCGCACTCATAGACAATACATACGTATCGATAGCACTACAACACTAGCGAATGGATGCACACTTGCACTGCAACCGATTAGGAAAAAGAGTGGGGCGCGTCTTCATGGATTGCACTATCTATATGAACGTAACAATTTTCAGTTTTCTCGTAATATCTTACAGAGCTTTTTAAATATCAAAACTCTAAACAGTACACATGATAGATGGTCTTTCAGCTATCATTTAACACCAGTTTAACTGCAACAGGTATTACAGATTATGTGAAAAACGACAAAGTAAACAAAGTGAAATTTGTTACAACTATCCCCATCCCTAGGGTTGGTTGTAACAACGTAAGGGGATGGTTGTAACATTGTAAATGTAAACAAAGTTACTGTCATAATCAACATATTCATATCAAAATCAGGTTTTATATTAGTGTTACAATTATGAAAAAAATTTAACATATCTAGGATCTTCTATACTTTTCTTAACAATTGAAGTTGTTGCCTGTTTTGTCTTTTTAGTAGCCTGCAAAATGTGTTTCTTAACTTCTTTGAGTCTAAGCTTTCTTTGTTCTTGTGGTTTGGAGTATCAGGCATTATTGCTGGTTCACTGCCTGTCCTTCCCTTTTCATTGTCTTTCCTGGATCTTGCCTTTGATAAGGGCTGAACTTCATAGACGAGACGTCCTGCACACTAGCTGAAAAGGCAGATGATGAGATGTGTAAATTATCAGACGATGTCGATGTCTTCAAGCATCATAATACTAATCTTTCTATATAAAGTTAGGTAGGTACATGACACAGCTCATGAGAATTGTCAGCGTCTCGAAATGGTACTTTTCTGAGAAGTACTTGTTCCAGGTAGCAAATCCATTATTTCTTCAGTAATTAAACATTTACTGGTCGTTCATTTATGCATTCTGCAATAAGAAAATAAATCTGTAAAATATTAAAAAACACAATAACTTATGCTTAGATATATTAAGATCATAATCGGGATAAAAGTAACAAGTTGTTACTTTCATCCCTATCTTTAAATTTTTCCGAATTTGATAAATACTTGCCTATAACTTTAAAAAACCGTTAGGAAAATACCGTTTTGAATGCTGAAATAGAAAGACGAATAGTTATATTACTTGACTGACACTTGACACATGCGTTTAAACTTACCTTAATAAAAACAAACACGATTGAAGAAAACGGTCCAGACTTACTTTGGAGGTACTTTTGCGGCACTCACTCGCTACGTCCACAACCTGACAGCACAGCGCCGTGAGTGCTACGTGAGGTGATGGGGAGTTCAAAATGGCACATATCGTGGAAGCAGTCATCAGTGCAGCTAATATAATTTGTTCAGAAACGCATTTGTTACGTTCATCCCGTGTTACTTTTATACCTGGTCTCCCCTACTGTTTTTTAATATCTAATAGTAATATTTTCGTAATTTTGGGTCTGTTATGCACTTTGAGACTGTATATCCTGTTGGAAAAACGCATAAAACATAATATTTTGGCATACTGTCCTAATGGTTGTATTCGTCCTGAAAGTTAACTCTGGCGTCTATTTTCGTAAAAAGCTCTTTTCGCTTTAAAAAACCATAATTAAAAATTATACTTTTACTCTGTAGTTCCCTAAAACAAGACTTAATCTTTCTAAAACTGGTAATTGTCTTTAAAAAATTTGCTCACATCATTACGATATAGCTCTGGGCAAAACGCGAAAACATGAAGTTTTCGTCACAAATCGAATACACGCTCTTAACATATATTTTTTTCAAATCATTTACATATCGACGATTTTCTGGGTGTCCTTCTACCTTTTGATACGATCCTTAGTCCTTACTATATAATTTCCCCCACAATATCACTTTGCAGACGCTTACTAATTATTAAAAAGATGTACAAAAGCCGATTTCATCCCGAGCGTTTGGAACGCATCGACCGAATGATCGAGGCCGCAAATGTGACTTTGTACTCCAAGCTAGCGAACTGTGTCATAGATCTTAAGAAGCAGGAAGCTGGCAAAACTGACACGAAAAAGAAGAAGGGCTGGACCGAGAGCGAGTGGAAGAAACATATGGATTATATCTCACAGGTTGCTGCTCCTAAGAAGACGTTCCCTCCACCACCTATTAAGGTATAGGCGTACATATACTGCTTTGCCCGTGTGAATTGACTTCATCACTATGAATATTCGATCGGTAAAGCTATTCTGTTACAATCATCCTCGGTGAACACCTAGGTGAAGTGAGCTGTCATCCGTCCTGAAGTGCTCACTTCAGGACGGATGACAGCTCACTTCACCTAGGTGTTCACCGAGGGAGATTGTAACAGAATAGACATACGTGAAGTGAGCTGTCATCCGTCCTGAAGTGAGCACTTCAGGACGGATGACAGCTCACTTCACCTAGGTGTTCACCGAGGGAGATTGTAACAGAATAGACATACGGATCCCAAAGTTTTTGTGAAAATAAAATATTACCTTTAAGCACTCAGGGATAACGTAGCTTCCTAATAACGAAATAACTTTTAAAAACCTGACCAGTAGTTCCGTAGATCAGTGCGTTCAAATAATAAAACAAACAAACAGTCACGAGCAAAAACATGTAAACAGTTGGTCTCATTCTAAACTGATTTTCTCCTAAACTATTGATTGAAATGTTATGGGGTTGCGAATAGGGTATTTTTGATCCAAAACTACTATTAAATAGGTTTCATCTATAAGTTGAAATAGTTATTTCACGAGAAAAATTTATTGCTTTTGAATTTTGCAAGTTGTATACATATTTATGCTCGTGACTGACTGACTGTACATTACCGGTAAATGCTGTAACATTGCCGTTATGTTCAACATTGCCTACATTCTAAAAAGTTAAATTATTGCCGCTGAGAAATGTTTTTGCTGTCTATGGTATTACTAAAAGCAAGTCGGATATCTATATGGCATAAAAACATTTCTCAGCGGCAATACTTTAACTTTTTAGGATGTAAACAATGTTGAGCATGACGGCAATGTTACAGCATTTTACGGTACGTGTACTAACTACTTTATCGTTTGTAATTAAACATACATGTTGATTAATATTGCAGCGAGGTAAATCCATGCCAATAGATGATCTTTTGCCGCGGCTCACGCATATTGCTATAAGACCCTCGTTCAAATGTTACATCAGGCAGTCGCAAGATGTCTGGTACAGGGACCCAATAAAGGTAAATATGTATTAAGAATTTTATGACATTTTCAGTAGTCATTCTGAAATCTGCATAAAGGTCATAGCACACATATCAACTCGGAACTCGAGTCTCGAGTGTTCTTTGTATAAAACTCCCTACTGCAAAGCACAGTAATCGGAATCGTAACGTAAACGACTCGCCTCGGGACAAGCTCACGAACTGCGGGGCGGCGCGTGATCAACTAGCGGTCCCCGCCCCTACGGCTCGTCGTCTACGCGCTTACGCCTCTTCGTCGCCGCGCTCGCGTCTCTCCGTCCACCGTTCCCCTTTCATCCCGCCATCATCATCTTTCATCAAGTTCCAGACGCGTTACGCGCGTGTTTGATCTGGTGCCAGCCAGGTCAACCCGCAGTCGGTTAGCCGTAAACGCGGCATCTCGCCTAGCCGTAGCCGAGTCTTTAGAGCTGCTGTTGCGCTTCGGTTACATGCTTACGTTAGGTTGACGCTTGTTTTCCGAGTTCATATGTATGCTATGCTACCTTAATAAAATTGTAATCTTTTCAAAATTGATGATTGTTAAAGTTGAAATAACATCAATTAAAAATAAGGTTTTGAATAGACTACAATTGCCTAAATATCCTATACCTTTTCAGTTTAAAAGTTATTATGTTTTCAATGGCAAAAACACGAGTTTTTTTATTTCAGTAGCAGCTTGAATCTAAATACTTTAGTTATCTTTATCTTTTTTTTTTGTGCCAGGTGCCTCCAAATGCCCTCAAATACAAAATATCGGAAAGAGTGAAGTTGCTAGCCACTCCGAGAGTTATACCTACAGACTAGCTCGAAAATCGTCACAGCTCTGACTGCTACGTGCACAAATGAAACCAAAAAAAAGTATTGTCCAGTGGAACAGAAAAATAAAATATTAATTCATAGCTATGCAAAAGACAAAGTGATATTTACTCAAAGATAAACATCCTTTCACCTAACAACAAGCATTTTTTTTTGGGATCTATCCCTATTGCCTATCCCTATTATTCCTTATTGGGTCTTAATCCTGGCAGTTGCTGCGTGGCGAAAAAAAAATAGGGATTTTTGTTCTCGCCAATTAAATAACGTCGAAAGTTGATGGTCGTTACCATACGTACACACGGCTACACATAAAGCCATACACTTCCAGTACTTATAAGCTGATCTCGCATTGTATAGAATTTCCTTCTCACCGCTCTCTCTAGTTTTCGCAAATCTTCTTTTCTTGTCCAGGCGATTTTCCTTTGGAATGCGCTTCCTCAGAGTATCAGGACGGCCACCAGTCTGTTCACATTCAAGGCTCGTGAATACTTGCATTATAAGAAGTTGGCAGACTTGTCCCACAATTGATGTGTTGTTTCTCCATCGGTGTATTTTTAGCTCTCTCCTCTTTATATATTTTGTTTGTATGTGTGTATATATTATGTATTTATGATTATATTTTATTCCCCATTCCCACCTTTGCACCTACCATATTTTGTCTCTGCATCACCCTAAGGTAAACTGGTAGAAAATTTTATGCGCCTTTGTACAGTGTTTATTACATTTGTGCAAAAAGGTTTAATAAATAAATTTCCATACAATGAGAGGTTAGTTTATACTGAAAATTATAGCTTCATGTGTAGCCGTATATAGGTACTAGCAGTAACCGGTTTACCTACCTATCTTGTTTACAATATTTTAAAAATTTTGACATTGATTGTGGCTGAAAAAAGATAGCGACTAGATAATGAACGTTTTAAAAATTATATGAACTAATACTAAATCTCGTAGGTCTAACCATGACATTGCTGGTGCGTTACCTCATCGCACCTGCCCCCCTGTGATATCTACGTAGTAGTAGTAGTACTGCTGAGTGCCACACGAGCAATCCATTTTAACAAAACGCTGCTTTTTTACCTTTGGCACAGAATGTCTAATTCGCAGAAAGTCCAGATCGCAAAATGTCCAATTCACAGAAACTCCAGTACGCAGAATGTCCAATGAGCAGAATATCCAGTTCACTGAATGTCCAATTCGCAAAATGTCTAAATCCCGGTCGACGGAGCCCCGTTAGGCGGTGCTCCTATTTCTGAGTGGTTTAAAAAAACCGTGAAGGGAATTGCATTTGGGGGACCACTTCCCCAAATGCAATTCCTTTCACGGTTTTTCTATGTCATTGTATGGCAAACAAGCCAACAGCCCACCTAATGTTAAGACTTTTTTTTTTTTTTTCTATACATAGGCTTGCGTTTGACCGCAATTCACCTGATCGTAAGTGACTATGGACTATATACTTTTGCAATACCATATGCCTTGTAGATGCGTTGCCATCTCAGAAATGCCTCATGCCAATGCCAGTAAGCACCCATACCTTACATACCGGATCACAGCAATGCTGCTAATCAGTAGTAGTGTAGATATGGTGGTAGATCCCTCCGGTCGAGCTCCTTTACAAAGTTAGTTACTTCGATACAAACAATATTGCGATGTGATCGCTCGGTTGTCGTCGCAAACGGATAGTGTGTGGCACAATGATTTTATTAGAATTACATTGGTGTGGCATGTCACTTTACATTATGTAGGTCAACGCGACGCAGCGTCACCACTCAGGACTCGCAACGCACTAGCAACGTGTCGTGTGGCTACCCTTACAGTGCTTAAATGAAGACGCATGCAGTGGACTGCAGAGTTGAGGGCTCTAATGTTATGATAGTATCCAGCACTATACCGCTACAAGTTACTTACAAGCGTTAGAGTTACATATAAGCTTCTCAAACATAGCATACGACAACTCGTAACGTTACGATACAATGATCAAGTAAACAGCACAGAACGCGCTTGTGGTGACGTCTGAACATGGCAATTTTTTTACTGCTAAAATGGCCTTTGCGAAGTTGAGTATTATTAAAGTTATTTATCGCCACAGATAGCAAGGATACCATAAATATTGTACATCGGTAGGTATATATAGAATACAAACACTCATCCATCAGCTAGGAACTGAGTGAAATCTTCATCGCCATAGCTTAAAGGGCCGACACATAGGTAACAGCGGCGCGTTGCGGTCCCGCAAGGCAACGCGCTGCCGAGCAATTTGTTCCTTACCGACACGGAAACGTATCAAATGGTTGTGAATAAGGTCGGCCCATAGAGCCGCGCATTTCGTGCCATGTCACAAACGCCCAACAACGTTTACGATCGTAGGAAAATGGTCATGGTCATCTCACGCTGTAGTAACAGGACGTTCGCAACGCTGATCTGCACTGCTTTTAGGTGTTTCGGCCCATACAGTGCCGCAGCTTTCGGCATCTGACGTTCTTGGTAAATACATTGTGAAATGAAACCGAAAAAACCGAGTTCCAAATTAGAAATGTCTATGAAAATCACGTAACACTAGCCTTCATGTCATTACGGCTGACGCAGTCGTCAGCGGCACAAGTTACAAATACTCTTATAAAATGTAAAAAGAAATAATATAATATTTGTGTATAAAATATTTGTGAAAGTCAATAAACATGTAACTTCCAAACCCGGCCACTAACCACCAACCCTTGCAGTGTAACTTTCCTGACGGCTAGCAATCCGCTAAAGGCTAAACAATGGGTGTGCAAAGCTATAATATTTGTAGGTATATGAATGTCCTGATTGGGGCACTTAGCAGTCTGCACGTCGGTTGTGATATATAAAGATGGTGTCTGTGTTAAAAATTAAAGTTATGCTGACGACATTGCGCTGCTGAGTGTGTCCGTCAGCGGTACTAGGGCTTTGTTGGGCATATGCGAACGTTATGGGCATTTTACACGAGGCGAATAACTGAGATAATCCAGTAAGCCAAGACAATAAGCCAGGACAATGGAAGATGCCATGACGTTTACACGTAGGCTTCAGAGACCTTAAAAATGAGTTGGTTTGTATAGTGTACACCGATATTTAATTTTATTTTTTACATCCTCAATAGACATACCCGGAAGCTCCATACCGGCAATTTTCTTAAGGACTTGAGGACAATCCAATGCAATGGATTGTCTCTATTTAGACGATAAATTTTTATTGGCTTATTGTCTTGGCTTACTGGATTGTCTCAGCTATTGGCCTCGTGTAAAAACCCCATTACGCAGCAGAGCACGAGGCACAGGTAACTGTATAACGATAAGAAAAATCAGTAGGTACATTGTTTTTGAGGCAGGGACCAAATATGTTGATGTGCCCCCTATGCCACTTAACGGTGTTTCTCTCCTCTTGAAAGAGTGGAACAATTTAAATACCACAGTCACTTAAGTAGTTAAGACAATGCTGACAGCTTGAAAGGGAACGGAGGACTCTTTCCGTACGTGCGCCGTCAGGTTTGCGAGTTTTACTGCCGATGTAAAGGTGATGCTCTTTAGAGCATTCTGTAGGTACAACCTTTTACATGTGCAGCCCTTCGTGTTCAATTTAATAACGCGTTCAAAAAACGGATGGGTGCTGCTATGGCGGTGCCATGCGTCAGGGATGTTTGCAGCGAGTCAGCGACCAAAGGTTATATTCTCTTTGGCAGCGACGCTTGTAGGCTGTTTTATACCTCAATAAGTAAGCGCATGGCATCACGATACCACGGGTCATGACCAGCCCCAAGAGGGCTCTGAATATGGCAGCTGAAACAAGTGACAGAGTGGACTGTCCATATACTATCTATAGTTCACTGCTTTAAACTAGATGTACCGTCCGTTATCTACAAACACTTGATTCTAAGAATATTGTTACTCTCCCTATATGAATAATTGCTTCAAATAAAGATTTTATTATTACCTATTATAAATCAGCTTCCAAGGGTCTAATAGAGGGATATAAAGGCTTTCCACGCAAGTTACGTAGGAGAATTCATATGCTCAGTGTTCCGAAGAAGCATTTTGATGAAATCAGGGAAGATATGATGCCTAGATACACTAACTTAGGAATCAGAGAATCTGCTTTAAGGGGGCACCTTAGAAACAGCGATATTGCATGGCCTTGGCTCAGGTAAGCTCAATAGTTCCTTCACTATAATATGATGTGGCTTAGAACGAAGTAAGCAGGTGACGACTGATAGAGATGTATGGAAGTTTTACGTTGCGCCGAGTTTGCTTGGATGAAACTCTGTGTTGTGGCACACCTACGAAACTCCATACCAACGAAACGATATTATTACCTACACAACTACCAAAATAACAGACTGTACAAATACGTGCGTGTGTAAGCGTGTCTACGCGCCGCGAGAAGCAGTTTCGAGAGCGAGTTCGATGCGGTAAGAGGTGAGGAACAGTGTTTCGGAGGGAGGCGCGGTATGTAGCTACTGTACGATAGTTGGTACTAATATTTATACTGTGGTTATGGTCTCGATAATTTAATGTTCACATGATATTGAAGTAAAACAATAACATAGTGTACTATACAATAATAATAAATAATAATAATAATAATATAATTTAGACCGACTGCGAGAAAAATACCTACCATCAGAATCAACTTTTTGAGACCATATGGCTGTTCGACTAGACAACTTCCCGCTTATCGTGAGACACATAGACTAGCATAGTTATAAAATAACAGTGGAAACCACAGACAAAATAGTTTGGTTCGCCACGGCAGAAGAAGAAGCACTTAGGTCTAAGCTGACCATAAATGAATAAATTAGGATTGGGTACTTTACAATACGAAACCGGACAATTTCGAGTAGGAGTAGCGCCCGCCTGAGGGTTCCGTCTCAAAACTTTGTCTTGCTAAACGCGGCTCCCGCTTGCTGCCACGGCGTATGAATAACCATTTCGGATTGCAGAACAAACTTTGCAATTGAAATATTCTCCCATAGGTACTACATGGTTCACTGTCAACACTTCACCTACATATTATGTACTAATTTTGTAATCGAAAAACGAATTACCATCTAATTCAATATAAACAATGAAAACGCTTAAATTACAGAAATTTATTGGCCTTGAAAAGGATGTACAGAAACATACTCAGTCAGAAACGATTGGAACAAATCGATCGACTGATTGAAGCGTCCAACGCTACTAGATACTCGAAGCTGGCTAATTGTGCAATCAACTTAAGGAGTATTGAAACTAAAGATTTGAAGAAAAAAAAAGCGTGGACCGAATCTGATTGGAAGAAGCATATGGAATATATTTCGCAAGTAGCTGCTCCAAAAAAAGATTTTCAGCCGCTAGAACTTCCGGTACCTACTTCTTCATCATATTTTTCTCTAGTAGCAAACCACCAAATTATATTATTGGGCCTCAGTATTGGGCATTCTACCCCACCTTTCGTTCCATAAACATTTTTGCGTATTATTTTGTATGATGAATGTACAATTGCCGTGATTACATCTTCTATGATATTATCATCGATCTTTCGCCTCTTTATTGTTATGTTATTCTATTCTATAGGTTTAGTAAATCTATACATATACAGTGTGTTTGGTAGATCGATGCAAAGCCGTGAAGTGGAGCTAGTATAGACTATTTATAAATTTGCAGTCTGTTGCAAATGATGACCAGTTTGAAACATACATCATTTTTTTTTATTGTCACATGACACCGATGCCTTATTCATGTTTCAATAAATTGGACGTAAACATTAAACATATCACCTGTTATGATATTTCTTCACCACTTTTGGTGGCCCAAGGCATTAAATCTGCTTTCGTACCTACTTTTTGTTGCATAAACTTTAAATAAATAAAATATAATTATAACTTATAAAGCTAGTCAATTTAAATAATAAATCTAACCTTTGCAGCGAGGTAAAACAATGCCATTGGAAGCTCTGCTACCAAGACTGAAAGAAATAAGTTCACGGCCTGACTTCAAATGCTACAAGAGAATGTCGCAAGAAGAATGGTATAAAAACCCAATGAAGGTTGGTAGCCCGTGAAACTCTTTTCATACGTTTTTTTAACGTAACAGGTAAAAGACTGGCTGACTGGACTTAAGATAAATAATAATTCTCCAAAGCAAATTTCGTAATTTCGGTCCCGGTCACAGAGACTAGATAACGCAAGAGCAACTACTTCGCGTGCCTAGTTTCGTGCGTGCCTAGCTTACGTACAAAAATCGTAAGTAAAAAAATAAAGTAGGTAAACGTTTTCTTCCATCGGTAATTCATTTTGTGATTAGTATTATGCGTAATTAATTTAAAAAAACAATTATTTTTAATGTAATACCCTCAGTAATAATACCTGATAATACTAAATTTAAGAAAAACAAAACATTGTGACGTCTTAGTAGGTAGTCAAAAAATGGCACGCTTGTTTTCATACAGATCGTGATACTTGCGTTATCTAAAGTCTATCTATATCTGTGGTCCCGGTAGAAATGTAAAAAAAACGCAATTACGCACGCAGGAGATTTATAATGCCAAGTGCGTGTATAAACAGAGGTGCATTCCCTCTTCCCTCACTCTCATTGTCCGATGGGACGGCAATCCGATGCGACTAGACAGAGATTAGGTGCAGGACCAACGGCTTTACGTGCTTTTCGAGGCATGGGGTGATATACCGCTATCAGACTCGCATTTTACACAGCTCACATTTTAGGACCCATTAAATAATGTTGGTACAAACGCCATCAAGCCATACCAAACGGTCAAAATTTCCCAATTGAATATGAACCTTACTCTTTTGTTATAAAGTTGGAAATCTTTCAAAGAAATTTGACAGGTTGTTGTAGCTTGATGTGCTGGCCTCTGTACTTGGCAACTGGGCCTGCCCCAGTTGTAAACGTTCCCCTTTGCCCAATTCTGTTGTCTCCTGCTTGATTTGAAGGAAAGTAGAAAATATGTTTTGCTTACTCCTCCGCTGTTCTTTTCTTATTCATTTCGTTGCTCCCTCCAAGACAGTTGTAATATTTCTCCGGGACTCGTCGAGCTTCATTGCATCGACGCTTTCCTAGTGGGCGCCACTGTTGATTCTGGATTCCAGAAGTTGCAATGGTTCGAGAATTGGGTACTTGATACCACCAATCAATTGACATACTTTTTATGAGCTGTCAAAACGAGATTCCCCCATACATTTTGTATGACAATAGCGGCCTGTGACGTCACTTGACTAACTGTTAATTGATTTCAAAGCAACTTAAAATCGAATTTTATCGTTAATTGAACTAAATCGGGTTTTGGGGACTAAAATGAAGTATATTTTAAAATAAGTTGTTTTTTGGAATTACTGGTGAATGGTGTCAGCAACCCAATTCGGTTGTTGGCACCATTGTGTGGCAGGATTAAAAAAAAAAAAAAAACTAACTCCGGTTTGCTACTGCGAAATTCCTAATGGAAAAACCCAATAAGAATTGACCCAATGTGGCGATCAATACTTCTTTATATGAGAAGAAGCCTTTGCCTTGCAGTAGGCGGCTATATTATAGTTATAATGTAACAAATATAATTGGACATGAAACGACCGGTCTATTCTGCATCTAAATCTCCTTCGGCGAGTTTGGGGTTCAGGTGAGCTGTAAATTTAGCATTAGATGGGACGACAGCTCACCTCATACTCACATCACCCAAATTCGTCGGGTGGAAGAATTATTACAGATTAGCACTGCAATGTTGTGTATTTTTTAATTATTTACCAGGTGTCGCCGAATGCCCTAAAATACACCCTTACAAAGAGAATGGCGACGCTAGCCGCTCCGAAAAATATACCGACGACAGATTAATGTCAGTTTCTAAATAGATTATCAACTCAATAATATGCTTACAGACTGTCAAAGTATAGATAAATCAATCAAAACAGTGAAATATCTTAGTTATTTGTGACGTTGCCAATGTTTTTGTACTCCTAAAGTGTAGAAAATGGTGGTATTTAACATGTCCTCTCTGTCCTTTCGGTCACTCGTTATACTGTGCGAGTGAAAGGGCGTGATGAGCTCCTTTATTTGGCCGCCATTTAGAATTCGCTTCTTTAACGACGCGTGATACGTAAAATATTTGTTTCGATTAGTTTAAGTAATAAAATAAAAAGAGCCTATCAAACAAAAAAAGGCACATAAAGTCTGTTCGCAATTTGTTGTTTTGATTACTTTTTAGGTAAGTATCATCGCATCGTGCGCCTTCTTTCGTTTTTCTCTGAAGCATGCGTGTAACGCACTATCCGTCAAAACTAGTTGAGTGACAGCGTACACTGCGGACTTTTTTAAACGACGGCCTTGGTAGAATATCTCCTTTTTAGTAGACTACGTAAAGCACGCATGCCTCACAAAAAGACAGAAGACGAAAGTGTTTTTTTACCGATTTTGTATTCTGTTAGCTCAGACGAGGAGAATTTCTCGCCTCGAATAGACGATTATAAAATAGAAAAGGAGATAAGTGGAGTAGTGTGAACCATACTACCCGATGCTCGAGCGTTCCAAAAAGAAATCAAGAGAATCGCCTAGCGAGCCTCACATCTTAGTGGTCGAGAAACTATCCCCGTATGAATGACAAGTAGTTTTAGTCGATATTTTGATATGCAAAATGTATAGTTCCATAAAACTATGTAATAAAACCGGACGGTAATATAAAAATAAAACGATTAAAATAGTTGTTACACAATGGTTTTAATTAAATCTTTCAAATAATTGTATCTACATAAATCTATATAAATACTTCATAAAAATATGAATACTGAGTGGTTGTATAATTTCACCATTATTTACAGATCTTTTGTCTACCAAATAAAATAAGTCAATAAATAATAAAATAAATAAATAAAATTATGTTAAACTCCTTGACGCGACCACGTTTTAGTGTTGAAGACAATGGATGATAGCGTTGGAGAAATCTTTGGTTGTGGATTGGCCTCCGAGGTCCTTTGTCCTCACTTTGCCGTCATTCAATACCCTAGAAATAAAAGTGGTTTTAAAGTGTCGAAAATATAGGGGACCCAAGACAAGAAACCCGACGTTCATCATCATCATCAGCCGGAAGACGTCCACAGTTGGACAAAGTCCTCCCCAAAACGGCCATAATCCCCACGCTTGGCAGGCGTCTTGGGGATTGGAGTGAGGTTGTCAAGTATACGGAAGCCGGTGCTGTCCAACTTCCGGGTTTTCCCTTAGTTGCTTTTTACGACATCAGTTCCACGTTGCCAAATGACAAAAACTGCTCATTGTGAAAACTAGCCTATTCTTTTGAGTTCCCATATTTACCTTTAACATATTTTATTTACGACGAAACAAAATACTTATCAGAAACATTAGCGCGCAGTTAAATAATACAAAAATAGTATTATCTTTACAAAAGCATTTAGGTTAGTGCCCTGGGTAAACAAAAAAAAACTCTGGACTATATCTTGGATCTACAAAACCATATATTATGACACCAATCCACCATTAGGTTTCGAGGTGGCTCACATAGAGGGGGCTTGAGTCCCAGTAGAGAGAACATAATATGCTGAATATGTTTTATTAATATAGGTCAAAGATGGAAGGAATATCGTGAATATTTGTGACAGAACTTTACCATCATCATCGGTTCATGATTGATGATATCTCCTTGTATTATTATTCAGTATTCTTTATTTTAACAACATTATTCCGACATATATATTTTTTATAAAGTAATGTTTGTTTTTTATTAGTTCTCTGCCCGCAGCATTGTGGTTAGATCCGGGCTGACGATGGTTATGGATCCAAAATGACAAACTTCCTCACAATGCGTGCCATTTCCAAGACGACCCCGCCTGCTGTATCTGACTTCTGAAGGTCATCGCTCGTTGTGACAGTATTGCTCCGACAAGTTCGAAAAATACAACACGCTTGGCTGTCATTACGCCGCGCGCCGCCCCCAAGCCGTTCTCTTTTTACCTTGTCATTGTAAAATATATCTTTACGCATACGGCTTAAAGCCTTTAATTGGATGACAAATTAATTTTGTGCCGGAGCCGTGGTGTTAGAATGAGCCAAGATCCTGACTCTGTTGCTGATCGATAGTTTCTCTATATATTACTAATAGTTTCATATACACCGTGGCATATTAAAAGTCTTACAAAGGTTCTCCACTCAATGTATCCGACATAAAATTGTTGACCATACCCCTAGGAGTATGAAAAAAGAATTGCCACTTAATTGGCTTTCTAATATTACAAAATGCTACATACTAATAAGATTGCAATAGTAAGAAACACATTTTTGAGCTAGGGTGAATGAACTCTGCTAAAGATGTCGCCGCTCAATTCTGTACAGTCCTTGGAACGCAAGGTTCAGACCGCGCTCGTAACAAGGTGTTTCAAACTACGTTATGCGTCATTCTGATTGAATTTTAAATATTTTCATATTTTTTATCACTCATCATCATCCGGAAGACGTCCACAGTTGGACAAAGACCTCCTCCAAGGAGGGAGGGGCGTCTTGGGGATCGCAGTGAGGTTGTTAAGTACACGGAAGCCGCTGCTGCTCCATTTCCAGATTTTCCCTTAGTCGCCTTCTACGACACCCTCGATATGAAATGCGGGGGGGGGGGGGGGTTTACTTCTGGCCCGGACACCCCACAGGATGAATGGTTTTATAATTTTATTATTCTAAAGGTTGAGGTACTCAGAAGGATGCTGCTGCCCATCCTCTGGTCAATATCCGTCTGTCGCCTTCTACGACACCCACGGGTAGAAATGGGGTGGCGATATTCGCGGCTGGCACCACACGGCTTACATAAATGTATACGTACTTGTTTATGGCATTCTTGATCATTCGCGAGTAGGATTGCAGGTTGACGTGTGCTAGCAAGTTGGCAGAACACAACAGCATGGCGGTTGGATTCGCGATATTCTTGCCCACCGCGCCCGAGAATATATGTCGAGCACCCTGGAAATGTACAATGAGTATTTTAGAGTAAGGTAATGCTGGTAACTTGTAACTTTTTTTTTACTAGCCCCTGATGTGCCACAGCTGGGCTAACGCCACAGTCTTTGCAGATAATCAATCAGTTACATCAATCCGAAGCTATCAGCATTTTTTCATCATGATGAATAAATCCCTTATACCTATAAAAGTACATAATTCACATATTTAGGACTCAATATCTAGTAATTAACCTGTAGGTGGCCATCAGGAAATTCATAGTTTGCTATTAACAGCGCCCATCCCCATAGGCTGAACTAGATTGAAAAATGTTTTGTTTCGACCAACGCAAAGCTCGAAAACAAACGAGTGAGTGAAAACGCGATAACATCGCAAGAAAATTGGCGTGCGGAGATTTCACAAAACTTGTTCCAGGAAATAAGAGTTTTTGAAAAGGCCTTACAAGTTTTTGGTAATAATGTTTGTAATTTCAAATCTCCATTACTTGTGCAAGGTTTCTATGAAGCTGTTTTTTTTTTATATTTCAATGTATGAGCGCATTATGAACGGACAAAGTTTAGATAAAACTGCAAAAAAGGTGATTTTCAGACGTGGTTACTGAATTTGTTTCTCAAAAAAGATTATTTTTGGCTTCATACAAACCTAGATTTAAACCACAATATACCTGTGTGTTAAAAATATTTGGAGAATAATTTGTTATAACGCCGTAATCACGTACGAAAATTTGTTTGGGAAATATGACGTGATGAGCGCTCTTAAGGTGGATTTACATAAGTCCTCCTTCATCTACTTTCTTGCAAGTAAAATAAAGTACATCTGACCTGCTCGAACACCGCGCAGTCAGCGCTGTAGGAAGCCCCGGCCACGACTCCTGCGCCGCCCACCAGTCCGCTGGCGAGGTTGTCCAATATGTTACCGTACAGGTTAGGTAACACCATCACGTCGAACTGGTGCGGGTTGGAAACCATCTGCATGGACGCGTTGTCTACGATAATCTTCTCAAATTGTAGGCGAGGGTATAATTTTGATATCTGGAAACATATCAGTAGTGATCATTATGAGAATTTGGGTTTGATAGGGGTAGTAGTAGTAGGTAGACAAGACACCACCATTTAAATTACATATATTTATGAGCTGTCAAAATGCGATTTTTCCATAGATTTTGTACTGTTATAGGGGAACAATTCGAAAGCAAACGAGTGGGTGAGAACGCGATAACATAGCACGAAAATAGGCGCGCGGAGATTTTACAAAACTTATTCCAGGAAATACGAGTTTTTGAATGGTGTTTCCAGACCAATCGATCGATGGTAGAATGGATTAGTCGACGTTGATCAATAGTTTCTAACAGACCAATCGATCGATTGTCGATCGACAATCGATCGATGGTAGAATAGTGGATTAGTCGGCGTCGATCGAGGTGCTTGATTATTATTAGTGATGGATTATAGCTGGAGTTAATCGATCAACGTCAACCAATGCCATCGACCGGCAATCAATCGATTAGTTAGTCAAACGGTATATGTCGATCAGCCAAAGCTACCACACCGATCGATGGCATAGATCGATGATCGATAGATTGGTGTGGTAACACCTTGTAATTTAGAGTCATGTGCAAGGTTTCTATGACGATGTTTTCTTTACTTTTTCAATGTATGAGTACATTATGAACGGCCAAAGTTCAGACAAAGATTGTGCGAAAAAAAACAGATTTTCAAATGTCTTTACTGAATTCGTTTCCTACAAAGGTTTATTTTTGAGTTCATAGAAACCTAGATATAAATCACAAGATATCTGTGAGTTTGAAATATGTGGAAAAATATTTGCTTTATAGCCATAATCACGTAAGACAGTTTGTATGGTAATTATGACGGGTTGGCCGCTCTTAAATATGCAAAATAATCACAATTACTTTGTTGGTTCGTTTATGCTCAACTAATCCCATTTGTTCTCCACCTTCAAATAGACATTTACCTCCTCACAACTTTTCAAGAACAACCCGTCTCCTAGCTTCATGATGTTAGCCTTGTGTACGGCGGTGACCTTCTTGCGGCCCATCTTGATCGCGTAGTCGAACGCGAACTTAGCGATACGTTCCGACTTAGCCGCTGTGACGATCTTCAGGCACTCTACGACGCCTGGAATGGAAAGGAGACCTCATTATAGAAAAGTTTTGATTACAGCATTTATGGAAATAATCCATTCTTATTCATATGTATGTTACGCTTTCACGATGAAACGGCTGAATCGATTTTTGATTTCTTTACAGAGTTCAAATATTTAATTTCACTCAGATTGTCTTTAATTTTCAAAAGTTTTTGATTTTTTGTTTCTACAACATATAATCTGGGTATCTTCAAGGCACGAGTGAACCGGTTTATTCTAGGCAAGCGTGCTCCACCTTAGGCCGCATCATCACTTAAGATCAGGTGAGTTGCAGTCAAACGCCTATAACAATATAAAAAAAAAAAACAACGACGTATTTTTTTTTCTGGTGGAGTACCGCTATTGCATTCAATATCAGAAATATTTACTTTACTTCTAGGCGTTTGGTGAAATTAAAATATAGTAATAAAAACAGTGTTATAATGAACGTTCGAACAAATGTTATTTCAGCTAAGTGAAACTTGGGTAAAAAGTTTTTCGCCCGAATTAAACGTCGGTGCAAAGAAAACAATCGAATTGATAATAGGTCAACTGATACAGTGGCAGACGTGACTTCGATGAAGTAAAAAAATACGAAACGAGAATAGTTGAAAAGTTTTAGGTGGATGAAATTCGGTCAAATATTTTTCGAAGTTATGATAGGTAACCAACAGATCGAAATGAATATTGATCGCAGAAAATTTCAGACTTTTTTCATTATGAGTTCGTAAACCTTTTTGGAAAATCTGAGGATTTACCGTAGATCGGGTTTACACTTACAGTAACATAGCCAAATACTGGAAATGTCATACTCATGGCACACCTACGACACTGCATACAAACGAAACGATTTAATTACGAACACTACTACAAAAATAACAGACTGTGTGTGTGTCTTCGGGCCGCTCGAACTAAAAGGAGTTTCTAGAGCACGTTCGACGCGGGAAGAGGAGAGGAACAGTGTTTCGGAGGGAGGCGGGGCGTGTCGCTACTGTACGGTAGTACTTATAGTACAGACAGCGTCATCAACTGCTAACCCCCTTTCCGAAGAGATTTCAATGCGTGGGGGGTAAGCAGTTGATGATGCTGTCTGTACTAGTATTCGTTATTCCATGTTATATTAGCTTACCGGGCACGCTCTCATGCTCGAGCGCAGAATACTCTCCCTCGGTCTGTTCTCTGATGATGATGCAGTCGACGTCACGATGGCGAATCTTGACGTTAGGGAGAGACTTGGCGTGAACCACGTTGGCGTATAGGTCCAGTGCGTTACGGAGTTTCATGTTCAGTGTTTGAAGCTCACCAGTGTGAGAGAAGTCGGGAGTGGCAAGGATACCCTGAAAATATAAGTGATGGGTATTTTTGCAAGGCAGTAGGTACTGGTCATCTCTTATCTGAGAGTTAAGAGCTTATTGCTTTTGCTGACAAGGGGTAGGCCTCTTCTCATACAGAGAAGGTACGAGCATTGAAATTGAATATAGAAGGAGTAGCCACTTAATCTTTTCAAATTCAAAATTTGACAGGAGGAATTACATATTTACCTTGATACAGCACCTGTTCCTGGAGATGGAGTTGACGACATCTTCTAGGGGCGCGCTCAGTGTGGGGTTCACTTCAGAGAAGAAGAATGGCTCGAAGTCAACTGGGATGCTCGCCGCCTGACATGCAAATTAATGTGATACAGTAACAGGAAAAACATTGATAAAAAAAATATAATAAAGACAACCCACCTTCAAAAATTACAAAGTGAAAAATAATTTTAGTGTTGACAGGAACAAACAGAACCAAAGCCGTAAGTTTCATCATCAGTTCGGAAGACGTCCACTGTTGAACAAAGGTCTCCCCACACTGAATGGCAACCTGACGCTTGCATCAACCGGTTACCCGCGACCTTAACGATGTCGTCGGTCCATCTGGTGGGAGACCTACCAACGATGGATCTTCCGGTTCGTGGTCGTCACTCGAGAACCTTTCTAGAAGTTTAGTGGTTGTCTAAAGGTTTTTATTTTCCGCTTTTTTTACCTACTACTTATCATTTAAATCCATTAGGAAACGGTTACACTTAATAACCTAATCAGCAAAGTGTTACTTTTTCCATATGATACCTATGATACGAGTTCCATGGGGTATCTTCGAAGTCCATGATCAGTTGACCAGTTGGATAGGTAAGTAATCAGCAATATCATCTTCGATCTTCGGTACAATAACCAAGGTTAATATTTACCTCAGTAGCTGTTTTTGTCCCTTTCCTAAACAGATATTTTAAAATAGGTCCACAATGATTTACTTAAAAATACGAAACAGGCGAAAAAAGAAGCACCTCCTTTTTACCCGATTTGAAAATTGATTGTTTACCAATCTAGCGGCAAGTAGCAGTATTGCACGTAAATAAATAAAACATGTTTGAATTTTAGTGACGATTTTGATACACAGATGCTGTGTTCATTTAACATCGAATCCTAAATCTCTTAGCGTGCGGAGATTTCACAAAACTTGTTCCAGGAAATACGTGTATTTGAAAAATTTTTACTTTTTGGTGAAAATGTTTGTAATTTACAATCTCTATTACATTACAAGTGCTAGGTTTCTATGACTGTATTTTTTTTTTACTTTTTCAATGTATGAATACAATAAGACTGGCCAAAGTTCATATAAAAATTGTGCAATGAAACTGATTTTCAGACGTCTTTACTAAACAATTAATTTTTTTCGTGCCTAGAAATCTAAATATGAACCACAAGATGCATGTGTCTTTCATATATCTGGGGAAACTTTTATTTTACACCGTGCGAGCGTTTGTATGGGATTTATGACAAGTTAGCCGCTCTTAATGTTTTCCGCCGGCACTATATTATCATTGTAAAGATGTACTTTTTACTTGATACATAATAGACTGACTACGATTACAATAAATATTTGGCTAGTTACCAGACGGTCTTTTTTTGGAGTCTGCCTTTGTTCCCGAAGATAGATATTAGCCATTGAGAACCCTTGCAAAGCGCAAGGACCACCATATCAAAGGTGGTCTTTCTGATCAGCGAGTGGAAGTGAAGTAGTATCTCTTAGAACCCTCACCAAGTCCAAGGGTTCAACACTGTCAAGATTGATAAAGAAAATAAAACTGACTAAATCATCATCATCTGCCTAGCTTTTCCTCAAGTATGTTGGGGTCGGCTTCCAGCCTAACCGGATACAGCTGAATACCAGTGTTTTACATAAAACTGACTGAATAAAGGCACAAAATATAAAATACTGTTACTTGCTTCTTCGGGAGTGTTTTCATTTTTTTTGTAGGCTCTCAGATTTTCGACACAGATGTTTTTCGATGGTCCATAACTGTCGTAGCGGCAATAAGGTCAACCAGTTCTCATTGTTTATTAACCTTTTAACAGCCAGTCATGTATATGTTACTATAAAAGCCCGAACTGCGGTAAATCCTAAGATTTTCCAGTAACACCTAAGCTTTACCAACTCTTAATGGTAAAAGTCCGAACCGTTCTATGATTATCGTTTATATCGAACTTTTACCACTATTCACTTGGTAAAACTTAGGATTGACCTCAAAGACACGGTAAATGTTGAAATAAACCAGTCAGAAAACGGAGTTTTGGTCAGATTCCGCGTTCATCAGAATAATAACAAAATGATAAAGAGTCGAAAACAAAATAGTAAGAAGCTGCATTAAGGGGAAAATAACAATTTACGACTGTCTGCAACGGTAACGATAATTGGCAAAAAGACGGTCGACGTCAGGTCGACGGAGCCCCGATGCCGGGGCTCCTGTTTTTGTCTGCAGAGTTAAAAGGAACCTACCCAAACCGAACCTCCAGGTGCCCCTGACATCATCATTGGAAATAAATGATTAAGAAGTACTGATTGCTTTATTCCCAAAACCAACATTTACCAACTGTCACTGGTAAAACCTGGTATGTACTAAATTCTAATGGTAAAAGCCCGATAAAATCGTTCCCTTTTTATATTTTCTTACATTTACCGACTCGTGTTCGTAAATCCTAAGATTCACTGGTAAAACCTTAGATTTACTGGTAAAACCTTAGATTTACTGGTAAAACCTTAGATTTACTGGTAAGCCCTAAGGTTTACTGGTAAAACCTAAGATTTGGTAAAACCTAAGATTTACTGGTAAAATTTAAGGTTTACTGGTAAAACCTAAGATTTACTGGTAAAACCTAAGATTAACCAATATTTGGCTTTTACAGTAACATATAGATGACAAGCCAAAATGGGCCTAGCTCGTGACAGTCACGACTAAATGAAAGAGTTAGAGTTTACGTAAGTAAAACTTGTTAAACTAATACAACAACATTGTTTTTTTTATTTCCTTTGCTAATTATGTTCCTTGACTAGGATGAGTCAGTGAGTTTATATTAGTTGAACTTCTTTCTTTATATTTCATCTCTGTTAACTTAAGATGTCAAAAACTAATACCAATTATTGAAAGGATGAGTTGGTAGCTTGGCGCTTTTTGACGTGGCAGTCAAAAGGTTAATTGATAATGAAACAAAATACAACCGAAATAGAGTTCATAACCGTGATAGAGAGATTTTGAATGCATTCGAAAAGGGAGTTTCGAAGAGTTTAGTAAGTTTCTTACCTTGAAGACCTCCTGTACGGAATGACACAACTCGGGGCCCACTCCATCGCCGGGGATCAACGTGCACTTGATGCGGCCTTCCAGCGAACTGGATTGCTAAACATTCAATGTACTTATTATAGCTTTTATTAGTGTGTTAGAGGTAATTTTACCCCCACCTATGCCTATTCTGTGCTGTCAAGTGTGAGTATGTTCTAGTTTAACATACATTTTTTTTTCAAATCATTTGCTCTACAAATTTTGACGTGATTGTCAGTCTAAAACTTGGAAAAGTCGCTTGTTAGCGCCTTAAACTAAGCGAAGACGCTAAGAGCATTACGGCCGTGGTACGGGTGTAGTGCAAATGATTTGAAAAAAATGTAGGTTAAACTAGAACATACTCTTAATCATTTAGTATGTGAATATATTTGATTAAGTTCATATTAAATAGTTTAATTAACTCGTGACGTTGTGTCTGACGCGGACAAAACATTGATAATCACACAAAATCTACCAGGTATATTTAAACGAAACTTTCACTATCTTACAATTTTATCATCTATCTATTAGTATACGCCTTTTTTTAAGTTAAAGAATTCTATGTTTTATTTAATTTTTTCGACTAAACTTTGTGAGTTTTGGACGCAGCGCATACGATTCTCTGGTCGCTCAAGGTCGCCTTAAATCAGCGTCCAGCGGCAAAGACAAAATCGACTTAGTTCACATAATGATAATATTGATATTTGTTTAAGTATCTATAGATACTGTTTTTTTTTTTTTTTAATATTGGTATACCAATATTTTAAAGCTGCAGAGATTTTTTGTATATTTTAATGTGCTATACTCCGGAACTACTGCTCCGATACCGAAATTTAATTCGCTATGGGTATCAAAATAATTAGGTATCCGTAACCTAAGTTCACGTGGAAGAAGTCGCGGGCGATAGTAGTTATAGAAATTAATATTTATTACTAAGGCTCGACCGAGATGGGTTTTTCGTTCTCGGCCGAGACCGAGACCGAGACCGAGAATATAATACTATCTCGGCCGAGACCGAGAGCCGAGACCGAGAATAAACAAAGCGTGAAAAAAAATTAACTTTTTAATACAGCTTTTCTAAATAGTTGTTCACTTGCTACGCTAGTAGGCGGCGCAAATAAAAACTTATTTGCTGCAGGCCTAAGCACCTTATAAGGTGACGAAAACCAATACTCAAAAATATTAGCATTTCTTTGCAGTCTTGGCTCTTTAAGAAAACTTTCTAGCGCTATTTGGATCACAGAACTTGAACTGTATTCGTCATTGGTCATTGGCAGAGTTGGAAGACAACTCTATGGAATCATGCTGCCCATAAGACTTCAACCAATCACAATTCAGCTCTCTCACGCACTTACACCAATCGACTTCGCGCTGCGGCGCGTGGCCGCGCGCGTCAAAATTTGAATGCCGATCCGAACAAAGTTACAATCTCGGCCCTGACCGAGAATCTCGGCTATAACTAGCCGAGAACCGAGACAAATTTCTCGGTTGGATTTGTAGCCGAGAATGCCGAGACCGAGACCGAGACCGAGATCTCGGTCGAGCCTTATTTATTACCTGTTGTACAATACTATAGGTACAGAGGCCAGCACATCAAGCTACAACAATCTGTAAAATTTCTTTGAAAGATTTTTAACTTTATTACAAAGTTGATGTGCTTGGCGTCTGTACATAATAAGGTAGATGACATACTTTTTATGAGCTGTCAATACGCGATTCCGTAAAGATTTTGTATGGCAATTTATACTTATGACGTCACATGCAGGTACTTATTTGCCAACTCAATTGACAACTATTTAAAAGCAACTAAAAATCAAATTTTACAATAAATTAAAAATTAATCGGGATTTCGGGGCTAAGATTTTTTGTTTTTGAGAATCTGTCCGGGATTTCGGGGCTAAGATTTTTTGTTTTTGAGAATCTGTCTTGGGATTAATATGTACTGCTTAATGGTGTTATCTAGTCAATTATACATTGAGCGATTACCTATCCAATCGCTTAACTAATGGCTGTTTAATGTTGTATTTAATCAGTTTGAAGAACAATCTTATTTTCTCATCAAGTGTTAAAATTGAGTACTTTATCATTTCAGTTTGAAGAGGTTCTCAAAATGTTTGTTTCCACTTGAAGGTTTTATCATGTTTTTTCCATATACGTAGATACTTAACTTTTGTTTTTCAATGTACCCTTGAAATAATACGTACCTTTGAAAAAGCTAATAAATTACAGAGAGATCCGTATTTTCTATCTTTACAATGATATCTTTACATTAAATTTTCTATCTTTCATTAAAGGAATCACTTTAAATTTTTCGTTACGGATACCTTCATCATAGAACAGCTATGCTACTGGTAGCAAACCATGCCTAGAGCATTTACACTTTACTCTCCCCCATTTCGTTCCAAAATAACATCATTATATGAATAACCGCATCTCAATCATTCACGTATCATGTGTCACAGTTCCGAGACGCAATTACTGTACGTAGGTAAATAATAATTAACGCACTATGAAACAATCGCTAGAGTTATACAGCAAGCGATATTATATCTAGTGATAACAAGGCTAGGTCAAATGGTCGTAGACTTGACACTTATCAGCACAATACGAATGTTCAGACCAAGTTTCTGTCCTTTGATAACTACAAAGGTCTTACTGAGATCAGCTATTTCGGTTTATTTTTATATTTAAAGACATTGTTCTAATGCGTTTGGTCTCAATTTTGATTTTTATAATATTTTGAGAACCAAAATTGACGAACTAGAAAACAAAGTATTTACAAATATTTTTTCATAATACATGTTTACTCCAATGGGAGAACACAGACACAAATAAATTAATGTATGTCTAATGCAATCAAAGTTAAAATCTATACAAGTATTTGCAGTTAAAGTATATTTTTCTTTTGAGGGCACGGTAGACGTAATGGCTGAGCGATTGGGTGCTGCGCTACGTGTCTCGGGTTCGATTCCCGGAAGGAACAAATAGTTGCACAGCCTACAGGTATTTCTGGTCAGTTGTTTGTGTATGTGTGAATTTATATAATATAAACGGACCCACGAAACAGGAGAAATTCCTAGTGTGTGGTGATACATACTTTATTTATTTTTAAGAAATGAAATATTTTTCATTTAAAACTTACCTGGCTATAGACACTAGAACTTACTGATCATCCTAGTCTCTTTCGAACCATGTGACTATGTGAGGTTCTCTTCCAGTCTATTTATATACAATTCTCTGTACATCAGTGCACTTTACATAGCAGTGAACATAATATACTAATAGTTATGTTAAATTACCCAGGGTTACAGTTAAATGGGTTGGACAACACAAAGGCATTGCAATGTGGTTGCATGCTTCAGGATGCCCTTTAAACTGTCAGGAATTAGAAGACATTTAAAAATGGAATTTTGCCCTTTAACATCTCATATCATCATAGAAACTCTATTCATAATTAAATAATGCCGAAAAACTTGTAAATGAACCAATATTGACTCCAAAACATGCATTTTTGTGTGTTGATAATTTTGTGTCTACAGTTTAAGGGTCTTGAACTAAGTCGAACATAAAACATAGTTAGGTATAAAATCATGCTACATATAAGACCATCCCATTCTCTAATCATTTGTGTCAATATTGTGTAATGGTATGTTGTTTTTGGAAATGTGTGAATTTTATGTACTCAATTTGAAATGTTAATACATATTTCGAAATTTGTACTAGGTGAAGTTGTTTTTGTTAAAATTTCAAGACAATGTTATGCCAAACTTAAATACCCATAACTTTTTACAAACATTAAGAATAGATTATAGAACTAAATGTAAAAAGGAATTTAGATCTTTGTAACCAACTTAAATAAGGGAAACAAACTTTAATAAAATCATTTTGGAATTGAAATTCTTGAAAAGAAACAGACAGGGTTTTGGATATTTTCAAAAAAAGAATAGAATGGTATCTTTTAAAACATAATTAGAAACAATAACATTGCAGGGGGTGCATGCATTCTTATTGTAATCATTATATAGCTTACGGATCATCTGAAGACTTATAAGGACACCTTGATAAAAAAACTAAAACAATTTATATTTATTATATGTGTTTTACAAAATTTTTATTGCAATATCACATAGTAATACTAAATTTTGACATCAAACTTAGAGCCAATTAAATAGTAAAAAAGAAGAAATGTCTGATAGTAATTTGAATTTAGAATAAAAATAAAACTAAACTATTTTTTGTATGTGTACTAAAAGTAATGAAACAAGTAGATACCAGGTAACACCGGCAGGAAAAACCGTTGGCTTATAAGTAAAAAAAATGAGTCATGGAGGTGTGACAGAATAAATGCCATGAGGCTTATTGTGCCAATTCGCAATGCTATCTACAAGTGTGCTTTCGTCCAAAATGAAAGAGCTACATTATACACCTTATCAAGCTACAGATCTTCAATATGAGCTGGAGGCCACTATAGGAATTATAGCTCTTGTGTAGTGATAGCATAACAGGCTGGCACCTCATTGCATATTTTGCATACTGGTGGGAAGTTAATCATTTACCTCACCTCAAGAAAGGGCAGCAGCGACTTGACATTACTGGCAATCTCCCATAGGTTACCTGGGTTACCAAAGTACTTTGCCCTGTAAGAAGCAACCTCAGGGCAGTTCAGAAGCATAGTGCTTAAGTTGTGTGTACAACAAAAATGTAAAGATAACGTAATAGTAATTTAATGTAATAGTTCTATTTCTGCATTGGCTTAATGTACTTGTTTCATTACTAATAGATAGTGAGGTATTAGTAGACAGTTAGTATGCTCACCAGCGTGCTGATACCTTGTTGATTATTAGATTGACCTACAGATTGGTCCGCATCGTGCGCAACTGTGGTGGTGTGGACTCCTTTGTTCAAGCTATTGATATAGGATCCCTGTTGAACATTATAAAAGACATATTAGTACTGCGTGGCTATGACAAAAGTCATTGAAATAAATTAAAGGTAAAGTAAAAAGTTTTAAGTTTGTAACTTCCAGCAAATGTTTATGGTGCTTAATGATAACAGGATTTATTTCCTACTTTAAAGTAGGTAGTGATAGGTATAAAATCTAATACCTATATAAAAAGTCTTGTGTCATAGTGTTTGTTATCGAAGTTCTACGAAGCAGCTTAACCGATTTTTATGTTTATTTTTAATTGGTATGTTTGAGAATAGGTCGTAGGCAATTCTATTTTTATAGCAAAACAACGTTTGCTGGATCAGCTAGTTTACAAAAATTATTAAGTACTTCAATAAGCATAAATACATAACTTTCGATTAAGACTTCTCAAGTTTCATTTATCTGGAAAATTAGACGCATAATAAATTGCCGTTTCAAGTTCTTAGATATTATTAGCTGAGATCACGTGAGACTACCCAGGAAAATCAAATATTTTTATGCACATTTCCATAGCAATAACCTGGTAATAACATGATAATGTTACGATGTATATCAGCTTAAGTAAAACATGAGTGTTAATCATGTGTTAATATACAATATCCACGAAACGGCAATTCATAACATAGAAGTTACGAAACAGCCAGAGTGCGACATTGGATAAAAGAATCAATTAAATTCGTACTGTACCTGCGTTAGGAAACGGCGCGCATTTCTAGTTAGAAGCGACATTCTCAATTTTGTCCAACCTTTTGATACCTAATGGTTGCTTTTTTTAATGGTTATTTTTGGATCAGAAGTTCCTAATTCCTACAAAGATGTAACCCTAACGTAATGCAGTGTTACCAACCCTTATGAAAATTTTCCCCTAATTCTTTTTCTGAATCCCCCTAAAAACCCCTAAATATAGAATTTTATATACCTACTTATTTCTTAAACTTTACGTACATTAAGTTAGTAAATTATATTATTGACTAAATACAGTTTATCATGCAAAGATGTTAAATAATTTCCAAAACCGCATTTTTATCCTTATTTTCATTTGACGTCTCACTTTTGTAGTCATACATACAGTACGGTCAACGTAACTTGGCGCGTCTGAAGTTAGCCGATTAGCTGCGCAGTAGACAATTTCGTTCCTAAAAGTTCCATTGCGCAGCCAAACAGCTAACTTCAGACGCGCCAAGTTACGTTGACCGTATTGTACGTACGTTGAAGTTCTTTATCATATCAACAGTGGGTTCAAATTTTACACACGATTCATAATCCCGACTTCCCTTTCCCCTTCCCTCTTATTCCGGAAAATCGTACCTCTGTACCATTTTAAGGGATAGTCTGTTCCTCAGTTTATTTTTTATTGTCCCATATATAGAAAAGGCACGCTCAGAGGATGCAACAGAGGCATTGAAAACAGGCAGTGTCAATAATGCCAAAGCAAATTTTTAGATATTTTCAAATCGTTTGCAGTAACCAGCATCGCAATCAATATGTACTGCATAGAATGCAGAAAATGAACTCGAAACATGTGTCCATGTTTTTTATTTTGCAGTTGATGCTATTCCGAAGTCATTTTTGTTGCCATAATGGGAACTCTATCCCATTTGAAGAGGCCCTAAAAAAACCCCCAAAAAATTCCAGCCCCTAAAAATGTCCCTTTTAACACTTCTAGCCCCTAAATTTGGGGGCAAAACCCCTAAGTTGGCAACCCTGACGTAATGTAATATTGGCAATGGCTGTGTGTAACTAACACGTTCTGATATACGGCAAATGACAGATCTCCAGTCTACAAGATTGATGTAGATTTGAATGATTGAAACCGACACATAATTTAGATAAAATCTGGGACTCAGGAGAATTATTATATTAATGAATTTCTAAATTTTGTTTTTTTTTTTGTATAATTTACAATGTATTACATATTAATAAAACACTGCTTTGGAAAGTTAATTTCATAAGCGTCGAACGAAACGTATTTCGTTTAATTTATTGCAAGTATACGAAATGGTTTTGGAAGTGGTATTTATTATGTTCGTTTAAATATTGTTTTCATAAGCGCAAAAATCAGCCACTACTACTAGCACTAATGAAAAAACAAAAATGTCACTAGATGCACACTAACTAAATTTAAATGAACAACATTACGTTTCACATAGGACTGAGCGGAAGAAAATAAATAAAAAATATGGTATTAAAAGTATCGGAAAACTAGCAACCCTATCGAAAATTATCGAACCAATGCCAAGTGAGAGCGAATTGATTTTTTTTAAGGCCATATTCAACTGTATGTGTAGTTGTCACGGCGCAACATTTGAACTCGGCCGGCATATTGAATTCTAGTGATTTCAGTAAAAAAAAAACGAAAAACTCAAAATGCATGTGACGACTGTTTAGTAATCAAAATTTTTTGTAAACCCTTGGATATCGTAGATATTCTATTATCCTTATTTATAACCAAGTTCGCTAAAGTATTGTGAAAAACGGTAAGTGTTTTTTCAACCCTAAAACCTTAATAGAATACATTCGTAAATTAATAAATTTATTGGCAAGAATAGGGTCAGAATATAATCTTTAGCAAGTTTTAATGCAAATAGATTATTTTATTGCGTGAAACTGTTTTAGACTCGAGACTGCTCGAGACAGATAAAAATGATTTGATAACGTTCTAATGATCAACTCTGTGTGACAGTGATAATATTCTCCTCCACCTCCGCTTTAAAGAACATAATAATATGATAAAATGTTGATAAGAAGTCGTAGGTCAATCTTATTGATTTATAGGTACCTACCTGTCGTCGAAAATTGGCATTTTCAATATCTTTGTGCTTAAATAAATTTGCATACAAAAGAGTAAAATACATTCACCCCGAGTTTTGATTGACTTTGACTTAATTGAATTGCAATTAACATTTATTGCAAATTTTTCGGAAGACCAACTGCTTTATTCCGTTCAGCAAACGCATGATAGAATATTCATTACTAGCGCGACGTAACTGTATTAAATACTTACGTAATAAAAATATAGAGAGTTTGAATGTTTTATTTTATCTTAGAAAGTTCATATCTTTTTTTCAATCTTTATGTACCTAGTAGTTTTAAGTTACATAAATTACTTTTATGGTTTAAAAACTGATTGCAATATCTATTATGATAAATAAAATCTTCGATACCAGTTTACCTGCATTGATTTGTTTATTCATCGCTATGTCTGTTCGTGTTACGATGTTGATAAGTTATCCAGAATTTTTTATCGGCTACAGGACTTTTTCCTCGACTTCATCTGCTTACATTTTGTAACTACTTCCTCTAAAAACACAACACCCGCTAGGCCCCCTTTTTGAGGGGAACGTATTTTTTTTTCTGACTGAAATATTAAGTTTGACACCGGTAGCTTCAACTGTTTCGATTTTCTATACGACAGTAGGTATCTCACCCTTTTCAACCCCTTAGGAAATATTCAAAGAACACTGAAACATGTATTCTGTATGTTTAACCGTAAAGCTGAATACCAATATAGCATGTTTCTAACTTAAAAAATAATGGATTACGCATATCAATTTTCACCCCTATTTTACCCCCCCCCCCCCCTTAGCGGTGAAGTTTCCAAAAAAGCAGAAACATGCATTTTTTTAATTTTTTACTAAAAGCCAAGTTTTATGTCACTAACTTTAAACTCATAAAAGGAACCCGTGTGTAAAAGGACGTCTGACAAAATGGACCAAAAAGTAAAGTAGCCGGCCAAAGACAATTATGCGTATATTATGATAGTATATGAAAACCTAAAAATGTTTTATTATGACGTGATTCCTCTAAGTCTGATATCTGAGTCACTACATAAGGTTAAAATATTCAATTTCAGTCAAAATTAAGAAGCTATTATGGGGAACACCTTTTGGCAAAATGGCAGTTTTATAATTGAACTAGGTGGTGAAATACCTTCTACCCATTTAGCTGACCTAGAAGGACATGATTTATGGATGAGTCGAAGGCGGATCCAGTGGCGGGTTCAGTCCGAGCTAAAACATATTACATGTAGGTACTTAGTGATGACGAAACTGAAGATCGAGGACGGCAGTATCATTTCATCGAAACCTGAGATCCTGAAAGAGCTAGAGAGGTTTTAATGGGCCCGTTGTAAATCTCGACACGACAGCCCGCTGTCAGTTCAGCTCAGGACACCAGAGCAAAACTGACCCGATATTACACTGAGGATATCCCAGACATCAGCCTGTATGAGAGAGAATGGCCCTCCAACAGCTTAAGAAACACAAGGCGCCGGGCGATGAAGGAATTACGACGGAACTTCTGCGAGCGGGTGGAAAACCAGTACTTTTAGTCCTCCAAAAGTTGTTTAATTCCGTCATTCTCGAAGGTACTACGCCAATAGCATGGCACAGGAGTGAGGTGGTGGCTGCTCTTCTTCAAAAAAGGTGATTATACCTTATTGAAGAATTATAAACCCATCTCACTCCTGAGCCATGTGTACAAATTGTTCTCGAGGGTCATTACAAATTGTCTCGATCGCAGGTTTGATGACATTCAGCCTCCCGAACAAGCCGGTTTCCGAAAAAGCTTCAGCACCATAGACCACATCCATACGCTCCGCCAGATTATACAGAAGACATGAGTATAATCAGCCATGATGTCTAGCGGTTGTGGACTATGAAAAAGCCTTCGATTCAATCGAAACCTGGGCGGTGTTACAGTCTCTTCAGCGCAATATATCGCAATTTTGGAGTGTTTGTATAGAAACCCCACTATGTCGATCCGATTATAGAAAGAGAGCATGAAACCAATCCAGTTGCAAAGTGGCGTGAGACGTGGAGACGTCATCAGATGTCTCAGTAACTGTTCACAAACGCAATAAGCTCTTGGACTGGGATAAATGTGCCATCAACATTAATGGCGAATACATCTCTCATCTTCGTTTCGCCGATGATATAGTCATCATGGCTGAGTCGATGGAGGATATTAACACTATGCTCAGCGACCTCGGTAACATTTCTCAACAGGTAGGTCTTAAAATGAATATGGACAAGATGAAAATTATTTCGAATGTCCATGTTCCACCTATACCGGTAATTGTTGGGAACGATACTCTCGAAGTTGACGAACACTATGTTTACCTTGGACAAACTATCCAAATAGGTAAATCAATTCAATTTAATTTATTCAATAACAATTTACATTGTGTCTGAAATCAACCAACAAACCCAACCAACTTCAATAAAGAGGTCGCCCGAAGAATCGCCATCAAACGTAAAAGTTTGACGAGTTTAGAACTAAGTAACACCTCTGTATTAATATTAAAAAAAGTCTTACTCGGATGGGCAGCTTTTGGGCAACTACGAGATTTAGAGCAGCTCAACTCAGCACAGCTCAGCTGCAGCTGAACTCTCTAGTTATGGTCGAAGTTTCTTTGCGCTATAGAATCTGGAACGAGGAAATTCGCCGAAGAACTAAGGTCACCGACATAGCTCTAAGAATATGCAAGTTGAAGTGGCAATGGGCTGGACACATCGCTCGAAGAACCGATTACCGATGGGGAAGAAAGGTTCTCGAGTGATGACCACGATCCGGAAGACGCAGCGTTGGTAAGTCTCTCACCAGATGGACCGACGATATTGTCAAGGTAGCGGGTAGCCGGTGGATGCAAGCGACAGGTTGCCGCGAGTTGTAGCATTCTATGGGGGAGGCCTATGTACAACAGTCGTCTTTCGGCTGATGATGATGATGACTTAGTGATCGATAGGGCAGCAAATGGACGTCAAGCAATGCTCAAAAAAAAAAGTATAGGTACCTACGTACAATATCTAACGCTTAAATTCTTTAATTTTTTTCACAAAGATCGAACATTTCAACCTTAAGTAGTGACTCAGATATCAGACCTAGAGGAATACCGTAATAATAAAAAATGTTTAGGTAGTCCTGTACTATCATAATATGTGTATACTTCTCTTTGGCCGGCTACTTTAGATTTTGATCCAAAAATGTATGAAGGTTGCCAGGGCCTCAAGTCTGCTATTACAATAGTGTCAGAATGGTCTATCATTGATTTCATACTTGTTGATTTTGACAAGTTTGGTAATCTACTAATATAACATAATGGCGTCATTATGAAAATCAATGATAGACCATCCTGACACTATTGTAATAGCAGACTTGAGGCCCAGGTCTCCTTTCACGTTCCCCAGTCATTTCGGCTGTGCGCTGATTCGTCAGTCAGTCTATCAGGATCTCTTATATACAGGGTCTTTCATTAAGAGCTTCCTATCTTTAAATTTAAATAAAACAAAGTGTGTGTGAGACATCATCAAAATTTTACAATAGTTTAAAAGGCCTATCAATGCCATTATGTATTGAATATGACATCGTTTAAATATCCGCCGCGGCTTCGGTGGGTGGCGCGCATCCGAAATGTCCAATTTTCTATGACTGGCGCATAAATACAGCCTGAATTTGACCGATGGCATGGGTTATGTTGGCTTTGAGGGCCGCTGTGACTTGTGGCTTATTTGCATAGACGTGCGACTTATGAAAACCGCTCAAGAAAAACTAACAGGGTCAAGTCACATCTCCTTCACGTGAGATGACGATGCCCTCAAATTGCTCGTGCAGAATGTTTAGTGAGGTATGAGCTTTGTGGCATGTTGCGCTGTCCTGTTGAAACCACATTTCGTTGGTATCCATATTATCCAATTCAGCCCAATGGCCTAGCCAGAGTCGTTCTCAAAAAATCGTTCTCAAGAACCGATGACGTCGCCAGCCCAAAATCCAACAGTGACTTTTTTGGGATGTAGGTATTGGACGTTCTTGGATCTCATGTGGATTGGTAGGTATTGTCCCAATTCCACAATTTTGTTGACGTACTACCCAATTATTATTATTTTAATTTTTTTATTTTTTTTTCAAAAAGCAAATGGGGCAGGCAATAAAGCCTTTATTAAATATGACAAACTCATTGTCTCGAGCAACGATAAACACATTTCTCACAAAAAGAAAAATAATAAAAGAAACTTGTCCGAATGTACCTTTAATGTTAGATCACTAGCATCAGAAACAAAACTTATCGAATTAAAGGCAGCGTTACAAAACATTAATCACGATATTCTGGGGCTGAGTGAAGTCCGCCGGCTATTATTGAGGACGGTGATTATATCATGTATTACATAGGCCAAACCAAAGGCCTACATGGTGTGGGCTTCCTGGTCAAGAAAAAATACAAAGAAAATATTAAAACATTCACTGGAATATCGGAAAGAGTCTGTCTACTAGACATAGAACTAGAAAACCTACCTTTTGCAATAATACAGGCGTACGCACCTACCGAAAACTCATCTCAAGAAGACAAAAACATCTTTTATGAAGACCTGGCGACAGCGCACCGCTCTATCTCTACGAAATATATCATATCAATGGGAGATTTTAACGCACAATTAGGACAAACACGAGAATTCAGTTACCGGTAACTATGGTTATGGGAAAAGGAACATTCGCGGGGAGAGACTTATTCAGTACGCTTATGAATATAATCTAAAAATTTTAAATACCATGTTCAAGTTACGAGATAAAAACAGATGGACATGGATCTCTCCCGACAAAAATACAAAAAAAAATAAATTGATTAGGTATATATTATGACCGCAAATCCCCAATTATTTTCTAAGTACGAAGTACTGTCATCATTCCCCTTTGGATCTGAACATAGATTACTGAGAGCAACAATCCAACTATAACCAACAAAAAGGAGTAGGCGAAACTTCTCTCACGCCCTAACAACATTAAAAACACAAATGAGCGTGAAAAATATCTCGAGAAGTTGAAATCCTACATACCTGAACTATTAACGTCACACGAAAATTATATGGCTGAGGAATACTGCGCAAAAATAACACACTCGATACTTGAATGTCTAAAAGGTACAAAAAGTATAGGAAAAAACAAAATTTTGTCAGATGAGGCACTGAAACTCATGAAAAACAGAAATGAACTGCAAAACAAATCAAAACTAAACAAGACTGATAAAGAAAATTTTGAAACAACTATATAAATGTACAAACAAGGAAATAAGAAGATGCTATGACACCTACAGAATAAACAGGGTGTAGGAAACACTGTAAAGAGCAGTGAAGAGACTCTAAAATTGTCCCTTCTAAAAAAACTATTAATGAAATGTTTAAGTTGACTTAAAAAGATCCGTCAATCATCATCATCATCATCATCTTCCTGCCCTTGTACCATGTTACTTGGGGTCGGCGCAACATGTTTCCTTCTTCCATTCCGTCCTGTACAACGTCATGCTTTCACTGACTCCCTTTTCATTCATATCATTCCTCACACAATCCATCCATCTTTTCTTTGGCCTTTCTTTCCCAGCTCCATCCATCCACACTCATATTCATAACTGTTTTGGTCACTTGCGTTTCATCCCTTCTCTTCACTGACCATCACTAAGTCATAAGTAAGCCAAAACAATTATAGTAGTAGGAGATCATTTATTAATTAACTAGCGACCCGGCCCGGCTTCGCATAGGCATATAGCCTTCCTCGATAAATGGACTATCCAACACAAAAAATATTTTTTCAATTCGAACCAGTAGATCCTGAGATCGAGGCGCGTTCAACCAAACAAACAAACAAACTCTTCAGGTTTATAATATTAGTATAGCTAGTGCCCGCGACTTCGTCCGCGTGGTAGTCGGCTGACTGCCGCGTTTTTTTTTGCGAAACCCTTTTTTTTTTCTAAAATATTAGTGACTTAAGTAACCTACTCTGATAACATCAGCTATCTGCCACTGTGAAGGTCCCGTCAAAATCGTTCCAGCCGTTTCATAGACTAGCCGCAACCAACAGTCAGACACAAAAAAAAATAAAAATTGATTTTATGGCATAGCTTTTGCCCGCCACTTCGTCCGCGTGAATGTCGGTTATCGCGGATGCAGAAGAAATCACGGATTGAAAAATATCCTATGTCCTTCCCCAGGGTTCAAGCTATTTTCATACCAAATTTCATCAAAATCGGTTCAGCCGTTTCATCATGAAAGCGTAACAGACAGAGTTACTTTCGCATTTATAATATTAATAGTTTATAGTATAAGTATGGATTATAAGTACCGTATATTATTATACTTTCATATTCATCTAGTGAAAAGCTATTATTTTGACATTACAAACAGACACTTCAATTTTACTTATTTGTATACTTAGGGCATACTGAAAGTTGCTGGATTCTGATAAATAAGACTAGTTATATATTAGAGTTACGATACATTGATTGTTTTTCAAAGTATGTATTCTCTCGCGATTAATGCCTTTTTGCATTCGCTGAAACCACTGTACAAAGCAGTTGGACCTGTTTTCCTTAGGGACCTCTTCAATGGCTTCATGGAACGCATTAACCGCCGATTCAAGTCTCGTATTTTAAAACGTGTGCCTGTAAGTTTGTCTTTAATTTTTGAAAACAAAAAGAAGTCGCAGGGTGCGAGGTCCGGGCTGTAAGGCGAATTCGTCATCAGTTCCACATTTGAAGGCTTCAAATAGGTAGGCTCTGTGAGGATGTGTTATCGTGTTGAAGGAGGACATTGCTTCGCGGACGCTTTTCGCGAACTTTTTCTAAGACTCTGGGCAAGCAAGTGGTGATGTACCAATCTGCAGTCACTGTCCTTTGATCTTCAAGCTATACTGTAGTGAAGTTTAGTGTAATGTCCTGATTTGCCGATAAAAGAAGCAACCATTTTTACGGCACCATTGGATACGCAGTCGTTTCCGGATCGCCGTTAAGTCATGCGGTATCCATCGAGTGCAAAGCTTCCAAACCTTCAGATGCACATGTAAAATGTTTTGTACTTGGCTCATTCCAATGGCTTAGAAAGCACGAATAAACTGGCAAGTTTTTTTTTTGTCATTTTCAATAAGTTTTACGTACGGTGTCAATATTAGAGTCTGTAACCGCAGTCGCCGGCCGACCTTCACGTACCTCGACATGGATATGACCACGTCCACATTTAAATTCTCCAAACCATGAACACACGTCAGAGCTGCAACATGATGCCTCATCACCAAATGCCAATTGAAGTCTCTGGTGACTCTCTTGTTGACTTAGCCAGCCCACAACGAAAATCTTAAAAAAAAACATTGAACGAATATATTTACGAATTAAATTCATTTTGATAGCATCAATGTTAGCGACACACAATTTTCGAAAGGACGTCACAATGAAAAAAAACAAATGACAGACTCACAAATTAAAAAGTATCACACGCGAGGGTGGTCACGTCATAGAAACAAAAATTCCAAAACAAACATGAATATTTTGTGAACTATTTAGAGCAACAATTAGACATCTCGTTAGCATGTTCCCAAAGAGTTCTATTTTCGAATTCCATAATGGTTTTTTTTTCATCATTTTATTGTAAGTGGCCAGAACCAGAAACTCAGTATGCCCCACGTAGATGAGTGAGTACCTCAAAGATGGTGGGTTGTTGGAGCAGTCTTATAAAATTATTTCTTTGTTTTTGTCTAAGACAACACTAAGAACCTATGAACTAAATAGATGAGGTAGTTTGCTGTGTAGGTATCCGTAACGTGCCCTATCTAAGAAGTCTATAATAACTAACTAATGACTATATTATTCGGTTAAAATCAGTTTAATTATGGCCGAGACTAATAATGATGTATCACACAGGGAACCTTGAAATTCTGTCAACTATAATAACAGTCTTTGCCTTCAGCGAGCAAGTATGTAAAATTATCTAATTACTCGTCTTATCTGAAGTCACACAAACATTTTAAATTGTTAAGCAACCGTACATGATTGAGATAAAGTGCGCACCGAATACCGACTCGTTATTTAGGTATTACTACAATAAACGAAAATCATTATCTCAAACAATTTAATAGAGGCGACATCGCGTATTGATTAGATTTAGGTTATTTTTAAAAGACACTATTAGCCAAATACTCAAACGCTGCTCAATTAAGAAGCCGTCAAGTCTCGTATAATGTCACAGTCACTTTCACGTAAAGTGATAGAGACAGCACAGACAAGCATCTTAAAATTGAGTAGCGTTTGAGTATTTGGCCATAGGACAACAAAATTTTCTATCTGCCATGGCAGTTGACTATTACTAAAATACTCAAACAGACTTATGGCTAAATACTCACACGCTACTCAATTTTAAGATGCCGTGGGGCTTACAAGAGCCAACTAGCGCCACCCATCATTTTATTTCTATAACTCCTAAATCAGATCAAAATTAAAAAATCTAAAACTGTATACTGTGTGCCACGAAAGATGAGACTTGACACAGACTTGATTTGACTTGCACAGTACTCGATTTACCTTGACACAGACTTGATTTGACTTGCACAGTACTCGATTTACAGTAAATCGAGTACTGTGCAAGTCAAATCAAGTCTGTGTCAAGTCTCATCTTTCGTGGCACGCGGTATACTTAATTAGTAAATTACCTGAAGTATTTCTCGAGTGACTTTTCATAGCATTTCATAAATTCAAAGAATCGTTGCTTACCTCCAAAAGTGACTACTTTTAGCGTTAAGCAACGATTTTTTTAATTTATGAAATGCAAAACAATGGAAAGTCACTCGAGAAATACTTCAGGTAATTTACTAATTAAGTACAGTTTTAGATGTTTTAAATTTTTTTTTATGATACAAAATCATAAAAAAAATTTAAAAAAATCTAAAACTGTACTCATACTCGGTTATAAAAATAAAATTATGGGTGGCGCTAGTTGGCTCTTGTAAGTCCCTTAGGTCTCGTGCTTTCTCTGTCACTTTATGTCAAAGTGACTATGACAGTTATGTACGAGACATAGCGGCATCTTTAAATTGAGTAGTAACGGCTGAACCGTTTTTGATGAAATTTGGTATTAATATTGCTTGAACCCTTGAAATGTTCTTTCAAGGGTACTTTTTAATCCGGGATTTCGTCTGCATCCGCAATAACCGACATTCACACGGACCAAATCGCGGCAAAACCTCGTTATAAATAAAGAATATATTTTTTGTAAGGTTGTCAGGGGGCCAAGTCTGCTATTTTTATAATTTCGTTATTCCAACCCGATCCCATTGTCATTTTGCTAAAAGTTCGTAATCTGCTAAATTCATAATGGTCGGTCGAATTAAAAGCAATGACTGCACAATGACGTTCTAATGGTAGGTCACTGATCTAAGGAACTACATATCAAAGTTTTAGCAGATTACCGCCTAAGTCAGTCATTAATTTGTCATTTTGTACAAGATTACCATTCTATACCTAACATTTCTTTCAATGGTGTGTCAGTGGTTGACCAATGGAAATTCTTAATGACGCTATTATATTAGTAGATTACCAAACTTGTCAAAAACAATATGATATCAATGATAGACCATTCTGACACTATTGTAATAGCAGACTGGAGGCACTGGCTTACTTAGGGTGCTTCAGTTTCGATATGCGTGGCGCGGAGTAGGTAATCCTTTTTTTTCTAGTCCGTGTGGTCGATGAAGAAAACGACTCCTAAGTGCAGACCTTATTTATGAGGCTGTCAATAGTCGGCCCAACGGTTTGGTTGGGACAGATAGGAATATATAGGATGCCGATACTCAAAATTATAATATTTTTTGGTTCCAGAGTTCCTAAATCAAAATGTCGATAGATCTAGACAAGCCGAGGTATGACCAGTCAACGTATTGGGGACGTGCACAACATTTTCTTCTGCTCACCAATCCATTGAACTTGTTTGCTTCCGAATCACAGCTTAATGAGGCACAGAGGGTCGTCAAAGAATTCAGGTACTGTGTTTATCATTAATCTCCTATTGCACCAAATATCATCATCATTGTCCGGCTCTTATACAAAATTTGGGGTCAGTGCAATACGATGCACTTACAGTAGACTAGGTAGACTTCTACTATAAGTGCATCGTATTGTCACAAAGTACCTACGTAAGGCTGCGGCGCGCCCAAGCAGAGACACCACTCAGAACAAACCGCCATTCTCGTCTCGACTAGTGACATGTACCTATTGTCAAAATGAATGATCACAATGATGTAATTAACATTTCGTGATAAACAGAAAATAATCATGGCAGGATTTGTACAAAAAAAAAATAAAGACGTTTAGAGAAGTTGAAATTCTAATTCCTATATTCTTGGGTACTTATCTAAAGAGTATCTTTAGGCATTTACAATATTTTTAAAACCCCGCAAATAAAGTGAATAGTTTAATGAAAAGCTTATTTTTTCCAGAACGAAACGGCGAATGACCGTAACAGTGACACTGACAGCCACCGTTTCGCAGTTCTTACTCTGAAATTGCATCGTTTTATGGAAAATAATATCACAAATAATGATATTTTTTTCCACACACTTGTCACATCACTTATCTGCCAATTTGATAGTTTGATAGATCCGTTAACGTCACTTTATTTTTTTTTATAAACTCAAAATGGGCATCAAGATGAAACGAAAAAGTATTATTTTCATTTCGTAATATTTTAATTATGCGGGGGTTCCACAATATGGCAAGTATATCAATCTACTCCTGGTAATGTATTCTTCACATGGGAAAATATTTTAAACCCTCAAAAATTTTTTTTTATACAAATGAATGTATGGATCTCGCCATGATTCTTTTTGTTATATTCAACTGGCAAAGAATTTCAACCCTAGCGCCCTAGCTGGCCCTAGCCTGGCTTTTCAGCCCTAGTGAGTCTGGCAAGTTTATGTAATTATTTTCGAGGATGGCTGGAGCGGTCCTTCTGTAACCTTTTTATTACTTTGTGGTATTGTTGTCATTACGGTTGTCATCCCCTTTCCATTTACCTACGCGAGCACCCCAAAATACTTGCAAACACATAGGCTTGTATTAAGTTACCGAAGACTAATCGACGTATTCCAGTTCCAGAAGGTACATTTCCATCCTTACTCTGGCCCCCGGGTACCCTATAAGCCTGGAAGCTTATCATATTAAGCTATGCGCTGAGCAAAGCCGTGTGTTGCCGGCCGCCAAAAGCACCACCCCCTTTCTACCCGTGGGTGTAGTAGAAGGCGACTAAGGGATATTGGCCAAAGGATGGGCGTCCTTCTGGGTACCATAACACCTAACTGCGATCGCAACATGCATCTGCCAAGTATGGCAATTACGACTGGGGGGTGTAGCTGGGGGCCTTAGGGGAGACCTATGTCCAGCTGTGGACGTCTAAAGGTTGACTTGGTGGTAGTGGTGGAGCAAATTCTAGGGGAAACCAGATTGCAAACATTAATTTCTTACGTAGTACTATTAAGTATTCTGTGCTTCAGGACACTTGTTGCCTATTTGCAAATGACCATCAAATGTTACGTGTCCTTGATTAATATTTGTAATCTAATAATATTTTCACACCACCTGCTCGACAATGTCAAATTATATGTCATGCAAACCTAACCTAAAGTAAGTCATGAGGTCTAGCAGGGCAATAACATTGTACTGAATTTCAATATGACCCGCTGGTCAATAATGTGATTTGAATTTAAGTCGCATACGAACATTCACCATTTAAGATCTGCCTCAGATTATGAAACAAAAGGCAGATAGACCGCGCGGAACACTGAGAGTGAAGTCAAAAAAGCAAATACAAATTCAAAAGCAAATACCTACCTACAACGCGCTTCGTGCGGTACTGACACGAGTCAGTATAGCACGAAACGCCGCATCGTTAAAAAAAAACAAATGAAAATACAAACACAAATGAAAAAGCGAATACAATCACGAGATTGTAGGTATTCGCTTTTGAATTTATATTTGCTTTTTTGGCTTCACTCTCAGTGTTCCGCGCGATCTATCTGCATTTTGTATCATAATCTGAGAGATCTGCACTAAAAAATAAATTGTTTGAAAATCGAACTGGCCACCACTTGTAGAATATAAATAAAAGAAAAATAGGGTACAAATTAAGAAGAGGCGAGAATCTCAGATTATTAAACAAAAAGCAGATAGATCGGTCGGAACACTGAGTGAAGCCAAAAAAGCAAATACAAATTCAAAAGCGAATCCTTACCTACAATCTCGTGATTGTATTTGCTTTTTTGGCTTCACTCTCAGTGTTCCGCGCTGTATATCTGCCCTTTTTTTCATAATCTGAGGCGCGAATACTGAAAATTGCTTTGCTTTGTTATACCTACAACAAATTACATATCAGCAAATTCTCACAAAAATGTCGAGAGTGACAATAGTGATTTGACTCCGGAGTACATTAATTCCGAATTTAAGCCATTGGTATTACCAACAATCTACTCTTAATTCTAGTACTATTGTTTTTATTGTCTCGTAGATGGTGTGAAAAGTAGAGTATGCTCCTCGGGGATAAAGGTGCCTTCGTCTTGGGCGACCTTGAATCCCACGCAGCACTCAGGATTCTTGTCTTATCTCCCTCGCTTTGCTCGGGAGTTAACTCTAAACTCCCTCGCACCGGTCAGGAGTTAACGCTAGAATCCTTCGTTTCGCTCGGGATTCAATACGGGGCGCCCGCTACATAAGACACTACTTTATCCCCTTGATGCATAATCTACTATTTTAATGTATGTACTTTTTTGCCATAACATAATTTGATAATATGACGTTTAATTATAAAATCATGTTTGTTTAACAAAACAAACGCGCATCCGACTCGCAACTCGATTGAACTGTTTGAAAAACATCGACTGGACATTGACATAATGGCAGAAAGTCGATAAGCGAACTAATAACAACTTTGATTGCATAAACGGTGCTGTAGTAAAATACAATTAAAAGTTATACATAAACAGTCAAACAATAGTTAAGTATTAGATAAGGATAGAGGGATATTTTTATGTATGTATGGTGCGTGTCTATCTATAGTCATGTGTATATACAAGGTGTCTCAAAATAAAGTTCACATTTAAATCTTTTTTTAAAAGAAAAGTCTTAGCTTTATTGAAAAAATGTTTATTTTATATTGAAGTACACTGTTTGGGAATTTATTTTTTAAAAATAACATCGTCCAAATGTAAACCGTTGCGCTCTCGGCATTCATTTAGTCGGGCACTAAAATTTCACTTTCCAACGTTCACCAACATCTTGTTTTCCGATGAAGCCCATTTTCACCTGAATGGGCATGTAAACAAGCAAAATTGTCGTTACTGGAGTGCAACCAACCCAAAACAAAAACATCAGAAACCGCTACATTCACCCAAAGTCACCGTATGGGCAGCGATGAAATGGCAGCCATCACGGAGACTACCTGCCGAGCTGTCATAGGCAATTTTAGTGCCCGACTAAATGAATGCCGAGAGCGCAACGGTTTACATTTGGACAATGTTATTTTTAAAAAATAAATTCCCAAACAGTGTACTTCAATATAAAATAAACATTTTTTCAATAAAGCTAAGACTTTTCTTTTAAAAAAAGATTTAAATGTGAACTTTCTTTTGAGACTCCCTGTATAAATAAGTAGGTACTAAATTTTCATAATCAATAATTCATAATAATTATGTTTAATTAAGTTGTAGGAAGGAGAAAATTAGAAGGTTAATTCTAAAACTTTAAAACATTCAAAATCAATTATTTTCATCTCAGCGAAAATCAATATCAAAATATTGACAAAATTGTAGATAAATAGAGGCGTTTTTGACAGATCATCCAAGATTTGAATCCGATCGTTCCTAAACGTTTGTAGAGTTGCCCCCTGATTTCATTAGTTTTATTTTTTGAATATAGGACAATACAATCAGTGTAATGTTTTGAAATAATTCAATTCTGAGTAAATCATAATAAGACTGAGTGTTTAAAAGCTTAGCGCCCGGTGGTCGCAAGCTAATATGCCTGTCTGTCTCAAGTCCTGAATTTATGGGCGCCGCCAGAAAAATAGGGAGGTGAATCCTTTTTTGGTGCATGTTGGACACCCCTCATGGACTTATACCCTATCGTGGGGGTGACGGAAGGGCATGCCGGACTCTTACCGGCTAAATCCAACGCGATGTTCCACCTCTGCCTATACCCGGAAGTGCGGGATTCGCATAAGCTCCCAAAGGGCACCTCGACCCATCCCCTGCATTTTCTTAACACACAAAAAAGCATTTCCAAATCCTTATTTTTTGCTATGGCTGAATACAGAACCGTTACAGAGGTTTCGCCTTAAGTTAACTCAAACGGTGACTCAAAAAAATAAAATCTAATCTTTTTCTGTGTATTTTCTTTCCTGACAGGGCTGCAAGCGCCCATGCCTGGTTTCGTTTTTCAGGTTTGGCGGTGCTCGTCTGTATTGGATTATTGCCTGTTTGATTTATTTATTTGAGGATGATACGGTTGATTGTATACTACTATAGATAATATAGAGCGAGAGCCCGTGAACGCCAGACCTTCGTTATTTTATAAAAGCTGAAACTTTCTCAGCGCATGCTCCCAACACAGGTAAGAACGATGGACAATCATGAAGTTTGGGTGATCGTGGCTTTGGCAGGTAAACGGTACTAAAGGTGTGTAAAATACTAACCTAACTTCATCAAATAATAAAATGCGATTTTTTGATATTTTCTTCAGGATATTATAAAAAATCACGTCATTCATTGCCAGACACTTAACATCGCGGCAACCCCTTGCCAGACACCTTTAAAGTTCATTAAATGGTAATTATACTTACGTTATAGTATAAAAGCTGATTTTTATATATATTATAATAATAATAATATGTGGGGACATTTTTCACACACGGCAATCTGACCCCAAACTAGGGAGACCCTGTACTATGGGTGTCAGACAGCTGATATACATACACAAATACATTTTTTTTTGTAAATACATACATATATAGATAAACAACACCCAGACACAAGGCAAACACAAGTGCTCATCACACAAATGTTTACCCTGGGCGGGAATCGAACCCGCAACACGCTGCGCAGCAGCCGATCGCTCAGCCACTGCGCCAACCGTGTCGTTGTTTATTATCTCATTATCTCACTCGCACCCACCCGTATGTATTTCGTCTCGTGCTCGCACCTACAATTCCCCTTTATGCTTGTCTGGCAAGGGGTTGGAACTGCCAGAACTGACTGGTTGATGAGAAAACATCTTCTAATTATTACCTAAGTATTACACATAAAAACCAGCTTTTATACTATAACGTAAGTATAATTACTATTTAATGAACTTTAAGGGTGTCTGGCAAGGGGTTGCCACAACGCTAAATGTCTGGCATAGAATGACGTGATTTTTAATAATATTCTGAACAAAATATAAAAAAATGCGTTTTATTCTTTTATGAATTTAGCATCTTCAGCTACTCTGTATGCTTGTCTGGCAAGGGGTTGGAAGGAACTGCCAGAACTGTCTGGTTGATGAGGAAACATCTTCTAATTATTACCCAAGTATCTTTTATACTATAACGTAAGTAAGTATAATTACTATTTAAAGAACTTTAAGGGTGTCTGGCAAGGGGTTGCCACAATGTTAAGTGTCAGAAAATACAAAAAAATTGCATTTTATTATTTGATGAATTTAGGTTGGTATTTTACACACCTTTAGTACCGTTTACCTGCCAAAGCCACGATCACCCAAACTTCATGATTGTCCATCGTTCTTGCCTGTGTTGGGAGCATGCGCTGAACTTTCAGCTTTTATAAAATAACGAAGGTCTGGGGTTCACGGGCTCTTAGTCGTCTTCCCTTCGACATGGGACTTATACACAACTGACGAATTTTGGATGTAATATGTGTACGTAGGTACACCTCAGCCTACCCTTTCGAGCAGTACCTCGCGAACAACTTGAGATTGGTGTTCTGTAGCTCCGCGCTACAACACAAATTTCAAGTTGTTTATGGTCCGGATTCCAACTCATAATATGAGCTCAACTGTCAATTAGGAGACACAATAGTTAAACAATGACAAGCGACCAATATTTGGCTTCTGTACAGACGAAGGGATAACGGAGACCTTCCTCAGAGTTTTGGTCAAAGGGTGTCATGAAACGACGTTTTCGCAAAAAACTAGGCGTCATCTCGCGGTGCAATACGATTCCGTCAGTTCATGTGCGGTAGTGTTTAGTTATTGAAGTTTATAATATATTAGTCTATAAATAAGTACTTACCCATTGTTTATGTTTATTTTTCATGGGTCCTTGTGGCCTGAAGTAAATAAATATTACAGACTAGCTGACCCGAGAGACTGCTATCCTGTCCCTGTTTACTTGCCTACCTACCTACCTACCTGCCTACCTGCCTCTCTACCTCCCTACCTACCTCCCTACCTACCTATCTACCTACCTACCTACCTACCCAAACCCACCCACTCACCCACCCTACCCTATCGTGAATTTTTCAATGTTTTCACCCTTTAAACCTTCCCTGGACTTCCACAAATATTTCAAGACCAAAATTAGCTAAATCGGTCCAATTTAAAAAAAATTGAGCCGCTCATTCGCCTCAGCATGCTCAAGTGGATTTATGGCTTAACGAACAGCGATTAATTTTTAGATGTGATATTGTGAAACACCCAATAGCGAGTCTGATCATTTTTTTTTCTTTTTTTCATGGTAATAGGAGCTCTAAGAAATTACCAGCTGGTTACGACGTAGAAAAACTATGGGCTGCCAAATATCTCTACGACAGTGCATTTCACCCCGACACTGGTGAGAAGGTGATCTCCATTGGACGCATGTCGGCGCAGGCGCCTATGAATACTATCATCACTGGCTGTGAGTAAAGAACTATAAAGGCCGATGTTTCGATCATCAGATAACTCTTTATTGGGTGATTACACATCTTACGGATAGAAAATTTGTCAAACAATCACATTCATTGATCTGATAAAAACAATCAAACAGATGACTTTGTAGAACGTATGAAGAATATGTGAACAAAGGAAACGGAAAGTACTTGATAGAATAAAAGTTTATTTTAAAACTGAATTAAATGCTGCGTTCGCAATAAAGAAGGAGAAAGAGTTTAAGGCACAATACGTAGCTACACAATTCACTCCAATCTTTTCTTTTTCTGACAGATATGTTAGATTTTTAATATTTCAGTGTCGATTCCATAGTAAAAGTATTTCATATTCTGTCTACTTTTACTCCCTGAATTAGCAGTCAGCTTGTATATGTTTTTATTTATTTTTCAGGTATGATAACTTTCTACAAGACGAACGCAGCGACCATTTTCTGGCAGTGGGCGAATCAAACGTTTAACGCGGTCGTCAATTACTCAAATCGTTCAGGCGACGCAGTTATCAGTACAAAGTAAGTATGTAGTACTTGTCTAAACAGTGCCTTGTATTTGCACTATGAATTTTCTTGCCTATTCTTCTCCATACGAAAATACATTTGAAAGAGGCAACTAACGAAAATCTGACAACCAGGCTTTATAAGGAAGGGGTATCGTGTAAGGGTCTTCGCCCACGTCAGACAATCGGTGACTGATGTTTTGTCGGAGAGAAATGGAACATATTATTATGAACTCCAATATACCAACGCAGATGTCCCACAAAAAGTCGGTCTCACGAAACTATGAAATAATCGACCGACCCGATAATCGGTCCTACAACAAGTCTGACGGGGGCGGGCAGCCTTACCCAGTATCTGGGTTGTGAAGGTCAGACAGGAAGTCACTCTATGTAACACACTGGTATTCAGCTGCATCTGGTTAGACTGGAAGTAGACCCCGACATAGTTCAGAACAGGCTCGGCAGATGATGACTTTGTAGTTGCAAACTTTGCTTTGTAGCTTTGTAGTTGCGGCAGTTGTAAACGTCCCTTTGTGCCTATTGGCTTAGTTCTATTCTGTCTCCTGCTTGATTTGGAGGGAAGTGGAAAATATGTTTTTCTTACTCCTCCGCTGTTCTTTTCTGATTAATTTCGTTGCGGGATCCAAGACAGTTGAATCGTTTCTCTGGGACTCGTCGAGCTTCATTGCTCTGGCGCTTTTCTGGTGGTCGCCACTGTTGATTCTGGCTTACAGGAGTTACAGGGGTTAGGGAATAGGGAGAATGTTATGAAACGTTGACATACGGTCACATGTCAACGTTTCGTCACTTGAATTAGATTTAGATTTATAATATACTAGCGGGCCTGGCAGACGTTGTCTTGCAACCCGACTATAGCGCCACCTGCCGGGTCCAATTGTGAATCTAAACCATTCTCGAATCCACTGGAACACACTTAAAACATTTCATCAAAATCGGTCCAGCCGTTTAGGAGGAGTTCACTTTCATACACACGCACAGAAGTTTTTTTATATAAGATAGACATATCTTATATAAAAAAACTCCAGCCGTTTAGGAGGAGTTCACTTTCATACACACGCACAGAAGTTTTTTTATATAAGATATGTAGTTCTGAAACCTTATAGGGTTACCTTGTACTCCATTTGTTAAAGCATTCGGCAAAAGCTGCAAAATAGCAATATTTATCTGGCGATATTGTTGGAATAACTGTTGTTGAAAGTGATGGACAGGAATAGTTAGGGTGTTACCAGAGCAATCGATCGATCGGTGATCTACGGCATCGATCGATGGTAGAATGGATTAGTCGACGTCGATCGATAGTTTCTACCAGACCAATCGATCGATCGGCGATCTACGGCATCGATCGATGGTAGAATGGATTAGTCGACGTCGATCAAGCTGCTTGATTATTATTAGTGATGGATTACAGCCGGAGTTAATCGATCAACGTCGACCGATGCCATCGACCAGTAATCGATCGATTAGTTAGTCGAACGGTATCCGTCGATCAGCCAAAGCTACCACACCAATCGATCAACGTTGATCGATGTCGACCGATGCCATCGATCGATAATCGATCGATTGGTGTAGTAACACCCTAAGGCTGAAGAAAAGATAGATGTATTGTGTGATGAATACGATATGAAAGAGAAGCGATCGAAGTCAGTAACGGTTAACAGGACGCAATGAAAGGAGAAAACATATTGCGCCGATCTCAATAGGGTATTTTACTCTATACGAGAAAAAAACTATAAATATGTTATTGAGACAGTTTAGGCATAAAGCAGTCGGAAAATGTTAGTTTTAGTTCATTATAATATGCAAATGATTGGTTAATGCTCGAATGTAATGTGTGTAACTAAATATGCTGTGCCCTAACAGGGTCCATAATTGTACTTAATATAAGCTTTTATGTAACATCTCAGAAACACTATGGAGTGCAATAAATAAATAAATAAAATAACAAAACAATTTTTTCAGTATTTCAAAGTTTCAATTCAAAGTTTTCAGTATTTTTAATCTGTTCTAAAACTCCGTGAAATAGTAGCGGCCATGTTATTACGCAATAAGGCTGTGTAAACAAAAAAAAATCAACTGTCAGTCAACCGATTGGCGTAATATAGGCTTTGTACTTTTATTATTTTCGTAACCAACATAATTTTTTCATTATTACACCTATTACAAAATATGCTTTTAATTATTTTTAAATGATATACAATTATCATATTTAATATAAAACGAACTGACGTCATTTACGCTGAGCAATATGGCGTCCAGTAAGAGGCGTTTTCGTCAAATTACGCGCGAAATTTGAAAATTTAAAATTTAGATGCATTTTTATGGCACTTATCGATTGAATAAAAATTTTGTGTTTTTTTTTGGTGGCATATTAGCACTACAGAATTTCATTGAGACACTTTTCAAAAATGGGTGTAATACCCTATTACCCCATGTGTAGGTAATTGAGATCGGCGCAATACGTTTTCTCCTTTCATTGCGTCCTGTTAACCGTTACTGACTTCGATCGCTCTCTTTCATATCGTATTCGTCACACAATACATCTATCTTTAATATATATAAAGGCAGGATAAGGGCAGGAAGATGATGATGATGATGATTATTGCAATGCTTAGTATCTACTGTAACTGACCATAACACTTACAGGCAATTAATGTCGTCTTATTTGGCGGCGTGTGGAGGTGCCTTGACCACTGCCTTATACCTCAACAGTAAAGTTAAGGTAAGAATCCTTCTTTATAATTTGCTTAAAGTCTCTTATAATGTAGATACCTAAAAAACTATGTATTTTGAGAAAAAAAACCATTTTGATAATAGATTACATGTACTACAACAATATACGTTAAATGTACCTACTTTGGTGCTCTAAAAATAAAATCTGGCGAAATCGCTCCTGAATTTTTTTACTGGAAAATATTGTTACGCAGTCTTGTTATGCAGGCTGAAATCCCGAAACACAGTTTTTATTACGACTTTGCTAGCTGCAGTTTTTGAACTTTTACTAAATCACAGTTTGATTTTCTACATACAATTTTTTAAATTTTCTAAACTCCGCCGATAAATTACGCGCAAGTGCATTTTTTGTTATCAAAACGATAGCCTATCGCGTATTTTTCCAACGTTATCTTCTTTTTCGGGAGCGTCAACACTTGTACTAATTGTTACATAAACGTCACGGCGGAGGTGTGTCATATTTATATCGTATCGTGTCGGAAAAACCGTGAGATAACGAACTATGTTTACATTGAAAAACACGCCTTATCGTGATATAATTTTGGTTTGTATATCGCTGTCATGCGACTTTGATGTCTAAAAGGTGGCGCCATTCTATTCTATATTATAAAGCCTAGCAAACCCAACTCAAAAAACGGGAGAGTGCTTTAAATAATAATAATAATAATATCATTTATTTCGGGTAACAAAAAACCCATAACATGTATACGATACAGACTATCATACATATTTATAAAAATAAATTAGAAAGATATAAAACCCGACTGCGGAAAAGTGAACTTTATATAAAAACTGAAAAGAAATAAACCAGTCCTGTAGTCTAGAATTATATAGTAATGTTGAATAACTATACCATTGAAATGAAAACCACGCCAATAGCGATTTGATCAGTCGGGAGTTCGGGACCCATTAAAATCTAGACCGGTTCAAATCTTCCCTATAATAGGTCCCGACTGACTGATTTATTTTATAACCTCTCTGTAAACTAACTACGTTTGTGTTTGTTTGTGTTGCCGTTAGTCAAAATCCACAGAGAGTCAGGACTAGTGACGCGAGAGCAAGCGACGTACAGTTGACCGTGGGAAAAGCAGCTTGTTCAGGACCAGCTACTTCTCCCACGGTCAACTGTCAAGCGCGATTTATAAACTCGTGACGATAGAATTGATCGTTCAACGATGCATTTACTTCAACAACCCTAGTTCCTCGCGCCACCACAGGCAGCGTCTGCCGGAAATTGCCACTGAACAGAACTGTGACCCTACCATCATGTCTTGGTTTCTGCGGATGTCTTGCAGGGTTCTGTCTACAGCTTCCACTGCATTCCTATTAGCCATTGTCTTGTCACTGTTTCGTGGTACCCCACAAACAGGCTTCGCTCTCACAGGTATTGCTCTCTTAATCGATGGGAATTTTAAACATGGCGTCCACTGTTTTGCCCCCAGAAAGCAGTGTAGCAGCGCAATTTTAACTTGCCTCCTGACCTCTGCCAGAATACCAGTGGTAATGAATGTTTTACCAGATCAACCAGGAGCATTAATTGTTCTGCAATTGCTCTGAGGTGACCACGCAGACGTGGTTATTTACGATAGTACTCATTGCACCTGGATCGTAATTGGTTTCGGCAGAGTATTCCCGATTTCCACGATTTTGATGTGCCAGTGATTGCGGGGCCGGTAACCCAAACACGACCACAGGAATGAAGCCGATTTAAACGACCACGTTTTGAAGAGAAATAAGACGATTGTTTAGAATACGTTTATCATTGTGTTCAATATCACCCTTACTTAGTAGTTGATCTCAAAACTCGCAAGAAGTCTTCGGACAGATGATGCATGATGCTAATATTTCTACCACACACAAAGAAACAAATAAATGTCTCTGACGATTGGGATTTGTCGAAAATTTTGTTTGTCACCGTCGCACTATTTTAACAAAATAATTTTATAATCCTTTAATTTAATGTATTTAAAATAACATGTACCTAATTTAATAATATTTATTTTGAGTCGAGTTTTCAGACATGACATGTGTCAAAATAAAATGTAATTTCAATCAAAAACACTAAGGAGTACTGATATCAACTTTTGATGCAAATTACCAACAATAACTTTCTACGCCTTTTTAACCCTGTTGGGCGATGAATTTCAATAAAATACGAAACACGTCTTCCATCAATTCTGTTAAAGAATTTTTATGTTAAATTTGAAGTAGATTGGACCAAGGAATCACGTTGTCCCATACAAACTTTTATCCCCTATTTCACCCCCTTGGGGGTTACGACTCCCTGGTTAGGACTAAGCTCCAGAGCCTTGAACATCGCCGCACCGTTGCTAGCCTTTCGGTCTTTTATCGGGTACTTCGGAGAGTATGCTTTGGAATTGCACAATTTAATTCCCCCATCCCCGTTCCATCATCGGACGAGCAGAGATACGGCGAAGCGTCACCGCTATATGGTTGAAGTTCCACGGTCTCGAACCAAGCGCTTTGACTCCACATTTATTGTGAGAACTGCCAGACTGTGGAATTCCCTGCCCGCCTCTCTGTTCCCTGATAAGTATAATCTGGGTATCTTTAAGGCACGAGTGAACCGGTTCATCTTAGGCAAGCGTGTCCCAACTTAGGCCGCATTGTCACTTACGATCAGGTGAATTGCGGTCAAACGCAAGCCTATTTAATAGTAAAAAAAAAAAAAACGTAACTTCAATTTTCTAGTCTTAATGGCTTGGCCTGTGCGTTGATACATCAGTCAATCACTTTTGCCTTTTATATATATAGATAACGAAATTCAAAAGAAAACTATCACAGCTAAGCAGGCTTTACAAGTTTACGAGTACCTACGAGGCATGTCTTTTATGTTTTGTCGTTTCAATATTTACCGGCAATTTTGGATTAGGAACTGTTTTATATTCAAATTTGTTTGAATTTGGAATGTTAAAACAATTGAAAGTACTACGATTAATGCTATTGTTTAGTCACAGCAACGATGTGAATCTGTCAGGTCACGAACTAAAATAAATCTTGCTAAGGAAAATGTTCGTGCAATAATTTTTCTACAACTTGCGAAGATTCCTAACATAGTTTAAGTGTTTCGAAGAGCTAACATCTGTGTTCCATGATTACACCCTGTGTCTGCAGACTGTCTAACGCTGGTATTTATAATTCCAGCGTGGATATACTAGTCTTAATGACAATTCTCGTGAAGAACGCCCAAAATCCGCCTTCATTGAAGATAAAATCGTTGCTGTGAGACAACTATTTCACTAATATCGCCATGTGCCATATCGAAGGATAGAGGCATTATTAAGCATCTCAGGGACAACCATTCAAAAGATCTTGCATGGGGCGCTTGGTGTGAGAAAGCTAGTTGACCGTTTGATCCCGCATTTGTTTTCCGACGATCATAAATCGGCCCGCGTCAGACGGTGTAAGAAAACTCTTTAAAGATTTAACCGAGGAGAGTCAAATCACGTCTACGACATCATCAGTAGTGACTAATCTTGGATCTATGTCTACCATCCTGATTCCAAATAACAATCTACAATCTGGGTCTTCCAAGGTGGGTCAAAATCAACTAAAGTCGTTCGTTCTCGAAGCACCTCAAAAAAGATAGCGGGCAAGTTCGTTGCGAGAACCGGTTATGTTGCGAGGATTACACTTGAAGATCGTAGAACTGTTAATATAGAGTGGTATACCACAGTTTCTTTACCACAAATCATCACCGAACTACGGAAATGTTACCAAAAGCGACGCATCATCTAAAAGCATGATAACGTAAGCTCACGCAGTGCTCATTGAACGATTGGTTATTTGAAGCAGGAAAACGTAAAAATCCTTGACCATCCTCCAGACAGTTCAGACCTGAGCCCTAACGATTCCCATACATTTCTTAAAATTAAGAATAGTGTTCGTGGTGAAGTTTCCACTCCGGTGAAGAAGCAGTCGATACTTTCAAGTCAGCCATATTAAACACCCCCACTTTGGAGTGGCAAAAATGTTTTAATAACAAGTTCGAGCGAATGGAAAAGTGTATTTAACTACGTGGTGAATACTCTAAAAACCAGTAAAAAATACTGTAAGATTCTAGTTGGTTCTGTTTCTTCAAACGACAAAACTTGAAAAGGCATGCCTCGTATTAGTCGATCAACTTAAAGTTTGACAAATCGAGCAACAGCCGCTCTCTCAAGCGCGAGTAGGCATACTTGCTACTCTTAAAGGTATCAATACTCCTGAGTATCGAGTATCGATAAGATTAGTATCGATGTATAAAAGTATTAATCAAAAATTTTTTGATTCTTTCTCTTATTCGTGCACAGGTAGGGTATTATAGCGCGAAATTTTAAAAAGCCTATCAAAATCATTTTTATTATTATTATTATTAAGTATATAAAACTAGCAACCCGCCCCGGCTTCGCACGGTTACCGTGCTTGATTTCTCCTAACATCCTGATCAATTATCGTTATATTTCAACAAATTTACACAAAACAATATCAAACAATACGTATAAACCTTCTTCTTGAATCGATCTATCTGTTAATAAAACCACATTCAATTCAAAAGATCAAAGCGACATGACTGAGGGACTGAAGGCGGGAAGCGAATTTGTTTAATACTACTTAAGTAGAAATAATAGATTGAGAAAAACGAATTAAGGCTGCTCTCTCGAAAAAAGCTTGAAAGAAGCATGCAGATGAAGCACCTTTTCGTCGGCATTTGCAGAAAAATTACATCTGAAAAAATTGTTACTAAGTAATCTACATGATACGTAATTAATGTATACGTAATTTGGTTTAGCCACAATTTTTCTATCGATATCACATAATAAGAAAAAAAAATATCCCTCCAAATCATTGAGATGAAACCATTTTACTCCCTTAATTTCTTATCGAAAGAGTATAAAAAAATATCTACTGCATTGCAATACTAAAGAATATGATTTGGTTTTGTTACTTTTTTGAAATATGTATTATTTTTATTACAATAAATTAAAAATGCGTCCGATTAAAGACTGCGTGTACATCACCCCCGCACTCGTCCATAAATTTAGTACGGGCCAAATGGTCAAGGTTATTGGCATGTATACAAGCCTTAAGTCACTGTGTTGCAACAATACTCACCGTTTCGTTTAATGAAAAAATATGTAGAAATTTTTTTGGTGAATGAAAAACACTATCAGTATAAATATAATTATAAGTAGGTTATTTATTACCGATTATATCTTGATTAAATTAAAATAAAGTAATATTAAGTTACATTACGAAATAATTAGATATTGATAAATGTTATAGATAGGTAGGTACTTACCTATTATTATTATTATTTATTTTTCAATGACGTCAAAGCGACAATCGCATCGGTGGTGTCTGATACGGCACGACAATTTAAAAATATAAAATATGGGGACTGAACATGAACTGCATGGTTAAGCTATGGCAACGACGCCGCGCCGACCGACGCGGCGACGGATGACGGAAATGCGTGGTTGTAAACGCGCAATGTATACATTGCGCGTTTACAACCACGCATTTGGCCGGTTTTTTGTATTATTATTACAATTACTAAGGCATTGTAATACCTTTTTAAAATCCTTAAAATGAGCTCTTTATTTTGATACCCACATTGCACATATCTAAGAAAAAAATATTTTTATTACGTGATTTTGATTTTGATTTTTCAATTATTAGGTACCTACTGTGATGATATTACATTTTTAGAATCCTTAAAATAAGCCCATGAATTTGATACCCATATTATAGCTTTAGAAAAAAATCTTCCTTTTTTAAACTTCAAACAATGGCATTTCCCAGCTGCCACGTTAATTTATTTTTTTCGTCACATATTTAAGAACACTTGGACTAATTTATTTATTTATTTATTCTTAAGGCACATCAACAACATAAACACAAACATTTACAAATAACAGAGAACAAAGACATGGACTAGTGTTTACGTCAATTACAGACGTGCACAGCATTCACAACTAAATAGAATGAGACGAATCTAACGATACCCTAACTAAATATATCCGTTCAGTAGTTTGGAAGATATCGGGTAATAAAGATTATTTTATTTTATTTTACCGGCGCGAAAAACACCCGTTTCCTTGCAGTCGGGGTAAAAACCATAAAAATCCCAAGTTTCCAGACCTACGTAGACGAGGTATGTCATTTTAGCATGGCTGAAATTTGAGGACCTGTAATGCTACGCTCTATTGCTCGTTGCCAAATCTTGAGTTTGAACTTCTGTTGCTCCTTAGGTGACCAACTTTGTGCACCGTAGGTTAAGACAGGCAAGATGCACATGTCGAGGAGTTTTTAAAATACAAAGTCAAAGTCAAATCATTTATTTCAATTAGACCATTAAAGGCACTTTTGAACGTCATATTGTAAAATTTGAATCTAGTTGCCCATTCCAAATGGTAGTTTCGTATGGAGAAGAATGGGCAAGAAACTCCATACATACTCTTTTAAAAAGAATATTGTTTACAATTTGCATTTACAAGAATTATAATATATTCTGTTACGTGAATACGATGTACCTTATATAAAAGTCATATATTATAGTATGTTCAAAGCATTACAAGTTAAGAAATGACAGCTAAATGATGTACAGACACATAGTGTTCACATAATTACAATTAATAATACAGTAGACTACCACTCCTAATCCAACAAACAATGAATAGTGTGTGAGCCAGAGTAATCTATTAAGTACACTAAAGAATACAATTATAATTATATAATACAAGTACAAATACATATTTAAATATATAAAGTATAGTTTTAATTAGCAATCAGTATGATTTTGTCTAGACTGTAGATTGTCCTATGGAGCAGGACCAGCATGTTTCCAAGCATTCTTATCTTGGATATAATCCTCTAACTTATAATATGCTTGTTTACAAAGTCTACCTTTAATGTATCTTTTAAATACACTATCTGGCCTAAGTATCTACTTGTCGACAAATTGCAATTCATGCCCATCTACCTCGACCCTGCGTTTCGTGCTGTTAGTCATGACCTGGGAGTCATGACCTGCTGCTAGTCTTAGATCCAACCTTAATGTCCAATTTCAAGACTTGCTGTGCTCAGATTTTGGAGCATTGCTTCTAAGGTAGTGTCGCCGAAGATGGCCCGGCTCCTAGGATAGCCCACATTTAAAAAAATACAGTTATGATTATTCGAAACATTTGAGATTTCGTGGGTGTATGCTATTGGTACTATAGACAATAGTGCAAGTGTGTTTCATTACCGGCGCGTCGCCATTTTGGAGACTGATGGCAGTTTGCTTGTTCATGTCAAGACGATACACTTTTTATTACCTGCATTATCTAAATCCTTTCGAAAATTAACGAATTTAAAACAAATCTCTTTGCTCTAAAATGTGAAAATTCATATTTAATCTATTTATAAGCGAATTACAGGTGAGTGTTATTATTTTATTTCCTTTTTTGTATTTTTACGAGATTATACTCAACCCGGGTGTAATTTCCTATCATGGCCCATAGTATAATTCCCTTAATGAATGACATCAAAAAAATAAATTTTAGAAAAAAAATCTGATTTATTTCTATTTTTGATAAGTTACTTTCAATATTGATCTCGAAGTTAAATTTTATTTTATTTAGTGGTTTGTTTTTATTTTATAGTTGATTTTCATTTTGATAGATTTAAGATAGCCCACATTTAAATTTTTGGTTGATTTTTTTACCTTTTATGAATAATGTTATGGGAAGTATGTGTTTTTATTTAGATTTTTTATGTTAAAAGTGTTTAAGAGTTTATAATGCATATACTTTCATTAATATTTTTCGGGCCATCTTCAGCGACCAGCTTCCCAAGATAGCCCAATAACAAGTTTCTAAAAAGTGTTTACATTTGTGTTAAAATGCCAAAAACTGTACTACTTTTTTAGTTATCTTGTTTCTCAAATAAATATATTACAACTTCCATTATCTTTTTTCTTTACTTTACTTATCTGCAAGATTTTACGAGGTTTTGAAATTAAGCGGGCCTTCATCGGCGCCTGTACCTTAGTTCTGAAGATGATATGGAGAAAATGACAATATCGTCAGCTAAGCGGAGGTTTGTTAGCCGTTAATATGAATGCCTTGTGACTGCCATAAATTTGGTAGCTTGTTTAAAACCTCCTGCAGTGTGCTTTTGAACAGCAAGTTGCAACTTAATCTTGTTTGCGAAACTACTTCGATAAATGGTGTCAATGAGATCAATGTATGTGTGATGTTTTAGGACTGGGACTGTAATGGTCAAATTCTGAAACGCTACTCAATTTGAAGATGTACTCGTACTCGTATTATCATAGTCACTTCGACATTCACATAAAATGATAGAGACAACAACAGAGTTAACGGCATCTTAAAATTGAGTAGCTTTTGAGTATTTGGCCATCAACCATTTATCACTGAAATATAGTCTATGCCATCGGCATGCATACATACGGTAGGCATACTGCAGCGGTACTGCGGTACTGCAGTGCAAATAAAGTTGTTTATATATTCATTATATTTCACTATTGTGTGGTTGAAGGCATGGAGATGATCGATTGTGGAGAAATGAGGACGAAATTCAGCTTCCTCGGGAGGTTGTGCAAAGGTCGAGCGTCGGAGCAATACTAGAATTATTATTGTGCCTAATGAAAAATAAATAGCAAAGCTAATTGGCACATAATCCCGTTGGACGTCTGTAGTAAAGAGAACGAGGTTGATAGCCTTACCCTTCAATAAAAATAATAAACAAATCTCTATAAAGAGGGCGATATTTGTTAAGTTAATGACATTATAACATTGATACTGTCACTCCGTGACCGATCGCATTCGAGTCGTGCTTGACAGATTTGTGTTACCTACACTATGTGTCATTGCATGTCATGAAAGTTCACTTAACGATCACATTATAATTGTGACAGTAAACAATGTGACGCTTGTTATGCTATGTTACTTTATGACGTCAGAATCTTCCTATTTCATATTGTACGGCACGGTACGGGTGAAAGTAACGTCATTATGTAAACTGGCTGCCATTTTGTTAAAAAATGCATCCAGTTCACACTATGACATAACTTGTATTCACATTCAGTTCATTTCTATATGAAAAAAATCGGGGTCTGTTTTCGCAGAAACTCATTGGAAGGTGTAAAATTAATGACATTTTGTTTCGATTCCCCTTAATTTGATTTATTGAATTTGATGTAATTTGATTTTATTTGATTTTATTTAATTTGATTTATGTTGATTTAATTGATTTAAAATGATTTGTTTTGATTTAATTTAATTCAATTCAACTTTATTTTTACCTATTTAATCTGTTTCATCTGATTTTATTTTATTTTATTGTTGGCAATTATGAGTGTAATTTACCTGAAATAAATGAATGATGAAATGCTCTGCGTAATTAATGACATTGAGCTGTCAGATCTGGACGAAAATTGTGAGTTGATTGATGTTTGTGGACTCTCTTGGACAATCTCGGGCACAGAAAAATTATTCTGGGTTAAACTAGCAACTGTACTATGTTCGGGCCTAGTATATTTTTTTTACCTATTCGATCGCGCTAACGTAAACGTTCGCTTATCTAATTTAATACCTTTAAACGAGCAATTTTTGTACTTAACGTATATGAATTTCAGAAACGGCTCCATCGATTTTCATGAAATTTAGTATGAAGGCGGTTTCGGGGGCAAAAAATCGATCTAGCTAGGTTTCATTTTATAAAAACACGAAAAGAAAAAATACCTACCGAGCAAAGCAACAATATATATCTGGGCGACCGATCCGATCGCCCAGATAACTATTGTCAATTTATATGGAATAATAGGGTATTACACCCATTTTTGAAAAGTGTCTCAATGAAATTCTGTAGTGCTAATATGCCACCAAAAAAAACACAAAATTTTTATTCAATCGATAAGTGCCATAAAAATGCATCTAAATTTTATTTTTTTAAATTTCGCGCGTACTTTGACGAAAACGCCTATTACTGGACGCCATATTGCGCAGCGTAAATGACGTCAGTTCGTTTTGTATCAAATGAGCTCATATTAAATATGATAATTGTATATCATTTAAAAATAATTAAAAGCATATTTTGTAATAGATGTGTAATATTGAAAAAATTACGTTGGTTACGAAAATAATAACAGTACGAAGCCTATATTACGCCAATCGGTTGACTGACAGTTGTCAATTTTTTGTTTACACAGCCGTATGGCGTAATAACATGGCCGCTACTATTTCTCGGTGTTTTATAACAGATTAAAAATGCTGAAAACTTTGAATTGAATTTAAAAATTTGTTTTGTTATTTTATGAACTAAAACTTACATTTTCCGACTGCTTTATGCCTAAACTGTCTCAATAACATATTTATAGATTTTTTCTCGAATAGAGTAAAATACCCTATTGTGATATTGTTGCCACTAGACGGCGCTGTTCCAGTTTCAATACAAATGAAACTTTAAGTAAACGCGGTCGAGTACGAATAAAAACTCTCACTGCGCACTATGGTAATTTAATAATATGCCTAATTTAGATTCATATAGGTACATTTTTTTTCAAAATCCCAAGATGTGATTTTATAAAGATTTAATCATCGATCACTAATAATAAAGAACTAGATACACAATCCCATACAAAAATTCACTTAAAACTGTCTCCGATTGTGTTTAGGTAATTCTAATAGAAGTAAATATCCATTATGGTAAATTAAACCTTAACTGCCATGCTTAAAGTTGTATTCACAAAAGCTATTTACAAAAAGACACATTTTTTGCGAGTGAAACCAACCGGTCAACATACATCAAAACAAATTCAACCTTACAGGCATGTTTTAAAGTCAGAATTACAAAGTGTCAAGAAAAAGCAATTAAATTTTACGACCGAGGCTCGCCGCTAAAACAAGAAATGAGTGTGGAGTCGAACTGTCCAATATTTTATTTTACGCTGTACTATTAATGGTCTGTTTTATAAACTTAATGTAATACACAGAATAGTACATATTAGCATTTAAAAATCAGCATTTCAGTAACCATGCAAATAACAGGTATGCATGACATTGACAAAATGACAAATTTGAGACAAGAAGAAAAACTAAAAAAGTGTGTCTAGTGAGTAGACTTAAATCTAAAAGCACTACCTAAAAAACCAAACAATTTGAGCTATAAAGACGTGCAGTTTTCACACTGTTTATGTAGGGAGCGTCTGTATGAAGCGAAACTCATAGAGAATACTTCGGAAGGGTAATCAGTCAAGTTGGAACGTTCATTATATAACCTTGCCTGCCATACGCGTCAGGGGGCTATTAAAGGTGGTATTTAAGGTGGATGTAGGTAATTGAAAAATGCGATGATGTCGCTATGAGGTATAATATGGTATAATGATTATAATATGCCTAAATATTAATATGTTTTCACATTTCTTTATTAATGAAACTAATATTAACAGTCAAAATTATTTACTCTTTAACTTATGAAAAAAATGTTAATATATATTATCTTAGTTTTTGTTTTCAAGACGGAAACGAAAACTTTATCTTCTCTCTAATTTTTCGGATCTTTGACGTCCAAGAACTCATATCCATTCTCCACATCTCACTGGATCTCGAGAAAAGCTAAAAAACACATAATTAATCTCACATTTTTGATTTTATTACATTCACTAAGTAAACAAAAATAAGATTAAAAGGTTTGATGAAATCTGTAAAATATGACTATAATATCTAAAGAACCAGTACATAAGTCGTATTAAACAAAACAACCCATCATACTTTATTAATAAAAAAATAAAAAGTAGAAACAACAGCGTCTCCAACAAATGGAACAGAGTCAACGCACATGAACCGAACAATTTAAGTAGGCATGGCGTTGCGCATATGATTAATAAGTTTACTGAGTCTTTACAATTAAAAAAAAAATGATTTTACTATTATTTTCTGACTAAATATAGTTTTTACAATACAATGACAACAACAATATATTGATAATATTAATCCCCACCGAAAATATGAAACTTCATCCTTTTTAGCATCCTGGATGTGTGGTTTTATCAATTTTTAAACGAGCACTGAGACATGTAAACCGTCTGAGCGTTCGAATGCGACTAGATTAAAAGCGCATCCAAATGTTCAATTGGGTGCTCATTTGGTAAGGCCACTTTTCGTCGCTGGTTGTGTATCTAGTTCTTTTATTAGTGATCGATGGATTTAATTCTAAAATCTGAGCGTATTCGCTACTGTATTTCTTGCGCGGCGAAGAGGGAACGAATGCTCAAGGTTATTTGCTCAGGTTACCGCCTTAAGATGCGGGGTTATACGGGCAACTTAATGGTTTACTTCTGGGCAAAATCTGTCAAATATGACCTCACGACCACATAAAGCTATTCACTACCATGCGATGGTAACATTTAGCAATTTATTGCCGTAGAGCTGTTAGATACACGACATTGTGTGGTATTGAGCAATTTAATAAACTAGACTGCTCCACAATGCTAAAAGATAAAATAGATAAAAGATATTTTATTTTGCAAATATGGGTACAAGACAAGGTGACATAAAAATATAATTAGCAACAGCCATATTTAACCAAAAGGCATGCAAAAATACACAATACACCAGAGATGCTAAGTACATTATTAAATTTAAAGATAAATTTATTAATTAAACTCCTGACAACGTAAGAAGTCCCATCTGACGTTTCTTCTTTTGTACTAGTACAGTCAACAGCAAAAGTAGATGATCAAAATCAGAAATTCCGTTCATTAGTATTGAATTTCTGATTTTGATCATCTACTTTTGCTGTTGACTGTACGTAAGAAATTGAAAAATAAAATTCATAATCGTAATTAATTGCTATGTTACCCATACACTATAACAACGAGTATCATTCGTAAGCATCAAATTTAATTTTATATTGAAAAAAATGCACTCAAAAACATGAATTAATTGTTGATTCATATTCAAATATGAGATATTATGTCAAATAATAATTCTTAGATTATCAGGAATACAACTAATATTACAATTAAATTATAAAATTTAAAAAAATAGTTCAATTCTCTACTAATTCAGGCAACTGTTCCTGCAATGATTGCGGGAAATGTTGCCCGTGTAAGCATTGCTTTACTGTTTGATTCAAACTAACCTATTGTGTTTTCATTTATTATTTTTGGTTTGTTTTCTAGTATATGAACCCCCTGTACGCACGATTGGTTCCCTTCGCGGCCGTATGCGGCGCTAATTGCATCAATATTCCCATGATGAGGAGCACGTAAGTACATTTACCTTTGTTACAAATGTCGGTAGAAGCTAAACCAAGGGCGTCGCCAAGGGGGGGGGGGACAGGGAGTCGCAGTTGCCTCCCCCTACTAGAGATTCCAAAAGCTTCTCTCCTATCGTCCATGTATCAACTCCCTCCCCTCCCCTAGGCGATCAGCTCTAAACGATCTTTGTGTGAAAACCACCACCAAAGCATACTAATATTATAACTACAAGGTGTGTTAGGACGGTTGAGTTTCTTTTAAACCAACATTTGAATCAATAAACCTTACCGCCGCAAAGAGCTCACAAAAGCCGTACATCCACCCATCACAAAATATGTTACAAGAAACATACAAACTCGTATAAACATTCCCAAGTTTGTCACCCTTTGTGCACGTCTGTATGTCTCACTACCACAGATATAGATAGACCCTAGACACAGAATACTTAATAGTACTACGTACAGAAGGGACACTCCCTTCCCCGCGCTATATCAGATACCGCACCTCACCCCGCACTTGGAGGTGCTACTCGCCGACTCTTTAGCCAGGGCGCTCAAAATCGTAAGAACTGCAGCGCTGTGGGTACTGCTGACACAAACACACAATTTTGCGATTTATTTTGTTTTAAGTTTTATTTATTAGTTTTACATAATAAATATTATAATATTACTTTTATGTCATTACAAATCCGAGTATTCAAAATCAAATATCATTTATTTTATTTCTTTAAGAAATAAATAATTGAACGCTCGGACAAGATCACTTCATAATAATGTTCGAAACGTTCGGGTAGTTCCGTCGTTCGGTTCGCCCGACGCAAAGCGCTGCAGTTTTCGCGCCATTTTGTACGCTAGCACGACATCCAACTGATTCAACCCTACTAAAATTCACGCACACATTTGCTCGTGTACAGACGTCATTTGGTTTTGTAGTAGTAATAGGTAATTATTTTGGAAGTTTTGTATGAAGTGTCCGAGGTGTGCCCTAGATAACGCAAGTATCACAATCTGTATGAAAACCAAGCGTGCCATTTTTTGACTACCTATTACGACGTCACAATGTTTTCTTTTCTTAAATTTGGTATTACCAGGTATTACAGAGGGTATTAGATTTAAAATAATTGTTTTGAAATTTATTACTCATAATATTAATAACAAAAGGAAAGAAGGAAGGAAACGTTTACTTTATTTTTTTACTCACGATTATTGTACGTAAGCTAAGCACGAAACTAGGCACGCGAAGTAGTTGCTCTTGCGTTATCTAGGTCTATGTATCTATCTATATCTGTGCTCAGTATCCTGGCACCAGGGGAAGCTTATAAAGACAAATAGGCCGACTTATATCCGAAGTATCCGAACACATTAAAACTTTTTCGTGCTGTTTAGATCTTCCTTTTTACTTGTCCATTTACCGTTGACCTTTTGAATTAAGGTTTTATGCCCTTTCTTGGTTCATTCTAACCATAAAAACTGTAAATAATGCAATTAAGTTTCAATTAACTGTAATATTCGATTTTTAGTTAGTTTTAGGGCGGGTTGTTTCAAACAGTCGGTTAACGTTACATACGGACGGTTAAAAAGCTACTATGCTGTGCGATGTTTAACGTACGTTAATTGTAATTGTAATTGGGTTGTTTCATGACATAAAAATCCGTCAGTTAAAGTTATTCAAAAAGAGATTCCATAATATTTTGATGTTTGAAGTAGCTGTTTGACAATACAAAATTACGTTGGCTGGTCGGTTATGGTAATAGAAACTTTTTGACGTACGATTTTGTGAAACAACCCATTTTTTTGATTTGACGATAATTAGCACCATTTTTACTATTACCGGTCAGTAATGTATTATAGTTGAAGCAACTCGCCCTTAAATGAATAAATGGTTGGTCAATACAATAGGGAACATTACGCGAACCTCAGCGCAGAGGGCGCCACTAGCACATACCCACGAGCATAACCTCGTATTCTTGTTTAATTATGTTATTAATTATAATAACTAGGTATTTTGTGAAAATATATCAAAGTTTTAATTAATCGTACTTACCTAACTGTACTTTTAACTATAATAAGGCATCCTACGGCCATTTGAAAGTGGATTCTAGGTTATGCTCAGAATAAAATCATATTTGGTTGTCTAACATGATAAAAGTGAACGTTATTCTGTAAATACGTCTATCTCACCTGAATACTTAACCTGAACATATTTTAGAGTGATTTTTAGCTGCTTCCCAAAGTTTTCGAACATTTTCTTCTTTTGAAAATGAATAATTCCCTTCATTTCTACATCGAAATACACAGCACTGATGCATTATTGTATATATACACTTCCAAATTTTGAACTCAATTATAGGCAGAATTTCACGCTTTGAACGACTCGTCGAAAAACTGTTTACGGATTATGCTAGTGCTGCACTCTGGTGCCAGAACATTGCAGTAATATCCTCTATTGAGTTGGCAAAAATGTGACGTCAATTTTGTCTAATGCTAAACTAAGTATACAAAATGTATACGGGAATCGCGTTTTGACAGCTCATAGTCAATTGATTGGTGGTGTCATCTTCCCTATTGCACGTGGGCTGCCAATGAACCACAGCAGCTTTGGTTGGCATATTTCTAGCTTTTATTTACAACTTGGTTCCTTACACTTGTTTGTTTCAGTGAAATCTTTAATGGAACGCCTGTATTTACCCCGGATGGACAGCGGGTGGGCAACTCTAAAATCGCGGCGGTCACGGGCATCGTACTCGTGTGCATCTCAAGAGTTGGCATGGCTTTGCCTGGCATGAGTACGTCCTACACTAACCTATTACTATATTAGATTGGATAGGTCGCTCCGACTAGATACCGCACTACCGAAAAACAATATCTCCGTGAATGAGGCAACTCAATATTTGTAGTGTGTGTAAAACAAATTGTAAGGAGGCTAGTGTGCATGAAAAATACTCTGTACCTCCACCTGACGCATTGGTTGCTAGGAGACAGGTTCGAATACCTAGCGAATTTTCGCTAGGTATTTGACGTATTGGTTGCCTCATTTGACAAAGTACGTCGGCGGTATCTAGTTGGAGACCTATCAATAATCTATACTCCGTTCACAATAATATTAGACATAAACACAAACCTTTTTTACACAGTCCCTTCAACCGATTTTGACTTTTATTCCGTAGGCTTAAGGATGACATTAGAGGCAAAAAAGTAGTTACAATAACAACTTTACTACAGCTGCCATTTGTCATGCCACTAACGCAATATAAGTCAAAATCGGTTGAACGGACTGTAAAAAAGGTTTGTGTATATGTCTAATCTTATTGTGAACGGAGTATAAGCTATTACTATTATAAGCGTGATCGTTTGTGAGAATGGATGGAAAGAAGTTTGTTTGGGACTCTTCAACGTAAACGTATTTTGATGACTTTACTGTGAAATAGCTTATACATCGGAATCACATAGGCTGAATTTAGAAAAAAAATGTGTATTTTGACCAAAATATATAACGATAAGTGTCAATTAAGTGAAGTACAGAAGGCACTATAAAGAGTGAAATAAAACATATTTACACAAAAAGACAACCGCCATTAAAAATGAAAAAAATAACTTAATATTCGCAAGTCGGTGGCAATACAAAACAAACATACCTAGGTACTATTTTTTTAAAAACGTTTAAACAAAAATCATTACACATATTAGTGTCAAAAAATCGTTGCTCCACCCTAGGAACTTTTATGTATTGTGATGGGTGCATTTACGAACATATCACATACACAAACAATCAGGCCAGAAACAACGTCCTCTGACAAATATTGATTTGTATGAATAATATTGTTTGAATCTAAAACGTGCAACACAGCCACTGCACTTATTTTATCAATCGACTTCTCGGAGGTTCTCATTTTGACACGTATGTTTTTTTTTTTATGTTTGACCACGCATACCTTTTTTCAGTGTAGTCCTATTTCGATTCTTTTTTTAATTGATAGTGTGTATCACAAAGTTGGTGAAAAATTTAGGGGCGACTGATTTGTTTTTGTTGTCACTGTTTCGTAATGAATTTGTATGTTATGAATTAGGCACTAAAAAGAGTAAAAAAACTTTTCTACAAAAAAAATAACCGCCCTAAAAGTTCCATTGCGCAGCCAAACAGCTAACTTCAGACGCGCCAAGTTACGTTGACCGTATTGTATATAAGCTTTGGTTTTGTTTTCCTTTTCGCTATTCGTCGATCAAAAGTTGAGTTGCGCTATCGTTTGTCGGTAAAAAGTTGTGTCACATGATGATGACACATGACATGATGACACATGATGTACTGTCGCACCGCTGATTGTCAACTTAACGTACTGTCATCCTATCGTTTGCTGCATATTTGTTTGTCGCAACTTTGAGGTTGAGACCTTTCTTTACATGTCTCATATAATTTTTTAGCATTGGTGCCAATAATCACCAACACGGCGGTTCAGAAAAATTGGTTCAGACCCCCTTCGTTGGTCATTCCGTTCCAACTATCCATGGTGTGTCTCTGCGTGACGTTCGCTACGCCACTGTGCTGCGCCTTCTTTTCACAACAAGCCAGCATTAGCGTCAACTCTATTGAGAGTGAATTGAAGGTAATAACATTATTTTATTGCTTATCTCATTTAATCTTTAAGAGGATTGTGTGATACACGGTGCGAGTAGGTATTTCCAAAAATGCTATCTGTTTCAAACCGCTCGCTCTGCCTCCCTCCGGGTGAACAATACAAATACAATAATGCCCCTGCCCCCGACCCGTATCGTGCGATAGAAAAAGTTGAGAGACAATTTATTATTAATAATAATTTCCTACTAGACTTGCAACTCTACTTTCATTCCTCCGTTTCCTTTTTGAAATATGGTTTTGGGCGATAACGTGTTTTTCCCCCTGAACCTTCACGAAATGAGACAATTTTGGTCTCATTAGATCCAGTGCACCTTAATCTAGGTCTGTACGTTTTGTTTTTTATGTAATTCAGTATAGTTAGTTTAATTTAAAAAATAAAAATGTTCGAAGAAATTTTTCAGTCAAAAATATAGGTATTTAGATGATAATTACTTTTCTTTAAAATAAAAACGTACAAACCTAGTTTTCCATAAGTATATCTACTACATTTCCAAAAAATATGAAAATTAGACTAAGTTTACGGGGGGTAATTCGTTTTCGCTTTTTGTGTAAAAATTTACAGCCTCACAATCCTCTTAAAATCTCAGATTATGTTATAATTCTAGCCGTAAGAACCTGTAATTGGCCTACCGCTAAATACAATTTTAAGATGCTGTTAAGTCTCGTACTGTCACAGTCACTTTGACATAAGTGATAGAGATAGCAGGAGACTCAACGGCGTCTTAAAATTGAGTAGCGTATGAATATTTGGCCAATAATGTTATGTGCTCAATTTGTTTTCATTCACTTTAAGTATAGCTGTTTTTCATTAATGAAATAAAAAAATACTATCTGAAAATTCGGTTATTTAAAAAGTTGAAGCTAGTTAAAGTTTCCAATGAAAAAGAATAGACAAGAAACTTCATGTTAATGACTCTTGGTAAATTAAGTTTTTCTTATATTATCTCTGTTTACCGTGGGGTGAACATCGGTTTCTAGAATGTAAAAAAATGTGACAATTTGTCAAATGACAATGAAACCTAAGTACGTATAAAGCTGATTGGTTGACTGAATTCATTATCATCATCCGCCGGAAGATGTCCACTGTTGAACAATGGCCTCCCTCATAGAACGCCACACTGAGAGGCAACCTGTCGCTTGCATCCACCGCTTACAATGCGACCTTGACAATGTCGTCGGTCCATCTGGTGGGAGGCCTACCAACGCTACGTCTTCCGGTTCGTGGTCGCCACTCGAGAACTTTTCTTCCCCATCGGTTATCAGTTCTTCGAGCGATGTGTCCTGCCCATTGCCACTTCCACTTGCATATTCTGAGAGCTATGTCGGTGACCTTAGTTCTTCGGCAAGTTTCCTCGTTCCGGATTTTATCGCGCTAAGAAACTCTGAGCATAGCTCTCTCCATGGTTCGCTGCGTAACTCTGTGTTCTGAGCTCTGAGTTGACTGAATTATCAACAACCAATCACAGTTCTGCAGCTTAGGCGATTGACATTAATTCCACGTTGATTTTAATTCAAGAAACCGGTGGTAAGTGAGAGTGATGGAATTTAAACAATAACTGTTTTATATTTTTACAGGAAAAAGCAAACAAAATAGCTCCCGGGGTGACTTCACTGGTCTACAACAAGGGACTGTAAGCAGCTAGTGCGACAACGAACCTTACCTACCTATTACAGAATGTCATTTGTCATAAAACAAAGTAGTTAAAATGATAAAGTCGAAGTCGAATCGTTTATTAAATTAGACCAATTTTTTAAAGGCACTTTAAAAAGTCGTAATAAAAATAATGAATCTAGTTATCCTACATAAACTCAATACTTACTCTTTTAAAATAACTGATAACAATATTTTGTGTAGTTACAGCAATAATTTAATACGTTAAAACAATGTATCTTGCATAAAAACCACTAAAGAGTATGTACAGACGCCAGCACCTTAAGCTATCCCAAACTGTCAAATTTTCCTAATTGAACATGAACCTTATGCTTTTGTAATAAAGGTGAAATAGTATCAAAGAAATTTGACTGATTGGAGTAGTGTAGTAGTAGTTAAGAAATGACAGCTTATTTTCATGGATATACCTAATATTGTGTTCACATATTTACAAATATTGAAACAGTAAACGAAGATAACAAAGTCGAGTTTGCGATGACTCGAATTGATCTTAGAGTAAAGCCACACTGCTCCGTTGCGTTGCGACGTTGCAGCGCAAGATTTGGACGTACTGCATGCCACACTGATCCGTTGCGATGTCTTGCGCTGTGACGTCGCAACGCAACGCAACGTAGCCGCTGCGCACGTGTTTTTTCTTTGCCAGTACAAAATTAACGGCGTTACGCTCCGATGACGGACGCCAGAGTCCCCCCACTTCGTTTTGGCGTCGACGCAATGCGTTCGACAACGCAACGCAACGGAGCAGTGTGGCTTCGCTCTTAGAGAACTTTGAGATCAACGTCAGGAACTTTCTTACGATTTTGTTGAAAATTCGTTAAACGTGTAAGACAGCAAATAAATAGACAAATTATTATAAAAAGTATATACTCCGTTCTTTGACGGGGTAATCCAAAATCTGCCAATTAAGAGGATTTGGTGGTTTGGCTTTATGCTTTTAATATTTTCTAGAGATACTATACAACTTGTTGTCACTAGTTTTTAAGACATTTTGTTGTTGCAAAAAATATATATTTATGACGTGTTGAAAATTTTGTTGTATACGAGAAGCTATATCATGAAAGCTGTGCCATGCTGCAAATTGTTCTTAAGCACCCTCGCTTCATGATGTTGATAAATACGATCTAACTTAATACATAGGATACTAGCACTTGGCCTGCGACTTCGTCCGCTGGAATTTTCTTAAGCATCCCTTATTCTTTGATAATGCATTAAAGCCTTTAGCACTCAGTAATAACGTAGCTTCCTATTGATGAAAGAACTTTTAAAATCGGATGAGTAGTTTCGGAGAATACCCCTTACATACAAATTTACAAACTAACAAACCAATTTATATATCTATCTATTTTTTTCCCTTTTTGTGTGGCCCTGGGATAATTTAGACTTCTTTAATTCAGAAATCTACGCAGACGAAGTTGCGGGCAGAATCTAGTGTATTTAAAAGCTTTTACAGTAATTTATGGTCCAACCAAAATCATGAGTATATTTTTTTATTTCACTATTATTGTGCAAAGAAATGGACAAAATCGCCGAAAGTATAAACATTTTTTTTTTACAAACTGTCACCATTTACTGTCACCATTTTAACAAACTGTCACTACTAACAACTATGAAGTGTTGTAACCCCTGATTCCGCGATTGAAAAATCAGTGTGACAAATTGTCAAACGTGTGTAAACTACTGTGATTCTTTGACTGAATTATTAACGCCTTAGTCTGGTTTAGTACCGTGAAACGGTTACTTTCTAAAGCTATTACCTCAAAAACGGCTTGCTTAAAAGATTTGAATAAAATATAGGTGTATTATCGATGTAAGTACATCATTCCCAACTAATGATTTATTCGTAAGACTAATTAATACTTTTGCCTCAAAAAAATATCGAACAGCACGATATTTTATGGCAAAATTTCCGGTCTCCTCATAAACGGCTGTGATGTTTGGAAATATTTTTATACTAAAATTTTGATGGTTGAATACACTGACCACAAATTCAAAATTCAATAATTAAAAATTCAATTGAGACAGGAAGGCTGTGTATACCCATTGCGTGGATTGTTGCTTCATAAGAGGCTCGTGACTGTAGATCAAAGTTTCGTCAGTTGTAAGGATGTGTGATACGTTTTGCGAACTTCCTCCTTCGAACTTTTCTGGCATAAATTTGCACTACGGGACGGGACAACACAACGGGATTTTTGCTCTTCGGTGAACGAATAAGGTATCCATCGCGAAGCAAACTTCCTTAGGTGTTCATTCAGGATGGTGAAAACAGCCTGTGATTAGTAATCATCATGATCAGGGGTACCTCTTAGGTGTCGTGGCCTTGGGGGGGGGGAGGTTGGCGACGCCGCGCTCCTTCAAGCCGCACCCTCGCGTGCCCCACCAGACAGCACCCACATTACACTATGATAGAGCTATGCATGTCCTAATGTCAAATTCTAGGGTATACTTTAGGAGTATAAAAATTTCGTGAAGATCTGACACATTTGCTGTTTACGTTATTTAGTGTTACCGTTTCGTAACAGATTCGAATAAAAGGGAAATAAAAAAACTTAAAGGCCTTCAAAAACTAAAAAGTGAGAAATCATTTTAGCACAGAACACATATGACATTAGTTTCGGAAGTCGGTGGCTATACAAAACAACAAACAGAACAAAAGCCTTCCGGGACTGAAGTTGTAATGTGGTCTGCTAAAACTCCAAGGCCATTGACGACTCTAATCGCCTTAACAACCACTCACAGCGAAATGTACACGCGCTTGACTGTTTGTCACATCTATTATTGTTACCTTTACAATCTGACCACTAAGAAGGGGACTACTTAATTTTAAGAATTGTAGCAATAATGTGCAATAACATTCCAAAAATATTCCAGTTATTTGTATATTGTGATGTCAATTAAACTGTGTTTATGCTGACAATAATACTGTTACTATATTTATAATAGTTATTAATATCATAAAAATAATAAATAAATCAAAGGGGGGGGGGGGGGGGGTTAATATCATAATACATTTATTTGCTGCAAGTATAGACTGTTATGTATACCTAAATGTACTTTTATTTACATTCCATAATTACCAAATAGAAGTTATTTACTTAATATTTCGTTATTTATAAATTATTTACAGAATACAACAGTTACTTTTAATTTTCTTGAAAATAAACTGTTACGTGACTTGTTGCCTTTTGTTATTTTACAATACATCCACTGGTTTTTATACCAATTATTCTTTTATTAAGCGTTCGGCGAAGCTATTATTTTTGAACTTTTGGTCCCTTGAATTAAAGAACCGATATAGATTGAGCAGAACTCGCACACTATGGGTTCGGAACTACTCAAAGCTTGGTGTAGGTAAGGATGGCGGGTGTATTGTTGCAGAAATAAATCTTATATAAAAAAATGAATCGCTAAATGTGTTGGTAAGCGCATAACTTGCGAACCGCTTGACCAAATTGGATAATTCTTTTTTTATAATATTCCTTGAAGTACGAAGATGGTTCTTACGAAAAAAAAAAAAAAAAAAACTTGTAGGGTAGGTGTAGGGTAGGGGTAGGGCAGGTGTAGGGCAGGTTTAGGGCAGGTGTAGGGCAGGTGTAGGGCGGGTGTAGGGCGGGTGTAGGGCAGGTGTAGGGCAGGTGTAGGGCAGGTGTAGGGCGGGTGTAGGGCAGGTGTAGGGCGGGTGTAGGGCAGGTGTAGGGTAGGTAAATAGGCAGGTAAGTAGGTAGATAAGGACAGGACAACGTCTGTCGGGTCAGCTAGTATGTTATAAAAATAGTGCGCCGCCGTCCTGACAGTCAGAATGACTGGTGTAATAATAATAATAAAAATAATAATAATATGTGGGGACATTTTCACACACGGCTATCTGACCCCAAACTAGGGAGACCCTGTACTATGGGTGTAAGACAGCTGATATACATACACAAATACATTTTTTTTTTGTAAATACATACACATATAGATAAACAACACCCAGACACACGGCAAACACAAGTGCTCATCACACAAATGTTTACCCTGGGCGGGAATCGAACCCGCAACACGCAGCGCAGCAGTCGATCGCTCAGCCACTGCGCCAACCGTGTCGTCAATCGTTTTGGTGTGATAGAGAATGTAATGTAATACGTAGTTATCTTATGGTTACCTAATATTTGCCAGAGGACCTTCAATGTACTTCGATAAAAGTATAATCTGGGAGAAAATAAGAGCTCAACTGTCAATTAGGAGACAATAGTTAAACAATGACAAGCGACCAATATTTGACTTCTGGACATTTAATGGGTTCGAGAAAGGCAAGAAAAAAAAATTTGACGCCTACCATTTTTGCATAGCAATATGAGTATAGTTTTATTTGCTCGCATTGAGAATTGAGGATATACTATTTATCCAATTTTCTCTACGCAAACTGGCATTTTACTTCATATTATGACCAACATTTAACCACTGTCCACCTCCATTGCTGGCAACGAGAGTAGACTGACTGGCTTGGGAAGTCCAACGTTAATGAGCAAGTTTCGCTTCCCGCCGCGATAATATCATCTATCGGTATGACTATAAAAATGCATTCAATTTAAAGCCGTAGGTATTTCGTAAGTCATAAGATTGATATTTTCATAACCGAAGTCATTACTATTCGTTCTACTCCAGGGAATAGTTTAATGAGCAAGTTTCGCTTCCCGCCGCTAGATATCATAATAGTAAATGCATTTAATTTAAAGCTGTAATTTTTTACGCTTATGATCGGTATTTCCGTAACGAGATCATGCATGTTGGTAACGCGAACTCATAAGTGTCGCCCCAAACAAAAATTGCTCAACGCGGCTAAACACTGATCACGTATTTAATTCATCACTAGCTGACCCGACAGACGTTGTCCTGTCCTTATCTACCTACTTACCTGCCTATTTACCTACCCTACACCTACCGTACACCTACCCTACACCTACCCTACATCTACCCTACACCTACCCTACACCTACCCTACACCTACCCTACACCTACCCTACACCTACCCTACACCTACCCTACACCTACCCTACACCTACCCTACACCTACCCTACACCTACCCTACACCTACCCTACACCTACCCTACACCTACCCTACACCTACCCTACACCTACCCTACACCTACCCTACACCGACCCTACACCTACCCTACACCTACCCTACACCAACCCTACACCTACCCTACTTATTTTTTTTTTTTTTTTTTTTCTCTCCGTAACAACCATCTTCGTACTTCAAGGAATATTATAAAAAAAGAATTATCCAATTTGGTCAAGCGGTTCGCAAGTTATGCGCTTACCAACACATTTAGCGATTCATTTTTATATATAAGAAGATTAGCGTAACTTGTGTTTTCTCGTATGTTGCTACGAGGCGGCGTAGTAGGTAAATCATAATTTGCTACGGCATGTATTCTACTACGGCGTAGGCAAACCGGACTTTGCTACGGCGTAGCATTCACTAGGGTTTGGTTCAAGGGCGCCTATCCCGTCATAATTCTTGAACGCTCGTACGTACGTGATTACGGTTGTAACAAAATTTCCTCCAAATATGTTGACACGCGGGTATCCTGTGGTTAATATTTAGGTTCGATGTAACGAAAAACAACTTTTTAGAGAAACCAATTCAGTAAATACGTTCGAAAATCAGCAATTTTTATCTGAACTTTAGTCGTTCATAATGCACTCATACATTGAAAAAGGAAAAAAAACAGCTTCATAAAAAGCTTGCACATGTAATAGAGATTCTTAATTACAAACATTTTTAGCAAAAACTTGTAAGGTTTTTTCATAAACACGTTTTTGCTGGAGCAAACCTTGTGAAATCTCCGCGCCCCAATTTTCAATGCGATGTTATCGCGTTCTCACTCACTCGTTTGTTCGAAAACAAACGAGTGAGTGAGAACATGATTGCGTTGTATGAAACAAAAAAACATTCAATCACACTCGCGTTGAAGTTAAGGGACTTCTTAAAGATGCCGCCAGCCGAACAGCCAAAGTATGCGCACAAAATCTCGCTCTATTAAGACATCAAAGAAATGTGAGGATTTAGACATTCCGATTGAAGGAAAAAGAGGAAGGAGGAGATTTCGAAAATATATGCCTTGAGGAATAAGCCGAGATGCTGAACTTACATTACCTACCAGAGGAGTTGCAGAGAGCAATGTTAGAATGTCACGATAGATTTTACTTATATAGAACTAGACCATCGCTAGAGGTCAATGGAATTTATTCTGGTTACATTTAGTATTATTCAGCCTAAAATGTTGGTAACATTACCAGAAAACGATTTTCGTGGAATGATACTATAAAAAAACCGGACAAGTGCAAGTCGGACTCGCCCACCGAGGGTTCCGTTCAAATTCCATGATTTGGTCACCCATACAATTATAACCGCGCATACCTCGATGATTGGTTACGTAGTTTAAATAAAGACTATATTTTTATGATTTAATTACAAATATATAGTTTTCAGACTTTTCTCTATACTTGTAAGGCCAACGGGAAGTGCTCTATAAATTTTGGTTCCCTTGAGAGTGTCGAAATAAACGTTTTTTGCGGCATAAACAGCCGCATCTTTTTTTCACGATAACTTAGAAGTTAAATTTTTTCACAGCTTCAAGGGACTGTAGACTTGAGTATATAGTTTTAATTTCAACTTGATACTTCCACGCGTTCCCGAGATAAAGGGTCTTGACAGACAGACGGACAGACAGACAGACAGACAACAAAGTGATCCTATAAGGGTTCCGTTTTTTCTTTTGAGGTACGGAACCCTAAAAATACGTTGAACTTTCAGTGGAGGACATCGTGTTGAAGATTTTACAATTGAGGCGCCATTTGGAAGCCGCCGTCATTTCTGCCCAAGAAGAGGTTTAATGGACTAGTTACATTAGAGTTTCTCAGATTCAATGTAAAATGGGGCTATTTTGAGTCTGTTCAAAATCTAGCGCTATGTTTTAGATTTTTTTGGTTAGACGGGGCTAACTTTGTTTCATCAAAAAAATTGACAAATGATCACTTCTCAAACAATTTTCCGCGTAGGTAATTCCATTTGCCAATTTATTACTTAGCAAATAAACTCTTCGCAAATAATTGTAACGCAAACCTCTTGCTTACCAACTAGTACTTTTACCTTAGATTCCCCTACAATTTGAGTACTGTGCCATCGAAATTATGAAATTTAACCTTATAGTAGTATGCATATATAGAACACCAACACATGATGCGTCAATCTTCTTAAATAGTTTAGAAATGCTGACCAATCAACTCTGTAAAAAAACTGGCAAGAAAATAATTATTTGTGGTGACTGGAATATAGACATGATTAAAACAACTAGAGTATCCGATGACTTGAATTCTATTCTTAATAATAATAACTTAAAAAATCATATAAATCTTCCTACGAGGAAAAACACTTGTTTGGACTTAATAGTAAGTAATATACATGACGCTAAATCCGACCTTCACTATCTAGCTCTCTCTGACCATGAGACAGCACAATCATTAACAGCTATTCTAAAAACTGATCACAAAGTTAAGGATATTCTTAGTTTCTGGTTTCAAAGTATAAGAGACCTCAGTGACGACAACATAATAAAATTTAATGACTGTATGTTAAGCTTATCTTTTTCGGACGTATATGATTCGCAAACAACAAACGAAGCATTTAATAGTTTTCACGAGACAATTACCCTTTTTTACAATTTATGCTTCCCAATAATAAAAGTGAAAAATACGCGTAAACGTGTGAAAAATAGATGTCTGACCAAAAACATTAAAAGATGCTGCATTAAGAAACGGATCCTGTACTTAAAATATAACCTTTGTAAAGATAACAAAAAGCAAAACAAAAGAAAATATGACGATTACAGTCGAATATTAAAGAGATGCATAAACAATGCTCAACAGATAAACAATTTGCGATATATTAATAAAGCAAAAAATGCTAGTAAAGCAGCATGGGACATAATTAAACTAGACACGAATAATCTGACATGTAATTCCGAAATAGACACAATAAAAGTTGACGATAAAATATATGACAATCCAAACCAAATTTGTGACTTATTCAATGACTATTATCTAACTGTAACTAATTCAACCACAAATACTTTAAAAAACAACAAGCTTGACATATCACAAAATCCTAAGAGCATTTTCCTTACACCAGTAGACAAAATTGACGTTCATAAAATTATACAAAACTTAAAAAACACGAACTCTACTGGCTATGATGATATAAGTACTAAAGTGCTAAAAAAATGTGCAGTGGGACTTGTTTCTCCGCTTACCTACATAATAAATCTATCCCTAACAGAAGGAGTATTCCCAGAACGTTTGAAAGTGTCAATAGTTAAACCTCTGTATAAAAAAGGCGATAAAACGGACATGAGCAACTATCGACCTATCACCTTAATCCCCATTTTATCCAAAGTTTTCGAGAAAGTTATGTGTAACAAAATGGAAAATTTTTTGACGTCTTGTAATATTCTAAAAACCGAACAATTCGGTTTTATGAAAGGTAGCTCTACAACTTTAGCGTGTTTTTCATTAATTAAACAGATCACTGAAAGCCTAAATAAAAAGTCTAAGGTAGGATGCGTCTTTCTAGACATGACAAAGGCCTTTGACTTTGTCTGTCATAAAACACTGCTCTCGAAACTCTCGTACTGTGGAATACGTGGAAATGCTAATGACTGGATTAAAAGCTACCTTACCGGAAGGCAACAATGTGTGGAAATAGTTAAAACTTGTAAATTTGAACAAATAAATTATAGGTCTCAATATAGACAAAATAACTACGGCACCCCACAAGGAGGAATTATATCCCCACACCTCTTCCTAGTGTACATCAACGACCTCCCCGAAGCGATAGATAGAAACTGCATATTATTCGCCGATGATACAACTATAATTCTCAAAACTGACAATGAGAATAGTCTAAAAAACGAAATTTGTAATAGTCTAGACAATGCAATAAACTGGTTAGAAATAAATAACTTAAAGGTAAATATGACAAAAACAAACATAATACAATTTCAGGCATTAAACGCAACAATAAATAACTTGGACATTGACTATAAAAAATCTCAATTAACTACTGTTAACGAATGCGTATTCTTGGGTATTACCGTAGACAAAAATTGCAGTTGGAAACCACATATAGTAAAAATTCTTAAAAAAATTGATCGTTTTGTGTATGTCATCAAGAGAATTAAGCAAACAGTAAATATTGATACCGCTATGGTTGCTTACCATGCTTATGTATCTTCGGTACTTAGATACGGCTTAATCATTTGGGGTAACTCGGTGGACATCGACAGAGTTTTTAAAGCGCAAAAAAAATGTGTCCGGGCAATGTGTGGAGCCCATATTTTAGATAGCTGTAAACCACTGTTCGAGAAACTTAAAATCTTACCATTACCGTGCCTTTACATTTTAGAAATATGTATCTTTGTAAAGAAAAATTACAGTTTATTTGAAAAACAAGAGTACAAGGCAAATAGCCGGGCACGGCATAAAGATAAACTTAGATTGCCTACGATAAAGTTGAAGTTATTCAAGAGAAATGTGTACTGCATGGCGATTATTGTGTTCAACCATCTACCAAATACCCTACAAGATTTGCCACTACAATTATTTAGAAAAATACTCTTTAAAATGTTACTACAAAAGCGATATTACACTGTAAAGGAATATTTAGAAGATAAGTCACTAATCCTTAATTGAAAATGTTTAGATAATTTATTTATGATTGATTTTTTATGTTGTGTTGTTTTTGTTTGGTTCTTTCTTTTTTTAATTTATCATTTTATTATTATTTAAATATTATTATTAATTATTGACATAGCCATATGAATTAAAAACAATTAATTTTATCGTACTGACATTTGCACGCCATGTATGGCAGAATATGCGGAAACCATCTGTTCGAACATCCAATGTACCAGATTTTGGCAAATAAATGATTTTTGATTTTGATTTGATTTGATTTTGATTTTAGAATATTCTAAGACTTTTACCAATTTTAATATAGTCAAATATTTCACTTAAAAGGCGTAGTTAGGCGGTCCGAGTCCGAGTCGGGGTGCCCCAAGTCCCGAGCTCGCTATGCTCGCTCTTGCATCCTATGCCCGTTTTGTTTATTGTCTCTAAAGATTGTTTTCTGTATAAAATCATTTGATTTAGTTGATGGGTAGTTCTTCAGGAACAAAATTTTCGATTTCTATGGGTATATTTCTGTAACCAACTAACAGAACGGTATGAAATTTTTGTTTTGTACAGTTTAGCTGTATCCCTTACTGGGACAAATGATACTTTTTAAATAATTGCTGTTTATGTATACAATAAAAATATTTAAAGGTTGTTCTTCTGATTCATATAACGCGTCCGTTTGCCATTTTCCGGAACAAAAAGATCGATGTCGCAATTTCCTTTTCATACATCAATATTATAAATTACAATTATATCGAAAGGAAATGAATTGTCCTCTTACAAAAAAAAAATGTGTATTAGTTTTATCTAGGTTAACGTGTTTATAAAAAAATAAATAAGATGTGTCCGGCGTATATACTGATTACTGTGGCGTAAGCTGCGCTTGACCGTATTTGGTCGGGTAATAATAATGAGAGTCTGGCTTTCCGCGCGAGGGAAGCCAGTCCAAAGAGTACAATATATTGAGCCAGTCTTGCAAAGAGTAAAATAATATAGAGGAGTCTTGCAACGAATGAGCTAGAAGGCGGACGTGCAGCTGGTTGGCTTAGATCCCGGTGTTACGAAGGTAAACATGTGATTCATCTGTGTTTGGTTCAGGTGGCACTCTGGTTACAGTGATTATTTTAATATTTTAAACCTTCAATCTGTTTTTCGTGTGATTCTTTTGGGTTATAGATTCGTGTAGAAAAATGACAATAATGAAGTCTGTATGTATGATGTATGTCTGTATGCATGATTGTAGGCAAAATCCTGATTCATATGTGCGTGATTCGTATGGCCAAAACCTCATATACAAGGTGTCCAAAAAGAGTATCGGGTATTTGTTTGCTCAATAAAAAAAAACTACTAGTAATAAAGTATTTTTTTAATGTTCATTATTAGAATACAAAATGGAAAATTATTTCGAAAAGATAATGTTATCCAAATGGTGACCGTTACGCTGCTGGCACTCTTCTAATCTGGAACGAAGATTGGTGATAACACGCTGACACATAGCCCTCGATAGTGCTGCCATTTCTGACCTGATGTTTGGTTTCAATTGCGTTAGGTTCGACGGATTATTCTCATAAACCTTACTTTTACCATACGAAATAGTCAAGTGGGCTAAGGTCGGGGCTTCTGGGAGGTCAGTTGATGTTACCTCTACGTGAAATGACCTTATTAGGGAATAATTCGTAAACAGCTTCAATTGATTGATTTGATGTATGGCAAGTGGCCCCGTCTTGTTGGAACCACGTTCTTGAATTGAAACCTTGAAACTCCTGCAACTCTGGACCCAAAAAGTTTTGCAGCATATCGCAATAACGGTCACTATTCACATTGAGCGCTCGGCCTCGTCGATCTTCATGAAAATACGGACCAATTATGCCTTTAGCAGATATAGCGGCCCACACAACGACCTTTGGGCTGTGCAGGGGTCGTTCATGTTTTCGCCTCGGATTCTCCTCTGCCCAGTATCGACAATTCTGCTAATTAACATGACCATTCACTCACTGTCACTTGGTGCATTGCGTGTACGATACTTCGCACGATACAAACGTTGAGCAGTCACTATTGAATCACCGTTACGATAATACGCTCGTACGCAAAATGCGCGATGCGTCCCTGCGTACTGCTCCATTGCAGCTAAAATTGCAAAAATTGGCGGACTTGACAATCCCCTCCCCGCGCCCCCTCGCCGCTTCGTGTCAACTTCAGCGCTGAAACAAATACCCGATACTCTTTTTGGACACCTTGTATATCATAAAATAAAATCCTCTTCGTCCAATTTTTGGTCGTGTACAAGTCAGTAGTTCTAATCTTATTTATTATATTTACTTACTTTAATAATAATAATATTCTAACTTTTTGAATAATTCATTCTAAAATCACAGGAGTATTAAGTGGTTTTAATTAGGACACTTGACATGTTTTATTCTTAGTTAATAAATAATAATTATTATTTTATTCGGATACAGCCCAACAAGACCTCGATCTTCCCGATGATGACAGCTTTTGGATGGAGACTTCGTCAATCTATAAAAAAATTATAACTCCAAAATTCATCAGAGATATTCTATCGACCCTTCATCAGAAAAGGGTGGATGATCGCTCAGATTCTGACGATGAAGATATTTTTGTGTTTAAAAAGCCTCAATATGATTAACGGAAAAAAAGTCTCACGCCATTGGTGAAGATAAAATATGATTATTCCATCTTCCACCAAAAATTCAAGATCTTGTCAAAAAGAGGATGATATTAAAAGCAGCTCGGTCCCTTGCAAAAAGCCAAGGAAATATTTATTTTAGTTCCTACTTAACTTTGACTTAGTTAGTTGGAATAAGGTTGGTTGGTTGGTTGTAGACGTCCGTGGGGGAGTCTAACACCTCACTCCCCCCCCCTGACCCGTGGTGTGGCCCGCCGTAGCGGGCCGGCACCAGCCGGGGGTTGCGGAAGTATCTCCAGTTCCCGCGACCCCCGACGTAGGTGTGAGATGGAACACCGGGGTGGTTTTTAGTCAGTTAGAGTCTGACAGGCCCCTCCGCCCGCCCCACATCCATGAGGACTTTCAAAACCGTACCAAAAAAAAAAATGGTTGGGTGATTGAAAGTTAATACGATCATTGTCCAAAATGCCATTTCATTAAAGTTGATCTCGTTTTTGTTACTTTATTGAATAAATACACTAATATGTGATTGGTAATTCCAATTAATAATTAAGACTGCTTAACTAACACTGATGTTAAAAGTACCATTACTAGAATAAGTTTGTACTCCTGTGATTTTTAGGGTTCCGTACCTCAAAAGGAAAAAACGGAACCATTATAGGATCACTTTGTTGTCAATTGTTGTCCGTCTGTCTGTCTGTCGGTCTGTCTGTCTGTCACGACCCTTTATCTCGAGAACGCGAAGACGTATCGAGTTGAAATTAAAACCATATATTCCCCCATATATTCTATATTATTTAGTACCTTGTAACAGTTCTAATAGTTTACGAAATAAAAGGCTATGTAGAACTGTACGAATTGAATTTAATAGCTCTCACAAGAAAGATTAGAATGTGATGAGTATCAAAAACAACAGAAGTAAATTTAAATCACTAACCTAAACGCACTAGAATAGGCAGAGATTTCCAAGTTAGAAGGATCCATAGCCTGGCCGGCAACAGGATCGGCCGAAGAGAAGACAGGCGCGATCAGCTACTAGCTCGGGGACGGAGGTCCCCAGGCGGTCAGTAGAAGAACCCGCCCTGGGAGCAGCAGGCACGCGACAGCTCGACTTAACCCGCTTAACCGACTCTCGGTTGTGGACCGGTAGTCTTGCAGTAAGTAGACTGGTAGACTTCAGCAACGTAAGCGTATGGGTAATCAGCGTGTTACCCAAGCGACACGAGATCTAGACTGACTCCTTGACAGGTTTTGTTTTCTGACCGCTCTTCCGAAATTCGTAAAAAATCCAATAATGAATCCTCTTTCTAGAACGGTCGTATCGGTTTTCTAAAGCTGCGTATTATAGTACCGGCCAGACTCAATAATTGCAGACTGCCAGTTATTTTTATTTATTAGTGCGAATAGGATCTAAAGGAACACGCGATACATCAGCGGGTATTCAGCCGTTTAATATAAAATACAACCATACATGCTTACAAAATCAACAACATGGAGGTTTTACGTAAGCCGTATACTTTTTAGAAGAAATATGGACGGTCGTCAAGTTTGACGACTGTCATTGACAAACATGTCAAAGCAAAACATTATTTATTTTTCAGATATAAAAAGATCTATTATACAGGAATATAATGTAATGTAACCAGACAAGACCAGCATATAAAACTGTAAGTACATAATATATATTATATTTATAAGATTCCAAGAATCTATAAAAACAAATATTATAAAATGTAAACATCAAATGCGATGAATGATTGCATGCTTATGAAAGTAAATGTGGTATTGTGTTATCATTGTGTTAGCACAATACTATAACCTTGATGCAGTAAAAAAATCAACCCTCTATGTTAACATGAAAAAAAGATATGGCCGTTTATGTCGCAATAAACGCATTTATAATATTATAGATTAAAGTATGGATAGTAAGTATGGATATGTACATGTACCTACAAAAATGTACGGAACCCTCGGTGGGCGAGTCCGACTCACACTTGTCCGGTTTTTTTTAAATTATGAAAGGTTATAAGTACCTATAATTTTTTTATTTTATTTTATTTATTCACCCAACAAACAAATATCCTTACAAGCTAGACCCAATGCGATATTGTTGCACACTTTAACAATGACGCTAACACTTTAACACAAAAAAATAATTATTAAATATTTTAACCGTTACCATAGCAAATCTTATAGGTAGCTATTCTTTCAAATTCACCCAAAGAGCAACAGAATATGTCGACGTCATCAGCAATGAGGTTGAGAGTGCGGAGAGCGCGTCCGCGGCGCCTCGCGCAGCAAGTTAGTGCGCGCGCGCGGTACAGCAACCGCGGCCGACGACGGCGACCCACATACCCGTCTGGCACGACTAGCTCCACCCTTCGTAATATGTCCGCATGGTGTATCTTCCCTCTAATTACCTTAAAGATATAGGTTACGAGTGTGAGTTGCCTCCTGACCCTCAGTTCGTTATATCCGACCATACCTAAGATAAATAGAGTTGGATACACCAATGGGTAAAATGGATATACCCCGTAATCCCTCATATATTTGTACCTAATAAATTTATTTTGTACTCGCTCCAACATGAGACTATATTTAGTTTCATGCGGAGCCCAGATAACTGCATTACTGTCTAATTGGCTCCCTACTAAAGCATTATACAATGTCGTTATAGCTTTAATGTTAGTAAAACCTTTAACCATTCTGAGAACAAATCCTAGATTTCTATATGCTTTCTTGCATACCTTAATTATGTGATCACGAAACGTTAGTCCAGATGTGAAACGGATTCCCAAGTCTCTCACTTCAGTGACCCTATCCATCGGTAAACAGGACTAGTGAGTTGTACAATACACCGAAAATTAAACAGAGAGAATAATATAATGTAGCATTTTAATAACTTTCTAGTACCTAACAGAACCTTTTGCAGTACCAGCTTTAGGGGGGGGGGGCGACCGGGGCGGTCGCCCGGGGCGCCAGGTACTACAGGGCGCCGCGTGTGCCAGTCAACTTAACCATTTAATTTGAATAGTACCTATTTTTATCGATCTAAAGGAAAATTAGACTCACTTATCCCGTAGGAGTGAGTATGATGTGTATTCTACGTCTAACAAACACGACCTGTTATTTTATCGCTTAACGACAAGCGACAAAATGGTCGTGTCGGCGGAGGGTGGACGACGCACTCTTCCAGCGCCTGGGAAATGGGTCCTGGAGCGGCAGCCTCGGGGACGTCTGTCGCCCCCCACATACATCAGGACCCGAGGCGGCGCGGCGGCGGCGCGTAGTGTTCCACGCGCGCCCCTCTTACACGTCCGGGAGGGAGTCTAACACCTCACTCGCGTTCACCATATCTCCCACTGAGTATATGATGGAACGCTTCAGTTGATTGACTGCAACATCTTGGAGGAATTCCTCCAAGGTGACACGACACGAAGATGCGATCTTATCGTAATGTGTCGTGGCGTGTCATCCTACCCTCGTATCCTATCGTGTCGTGTCGTATTGTGTCGTGTCGTGTCGTATCGTGTCGTGTCGTGTCGTATCGTATCTTATCGTATCGTGACGTGTCGTGTCGTGTCGGGGCGTGTCGTATCGGGACGTGTCGTATCATGTCGTATCGTATCGTATCGTATCGTGACGTACTGTGCCGTATCGTATCGTATCGTCCTGTCCTGTCTTGGTTCCGAGATTTCCCCCGAAGTGGCTTTCATGGAGGCCCTCATTTCACTGAACTCGTCCAATTGCGTTGATCGACGCAGGTCGGCAGGGCAGCCCTTAGAAGAAGGGCGGGATTCGGGCTTCCTCGCCGCGACCATCCCGTCCACTCTTCGTCCAGTCGTCCTACCCTCGTATAGTATCGTATCGTGTCATCCTACCCTCGTATCGTATCGTGTCGTGTCGTATCGTATCGTATCGTATCTTATCGTATGGTGACGTATCGTGTCGTGTAGTATAGTATCGCATCGTATCGTGTAGTGTCGTGTCGTGTCGTGTCGTGTCGTGTCGTCTCGTATCGTATCGTATCGTGACGTATCGTGCCGTATCGTATCGTATCGTATCGTCCTGGCCTGTCCTGGTCCCGAGATTTCCCCCGAAGGCCCTCACATTTCACTGAACTCGTCCAATTGCGTTGGTCGACGCAGGTCGGCAGGGCAGCCCTTCGAAGAGGGGCGGGATTCGGGATTTAAAGAGGTCTTCCTCGCCGCGACCATCCCGTCCACTCTTCGTCCAGTCATCCTGCCCTCGTATCGTATCGTGTCGTGTCGTGTCGTGTCGTGGTGTGTCATCCTACCATCGTATCCAATCGTGTCGTGTTGTATCGTGTCGTGGCGTATGGTATCGTATCGTATCTTATCGTATCATGACGTGTAGTGTCGTGTCGTGTAGTGTCGTATCGTATCGTATCGTATCGTGACGTATCGTCCCGTATCGTATCGTCCTGTCCTGTCCTGGTCCCGAGATTTTCCCCGAAGTGGCTTTCATGGAGGCCCTCATTTCAATGAACTCGTCCAATTGCGTTGCTCCTGTCGACGCAGCTCGGCAGGGCAGCCCTTAGAAGAAGGGCGGGATTCGGGCTTCCTCGCCGCGACCATCCCGTCCACTCTTCGTCCAGTCGTCCTACCCTCGTATGGTATCGTGTCGTGTCGTGTCGTGTCGTGTTGTGTCGTGTCGCGTCGTGTCGTGTCGTGTCGTGTCGTATCGTATCGTATCGTATAGTGTCGTGTCGTCTCGTATCGTATCGTATCGTATCGTGACGTATCGTGCCGTATCGTATCGTGACGTATCGTGCCGTATCGTATCGTGACGTATCGTGCCGTATCGTATCGTATCGTACCGTATCGTCCTGTCCTGTCCTGGTCCCGAGATTTCCCCCGAAGTGGCTTTCATGGAGGCCCTCATTTCCCTGAACTCGTCCAATTGCGTTGGTCGACGCAGGTCGGCAGGGCAGCCCAGAAGAGCGGCGGAATTCGTCCAGTCGTCCTACCCTCGTATCGTGTCGTGTCCTGTCGTGTCGTGTCGTGGCGTGTCATCTTACCCTCGTATCGTGTCGTGTCGTATCGTATCGTTTCGTGTGCTGTCGTGTCGTGTCGTGGCGTGTCATCTTACCCTCGTGTCGTGTCGTGTCGTATCGTATCGTTTCGTGTCCTGTCGTGTCGTGTCGTGTCGTCTCGTATCCTATAGTATCGTATCGTTTCGTGTCCTGTCGAGCCGTGTCGTGTCGTCTCGTATCGTATAGTATCGTATCGTATCGTCCTGTCCTGTGACCAGGAGGTCCCGAGATTTCCCCCGAAGTGGCTTCTTCAAAGAAGCCCCTTATTTCACTAAACTCGTGCCCTTAGAAAAGGGGCGGGATTCGGTATTTAAAGAGGTCTTCCTCGCCGCGACCATCCCGTCCACTCTTCGTCCAGTCGTTCTACGCTCGTATCGTATCGTATCGTGTCATCCTACCCTCGTATCGTATCGTGTCGTATCGTGTCGTATCGTATCGTATCGTATCGTATCGTATCGTATCTTATCGTATCGTGACGTGTCGTGTCGTGTCGTGTCGTATCGTATCGGATCGTGTCGTGTCGTGTCGTGTCGTGATGTGTCATCCTACCCTCGTATCCTATCGTGTCGTGTTGTATCGTGTCGTGGCGTGTTGTGTCGTGTAGTGTCGTATCGTATCGTATCGTATCGTATCGTGACGTATCGTGGCGTATCGTATCGTATCGTCCTGTCCTGTCCTGGTCCCGAGATTTCCCCCGAAGTGGCTTTCATGGAGGCCCTCATTTCATCGACGCAGGTCGGCAGGGCAGCCCTTAGAAGAGGGGCGGGATTTGGGATTTAAAGAGGTCTTCCTCGCCGCGACCATCTCGTCCACTCTTCGTCCAGTCGTCCTACCCTCGTATCGTATCGTATCGTGTCGTATCGTATCGTGACGTATCGTGACGTGTCGTGTCGTGTCGTATCGTATCTGTCTTCCTCGCCGCGACCATCCCGTCCACTCTTCGTCCAGTCGTCCTACCCTCGTATCGTGTCATCCTACCCTCGTATCGTATCGTGTCGTGTCGTATCGTATCGTATCGTATCGTGTCGTGTCGTATCGTATCGTATCTTATCGTGTCGTGTCGTGTCGTGTCGTGTCGTGTCGTGTCATGTCGTGTCGTGTCGTGTCGTGTCGTGTCGTGTCGTGTCGTGTCGTGTAGTGTCGTATCGTGTCGTGTCGTATCGTATCGTAATGTGTGTCTCAGATCATAGTTCCCTTTAGTTTTACTTACATTATATTCCATCGAGCATAAAGCTAATTATAAATCTGGAAAATAAATAATGTTTTGTTATGACATGTTTGTCAATGACAGTTGTCAATCTTGACAATTATTGTCAGTAATTCTTTTAATTAGTTTACGGCTTATATAACTTAAAACCTTCAAACTGATGTCAAATATATGTGTGTATTGCTGTATTTTATACTAAACAGCTGGACACCCGCTAATGTATCTGGTGTTCTTAAAAATTCTATACGCACTAATCGAATAAAAATGAGTGGCAGTCTACAATAATAAGTATGGAGTTTCTTGCCCATTCCCCTCCACACGAAACCACCATTCGGAATGGGTAACTAGACTCAATTCCCCTAATATGACGTTAAAAAGTGCCTTTTCATGGTTTAATTGAAATAAATGATTTGACTTTGACTTTGTTTAGTTTTCCTTAACCACATCCAGTGTGTCCAGTATGTATATAAATAGGTACAACTACTGCTAACCTGTTTTCCTTATAAAACTGTCAATTTAATGACCAGTAGGTATATTCTATTGCAACCACAGTCGTTTCCGACAAATGTCAATTTAATGACCAGTAGATATAATCTACTGCTTTCACAGTCGTTTCCGACACATGTCAATTTAATGACCAGTAGGTATGAGCTACTGCTTTCACAGTCGTTTCCGACACATGTCAATTTAATGACCTGTAAGTATGAGCTACTGCTTTCACAGTCCTTCCCGACACATGTCACTTTAATGACCAGTAGGTATAAGCTACTGCTTTCACAGTCGTTTCCGACACATGTCAATTTAATGACCTGTAAGTATGAGCTACTGCTTTCACAGTCGTTCCCGACACATGTCAATTTAATGACCAGTAGGTATAAGCTACTGCTATCACAGTCGTTTCCGACACATGTCAATTTAATGACCAGTAGATATGTTCTACTGCTTATAAGTGCTTCTTGATTTGTTCTAAAACAACAAACAAAAATCAAGTAACCAACTTGAGGTCCCCATTTGATTTTGAAATGCAACAATCTTCTTCTTCTTCTGCCCTTATCCCATGTTACTTGGGGTTGGCACAACACGTCTTCGTCTTGTATTCCGTCCTGTCCAACTTCATGCTTTCACTGGCTCCTTTTCCATTCATATTATTCACACAATCCATCCGTCTTTTCTTTGGCTTTCCTCTCCCTCTCATCCATCCATTTTGAAATGTACTTTAGGGATAGCGTGTTACAAGTAAGAAGGCGAATAATGATCTGTGTCGTTTATTTGGGAGCGCTGCTTATATACAAAATTAGTAAAAATAAATCATAATAAATAGGGTACATTATATACGTTTGTAACTAACACAAAACAGTAATGTCGGTAGAGTGTGCCGCGCTCCTTTCGTTTAGCGAGCGCGATGATACGGCCGGCCGGCCCGCATTCCTTTTGCATTTGCTTAGTTTAGTATGCGCGGGCGCGCGGCGGCGATCGGCTGTGTGCGCTCCTGCTCGTATGTCTGTCGTACGTAAGTATCAGCTGCTACATCATTCCCCCGCTAGTGAAGCGTACGCAGGGCTTCGATGTCCTGCCTGCCCTTGTGACGTATGCATACGTATCTGTGTTTGGTGCTTCTGGCTCTGTGTTGATCCGGAAAGCGGGCTTTAGTCTGTCAACAGTGATATTAGTGCATCTATTGGGTAACTTGATAGTGAAGTACTTTTCGTTGCGACTAATTACTTCGTACGGGCCAGTGTAGGTCGGCGTCAGAGGTTTGCTTGATGCGTCATTGCGTAGATAAACGTGCGAACATTTATGTAGGTCATCGTGAATAAATGTCGCTCGGTTTTGATTTGATTTTCGCTGCGCCTGGGCCTTCTTTAACGCTCCATTCAACTTATTCATGAAGTTTGAAATGGTATCGCGATGTTTTGTTGATTCCTCATAGAACTCGCCGGGTAATCGTAGCGTTTGGCCGTAAAGTAGTTCGGTGGTACTTGCACCTACGTCCTCTTTTATAGAAGCGCGCAGTCCTAGCAGTACTGTAGGTAGCTCATGTGACCATGTTGTAGATTTCAGTCTTGCGGTGAGTGATGTCTTGAGTGAGCCATGCCATCGTTCTATCACGCCGTTACACTGCGGGTGGTAGGCAGTGGTGCGGGTGCGATGTATTCCCATGCGTGGCATTAATTTTTTAAAAAGGTCGGACTCGAATTGCCTCCCTTGATCGGTGGTTATGGTTACTGGGCATCCGAATCTCGCAATCCAACCCTCATAGAATGCATTAGCAACCTTTTCTGCGGTTATGTCTTCCAGCGGAATGGCTTCGGGCCATTTGGTAGCCCTATCTATCATGGTCAATAGATATCGATAGCCGTCAGAAATTGGCAGTGGGCCGATGATATCAATTTGGGCGTGCTCCAGTCTGTTTGCTTGTTGAAAACTTGCGATAGGTTCCTTCGTGTGTTGTTGCACCTTAGAACGCTGGCACGCGTCGCACGTTCGAGTCCACTCATTTACGTCACTATTCATGGCGGGCCACCAGTAGCGGGCAGTGACTAATTTTCTTGTCGCCCTTATGCCGGGGTGACTAAGGTCGTGAATTGCTTGAAATGCTACTTTACGATAATGTGGTGGCAGATATGGACGAGCAGTGCTTGATGACATCTCGCAGGTAACGGGTTTGGCGGTTGAGTTGGGAATGGCGATCTTCTTGAATAGGTACTTTCCATTGTTTATTAGTATTTTTAATTCTTCGTCTTGGTCTTGTTTTTTTGCTAACTCGGTGTAATCCAGTGGTGTCGGGCATGTTATTGTTTCAACTCGAGATAGTGCATCTGCGACTTGGTTGTCCTGGCCGGTTACGTGTTGAATATTTGACGTAAACTGTCCGATATATTCAAGGTATCTCGTTCGGCGGGGCGTCTCAGACTTGCTGTTTGAAATTATTGCGTTACACAGCGGTTTGTGGTCCGTGTAAACAATTAATTCTCGTCCTTCAAACACACGGCGGAAGTGACGTATTGCCATGTATATGGATAGCAACTCACGGTCGTATGTGCTATATTTTTGTTGTGCGTCACTGAACTTCTTTGAGAAAAATCCCAGTGGTCTCCAGCTGCCGTTGATCTTTTGTTGTATAACGGCACCAGCACATGTGTTTGAGGCGTCCGTCATCAATGCGAAAGGCTCGCTCAGTGATGGGTAGGACAATAATGCGCAGTTCTTGATGTCTTGTTTACTTTGATTGAATGCTTCTTTTGCCTCTTCGGTCCACTGTATGTTTCTTTTATCGTTTTTCTTGGCGTTGTGAAAGTATTTACTCAATTCTTTTTGATGTTCAGCCGCATGGGGTATACTCGAGCGATAAAAGTTCAGCATTCCGACGAATCGACGTAGTTCTTGGATCGTCTTTGGCAATGGATAGGACTGGATTGCTTGTACCTTTTCTTCCGTTGGTGAAATGCCTTCAGGGCTTATTGTGTATCCCAGGAAGTCGAGTTTTGACTGGCCGAAGATACACTTAGCGACGTTTATTTTTAAACCACTGTCGTTGAGTCGCTTAAACACTTCTTGCAGTTCTCTTCTGTGTGCTTCTTGGTTCTCAGAAGCTACGAGAATGTCGTCGACGAATGGGAAAACAGGTAGGCCGCGGAGCACGTTGTCGATATGACGTTGAAATGTCTGGCCTGCATTCATTAAACCAAAACACATCCTAGTGAACTCGTACAAGCCGAAAGGAGTAATCACGGCTGTCTTCTTCACGTCTTCTTCTCTGTTTTTGATTTGGTAGTAGACTTTCTGCAAATCAATTTTTGAAAATATCTTCTTGCCTTGGAGGTTATGTGTGAAGTCATGTAGTCGTGGTATAGGGTATCGATCGGGCGTGGTTACCGCGTTGAGTCTACGGTAATCACCACAGGATCTGTAGGTACCATCCTTCTTCAAAACCATGTGTAATGGACTAGCCCATGGGCTGTTAGACGGACGACAAATTCCTTGGCTCATCATGAGTTCGAATTCTTGTTTTGCAGCATTATATTTATGTGGCGGTAGTGGTCTTGCATTTGTAAATATCGGCGGGCCGGTGGTTTCAATATAGTGTTCGACTTCACTATTTCCCAGTTTCTTTAAGTTTGGTCTCGTGATGTCTGGGTACTTGGCCAACAGGTCGTGGTAGGGAAGGTTGTCATCGATAGTTCGGATGCTTCCCTCAGCTGCGGGTGACAGGAAACCTCGTGCCGATAAGTTGGTTTTTTTGTCAACCAATCGTCGTCCATGAAGATCCACCATAAGTGCGTGGTGGTGCAAAAAATCAGCGCCTAATATCGGCCGACTGACTGTTGCAACCATAAATCGCCAGCTGTAGGCACGCCGCATTCCGATGTTCAGAACGATGGTTCGCTCGCCGTATGTGGGTATTTGTGTTCCATTTGCTGCATACAAGTAGTTGGTTGGAGTTCGCTGTTTATCGCGTGCAGTGGCGGGTAAAACAGAAACATTCGCACCAGTGTCGATAAGGAACTTTTTTCCGGTTGTTTTGTCGTATAGAAATAGGCGGTATGTGGATAAATCATCGACTTCAGCCACCGCCACGGCTTGAGTCTCCGTTAGTTTTCCGACTTCTCACTTGTTGTTCCTTTATAACTGCACGGACTTCTACATCGGTATGCTGCCTTGCCGAATTTCTTATGGAAATAGCACACGGCATTTCTTCTGTCCCGAGATTTTGAGCTGGAACGGCTTCTGAAATTGTGGGATCGCCGTTGAAATTTGCGGGAACGATTCGTTTTCAGCTCTGCTACTTCCTTGGTCAGGGCTTCAATCATGCTGCACAGTTTCTGGTTTGCTGGTTCGGATGTCGCCGCTATTTCGGCTGGCGCCGCTGCCGCTGGGGCCTTTGACGTGGAAGGTTGGCACTGGCAGGAACACACGGCGTTCACCTCTTTCAGCTGTTCTTGCATTCTGTCTGCCATGGCAGCCAACGAGTCCAGCTTCGATTCCTCACTCACAGCCAACACTGCGCGGGTAGAAGCGGGTAGGTGTCCTTGCCACAACATTTTCAACGTGTCATCTGGCATCTTATTGCCAGCAAGGTTTCTCATTCGGCGAAGCAGTTGTGATGGTCGCTGATCGCCGAGATCCATTTCATTCAGCAGTTTTTGTAGCTGAATACCCTCGCTTTCTTCGTAAACCTCCAGCAGTCTTCTTTTTGCAGCTTCGTATCGGCCGGAGTTGGCCGGCGACAAGATGATATCGCTGATTTGGTCGACATCCTTGATTTCCAGCTGAGCCACAACAAGTGCGAACTTGCCTTCATCGCCGAGCTTCTGGTTGTAGATAATGACCTCAAATTGGGCGAACCAAAGCCTAGGTCTGTTGCACCAGAACTTAGGTATTCTGGACTGGACGCTGATTGCTTCGACATCTTCAGGCGTAGTAGTCTTGTCTTCTTTCGATACGGGCGAAGTCATTTTGAACGCGGGGTCACCACTTTAGGGATAGCGTGTTACAAGTAAGAAGGCGAATAATGATCTGTGTCGTTTATTTGGGAGCGCTGCTTATATACAAAATTAGTAAAAATAAATCATAATAAATAGGGTACATTATATACGTTTGTAACTAACACAAAACAGTAATGTCGGTAGAGTGTGCCGCGCTCCTTTCGTTTAGCGAGCGCGATGATACGGCCGGCCGGCCCGCATTCCCTTTGCATTTGCTTAGTTTAGTATGCGCGGGCGCGCGGCGGCGATCGGCTGTGTGCGCTCCTGCTCGTATGTCTGTCGTACGTAAGTATCAGCTGCTACAGTACCAATATTATGTATATTTCCTTCCGAATAATTATCTACCTGTAGGAGACTGTTTTTTTATCTGTATTAAAGAGGATATAACAAAGTTGTACCTTAAAAAATAAATGTTATTTTGTCTTTTTCTTATAAACATGAATAAGCGCCATTATTACGTATTACCTATTTCTCTTTTTTTGATAGATTTTTTGTTTTCTAAGAAAAACAACTTTATTTACAATCGACCTTCAAATGTTACTTTCTCTTTTAAACATGAATAATCATCATTATTACACATTTGTTTTATAATAAAATATAAAAACTCACGGTTTTATCCTCGTCGCCAATGTATAATATGTATACACACTCACAATGTATAATATGCACACTCACTAACACAATAGTTGGCTCGCCAACGCACCACCGCTCAGGCCGGCAGCCCGACAACGACTGACCGCAGTGACCGCCCCACCTATCGCACCGGTATTTATAACCGAGCGACGTATGCGCCCGAGACAACGTCATAATACTGTTATCGGTTTGTAGCGTGATATATTGATATCTACATACACTACAATAATGAAATTTTGGCAAAACGGCAGGACCCCGGTTAGATGGCTAAATGTGAAAGAAGCTTTTCAAAGTTAAAATTAAAAAATCATACTTTTGGTCTACAATGAGCCAAGCGTGGCAAAAAAACTTTCGATTTCAAAAATTGAAAGAAACAGGAAATTCAATTTTGATAATGTGTTTAAATGTTTTAGTAAAATAAAGTCTCACAAGCATGTTTAGGTATTTGGTGTATTCTATGTAGAGGTTCTGAATACAAAACCGCCCGGGGTGCCAATCTACCCTATGCCGCCACTGACGTAGGGAGATGGGCAAAGATCGTCACTCACTGTACCTGAAGAATATCGCCTTCCAAGTCGACCGCGGTATAGATGATTTGTGACGGTCTGTAGGTCGATTCTGTAAAATTCAAACAACAACTCGCATCTCACATCACTAATTCACTATTCACTCTCACTTCGCTTAAGGTTCAAAATTACCTTGATACTATAGACACTTTGAATCGGGTTCGAGTGCGAAGTGAGCGTCGAAGTGACGGGGAAATTACCTTACAGAATGCCACTTCTTACGTCATCTTATACTTTATCTGTCAAAACACGTTTGTGTGTTACTTGCTGACACGCTCGCAAGGGTGGCGCTAGTGCAAATGCGAATTATCAACCGTGTTTTTAGAATGCTAATCAAGAAACTCACAGCGGATCCAGATTCGAAGTTTAGAATGAGGTCGTACAGTATCACACCCCTGATCACGTTTGTAGGGCAAACGTGGCCAGAGGTTTAGGACACACAATTAGCAAATAGGTAAATCTTTATGCTGAATTGAAATAAGGCAACCTTGTCTGACACGACCAACGGGTTTGCGTGCCTTCCAAGTCACGGGGTGTGTCAAGCCCGCCACACTATTCCCTAACCACTGTAACTCCTGTAAGCCAGAATCAACAGTGGCGACCACCAGAAAAGCGCCAGAGCAATGAAGCTCGACGAGTCCCAGAGAAACGATTCAACTGTCTTGGATCCCGCAACGAAATTAATCAGAAAAGAACAGCGGAGGAGTAAGAAAATCATTTTTTCCACTTCCCTCCAAATCAAGCAGGAGACAGAACAGAACTAGGCCAATAGGCACAAAGGGACGTTTACAACTGGAAGAAACCCAGTTGCTAAGCACCACGGATTATAATTGACATAATTAATGGGTCCTAAAAAGTGAGCTGTTACATTAAATTTGATTCCAATAATAGGTATGGCAAAAACGCTTGAACGCACGGAAATTAGTTCTAGTTTCCACAAGGTCCGCATAATAAACTGCACCGGATGTAGCCTGTACACTATCCAACATAATATTGCGTTCTTTCTGCCAAAGAATACACTCCCATAAGATATGATGTGCAGATTGTTCGTATTCACAGTCAGATGTAGAACATTGACACAAAGGCGAAGCAACAAGCTTGAAAGAAAATAATTTACTTTTAAAGTTGCCATGTCCTGTTAGAAATTGGGCAACACAGTGGTCCACCTCCAGCCATGTCCTGGCCAGCCGCTCACGAACGGATGGAAAGAACTGATGAAGGTGACGGCCCTTGCTAGAATCATCCCACCTACACTGCCACTCGGATAAAAGTTCCTCCCAGACGTCAGTCTGTGGTTTAAATAATCTAGAGATCTTAGCGCGGTCACGTTGAGTTAAAAAGTTTGCGTCCATGGTCTCTCGCGCGGAATAGTACATTGCAGCACGTCGTTGCACCTCAAGATCGACTGGAAGCACGCCTGCTAGAACCGGAAGGGCTTCAGTACTAACGGTCCTATATGCTTTACATAAAAATATTAAAGCCAAACGTTGACTTTGAAGCAATTTACGTCGTACCGCCCCTATGGTGGCCCTATCAGCCCAAACAGGTGCCCCGTAGCACATACATCCCAAATAGGTAGCCCCATAAATAGTTTTTAAAGTTAAAAATGATAGACCCCAAGTGGCTTTAGATATACTCGTCAAGGCATAAAAGTTCTTTTTAGCTTTTTCACCAACTGTTTTTATGTGGTCAATAAATGAAAAGTTTTTCTCTAAGACCAGACCAAGATAGCACACTGATTGTTTTCTTTTAACGGGAACGTTATTAAATTTAATACTAGGCCATGATTTAAGATTACCTTTTAAAATAAGTCAAGGGTGTCAGACCACCATCTTCCAAACTTCACACAGGACCCTAATTTCAGCGCCACAGCAGTCGCGCTTGTCCATGAGATCATCGGGGCAGACCACCTATATATCTAGTAACTATACTTAGTACCGACCACCAGAGAATGGGCAGCAGCGTTCTCTGTGCCTTTGTAACAACCATACTGCGATCGCCAACCCGCCTGCCAAGCGTGGCGATTATGGCAAAACCCTCCATTACTTGGGGGAGGCCTGTGTCCAGCAGTGGACGTCTTTCGGCTGGAATGATGATGATGATGATACTTAGTAATAAAGAATGCAAATACATATGACACTCCCTTAACTTCATACCCCATGTATGTCACAGATGATAATACTAACGTACCTACCTATGTTCTAAATACATAAATCAATGTACAGATGCCAGCACATTAAGCTACAACAGTCTGGCAAATTTCTTTGATAGATTTTCAACTTTATTCCTATACGTTAAGGTTTTTAGCGGTACTTTGGGGCTTGGTAAGTTGACTCTTTGAGATATCAGAAGGTTGAAGAAAATACTCGTTGATAGTGTAGAAGTAATAATAAAGTGATATATTTATTTACAAAATAGTGCGTCTTATATAGTATTTACATTATGTTCGCATAACCAATAAAAAACTGTACATTAATTTTAACAACAAAACAAAAATATATCCAATAAGAACAAAGCACTTTCAACCAATCACATCACACTGCACTAATGTCACGTGAATTCCGCGAGGGGGCGCGTGTGTGTTTCCCGCGCTCGCGCGCCGCGCTGCCGAATGCATAAATATAAGTGCGTGGACGCCCGCCGCACAAGACCCAGCTCAACCATCTCACGGACAAGGTGAAGGCCGAGCTACTGGCGCACTCCACCGAGAGGTGGGAGGACTACATACACTCTGCGGACAGCGACTGGACGTCGGTACACCGCCTATGCCGACGCTTCAAGAATACCCCACCTCCGGTGCGCCCGCTACTCAACAGCGACGGGGCGCTACGTTATACAGCGGCAGACCGGGCCGAGATCTTCGCGTCCCACCTGGAGCGTCAGTTCACCCCGAACCCGACCACAGCCCAGGAACACGTCGCAGCAGTCGAGCAACACCTTGGTGAGTACTTCAACACGCCGGTAGCCTCCGATGAAGAACCTATATTTTTTTCCCCGGGCCAAGTACTCAGGGCCATAAAGCGCACGAAGCCTAGGAAGGCGCCCGGTGCGGACGGCATCACGAACACCGCACTCCGACACCTGCCACCCAGAACGGTGGCGGCACTAGCACGCCTTTTTACGGGTATAGTCCGCACCGGCACCTTCCCCACACAATGGAAGGAAGGGAAGGTGATTATGCTGCCCAAGCCCGGGAAGGACATACTGAAACCTGAGAGCTACCGGCCGATCACTCTCCTGCCCACAACCTCCAAGGTGTTCGAAGCGCTCCTGCTGCGACACCTCTCACCGCACCTCACACCAAGACCGGAACAATTCGGGTTTCGGAGTGAGCATAGCACGACGCTCCAGCTGTCGAGGGTACTTCACCTGCTGACGGCGGCCGTGAACAAGAGAGAATACGCCGCCGTCGTACTCCTCGACATGGAAAAGGCCTTCGACAGGGTATGGCACTCCGGTCTGCTATACAAGCTCACCCTCACCTCAGCGCCCCGCCGCTTGATACAGGTGGTCTCCTCCTTTCTCCAGGACAGGACATTCAAGGTTTCGGTGGAAAACCAACTCTCCAGCGCGCGCCCTATCGCCGCCGGAGTACCCCAGGGAAGCTGCGTCTCGCCTGTGTTGTACTCTGTTTACACCGACGACATTCCCGCCACGCACACCTCCACGCTCGCGCTGTACGCGGATGACGCCGCGTACATTACTACATCCCTCTCGGCCGACCACGCGGCCATCAAGATGCAGCGCGTGCTCGACGATCTTCCCGACTGGCTAAGTAAGTGGAGACTGTCGGTGAACGTGGGTAAGACACAGGCGATGATTGTGACGGCCCGCGGCCGCCTTCACCCACCGAACCTTGCGCTCATGGGGACCGACATCACGTGGAAGAGGTCGGCCAAATACCTTGGCGTCACGCTGGATAGTCGGCTCTCCATGAGCCAGCACGTCAGCGAAACCGTCGCGCGGGTCAAGACGACCCGCCATCTGCTCCGGCCGGTGCTCTCGTCGCGCCTTCCGCTACGAGTCAAGCTGGGGGTGTACAAGGCGTACATCCGTCCCCTACCCCCGGCCTGGCTCGCCCTCACGGCCGAGACACACAGGAAGAAGCTCCAGACGCAGCAAAACACCGTGCTGCGTCAAATCGTAAAGGCTCCTCGGTTCGTGAGGAATGACGTCATCAGAAGAGACTTGCGTGTCGAGAGCATCGAGGAATTCTGTACCAGCATGGGCAAGAGGATGTTCGCGCGTGCCGACGTCTCCGAGCTGCCACACATCCAAAACATAGCGCCATGGCACGCGCGGCCGCCCGACTACAACCGGTTTCCGCGCGACCTAGTCGCTGACGTGCCACCATCAACATCACCACCGGACTTGACGCCTGAGTAAAGCCGCTCACACCTACACGCGGCCTACTCACACACACAGACTCCACACGCACCACTCACGACACCCCGCACCTCCGGCGGGCCAAGGTAATCTGGGCGTCGAGAGTTGCGGATCACTCACTCACTACTACCCATTCGCACAAACACACAGACATACCCATCGAGCGACGCACACACACCCTTCAAATCGCTCGCCACACACAACATCGTCCCGCGCCGTGCAGCGCTATCGGCTCGCTCTGATTACGTTGTACGGCGCGCGGTCAGCATTTACCGCGGGTAAGCGCCAACCAAAGCCGGCGCCCTCGTTGCTTGATCGACCTTCGCTAGGCCTTCCCTAGGTAACTAGGGATCTCACCCGGCGGGGGTCTGGTCGCACGGGCGCCGTGAAACACTTAGGGCGCTCCCGCGGTCACATACCGCAAACACTAAACAGCGCAAGGGAATGTGTCCCACGCGCTTAGGTGTTAAAATGATCCCCCCCCCCGCTTCCCCCGGGGGGTGGGAAACCAAACGCCCGGCTCCTACTTTTAGGGGCCGCGAACCCGACACCTCGGACAAGGGGCTACAACCCCGACACCGACTCCTCGTGCCCCCCATATAGGAGGCGCAGAGATGGCTACACACGGCCGCCGCACACTTCCATTTCGACGCAGCCGCCGTTGCGTGAATATCTGCGTGTGATTGTTTGGGCGCGGCGATAGGAAGACGCCGCGACTCGAAGCTTTCTTCTCGTTTCTTCGCAGTTTGTCAAAAAACATAACAACAGTTCTTTTCAGAACTATTCTCTGTTTCTTTTACGGGAAATGTCAAATCTCAGAGCTGGTTGCTTCAAATGTTTCTTCATGCAGAAAAGTCAAAACGTTATGTGCTGTGATGTGTTGTGATGCATGGTAGCTACAGGTTCATATTCAATTGGGAAAATTTTACAGTTGGGTATGACTTGATGTGCTGGTGTCTGTACAATAGTTGATTGTTTTTTACCCACATCGGAACGGAGGTTTAAAATAAAAATCTATACTAAGTATTTACGGGCTACGAGGACATAATATTGTCTGTGCCGTAGAGTTGTACTTGACTACCGGCAGGAAGAGAGCGTCTGCCCACAGTTGATTTCACTTAGGTGTTCAGAGTGAATTGCCTCCACTTTTACCTATAAGCTTCTTGGGTACCAGTGTACCACATTTAAGGCAAATAATGATTTTGAGGTACAAAAATACCAAAATGCTTCTTTCTAATTCCTTCTTATTTAATTCTCTGCTTTATTTATTGTTGTCAAATAACAACGATAATTGCAATTTTTTCCGGTTCTCCTCCGGTTTTGGCTGAGCTTGTAAAGCTATTTAATTTCGACATCCACACAGGCATTACACCGGGGAGGCATGGAGCAGGAGCGTGGTGGTACTTTTCTTCAAAAAAGGTGATAACACGCTCCTTAAAAACTACCGCCCCATTTCGCTTCTAAGTCATGTACCTTTATGTTACAGTCAAAACTGTTAACCAGTCAAAACTACATTTTTAAATTTTTTTAGAACGCCTCAATTAAAAGAATTACTACAAAACCAAAGTTTTAAAAGGGTCACAAAAAAAAACCTACCAGCCTAATGGGTTTCTAAATATTAAGAATAAAGACTGATTTTTGTAGTCAAAAGTATTTTTGACTGGTTAAGAGTTTTGACTGTGACATAACTATATAAGCTGTTTTCGAGGGCTATCTCGAATCGTCTCGCTCAAAAGTTCGATGAATTCAAACCGCCGGAGCAGGCCGGGTTTCGAAAAGGCCACAGCACAGTAGACCACATAAATAGGTACCCTCAGGCAAATTATCCAAAAGACCGAGGAATACAGTCAGCCTCTGCTGTGCCTGGCGTGTCTGGACTGCAAGAAAACCTTCGACACCGTCGAAACCCGGGCTGTGCTGGACTACATGCAGAGATGCCTCGTCGACTGCCCATACGTCGAAGTGCTGAGGTGTCTGTATAAGGCCGCAACAATGACCGTCTAAGTACAAGAACGTAGCACAAAGCCAATCCAACTGCGTCGAGGGGTAAGTCAGGGAGATGTCATCTCTCCGAAAATGTTTACAAACGCGTTGGAGGACGTTTTCAAGACGCTTAATTGGAAAGGACAGGGCATAAATTAATATCAACGGTCAGTACATCTCCCACCTACGATTTGCGGTTGACATTGTCATCATGGCGGAGTCTCTGCAGGAGCTGGAAGTGATGCTAAATGGCCTAAGCGGTTCTTCAAGAAGCGTGGGCCTCGGGATGAACCATCTTAATATTTTTTGTACAAAACTCGTCATGACTCTTTACGATATTATCAATATTATTATTTATCCAAAGCAGTCTTCTAATCCCTGGACAACGAAATAATATTTTTTTTTTATCCTTTTTCATACAAAAGAAGATATAAAGACCATTGACTAGAATAACGCGTGTCCATAAATAAATTCCCTCTATAAAAAACTATATTATTCTCCAAATCTCCATGGTAAACGTCGTCGTCACTCACGTCAGTTTTGCTTGTCTCAGTTTGCTTCATAGATAATACACTATATTACCCCAATAGATGGGCCACTCAGATTTTCGTTTTGTAAAACGTGAGTACCCAAGCCGACAGATGGCGCTGCATGCCTCAATGTGTCCTCCGCTTACGCTCTGTAGATGGCGTTGTTAGAAGTTTTTGTTACTAGTATTAAATCCTTATATTAAAGAATGATTCGTACATACATTTACTTTTACTTTGTTAGATAAATCAAAGTAAAAGTAAAATGAAAACATTTTCTAAAAAGCACTATGATGACCATTGATGCCAATATCATATCATACATCTAAGAATTTACTTACAATTAATCAAAATATGTAAGAATCAGTCGTCAACATAAGGAAAATCATTCTTTAAAATCATCATCATCGAGAGCCTTATCAATAAATGAAGATGGTAGAGTTAAATGATAAATAACATTAAGTTTTTAAAGAATTTATTTCCTTCTTCTTATTATATGCCTATTATAATAATTTAGAGCTTGTACTTTGGTTTTATTGTTATCACACATTTTAGTTTTTCCTGTAAGAATTCTGTTGACATTCGTGCACCAGCTATTTATAATAATATTTATTATGGTATCCATTAAAAAATTTTGCACATTCATTTTATGAATCACACAAGAGAGAGAGAAATTGCAAAATATTTTTGCGATTTCCTTAATTGTACTCTTCAGACGTTTCTGTTGCGGTTCCTCACGTAATTGTGTTTGAATAATCATGCAAACATCATCTACAAACTCGCACAATGCCTCCGATGGATAATTGAGTGATCTTCTTGTGTAGTCTCTTTCTAATATGTAATCTTTATTCATCGGAGGCACTGTGCTTACCAAATGCATTCTACAAGTATGGCATTTTTTACATGTTTGTTGTAAAGTTTTTTTAACTATATATCCAGCAACATATCTTTTTGCCTCTTTACTTGTTGAATTTTCTGTGTCTGTTTGCATGAAGCGATTTATTACAGAATCCACATTAACAGACTCTGAGAGTTGTTCTCTTGTGTCTTTTTCTTTAAAATTCAAAATATTTTTTAATGGCTTCAACGCCTTATTGTCATCTTGCTCGCAGTTCGCCCCAACTGAGTGTGGTGAGGTTAAATTATTTATGAGCAAAGTTTTAAATGCTCCAGTAAACTGCAAGCAAGATGGAGACGTGTTGCTGACACCATTACTCCTTATGTTGCAGAAGAAATTTTCTAATGGATCCTGGTTGATATTTCTTGTCAACAGACTACTTACATTATGTGTTTCTTTTAAATATTTAAACATTTCTTTACAAACGTTGATATTTGATATCCAGTTCCTGAGACTTGGCACTTGTTCATATTTTGTTGTATTTGTTCCATCCCTTAACTTTTTCTCCACTTTGAATTGCATGGATCTTAATACTGGGAGTAAATCGTCCCATAATTTAAAATGTGGCGAGTTCTGTTTTAATGCACACTTGTATATTTTTTCCGAATTTTGGTAGCTATGGCCATTAAATGAGTCGAACAATTTGTCAATCATAAGCAATAAATCTGCTGTGTCTAGGCACTCCTTTGGAAGAATGTCGTGATCTGAAATTAAACAAACAATGATTACAAGATTGAAAAATGTGACTACTTCTTAGTTACAAATGTTACAATTTACGTATAACATTATTGTGATACTAATAAAACTGATATAATTACTCAATATACTAGATTTTGCAAGGGTTATAAGATCAATGCTTTGAATTTGGGAGAGGTCTTAACTTAAGTCAATGATACTTACTCGCTAAATATCTCATTGTTGCAGACACCCTCTGACTGAACACCTGGGCTGCATGTTTTACCTTCATTTTAGGTATCTTTTCTTTAATGACATGATTGTCTGTCAATTTGTTAACTAATCTTAGGTCATCTTCCCCCGGATCAGCATCTAGTAGCATTTGCAAATGTTTCCATTTTGCAAATTTGACATCTCCATTTTTTATAAACCTTAAATCTTTGGTAAGGAGATTATTCCTTAATCCTTTCAGGAGATGTGGAGGATCAAATATTGGAAATATTTTTGTTCCATTCCATTCAAAAGCTAAACTTTTGTATTCCTTGCCTTCTGTTAAATATTTTCTTTTAGTGTCATCCAATAAACTTTTTATGACACTCATATTTGACGAGGACTGGTCACAAACTGTGGCAATAACTTTTAAACCTGTGCTATGTACAGCATTCAGTACGTCTTGTATTTGATTTTTTAATTCCGCTGACTTTGTTGCACTCTGGCAGAATGTGAAAGAGATGGGCTGCTTATATTTACCTTTTACACCCTTGACCATGAAAACTAGTGCATGGTCGGCAATCTTATCGGTGTTGTTTGTACCACAATCCTCAAAACCAATAATTTGATCCCAAGTTTTATGATAATATAAGCCAGGGCTAAGTGCAACTTCATCAAATATGAGTGTGCATAATTGTTTTTCTTTCGGTAATTTCCTCACTGCCTTCTTCAGGTGTTGTATGATAACCTCATTGATTCCAGGCTTTATAGTCACATGACTCAATATTTTTTGTATTGTCCTTTTTGAAGGTAATGTAAAGAGTCTCTGCAACAATTTGTATGCTTTTGGGCTCTGTTTATATATTGTTAGGCACAAAATTTTTTCTTTATTAGTGAATCTCCTTCCTCTTGGTTTCAGAGATGCCTTTTTTAATTGCATTCTCGTAAAAATGGCAGCAGGCTCAGGCAGTTTTTCAACGGCCTTTAAAAAAGCTTTATTTTGGGATAATTGAGCAGCTTTTCGCACTTTTTGGTTTAGGTTACTACATTTTTCCCTCAATTTTAAGAGTCTGACCTTTAATTGTGTGAACTGCTTTAAATATTTGTTTCCAAAAACTTTGATGGATTTAGTATCTGAAATATGAAAAACAATTACTTAATTATCTAAAATGCTGATTGATTTATACTAAGCTTAGTTTAATTTTAGAACTTTTCAAATATCAGTAATTATAGGGTTGATAAAGCACATAAAGCTATCTCGTACATATAAATTATGCTATTTAGGTACTGACCTTTCTTGCTAGAAGCATGTATCAGGGGATTTTTTTCAGGTAGGTCCTCGCAGTTTGGCACAAATTCTGTAAAACTTGACCCTTAAAAAAAAAATAGTACAATTAGTGATTGATACAAAACACATAATATACAGTATTTTTAAGATACACAGTAAAGCACAACTGAAAACAGTTGATTATTATACAACTTCTTTGCTCAAATTACATAAACTTGTTTCGTGTCTCGCTATTTCCCTTGATCACGGCATTACGTGTGAACGGCTGGACCAATTTTGTTAATTCTTTTTTTGTTGTTTGTTATTGTAAGGAGAAGAATGTTCCGTGCAACTTTGTTGCACTCTGGCAGAATGTGAAAGAGATGGGCTGCTTATATTTACCTTTTACACCCTTGACCATGAAAACTAGTTCCGTGCAACAAGAAAGTTGCAAGGAACGTTAAAAAAATCAACGAAATCAAAAAATAATATGTAGATGACATATTAATTTCTTCAATTTTTGGAGGATTGGCGCAATCAATGTATGTAGGGTAGGTTGGGTAGGTCGATAGGCGGGTAAGTAGGTAGATAGGGACAGGACAACGTCTGTCGGGTCAGCTAGTTGATATATAAAAATGCAATAAAATATTACCTTGGCCAAAAGTGGCTACTGCATTATCAGATGTTTCGTTTGGCAAATCAATTTCAGCAGTAGTTGATGTAGAAGCTGAAACAAAAAAATAATGATAAGTACCTAATATATAATAATTATATATTAAGTATTTCTAGGTATATTATGCGTTTCCTCCTTCATCATCGTCATCAACAGCCATTTTTTCATACACTTTTCTTTAGATTTCCTGTTGCTTTAAAATGTTACCGTTACTAAAATACAGGCTTGCTCTCAGAGAGGAGTAGGCTGTAACCTATGCTAACCCACTGCAGGTTGATAATGCGAGATTGCTTAACTAATGGTGTAACAGATTGACTCATTATTGTCAGTACAACACTGCACCATGCACTGAACCATGTTTTGATTATAAATAATAAAATTAAGATGATAATTTTATTGTAATAATATATGCACAAACATTGAATGGTTAAACAAGTCTAAGTGCAAATTGAAATGGTGGACAAACCCAAAATAGACTAAATATAATGGGCAAACCTTAAAAAAAAGAAATCTATTAAAATTACACATAACATAATATTAATATTTACCTTGGTTAAAAGTGGATTCCACATTAGTAGATTTTTTATTTGGCTGAGCACAACATGAAGTCAAATTCATTTCTGAAGATGATGAAGATGCTGAAACCGCAAATATAACAATATTTATTTTATTTATACTTTGACAAAAATACTGGGTAATAATGATTGTAATGATTTAATGTACATGTTTATGCATTATTATTAAAAAAGTAAGGTTAAGTTTTACCAGAAACTTTTACATCACATTTCTGCGATTATCAGTCCGGTAACCTGTGTGACAACAACAAAGACTAAACCTATATTGGGACTTGACTTTAATAGAAACATATTAATTGTGGGATTATGATTATTCGAACTAGATTATGTTAGTGTTGTAATGTATTGTTTTTAAAATATAAAAGGTATCTACCAATATTCAATGTTGGAACAGCATTTTTGGTAAGACGTCCACTAGCTGTTCGGTAAAACTCTTCAAAATGGTTATCACATATACGTATGTTGTTATATATGTAGGTATCACCCCTTTGACGATCCATTTCGCTCAACACCAATTTCCACTGTTGAAATTTTTCCGTATTTGGGTATTCATTTGTTGGAAAGTGGTGAACTTTTCCTAAAAGGCAATAAAAACTTTAAGTAAATATTAATAATTATAAGACGTTATGGGCATCAAATTATTTTTTTTTGCGGATATCTTTTTTTAATTTTTCGTGTAAATATCGTAGGTACATTTACCGACATTTAATAATTATGAGACCCATACCTTTATAAGGAATACATCCAAAATAGCACTTGAAAGCTGATTTTCTCGGCATTTTGCAAGTTTCTTCTAATCCAAATCAAAAAGGCGAAATCGAGGTCCAGTAAATACACAGCGTTGGGTCAATAGTTTACGTATCTAATCACAAGGTCCAAGGAAGAAAAAGGGTCAAACGTTTATAGCAGATATCAAGAAAACAAGCACAGTCCAAAGTCGTAAAATAAAAGCATAAATCAGATCACCAGAGCACAACGAAACAACAACAAACGAAACAAAGAGTAGAAATGTTTTCAAAAGAAAGACAACGAACTTTTCGCAACTTTCATCATTTACGTTTCGTTTCACTCCTAAAGTTATCATACTACTTGACGAGTCATGTTTTGTTTACATTATTTTGTTACTATATTTTTTTGTTTATGTATATTGGAAAACATAATACAATACCTAATAATAATGAATAATATATATTTATTGTTATTTACTATAAGTTTATTGTTGTACTTTTGTCACCTAGCTCTATCTATCGGCAAAAATGCAAAACTATGGCCAATGTTTCAGTACCTAATCCTTCAGATGGCAGCACCGCCAATAAATAATTTGTTACAAAGCCAATGTATGGAACTTTCACCCCCCGGTTTGCTTGCTTATTGCTTACATTGAAATCGTAATGTAGGTTTTCTTCGAATTCTAGCCGTGATTCTATATCAAATTAGTTAAGAAGAGAAAATGAGATAATTATTAGTAAAATGTACAATCTTCAAGCGTGTATGGTGTGTTTCAGCACCGATGTTAAATTATTTAGTATGAATAGTGGTAAATTACGACAGGAATTCCATTTGATTTCTGGTATTCAGGTATGCATTGTTTATATCCGAAAAGATCAAAAATTAAAAATATTGTTGTTTTATTATCCTGATGGTTCTACTAAAGAATTCCTTTTGTTATTTTCACTTTATTTCAGACTTGTCACGGTGATGGCATGCCGGATTACCTATGTTTTCAGTGTTCAGCTATCGTGCATAACTTCAAAAGATTTCGCGATAAATGCCACCGAGCTCATTATACTTTGAAAGAAATTTTAAACAAAAATAAAGAGGTAACTTCTTAGCACATCTTGACTACAGTAGGCTTAGCATGAAAGCTTTGATGTAAAAGTATATGATGCAAGTCGAGTTCAAACACAAGTACAATTCCCTAGTGTAAGCAATAGATTATTAATAAAATCTTCAAGTGCAAAATGAGTAAATAAAAAATGTACATTCAGTAGTACATGATAATGACCCCTATTTAAATTAAGAAAGAGTAAAATTAATCATTAAAACATATCATTACCTACCTGGTTTTATTTACTATAGGTACATAATCACTAAATTGTGAATATTTTAATATGGCTAATTTTAGGGTCTATTGTAAGTTTTTTACTTTAGATTTTAGACAGTAAGCACATCAAATAATAAATAAATTTTACAGATTAACCAAACAACTCTACAAGGTGTAAACCGCAAACTTCTTGATATCATGCCGCCTCTGTCTTTTATGAGTTTAGATCAAAGTCACTACGAAAAAGTAATTTTCCAGTGGAAAAGACCAAACCGCATTGATTTGTGTAACTCTTCTAAACATAACATGGCTGTACTTCACTGCAGTACCCTCACGCCTGATTTCACTTTTGACGGAGTGAATAATCCTTGCGAATTGGAATTCACTGAAGATAAAATCAAAAGAGACATTGATGAAACAGAACCTGTACAAATGCCGATTGAGTATGAAGTAACCAAAGATGAGTCTGGTGGCTTTGTGTGTGATACAACAGAAAATGCTCAGATAACAGATTCATTTATGGATAATGATAACTTTGATAGTGATCAGGATATTGATAAATTTCCTGACTTGGCACTTAACGTTGATGATACAGCAGTTGATGGGACTGATATGGATGAAGAATATGCTACATTGATCCCTATATCTGTAAAAGAGGCTAAGGCAGCAATTGAGGTGTACAAAATGTTCGCTCATGGTAAATACCATTGTGAAATATGCAATAAGGCTTATAAAAATGAGGAACGATTGAAGATACATTTACGGATGCATGATAAGGTGACTAGAACAGCTTGAGTTTTAATAACTATAATATGATAATAATAATAATACCAGCCTATTATTATTCTACTGCAGAGCAAAAGCCTCTAGAGACTCTTGGTAAAGTCTTAAACTTTGTATATTATAAATCCACGTTTCCTCACAATGTTTGGGTCTGCTTCCAGTGTAACCGGATACAGTTGAATGCCAGTGTTTAACATAGAGCAACTGCCTATCTGATCTGATCTGATCAAAACCCAGTTACTGGGTAACATGATTCCCCTTGGTAAGACTGGTGGTCAGACTTTCTGGCTTCTGACCTATAACAACTGCCATGATCAACAAATGACAGCCGAGACCTATGGAAAAAAAAACAAACTAAAAACACCGCTGTACCACGGTACATGCCTGTGCCTGATTGTATACCCACAACCTTTTACATAATGCTGGCATTTCACATGGCGTATTTGTGTAAATATTCGCCTTATTTGGATAATACACAATGTACCCTATCTTCATTGAAATAAAGTCCATTTTGTATTATCCAAATAAGGCGAATATTTGCACAAGTACGCCATGTGAAGTGCCAGCATTAGAGGCAGAGGTCTTATCAACTGGGCCATCACAACATTCTACCAACTAACCCAATCAAAAGACAATATTAACAATGATAATATTCTATTTCTTTTCAGCATGTGAGTGGAACTTACCACTGTGGACTATGCCAGTCCTACTATAAAACTGAGTTCTTACTGAAGACTCATATGACTGATAAACACCTGTTTAAGTATTTGTGTAGAAAATGTCCTGAAGTCAGTTTTGATCGGTATGTAGTTTATATTTATACATTCAAATATAAATAACAAAATAATCTAATATTTCAAGAATCAACAGTTTCTGCAGTTGTTTTCGAAATAACCATGAATTCTGCATCATTACTTGCTACCAGCTTATTATTACCCCACTGCTAGGGCCTCTTCTAAAATAGTGTTCTGCCAAAAATTAATGATATCAAACTAATTAAATGGATTATACTCAAAGTTTATTACTATCCAGTAATAAATGTTCAATGTACAGAGGCCAGCACATCAAGCTACAACTATCTGTCAATTTTTTTTTGATAAATTTTGAACATTAGCACAAGGGAATAAGGTTCATATTCAATTGAGAAAATTTAACAGTTTGGTATGGCTTGATGTCTTCTCTTGTTTTGTCACAGGTTGGTTCTTTATTACAGGACTAACATTAATATTAACATTATTGTTGCTGACACCGAAATACTAACACAACTATGAACTTTAGTTTGAAATAAAGGTTAATTTAATTAAAAAAAACCTGTATATTAAGTTAAGACACACACAAGTAAATAATAAAACTGAATCCAACAGATCATCAGCAAAACAACACTACATCTGGAGTCACTTACAAAACTGTAGCAAAAAGAATCTAAACTGGTACGAATCTAGACCAAAATGGCTGCAAACACGAGGAGGCAAGCGGGTTAAAGGGGTGGTGACAATAAAACCTGTTAAAAAGAATAGGAAATTACCTGATGACTTCCTAATCTACTCTCCTATTCGTCATGAAGAACAATACCTTTTGGTTCAAGAAAGGAAACATACACGAAACTATCAGGAGGCCTTGTATCAGTGTGATCTGTGCTATAGAGGCTTTAGGGGTATGCTGACATACAATAAGCATATGAAGAAACATGATCCTGTAAGTATAACAATATTACTATGCTTTTTAATTGAAATTTATTAGTGATTATGTTGAATATTTTTTAATGTTAGGAAGCTAGGTTCATCCTAGGCAAGTGTGTTCAAACTTAGGCCGCATTATCACTTAAGATCAGGTGAATTGCGGTCAAACGCAAGCCTATTTGATAATAAAATAAAAAGCTCCTAATGTGGTTTAACTTAATAAACTTGTCAAACCTGGGTATTTGACCAACAGCTACCAAGGTTAGTTTTTAATGTTAGGAAGCTAGGTTCATCCTAGGCAAGTGTGTTCAAACTTAGGCCGCATTATCACTTAAGATCAGGTGAATTGCGGTCAAACGCAAGCCTATTTGATAATAAAATAAAAAGCTCCTAATGTGGTTTAACTTAATAAACTTGTCAACCTGGGTATTTGACCAACAGCTACCAAGGTCATGGTGGTGCGGTTTTCTATTTACAAAATACCAGTCATTGAAATTGGTAGCAGGGTAGAATACTTGGGGAGTGCTCCTGAAATAGTTGCCAGTGGAATCCCTTTAATTCCTATGTGTACTTTACTACATAAAGTATTACATAGATTTTCTATTCGACTTTGAAATGCTTAGCATAGCTGAAATTTCTGACATAAGTTCAATACCCGCTCAGAAAAAAAGGCTGTACAAAGATAAAAATAATTTTATTTTGTAAATATAGGTGTGTACAAAAATTGTGATAGTTTCAACCATATTCTACCATTTACGCATGAAAAAGATCAAAAGACACCAAAATACATTTACTTTAAAAAAAAAAACATTTAAGAACTCTCTTATAATATAGTATGCTAACCACTAAAATCCTTGAAGTCTTTTTTTTAATAATGAAAGTGGCAGTTCCTTCTAACTCATCGGCATTTTGTAAAAAAATACTGGGGCCATGCATTGGGCGGCCCCTAGACCTACAATAACATTGTACAGACAGCGTCATCAACTGCTAACCCCCCTTTCCGAAGAAATTTCAATGCGTGGGGGGTAAGCAGTTGATGACGCTGTCTGTACAATACATTTTATTGTACAACTAGCGGGCCGGCAGACGTTGTCCTGCCCTTAAAATAAAAAAAAGTCCTACAACTCGACTTCAGCGCCACCTACCGGGTCCAATTGTAAATCTAAACCATTCTCGAATCCACTGGAACACACACACAAAATTTTAACAAAATCGGTCCAGCCGTTTAGGAGGAGTTCACTTTCATACACACGCACAGAGGATTTTTATATATAAGATAGGATTGAAAGGCGCTTTGAATCTAAATGATCAATTATATTGCACAATAATAAGAACGGCGCAATGTTTTTGTGTTCAGTCGGAGAATAGTATTAATTAATCCAGTTAGTTCTCAAAGAATTGATTTTTTTCTTCACATTAATTATTTATTTAGGTATACTTCACGCACAAAAGTACACACATATCTATGTATTTAGAAAACAATCTGGTCTTGTAAGCAGCATTTTTTTATCACGGACATGATATTCTTTGCTCTGGACATTCCACAGAGACAGCTCTCTTGACTTAACCTTTGGATTCTCTTTTTCCATTATTTAAGAGCACGTGTACTCCTCGTCAAGACGAAACACACACTAAAAATGTTGCGCAGTACTGGCCCTACACGATGCAATGGAAAAATATGAATCAATAAAAATTAAACTCGCTCAAACTTTCGTTCAATCATTGCGCAATCTTCAATATTAACCTACGGTCAATAATATTGCACAATTTGTAATATTGCGCAATATAATTGATCGCCTAGGGGCCGCCTTAGACACTTTTGCAAAAAAGTGCTGTCTTGACTGACTCAAAAATGTTAATATTTTTTTCTCCTACATTTTCAGGCACAATCAGGTCCCCTTCAATGTGACATCTGCAAGATTTACTTCAAAGATCAAAGGAAACTTTACAAGCATATGAACATCACACACTTGTTCAAATACTCCTGTCAGTTATGCAGTTATGTATGCTGTAATAGGTAACAAAATATATTTTTTATTATTATTAATAAATATAATATATAATTTAATTCAGGTAACAAAGACCCATACGAAATCAAATACCAAAATCTTACAAGTTATTGAGGAAAACTTTACAGCATTCACGGCTTCTGTTTTTTTTTATTACAGAGGTCAAGCGCATATGCATTACAGATGGCATAAAAATGTGACATACGAGTGCCCCCATTGCAAGAGGGAATTCATGTAAGTTATACTTATACAGTACCTGGGCGACCGAGCTTCGATCTGTATTTTTTTTGGAAAATCGTGTTTTTAAAAAATTAAACCTAGGCTAGATCGATTTATTGCCCCCGAAACCCCCTTCATACTAAATTTCATGAAAATCGTTGGGGCCGTTTCCGAGTTCAGATTATATATTTAAAAATAATAAACATACCATTTTGTCTATGTTCTGTGTTGCCGATTAAAGGCGCCGCGCTCTACGGGTGGACTGCACCGAACTTTTTGTGCGTCCCTATGCTGTAATATGCGCCAGTCCTTAATCAAAGTCATAATCATTACGACAAATCCTTTTTTACTGTTACTCACAACACTAGGACAGTTCCATAAGTTCTGTAAGTGCGAGCGAGACATCCGATAAAAATGTTTTATGTCTCAGTTCGCACGTATATCATGATATGGTATGGTGGACTGGTGTCCGCAACTCCACGTCTCAGCGCGTATTTTGCGCATGTTTGTCATGGCTCTAGTGTAGTTGGTTGAGGTCGATATTGATTGACGACATAAGTATGACTAAGGCCCGGCGGCTAAAAATATAAATGAAAGGTTTGGAAATAAAGTTGAAATTTCAATACACGATATGCCTAAGAACCTACCTACGCGGTATTGTTTTTGTACTTACGACGGTTAACATTGAAATTTTAACTTTATTACCATATCTTTGAGTTATATTTTTATTCGTCGCCTAAAAATACCTTGCCGTGCCGATGCCAACAATGGGCGCCAGGCCTAAGTCATGTCGACTCGACCCTCATCACTAGTGCATGCGCGTTGCATTGTTGTATTGTAAATGTGTAATTACCCCCTACAACAAATCACTTCAAAACTCATTTCTCGTAAAACCGAAGGTGATTTTTTACAGAATAATACAGTCCACGAGGCGTAAGCTGAGCTTTGCATTTGTGTGAGTGATCACCAAAAAAACAAGAGTAAAAACAGTATAAACCGGTTTAAACCAAGCAAGAGACGCGTCGCGCTCTAGGCCGACATCACACCTACACTATCTATGTACACTCACACGAATGCAAGACACTGCTTACGCGTCGCGGACTGTACTACCCTGGTTGACTGGTAGAGAATGCCTAAGACATTTAGACCGCACTTAGTTCGTTTTTGCATGAAGTATTAATATGCGCAGCGATGCGATACGATGCGATGTTGTTGTGTGTGTTATGTGTAGCTGAGAGATGAATATTGAACGTTACAGGAAGGCGTCGACGCGTCTCACTCACATAAGAATAAAGCATCCGTCCATGTGTTTGTGCACTATTTGCGGGCACAGTTTTGTGAGCGATTCAGGGCTATATTGTCACAAACAAATTGCGCATACTGAAGAGGTAAGAATATTAATGTTTATTAACATATTCTATTTTTAACCGAATGCACCGTAAATCAGAGGAGACTAATGTAAAAAAATATTCATCATCATTATGTCAACCTTTAGACGCCCATTGCTGGGCATAGGTCTCACCCAAGGGGGAGTTCAGCCGTAGTCGCCATGCTTGGTCGATGCATGTTGGCGATCGCAGTAGGTGTTATGGTACTCAGAAGGACGCTGCTGCCCATCCTCTGGTCAATATCTCTGTGTAGCTTTCTACGACACCTATGGGTAGAAATAAAGGAAAAAATTATATGTATAAATATATTCAAGTGGTGTTGTAAAACATTTATAAAGTTAACAAACAAATTAGATAGTCATAAAATAAGATAGCAAAGACATGTCAAAAAGAACTTAGCTGAGAAAGAAGAAATAAATTAAAAACGAACAACCTACTGACTTCCAATCTTTTGTAAACATAATAAATTCAGGGTTAGCTTCTAAAAGAGCGTTGACTAGCGTTTAAAAGGAAAACATACTATAATTTTTTTACAACTATTTTTCAGGAAATAGAACAAAGCAATAAAATGGTGTTGAACACAGCAGACCCACACTACTGCCCCGACTGCGAGATACAGTTCATGTCGATCGCAGCGTTCACCACGCACCTAGGCAGCTCCTACAAACATGCCACTACTAATCTGTGAGTACATACAACAGCCAGTCTATTTTATATAAATCCCTTCGGTTAATTTAGGTGAAATGAGCAATTATCCCACTTGGAGATTTTTCATTAATCTGTCGAAATCTCCCTTGATGAATTTATAAAAAAAAAGCAGTCAAGCTTAATTGGGACTGGGCTGGCCACATCGTCCGCATGTCGAACGTATCATGGGCAAAAGCAACCACAGTATGTGGGTCCCGGAAAACGTCCAGCGACATCGAGGTAGACCTAAGCGAAGATGGCGGGATGAGCTTGACGCTTACAGAAGAGATTGGTCCACACTAGCTCTGGACAGAGAGGGTTGGAAAGAAGAAAGGGAGGCCTTTGCCCTGCAGTGGGACAATACAGGCTGAAATAAATAAATAAATAAATAGTGAGCTTGAGATCCACTGGCGAACAGGCTTCTCCCAGAGATCGACCTGATATGAGCTTGAGGTGAGCTCCCAATCTTCACCATCAAGTGAGATAATTGCTCACCAGCCACTTCACTGAGAAAGATTTTTTACTGAATAACACCACTGGTGAAAGACTACAAGTCTGCGATTCACTTGCTCGCATATGCTGCTGTGATTGGTTGTTGATAGGCCACCCAACCACAACAGATTTCGCGCGTTTTTCTGACTAGAAACCGGGGCCAGAATGACGATCCAACCTCCAGTTATTTTTGTTGCCAGGCTTACAGAACATGCATATGGAACAATAATAAACATGCACATTGAAATATGATAAAACAATGGATTTTCTTGCATTTTGAAAATCTTTGTGGTGGCCAACTAGGATGAAAGTCAGTGGGGGCAGTTTTTTTGAATGATTCATGGTTTCAAAGAGGTTCTTGTGTACAGTTCAATCAAGCCGTCTCGCCGCGATAAGTCAGAGGTGTCGCGAGCGCGGGGCCGTCCGCGACGCGGCGCTTGCTCTGAGATCGTCAACAATGGGCTCACCACCTCCAGCTCTTGTGAAGTGGTAACTATACTTGACTGGACTATTTCTTTAATTCTATGGTCAAAAAATGTAATATTATGGTAGTATTCCGAATAACGGAACCTTATAGAATCACTTCGATGTCTGTCTGTCAAGACCCTTTTTCTCAGGGTGGACGGGTGGCGTTATCAAGATAAGCTAAGGTCTGCAATCCCTTGAAGCGGTGTAAAATCAAAGTTCTAAGTCAACGCAATCCAAAATTACGGCCGTTAATGCCGCATATTTTGATACTCGTTAGGGAATCAAATCTTTAGAAACCTATAACTTCCCGTTGACCTAGAATCATGAAATTTGGCAAGAAGCAATGTCATGGAGCACAAGTAAAGGAAAATCTCCGAAAACCTTAAATTTGTACGGAACCCTCAGTGCGCGAGTTTGACACGCACTTGACCGGCTTTTTTTTATCTTTGCCCTAGATTAAGTATTTCTCCTGTATTGAGGTGCGTTTACAAACATACTAACCCTGAACAACGGCAATATTAATTTCGTGCAAAATATCAAAACTCCGACACCCAGCGCAGCATCCAATCGCCTAGACCAGGGATTATTAAAGTGGGGTCCACGGACCCATTAGGGGTCCCTGGATCCCACGCATATAGCATGTGTATCAGGTGTCCGCAGTAGGTCAGTTAACTCACAACATATTTGTTAGGAAATTGTGTACCTAGAAAACTCTGCATTTCTCGGCCAAGCCACGAACACGAAATAAGGTATGTTTTCTTTTCCTAAAATATTCTTTGACAGAAGTCCGTGGAATTGTTTAAATTGTGAAAGTGGTCTATGACTACAAAAAGTTTAAGAAACTGGCCTAGACACTGCGCCAACCGTGCCCACTTCAGCTGCAAGTTGCCTTATTGTGTTGCCTTTTGGAATGGGCAACTAGAATCAACTTTATATTTTTTATTATGACGTTCAAAAGTGCCATATAATGGTCTAATTGAAATAAATGATTTGACTTTGACTTTATATTTTAACGTTCCAGTGCGGCAAGTTCCTATCAAACGACGTGCAGGCTCGCAAGCACTACGAGTCAGAACATCCCGACACCGAGTACCTCAAGCGGTACATGTGCGACGTCTGCGGGCATACTACCAGGGTACACATATTATACACTAGCCTATCCCCCGACCTTGCTTGAAATCTTATGAATCCCACTCAGGAGCAAGATATCTTGCTATTAGCGAAAGAATTTTCAGAATCAGACCACTGGTACCGGAGAACAAAAAAAGAAACGCTTTATAATATTAATATAGAGTTCGAAAGCAAATCCCAAAGAAATTTGCGGCAGATGATACAACAAAAACATGGGTTATTGGGTATATTGGGTCATTTCCCTGAAGTAAGTTAGTGGTTTGATGAAATCCCTAAATTGCTTCAGTAAAATTATGAAACAAATCAGGACTCGCATAGCTAGGACTATCTCAAATCCCTAAATGTACCATTTCACTGCGACATAGATACTATATAATATCGTGGTGCCAGTTAAAGAACGTGTGAAGCAAGGTATGTTTGAAGTCAAAGGGGGGGGGGGGGGGACCTGCGCAGTCGGCGTCGTGATTGGTCAAAATGTTTGCCGGCTATTGTACCCATTGATATAAAGCACTTGACTGAAATTTTGTCGGAAAAAATATTGCGGACATTTAGATGGACAAAATTTATTTTAAAAGTCATTCGCAATAGCGTGGTAACTCTATAGCAAAATTCTTGAAAAATAGGTAAGCATTAAATACCAGTGGGAAAATCTGGACTTATAATTAATAACGTGTTGCGGGTTCGATTCCCGCCCAGGGTAAATATTTGTGTGATGAGCACTTGTGTTTGCCTTGTGTCTGGGTGTTGTTTATCTATACATGTATTTAAAAAAAAGTATTTGTGTATGTATATCAGCTGTCTGACACTCATAGTACAGGGTCTCCCTAGTTTGGGGTCAGATGGCCGTGTGTGAAATGTCCCTACATATTATTATTAATATAAGAATGAAATCGCTAATCTGCGTTGAGCAAGCGTCGTGAACAATGCTCGTACCTTCTCTGTATGAGAAGAGGCCTTTGCCCTGCAGTAGGACAGTTATAGATTAATACCAAAACACAATAGTTTCCACGTATAATGCTGGATGTCGAAAAACTATTTTGTTCAAACATGTCGTTAATGTAACTGTATTTTTTTTGTTCATGTGTTTTTCAGCAATACGCGAATCTCATAGTCCACATGCGAACGCACACGAATGAAAAGCCATATGGATGTCCTCACTGCGACCGCCGGTTCAACATGCCCAGCAATAGAGACAGGCATCTTGTCGTAAGTCTACTATCAAAACACATTTCTAGCCCCAGAACTATGACGCGGTTGTCACCATTCCCGGCCTAACATATCCTCCCTCAGTCTCACATCACTTGCCTGAGTCTAGCATATGCCCCTCAGTCTCACGTCACAATTAAAACTCATTCTAACATTTCGGCCCCAATCTCGCGTCACAAGCACCGATCTAACAATTCCCCGTCAGCCTCACGTCACCAGCCGAGCCCCAGTCTTACATTTCCCTCTCAGTTTCATATCACCAGCCCCCAGTCTAACATCCTCCCTCAGTCTCACGTCACAAGCCCCAGTCTAACATTCCTCCCCCAGTCTCACGTCACCAGCCCCAGTCTAATATTTCTCCACCAGCCCCAGTCTATTTCTCCCCCAGTCTCACGTCAAAGTCAAGTCAAAGCATTTATTTCAATTAAACCATTTGCAGGCGCTTTTGAATTGTCAAAGAGTCAGTTAGTCAGAAAGCTGAAGCTCGTTTCAAAACCTAGGGTAGGTCTTTATGGAGAAGAACGAGCAAGAAACTCCAGGGACACTCTTTTCAATCAAGCTTTTACAAAATCCTGGTGACATTATTCTTGTTGCTTCTATATGTGAAAACATTGTAAGTGAAGAGAAATCCAAAACATTCTAACTAAAAATAAATTAACATAAAAGCCATGACAGTTAAGAGATGACCAATCTCAACTGACAGCGCCCATTCACGAACATAATGCGTGGATCAGTACCACTTAGCTCAACCATTTTGAAGGGAACCGAATAATCTAACCCACACGCCACCATCAACGAGACATTTGAGCGAGCATGAGAATGCTCGCAACTGCCATGCTCATTTATGTCAAACACATTGAAATAAATAAATAGCTCCATAGTTCTCACAGTTACATAATAATTGAAATAGTCACCAGCCCCAGTCTACCATTTCTTCCCCAGTCTCACGTCACTAGCCCCAGTTTAACAATTCTCCCTCAGTCTCACGTCACCAGCCCCAGTCTAATATTTCTCCCCCAGTCTCATGTCCCCAGCTCCAGTCTATTTCCCCCAGTCTAATATATCTCCCCCAGTCTCACGTCACAAGCCCCAGTCTAAAATTTCTCACCCAGTCTCAAGTCACCAGCCCCAGTCTATATCTCCCCCAGTCTCAAGTCACCAGCCCCAGTCTAACAATTCTCCCTCAGTCTCACGTCACCAGCCCCAGTCTAATATTTGTTCCCCTGTCTCACGTCAACACCCCCAGTCTAAGATTTCTCCCCCAATCTCAAGTGAACAGTCCCAGTCTATTTCTCCCCAGTCTCTCGTCACCAGCCCCAGTTTTAACATTGCTCCCCCAGTCTCATGTCACCAGCCCCGTCTAACGTATCTCCCTCAGTCTCACGTCACCAGCCCCAGTCTAACACTTCTCCCCCAGTCTCGCGTTACCAGCCCCAGTCTAACATATCTCCCCTAGTGTCACGTCACCAGCCCGTCTAATATTTCTCCCCCAGTTTCAAGTCACCAGCCCCAGTCTATTTCTCCCCCAGTCTTACGTCACCAGCCCCAGTCCATTTCTCCCTCAGCCTTACGTCACCAGCCCCAGCCTAACATTTCTCCCCCAGTCTCACGTCACCAGCCCCAGTCTACCATTTATCCCCCAGTCTCGCGTCACCAGCCCCAGTCTATTTCTCCCCCAGTCTCACGTCACCAGCCCCAGTCTAACATTTCTCCCCCAATGTAACGTCACCAGCGCCAGTCTATTTCTCCCCCAGTCTCACGTCACCAGCCCCAGTCTATTTCTCCCCCAGTCTCACGTCACCAGCCCCAGTCTATTTCTTCCCCTGTCTCACGTCACCACCCCAGTCTAAGATTTCTCCCCCAATCTCAAGTGAACAGTCCCAGTCTATTTCTCCCCAGTCTCTCGTCACCAGCCCCAGTTTTAACATTGCTCCCCCAGTCTCATGTCACCAGCCCCGTCTAACGTTCCTCCCTCAGTCTCACGTCACTAGCCCCAGCCTAACATTTCTCCCTCAGCCTCACGTCACCAGCCCCAGTCTAACACTTCTCCCCCAGTCTCGCGTCACCAGCCCCAGTCTATTTCTCCCCCAGTCTCACGTCACCAGCCCCAGTCTATTTCTCCCCCAGTCTCACGTCACCAGCCCAGTCTACTATTTCTTCCCCAGTCTCACGTCACCAGCCCCAGTCTATTTCTCCCCCAGTCTCACGTCACCAGCCCCAGTCTACCATTTCTCCCCTAGTCTCACGTCACCAGCCCCAGTCTATTTCTCCCCCAGTCTCACGTCACCAGCCCAGTCTATTTATCCCCCAGTCTCACGTCACCAGCCCCAGTCTATTTCTCCCCCAGTCTCACGTCACCAGCCCCAGTCTACCATTTCTCCCCCAGTCTCACGTCACCAGCCCCAGTCTAACATTTCTCCCCCAGTCTAACGTCACCAGTGCCAGTCTATTTCTCCCCCAGTCTCACGTCACCAGCCCCAGTCTATTTCTCCCCCAGTCTCACGTCACCAGCCCCAGTCTACCATTTCTCCCCTAGTCTCACGTCACCAGCCCCAGTCTATTTCTCCCCCAGTCTCACGTCACCAGCCCAGTCTACTATTTATCCCCCAGTCTCACGTCACCAGCCCCAGTCTATTTCTCCCCCAGTCTCACGTCACAAGCCCCAGTCTAATATTTCTCCCACAGTCTCAAGTCAACAGCCTTAGTCTCAAGTCAACAGCCCCAGTCTTACATTCCTCCCTCAGTCTCACGTCACCAGCCCCTGTCTAACAATTCTCACTTAGTCCCACGTCACCAGCCACAGTCTAACATTTCTACCCCTGTCCCTCGTCACCAGCCCCAGTCTAACATGTCTCTCCCAGTCTCAAGTCTGCAGCCCCTGTCTATTTCTCCCCCAGCCTCACGTCACCAGCCCCAGTCTAAAATTCCTCCCCCAGTCTTACGTCACAAGCCCCAGTATAACACTCCTCTCTGTCTCACGTCACCAGCCACAGTCTTACAAATCTCCCTCAGTCTCACGTCACCAGTCCCAGTCTATTTCTCCCCAGTCTCACGTCACAACCCCCAGTCTAATATTTCTCCCCCAGTGTCAAGTCAACAGCCCCAGCCTTACATTTCTCCCTCAGCCTCACGTCACCAGCCCCAGTCTAACAATTCTTCCTCAGTCTCACGTCACAAGCCCCAGACTAATATTTCTCCCCCAGTCTTAAGTCAACAGCCCCAGTCTCAAGTCACCAGCCCTAGTCTATTTCTCCCACAGCCTCATGTCACCAGCCCCAGTGTAACATTAGGCCCCGGTCGCACGTCACAAGCCCCAGTCTAACATTCCTCCCCCAGTCTTACGTCACAAGCCCCTGTATAGCATTCCTCCTCAGTCTCAATTCAACAGCCCCAGTCTTACATTCCTCCCTCAGTCTCACGTCACCAGCCCCAGTCTAACAATTCTCCCTTAGTCTTACGTCACAAGCCCCAGACTAATATTTCTCCCCCAGTCTTAAGTCAACAGCCCCAGTTCCTCCCTCAGTCTCACGTCACAAGCCCAGTCTAACAATTCTCCGTTAGACTCACGTCACCAGCCCCAGTCTAATATTGCTCCCCCAGTCTTAAGTCAACAGCCCCAGCCTCAAGTCAACAGCCCCAGCCTCAAGTCAACAGCCCCAGTCTTACGTCACCAGGCCCAATCTATTTCTCCCCCAGTCTCACGTCGCAAGCCCCAGTCTAATATTTCTCCCCCAGTCTCAAGTCAACAGCCTCAGTCTCAAGTCAACAGCCCCAGTCTTACATTCCTCCCTAAGTCTCACGTCATCAGCCCCAGTCTAACAATTCTCACTCAGTCTCACGTCACCAGCCACAGTCTAACAATTCTAACTCAGTCTCACGTCACCAGCCCCAGTCTAACAATTCTCCTTCAGTCTCGAGTCACCCGCCCCAGTGTAACATTATTCCCTCAATTTTACGTCACCAGCCCGTTTATCATTTCCCCCTCAGTCTCACGTCGCAAGTTCCAGTCTAACATTCCCCCTCAGACTAGCGTCGCCCTAGTCTAATATTTCTCACGTAACCAGTCCATCTTATATTTTCGTGTCGTCTCACATCACCAGCACCAATTTCCCCATTAGCCTTATGCCTTAGTTGCCTGACAATAGAAGAATAAAAAATAAGTTTCCTTTTATGGCTGTGGTTAACTTATGCAATAAATAATGGGCCCTAGTGATCCCCAATTGTGCTGTAGTGGTATTCCTAGTAATACCTATAGAGCCGCAGAAAAAGTCATTGTTTATAAAGAGAAAAAAACAAAAAAAAAAAAACTAATAACCTTCGTCTATACTATAGCCACTGTGGAGTGTTGGACGAAAAGATATCTCGTAGTTTCCCGAACGCTGCACATGCGAGTTGGATTCTTCGGGCGACCTCTTTGTCGAAGTTGGACCTACCTTGTTGGACAGTTGGTCCAAGATAGACATATTGCTCGACAACTTCGAGGGTATCGTGAAATTAATTCCGAACTAACTGCCACACTCAGAGACGTCACTTAATAATAATGAATCATTAACTTTAATTGACCAACATAACTTATAATAACGCTGTCAATCAAAAATATTATTGTTGACATGTTGGTCAATTAAAGTTAATGATTCATTACTATTAATTAAGTGACGTCTCTGAGTGTGGCAGAAAATTATATTACAGGTGCACACCGGTGAGAAGCGATATCAGTGCCAACATTGCAACCGTCGCTTTACGCAGAGCAGCGCAGTCAAGCTTCACATACAGACAGTCCACCTCAAGATACCCTACGCGCCGTGGAATAAGAAGAATCGGAAACGACGCAAGGTCAGAATTGGTTACTTTGGTTTCGCTCAAATGTCGTTTGCATCGCATAGGTGCATAAGTAGCGGAGGTTTGACCTTCACACTTTTCGCCCGACTTTATATTTCGACCGAATTTATAAAACGATAATATTTACCGATTATTATATTGATTTGCATACTTTTTCTATATTTCCGCATTGCATTGTATATTTTTATAAATTCAGGGCAGCTAGAAAACAGATATTTACTTCGAAACGTGTACGGCTCTTTAAACAAAGACTGCGTTTCATAGTTTTAAGATCAACAAGTCATTTACAAAATGTTCTCCAAAAAGAAAACTTTCGGAAAATTTGATAGTTGTAACGACTGTGTTATGTTATGTCTAGTCGCAAACTTTAGGTAAACAACACGAACTTATTCCAAATAACATAATTTTTTAATGTATTTAAGTGTTGTCCGGGCAGATGTCCGGGAAAAAATATAGTACTAAGGAAGTCTCCGTTTCTTGTCTCTGTTCTTCAAACTTTAGGCTAATAAGCACTACCTATTCCTATCACTGGTAATGACACATCACAATATAATACTGATCATCAAACTAAGTGCAGTTTGATGGCGGCTGTAAAGTGCGTTACAATCTGCGCAGTACCCCGCCCCTCACCCTTGCTGACACGTGAAATTGTTACTGCGCAGCCACTCGACTCGTGTTCAGAGCCGGCATGAAGTTTAAATCGATTTCTGGAAAATAACTATTATCCAATTTTATTTTAAATAATATAATAATAATATGTGGGGACATTTCACACACGGCCATCTGACCCCAAACTAGGGAGACCCTGTACTATGGGTGTCAGACAGCTGATATACATACACAAATACATTTTAAATACTTACATATATAGATAAACAACACCCAGACACAAGGCAAACACAAGTGCTCATCACACAAATATTTACCCTGGGCGGGAATCGAACCCGCAACACGCTGCGCAGCAGTCGATCGCTCAGCCACTGCGCCAACCGTGTCGTCATAGAGGGTCGTGGGATTATTTAACGTTTAGTACAACTGATTTTCATACATGAAAGTAAAGCAGGTGGCCAGAACAACAAAATGCAGTTATGGAAAGAATAAAAAGCACTTTCGAAGCCTTGTTGGCAGTACATTCAATAAAATCTGTGTTTTTAAATGGGCAAAGGAAAAGTATTTACAATTTAAAGTTACATACACATAGGTGAAAAAAAAAATGGTATTACTTTGTTGCAACTACATGCACTGCAAATCATAAGCGTGCGTTACGTCATTTTTAAATAATTAATGAATATTAACAGTTGGCTAGCACAGGTATATATTTTACTTAAAAGGAGGTCCCTATGTAAGATTTACTATATAAGTTGTACAGTCAACAGCAAACTTTTGATTCACTTCGACGCCACACAGTTCTGACGCGATCTCCGTTCATTAGTATTGGATTTCTGATTTTGATCATCTACTTTTGCTGTTGACTGTACATGTTTCTACAAAAGTATGTGTGTGACAATCACATACTTTTGAATCACTTCGACGCCACACAGTTCTGACGCGAACTCCGTTCATTAGTATTGAATTTCTGATTTTGATCATCTACTTTTGCTGTTGACTGTACATGTTTCTACAAAAGTATGTGTGTGACAATCACATACTTTTGAATTACTTTGACGCCACACATTTCTGACGCGAACTCCGTTCGTTAGTATTGAATTTCTGATTTTGATCATCTACTTTTGCTGTTGATTGTACATGTTTCTGCAATAAACCTTTTTATTTTTATTGTATACTAGCTTTTGCCCGCGACTTTGTCCGCGTGAATGTCTGTTATAGTGAATGCAGACGAAGTCGCAGAAAAAAAGTAGCCTATGTCCTTCCCCGGGGTTAAATCTATCTTCATGCCAAATTTCATCAAAATCGGTTCAGCAGTTTCATCGTGAAAGCGTAACAGACAGAGTTACTTTCGCATTTATAATATTAGTATGGATAGTTCGAAATACAATTCCGCACTCTATAAACTGCTGTAACTTCACATTCAACATTTATCTACAAATATATATTTTTTTTTTTACAGGAGTTAGAGACAGCGGGTATGTCGACCCCTCTGATATTACCGCCACCGAACAAGCTCGCCGCTTACGAGGGCCCCGGAGACTATCTCAACGCTTATATTACATATAATGATGACTAAAACTTTGTAGTACATTATTTTGTGATAAGTATTACTAATGGACTGGGATCCCAGTCGCCAGAGTAAGACCTATAATGCACTTGCGGCACGGCGTATTCCGGCTAATAGTATCATCTTGGTTTTATTGCTGTCCGCAGCATGTCATCGTCCATTGTAAGTGTTTCTTTTCAATTATATTGATGGCTTTATGCGACAGCAATTGACAACATTTCAAAATTGACACGACCTTAAAACAAAAATACAATTTCTTTATTTTCGTATCCTGAGTAAAATATATAATCCAAATATATATTTTTGTAAAATCAAAAAACATGTGATGACGTCACATAAACGGTGGAATGAGGTAGTTTACCTTTGCTTAAGCATTTTAATGGTTTATATCAAAACATTAACGTCAAATAAGACACACGTCAATGTCACATAATAAATAAGACACACGTCAATGTCACATAATATGAAGTCTAAGAACAATGATACTAGTTTTTTGACGGGTCACAGACGTCACAGTAAAACAAAGGATAAAACGCTATTCCACTGTAACTATGACGTCATTTGGCGCTTACGTCTTTTTAGAATACACCTAATTTCAAAGTTAAAATTATGAATGAAAAGTACATCATTTCGAAAAACGGAAAAATACGGGTGCTTTAGATTTACTTTAACGTAATAATACAAGTAGGTTAAAAATATGAAAGGTTGTCAATTACAAATTCATGACAATAGATGTGCGGCCCGCCACAGCTCCAAGACAAGCGGAGCGGTTAACGTATGGCCGCGCAGTCATGCGGTTTCATACAAAAATTGAAATGCAGCCTGCTGTATTGCGGCCAGCCGCAAGTGAGCTGTAGATCTTATTTCTCTATAATAATAATAATATGTGGGGACATTTCACACATGACCATCTGACCCCAAACTATTGTGACCCTGTACTATGGGTGTCAGACAGCTGATATACATACACAAATACATTTTTTTAAATACATACATATATAGATAAACAACACCCAGACGCAATCATTAATTCCAAGACACAGCCTCTCTAACTGCCACACTCTGAGATAAATACTAATGAATCATTAACTTTAACCGACCAACAAAAACGCTGGAACGCTGTCCGTCAAAATGACAGATTGACAAGCCAAGTTATGCTAGTTAATGAAAGTCAATGATTTATTAATATTAAGTGACGTCTCTGAGTGTGGCAGTTAAACAAAAACAAAACACCGATAAATTTTCAGTTTACTGTAAATTAGGATTTTTAGTTTCTATTACCGTACAAAATCTATAAATATAATCCTGTGGTATACCCCCCCCCCCCCCCGCCCCCCCCATTTCATCCCGAGGGTGTTGTAGAAGGCGACTAAGGAAAAATCCGGAAGTCGGGCAGCAATGGCTTCCGTGTATTTAACAACTTCACTGCGATCCCCAAGACGCCTGCCAAGCGTGGGGATTATTGCAACCCACCCCCCACCCATTATGATGGAGGCCTTCGTTCAACAGTGAACGTCTTCCGGCTGTTGATGATGACAAAATCTATGGGGAATCTAATTTCGATAGCTCATAAAAGTATGTCAATTGTGTCAGTGGTGTCTATTACCCATTTATGCAAATATATAACAAGCATTTAAGCAATATTTTATACGTTTTCTATTCCTTGTCGATTGTACAGAGGCCACCACATAAACTAGATTTTCAACTTTATCACAAAGTTATAAGGTTCATATTCAATTGGGAAAATTTATCAGTTTTGTATGACTTGATGTGCTGGCGTCTGTACATTTTAAACCTATTATTTTGTGTACTGTGTAGGCGCTTACTCCAGTATTAAATTTTGTTTCTATGTATTTTGGTGGCTATAAAATAAATGTCAACAATAGCTTTAATTTTGAATCTTCTTGTTCATAACAAAACGGTCTGTTACATGTAGGCACTATCTACAAGATATATTAAAAAATATATCTACATCTAGATTGGTTATCAATGATGAATCTGGATGTGATGAAATAGGCCCTAAACCATATTTCGACACCTGCAGGTAAGAACATGATAACTCAATTTTTAAGACTTTCCAGGAGAGCGCTTCAAAGATTGCAATAGTTCGTCTACGTGTATATAAAGTCCTAGCGTGAAATAAACTTGATAATGGTAGGAGGAGGGTCATACCTAATAAATTAAGTGTTTTATATCGTAATGGAGGACATTGTATTTCAGACATACCACTACATTATGTAAAAAATATACTAGCTTTCTATAAATAAACATTGTATGTCTGAGATACATTAATTAAGAATATCCGAAATCTTACTTAATGTATTATGAATGAGCTGAATTGTGTTCGTAACTAAAAATACAATTAAAATACACTTGGTGGACCATCGTAAACGAAGAGACGCACAGATTCGTGAATTAGATAAAAAAAGAGAATTTAATTTAAAATTGAGTTACAATGGAACCTTAATGTGTCTAAAAAGTTGAGTTACCATGTTCTTACATGCAGGTGTCGATTTATTATATTCTAACTGTAAAATGCGGTTTCCTCAATTCTTTATCTGGTAGATATATCTATCCGATCACTGAAACAGGCCCAAAAGGTTGATATAGCTCCGCTAACACTAGGAACGTCGAAATAAAATAGAATTAAGTACGAAAAAGTCGAACTTCCAGAATCGAAAATAATAAATCTACTTTATAGATTCACATTGTGTTGTGATTACACAATCATGTAAATAGTCGTTAGAATAATGCATTTATAAGCATTTGTTATTGCGATGATTTGTCTTCTTGATATTTTGTATCTAATAAGTAAATTGAGTGAATCTTTAAAATCTATTAAAACGTTAAATCTAACTTCAGACACTTATGTTTGTTTTCATTGTTGCAGTTTCAAACAATGGTTTAATCCAAATACATACTGGTCTGTACTTGATCTCGAAAAGTTGTTTGGAGAGCAGTTTTTTATGAAATCATATTTATTATGAATTAAGTACAGAATCTGGTATCTTTTTTTTTTACAAAAAAGTACTTTTTTATAATCAATATCATGTGTGTGAACGTATTATTATAGTGTGTTTAAAATAATAAAATATATTTTAAGGATGTAATCAATCGATTTAATGTGCAATGTATGATTTGCCTTGTATTTGTAATGTAATTAATACGAATATTTTTAATACATAACATTAATTCGTAATATCTTTTATTTTTATTCCATAATAATTATCTTTATTCTATGTTCGTAAGTATATCTAGATTCCGCAGGGAATAGTAATTTTATTGATTTCTAGGGGGGTAGATCATGGGTCCAAAACCGCAAATATAAGCTAGTTTGGTAAAATCAAAACGAAGAGGAAAATGGATTGTTCGTTTTAAATAACATTAATACACAGCAAAAGCGTCCCAAAAAAAAACTATAAATCTATTTTAATGATAAAGTAGAGTTAGATAAAATAGAAATACAAATTATAGCATTAGAATAAAAGCTGCAAGTCTGACAAAGACCACAACTATTTCAAAAATATGAACGGATGAATGAAATCCGCGGGCAGAGCTAGTTCCTAAGTCTGTTTGTTTGTATGTTTGTAAAGAACTCAAACGAATATCCTGCACCCTAACCAAATCAAGTAAACGAAACCATAGCGCGAATTTAAACGCGGCAACGCCATCTATCGAGCTAGGTGGTACTATTCTTTTTCGACAAGCTGAAAATTAAAGATTGAAACTATAATTCCGACGCGAGAAAGATAATAATAAAAAAAACAGGATGATTATTCGATTTACTTTATAAATTACTACCAGTTATTTGCTTTTTAGAAAGAAAACGCACTGAAATCTTGACTGAAATAAAAACATCGAGTTTGCGATACTTTTTTTTCAGGTACCTATTTAATTTTATGTTCAAAATTGAAGAGGGAAAGAATTGAAATGAAGCTTCAAGTGCCACACACATTTTGATTTCTCACAGAATCATATGTACCTAGAGGGCGATTCGTATGTTGGCGCCGCCAAACTAAACATGAACAAAGTAATGATGTAAATAAAGATTACATGCTAAACAAACAATCATAGAACTTGTAACGCTAGTTCATCACATTTTTGTGAATTATAGTGAATTTTGTAATGCTGAAAATATGTGATATTGTGGTTTCCGCCTTACATATGTATGGTTTGAATACGTAGAATGTTCGTTGAATACGTCATAAAATCATGTCACGACAAACCACAACACAAAAATGTGTCCACCCAATGATATTATATTATTATTAGAATATCATTGTGTCCACCTTTAACATTGTTATTAATTTATGAATTATTAATATTATGATTTTATTCTTCCATAGTTTTACACGGTTCATACTTACATTTAGGTACTACCTGACACCTGTTCTAAACAAAAACAACTTCATCTAAGTAGGTAATTTTCAATGGAATTTATACTCAATTTTCTCTTCTCCGTTTTAAAAGTTGGTAGACTAAAGTATTACTCGTAAACTAGTAAAGTAGTAGCGCTGTGCTAGTATTCCTTTTAAATTTTATATACTACTAGCGTAATTTTTTTCACATATCCTAAACAACCTTACAACCGTTTAGCTGGCAGGGGGCACTTTGACTCTAACAAAATTTAGTACTTTAGAGCTCAATATTTCGCAAACGGAGCCTTGAATCGAAAAAAAAAAACTTGAGAGGTGTCAAGGGACACCCGGATGGAACGAAGTTCCTTTCGATTAATTAGTGAAGGAATTGTAATAAAATTTTATTTTTTTTAAGTTATAATAATATTTTTTTTATTATTAACAAATATAATGTAATTAAAAGACAATTTAATTAAACGTGCCCGTTTATGTATCGAGCGAAATGGACTCCATATTGAGCAGTTGCTTCGATACAGGGAAGTGTAAATTTTATACCTAATAGGTAAGTTTTTTAATTAAGCCAAAGTTGATTAAAACTGTGTTTGTGAATAGCTCTAATTTATTTAAATAGGTTACCTATAGCACCTATAGGTACCTACGCCTGCCTGCCTTTCTTTTTCTAGCAAAAGAGTAGGTACCTACTCACTTACCTACTTACAACTACAAATAATTCGCCAATGATAAAAGTAAGTACCACTACCTACCTAGGTACCCACCTAAGCTCCCACTGGCTTAATTTAAACCAAAACATTTTAATCAAATCAAAAAAAATATTATTGTCGCTAGTAAAACCTAGAGAAAAGTACTCTGTGACCTAGAGCGATAAGGTGCAGTGGTTACCTACTGACGACCGCGACCGATAGAAAGCTCATGATTACCAAACCCAAACTTTCAATAGGTACCTACTAAACAAAACATAGAAGTAGGTACAGTAACTACCTACCTACCTAACCTACGTATTCTATGGCTTAATTATTGACTTAAAATTTACACTCGTTTTCACAATCCACACAGTCTCACAGTGAAAGGTGGACTTATCTCGTAGGTCGTTATCATCGGAATTATCACCCAATGATAATTCCGATGTCATTGAGGTAGGTACCGCCACTATTTGAGCGAATAAACTTAGGTACCTACTAAACATATCGCCGTAGGTACCTAGTTCAAAGAGTTCGCCGCGCCGCCTTTAAATACATAAACATATTCTACGAAAAGCGAATTCGGACTTTATTTTGTAAACGTAAACGGTTAAAAATTAAAATTTTACCAAACTAGGTATGATAAAATTATTCTGAGAAACGTATAGGCTGGTGCCCGACCGGACAATAGGAGCTATGTGCAACCGAATTTCACGGTTAATGTGTAAAAATAAGGTTTTAATTCGCTCCAATATTTTCATAGAAAAGCCGCCATTCAACTAATAATGAACTCTATTTGACAGTTCCAACGATTCAATTTTTCTGTTCGAATTGTCTGCGTTTGTGAAGTATAGCAAAAAGTGTCGTGACAACTTTTCGTAAGATTTTTTTCCGTCTAGCCCCCTTTCACAACGCCACATAAGGAACTTCGTTCCAAAATGGTCTTCACACACTCGCAATATTTTAATAGAACTATCCAACGATACTGACACTGTAGGATAGACATTAAGGAAAAAAAATCGTCCCCACCTTACGTGGTACCCTAATTTTGTTTTCTGATTTTGTTTTAAAGCACGGTTGAAGGTATGTTGAGAATGTTCTCCTTTTTTGAAGTCGGTTAATAATATTATGCTACACTATGACACTAAAAGTGGTGCAATAAGACCGGCCAGCTCGACCAACTGGACCTTGAGGGTGGAGAAGTTGGAGGCGCACCATAACACCAATTTCAAGTAGTTCGTAGTGCGCGTTCCGACTCAACATTTGGTGACCTTCCTCAAGGAAGAGTTTTGGCCGAAAGGTGTGCTGTATCGGCGTTACCGCGGTCGGCTACGCGACACCTCGCAGCGTAACACGACGCCGTCTCTTCGTGTGCAGTAGTTTTTAAGTTTTATTGTTTTAAAATATGTATTAGTTTATAATTATTGTTTTTATGCTTATGTATGTATTGTGTTTTATAGACTTTAGTTGCCTGAAATAAAGGATTAATAATAATAATAATAAACTATAAGTCTTCTATTTATATACATAATTGAACCGGTCGAGCAGCTGCGACTGCTCCGAGCGGCCATTAGCACGGTGAAATTACATCGTGCGGCCAAGCAGTTGCCAGATATTATCAATATGACCCTAAAAGTGGTACAATAAGGCCGGCCAGCTCGTAGCAGACAGAATCGACTGCTACAAACTGCGACTGCATAATAAGCTATAAGTCTTCTATTTACACACATAATGGAACCGGTCGAGCAGCTGCGACTGCTCCGAGCGGCCATTAGCACGGTGAAATTACATCGTGCGTTCAAGCAGTTGCCAGACATACCTACAATGACTTCTCGAGCTGTCATCTCTCGCGCAGTTATCCTCTCCGCCTGCGCTCTTCATCCCGCCTCCGAATCTTGCGCGCCTCCCGCCCGCCTATGACTGATGTAGCAGTTGAAACGGTCGGCTGCAGCAGTTATCAGTGGCAGCTTCAAGCTGTTGGCTATAACTGCTGCTCGAGCAGTCCGTATAGGTATGTTGTTTAATGAGCTGCCCATGTAAGCCCGCACTGAGCCGTTTCACGAGAAGGTTTTCCATTCTAAATGTAAACTCACTGTAACTTCTTGTTTTCTAATTTCAATCATTATTAACCTATTGACCGGCACGTCAAAGAAGCAAAAACCATGCCCCTCGGCACCAAGCTACGTATACCTACCTAATTCATCTGTCTGTCTGTCATGCAGTCGTCGTGACGGCACATTTTAGTTTGTCATCTATACCTAGTCTCTGTATATAAACGGTCAAAAGGTTAATATTTATTTTTATTATTTTTTCTAATAGCCGTTACTGTCTCTCTCCTGGCCAAAGGCCTCCCCCCATTTCTTCCGATGTTGTGCCTCATCTCGCCAATTTGTGAGGAAGCCATCCAAGATGTCCCGCCGTCTCCTCGTATCGGTCTGCCGCGACCTCGCTTGACCGTTTCAGGGTTCCAGTGTTGTGATATGCGAGCCCACATCTTAACGGGCATCCGACAGACAGACATGACCCGTCCCCAGACCCATTTTAGTTTTTCAGGTTTTTGAGCTACTACTTACATCGACAATTTCAGTTCTGTGTGTCTATTCTGTTATCCCTCGGTGAACACTTAGGTGAAGTGAGCTGTCATCTGTCAGTCTGCTTTGTCAATCCCTAACATCGGGAATCGGGACGGATGATAACTCACTTCACCTAGGTGATCACCGAAGGAGATTGTAACAGAATAGCCCTGCTGGAGACCACACTCACCACACTGCGCTTCAGAATATTTAAAATTAATGATTAGGCAGATGATGATGAGGAATTAATAATTACTGATTAATAAAGTCGCAAGTTGTTACCTACACTGCAACTTACTCAAAAAATAACGGAAAATATCCGCTCCGTAGACTATATCTAACAAAGTTTGTTTGTTTCTTTGATTGCCAATGAACTTCAACGAAAACACATGCACCCTTATTAAATCATGCGAAACCATAGCTCGAATTTAATCACGGCAACGCCATCTATCGAGCCATGCGCAAATATTTTATATTTTAGTCTTTCTACAGTAATTATGATATCCGATTTTTTTATTAAATTGAAAGCGGCTATTTGGAGCCTCGCTGAAATAAAACATAAACAAAACAGACCTTTCGGAGATAAAAGTCATTCGAAATAACAGTAATCTTTTGAACGCAAGAACATAAACGCACGCGCGTATATTAAAAATAAGGAAAACAAAACATAAAACTAATGGATGACCTTCGTACCTTTTTACAATATTTCATTAAAGTAGTTTTAAATAATAGAAAAAAGAAACAGAAAACTTAATTTAGTATATTCGTTTTGTACAAAGTGTTCCGTGTAACATTTTTTTGTCAGCTATATTCAATGTATTCTATGGCCGGTTGTGGCGTGTCTAGGGTTACCAGATCCAAAAATAATTTTGCCTGGCAAAATCCCTGCCTCAGCAATACATTTCCTGACATTTCGGCAAAAAGTATATTTTTTCAAAAACACGCGAGTGATCCTGATTAAAAGTGTGACAACTACAATCACGAGATTGTTGGTATTCGTTAGAGTTTGTATTTGCTTTTGTGGCTTCACCCGCAGTGTTCCGCACGGTCTATCTGCCTTTTGTTTGATAATCTGAGTGAAATTACTGCATTTCGTTCGTTTGATTATTAGTAGTTCATAATTTGATTTTATTATAATATAATTTCTTATATTTTTCCCTTTTCTTTAAATTCCTGACAATTTTCCCTGTTTCCCTGACAGACAGCTAAAATCCCGGACATGTCAGGAAAATTCCTGTCATCTAACCCTAGGCGTGTCACACGTTTTCGATTGTTGGCTAAAATTTCATTTTATATAATTGAAAAGTTAGGTAACATTACATATACCATAAAAGATGTCTGCATTACTTTTAGAGCTATCCAAAAAATACCAGGCCAGAGAAATAAAAAAAATATTTAACAACATAACCGTTTTATTTCTCTTAACACCAATAAGAACAAAATTAACATCTTTCAAAAACTTTGTACAGATCATTTAAGCTGGCAATCTGCAACACAGCGCCATTATGAACGAAACTAGTTGGCGGCAGGAAGTTTCTTCTTAGAGCTGGGAACAGTACATGTTCCTGCCTCCATTGTTCTGCCTTCATACTCTCTGGAGTCGTATCTGGGTTCGGCTGTGAATAAAATATGGCGGTCTGTCGGCTGAAGGTGTCGAAACAATCTTTTTCACTGTCCCAGTTTACTTCGGTGACTAGACGCACGAGGTACGTGGGCAAAGCGCCCATGAAAGGTGTGTGGCCGTCTGTTAGAAAGAAAGGTAAGAAATGAAAGACTTTGTTTTATCGTCATCATAATCATCATGTCAACCTTTAGACGCCCACTGCTGGGCATAGGTCTGCAAGGGGGGTGCAGCCGTAATCGCCATACTTGGCTGATGTTGGCGATCGCAGTTGGTGTGACATCTCTAACTTAGTTCATATCTGTCGAAGTCCTTTTCATCAGTTGCTTGGCAGTAAGAGATGCCAATTATCTTATTTTAGTTTAGTTTGTGAGCAAGGGAATCGGCGCCATTGTTTGTTTTTCTTTTACGTTGAACGACTGTAGTTTCTTTTTCTATATTACTTGAAGCTGATCCTGGTTCGCCTCAGAACAAGGCTTGCACAAGCAATAAAATTAAGTTTTTAATCTGTTTGTTGTTTTGTATTGCCATTGACTTCCGAAACTAAAGTCATGTGTGTTCAGTGCTAAAGTTATTTATCACCTTTCAGTTTTTTTTTAAGGCGGCTCTTTTTTCAAAAAAGTTTTCATTTTCCACTTTTTTAGAAATTGGGAAGGGGATACACACATACCTCATATAAAAACATTAGGGTATGTATACATACCTAACAGTAAGGGTAATGATAGTAACTCCCTGCTGACATTAATTTCTAGTGAAAAGTACTCGTATAACATGTTTCGCTTGTTCACTAGTAGCTCTGCCATTTGCTGGGCCATTTCTCTCATTTCACCTGAAATTGTAACGGTTTAAATCATAAAATATAATTACTAGCTGACCCGGCACACGATGTTTTGCCATATAAAAAAAATATCCTACGACCTATTCTCAGATCTACCAAATAATAATCATAAAAACCGGTCAAGCTCTTTCGAAAGAGTTCGATAACAAACACAAACACAGGAGATTTTTTCTATATTATACTACTCAAAACAAAATAAGGGCCAAGAGGTATTTTTTCATTTTAACGACGATTTAAATGTAAATTTTAATTTTTAAATTCAATTAATTTCTTTAACGACGATCGGCGTATTAGAGTATGTAGAAGACGCGGCGAGAGATTTTCAGAAGCCTGCATCCATGAAGTCGATCGTTTTGGTGGTCCAAATGTAATGATTTGGGGCGGGATAAGCTTACACGGCAAAACTGAGCTCGCTATTTTAAATGAGGGTAGTGTTACTGCTCAGCGGTATATTGAGGAAGTTGTCAGACCACATGTCATCCCATTTGCACAGCGAGCGGGTCCTGGATTCATCTTGATGCAAGACAATGCTCGTGCACACACGGCTCAAGCGACTCGGTTTGCACTGGAAGACTCTCAAATTCAAGTCTTGCCGTGGCCGGCGAACAGTCCGGACTTAAATCCAATAGAGCACATGTGGGATCAGTTGAAACGAAGAGTTAGAGACGGTGATCAGGAAATCCACAACCAACAGCAACTCATCAACGCTGTGAAAAGGACCTGGGAAGAGATTCCAATGGAAAATGGCATTTGATTGAGAGCATGCACTCCAGGCTTCAGGAGTGTGTAGCTAAACGAGGGGGGCATACCCGTTACTAAAAGATGAGCATTGAGTATTTTCTTTTTTTTTTCAGTAACTTTACGTTGTTTTTATTTTTAACCTAAAAAAGCAAATAAACTTTTTAATCATTATTATTTGAATAAATTTATTGGTCTACATGGTAAAAACAACATTCGTTTTCGTTATGGAGACAAAATATATATATTGGTTTTATTATTTTCATGGTACGGACAAAATACCTTGTGGCCCTTATTTTGTTTTGAGTAGTATGTATATATAAGATAGATAGATAATAAAATACCGTAGAAATGAATGAACGAGTAAGTTATTTAAAAAAAGAACAGCGGTAGGAACTCACAGAAGACCTTTATTTTAGAAAACATCGGTAAATATTAATTTGCTCCTAAACAAGTCATATTTTTCCGGCATTGTGTGTATGGACTATGGAGAGTAGATTTAATACGTTAACTGCCAGGTCAAAAACGTTAAAGGTAAAACCTCCACCAGCGTCGGACACACGGTGTCCCCCATGGCGTTCAAAGTGTTAAGGAGCACTATGTCATCATAATCTGCCTAGCCTTTTCCCAACGATATTGGGGTCAGCTTCCAGTCTAACCTGATGCAGCTGGATACCAGTGTTTTACATGGAGCGACTGTCTATCGGACCTCCACAACCCAGTTACTGGGTAACACGATAACCCTTGGTAAGACTGGTTGTCAGACTTTCTGGCTTCTGACTACCCATAACGAGTGCCAAAGATCTACAAATGACAGCCGGGACCAACGGCTTTACGTGCTTTCCGAGGCACGGAGGGAAGTCGGTATGAAAGGGATGGTCACCCATCCATAGACTGACTGCGGCTAGCATAGCTTAACTTTTGACCGATCGATCTGTACGGCTTTAACTTAGCCACGAGCTCCTCATAAGGAGCACTATCTCTTGTGTATAAAAAAATCCGTTAAAATGTGCCACATAAGGATGGCGCTACAATCGCGACCGGGTAAAAATTTTCTAACTCGGCATACTTCAATCTGTCAACAACTGCTACATTCACGGATTTATTGCTACATTCATACCATACCCTGTACCTACGCTAGCGCCATTTTGGCGGGTTTTGGAACTGTTACGTTCTTCTTAGAGCTGGTCATTTTTCAAACTTTCCCCCCATATGCCATCGCCAGCGATATCTTAGTGGTACCTAAAGCATAGCCCGGCCTTCCCAAATTATTGCTAAAATACTCGGCAATATTAACAGTGCGGCCCAGCTACATCCGACTAGTATTACTGCAACACTTTTTATATGATCACTATAGAGTGATCATATAAAAAGTGTTAAAGTCGGACGGTCGGTTAAAGTCGGTTAAAAATATGGTGCATATGCGCCATATTTTTAACCGACTTCTAAAAAAAAGGAGGTTCTCAGTTTGACCCGTATGTTTGTATGTATGTTTGTCCGCGATCATCTTCCTTTTGGCTGAACCCATTTTGATCCGGTTTTCAGAAAAGTGTTTGTTATATTCTGGAGAAGGTTTTGGTATACAATAAATGAAAATTTACACGGCTGCTTTTGAAAAATCAACAAAAAACTATACATAGATGACGTTTTCGTTTCTTCCATCTTTGGAGGACTTTCAATCTCTGTTTTAACTGTGTTGCTGTTTCTTAATGGATTTGGGTGATAAGGAAGTACTAAAAAGCGGACAATAAAAACACATGACTTCCGTTTCGGAAGTCGGTGGCAATATAAAACAACAAACAGAACAAAGCTACCGAGTTCCGAACCTAACATGTGTGTTCTGTGCTAAAGTTATTTATCACTTTTTAGTTTTTGAAGGAGGTTCTCTTTTTTTGTAAATAAGTTTTTATTGTAAACAGACAACACATACGCACCTAACTCGGGATCCCATTCGTTCTCCTGTGAACTAAGTCCAAGCACAAGCAACTCTTCTAAAGGTAAAGGACTGGACAGCTTTATTAGACCGAAGTTCTGAAAATCGTATAGCATTGTCTCGTAAAATAGTTCTTCGCTGAAAAAAGAATAGAACTTCTTTCATATCATTTGCTAATTAATATCAATTGGATTTAGCAAGAAATATTATTTTTGCAATTTGTACACACGTGACTGTCTCAATGTAGTCACTTGTGTGTCTATTTATGGTCACGTGAGTGTCTGAATATAGTCACTTGTATGACAATGTATGGTCACGTGAGTGGCTAAATGTAGTCACTTCTATGACAATTTATGGTTACGTTAGTATCTAAATATAGTCCCTTGTAAGTCCTTTTATGGTCACGTGAGCGTCTAAATGTAGTCACTTGTGATGTGAGTCTAATTAAAGTCACGCGAGTATCTCAATCTAGTCACTTATGTGCCCATTTGTAGTCAAATGAATGACTAAATATAGTTACTTGTGTGTCCATTTATGGCCACGTGAGTGTCTAATTGAAGTCACTTGTATGTCCAGTAATCACATGAGTGTCTAAATGTAGACACTGTGTGTCGATTTGTAGTCACGTAAGTGTCTATATATATTTATTTGTATGTTCATTTAAGGTCATGTGAGTGTCGAAACGGGGTCACGTGATTGTGTACAATGGACACATATGACTACATGCTAAATACTTACGCAAATCGAGTAGTATCACACAAATACAACTTCGTAGAATGTTGTATTAGGGACTTATGACAGTCAATACAAGCAATAAAGATTAGATTCGCTAGTATTTCCCTCAAATTCGTATTACACTTATTCTCCACATCCAATCGAAGCTGTTTTACACTAGTCAACTTAGTTTCAACTCTTTCATACTTAAATGTTCTTGTTTTAAACGATTCCTTTGGATCTATATAACTTAAGTTCGCTTGATCCAAAGCTGCGTGAGTTTTATATTTTTCTTTACTCTCATTTTTAGGTTCATCTACGATCGAATTTTCTAGAATTTCGTCATCTGGAACGGTATCAACCACTACTTTAGGTACTGTAGCATTGTTTCCTTGGGCATAACTTTCTTCAATATTGGTTTCAGTGTCATGTACTGTAGTTTCGGTTTGTTTAGTAATTGTGGGGAAGAATTTGTCTATTTTCTGCGCGTCTGAGTTTACACGGACCATGTAACTTGGGTTGCAGCTTGCTTTGGCAGCATCTGTTGTCTTTTTGACAATTTCTTCGACCATCGAAGCGCCTGGTAAACGTGCCTGGAATGTAAAGACATACTTATATAATATAGGCGAGGTTTACGTTGTTCGTAGGCCGTTGAAAATAATAATATTCTCCTAAACGAATTTTAGTCTGGGCAAGAATAGCCCTCACCCATTTTATCCCGAGGGTGTCGTAGAAGGCGAAGGAATTTAATTCCCCCATCCCCATTTCATCATCGGACTAGCAGAGATACGGCGAAGCGTCACCGCTATATGGTTGAAGTTCCACGGTCTCGAACCAAGCGCTATGATTCCTCATTTATGGTGCGAACTGCCAGACTGTGCAATTCACTGCCCGCCTCTCTGTTCCCTGATAAGTATCATCTGGGTATCTTCAAGGCACGAGTGAACCGGTTCATCCTAGGCAAGCGTGTTCCACCTTAGGAGGCATCATCACTTAAGATCAGGTGAATTGCGGTCAAACGCAAGCCTATTTGAATTTATTAAAAAAAAAACTGTGCGGTCAGGGGACCCCGTAAGAAACGAACTTCCTTACGTACGTGTCTGTACAAAAAAAAATATAAAAATAATAATATATCACGAGCAGGCGAATGCGCAGCAGCGGCTCGATACACGCACACATACACACACGCATTTCGTTTCGTTACGTGACGATTTCTACTAATTCGCTCTACCCGTAAGCCGCGTTAGGGAACTTCGTTCCAAAAAATCCCGAAAGTTGGGCAGCAGTGGCTTCCGTGTACTCAACAACTCCACTGCTATCCCCAAGACTTACCCTACCAAGCGTGGTGAGTTTTCAACAGTGGACGTCTTCCCGCTTCCGGCTGATGATGATAAACCGAATTTCAGTCTCAATCGGAGTCGGTATGCAGCAGATAATTAATGTACAAGTGTGTGAGCAAAATACAGGTGCACTGACTCTTCCCTCAATGACATAGACCGATGGGACGGCAAACTTACAAACATTACCTCTGTATAATATTGTATATTCTCCCGACCGAAATTCGCTCTCGGCAGCCAAATTCCATCAAGACTAGCCAAGTTCGCAGGAGATATTATAGTACACAAGTGTGTGCGAAAACACACGTGCACTCTCTCTTCCCTCAATCTCATAGTCCGGCGAAGAAAAATATTATGAAAAGGAATTATACATACAAGTCTTGTTACATACTTTTCCATGCATAACCCAAGGTTTTGGGTAATATTTTGAATAACACAGAATACATCGAACTACCAATCAGCCTATATGTGCTACAATATGAACATACCTGTGTGTACATAACCCTAGTCGAGTTACAACTCAAGAGCTTGCTCTCAACACAAGATTTGATCTTCTCTATGATTTGTTCTTCATAAAGAAACTGCACCTCGTGTTTAGTTGGATGCACATTTACGTCAACGTTTCTTGGATCTGTCAAACAAGGTCAAGTAATGAATCAAGACATAATAATGTTGTGGTTCAGTGTTAAAATTTTGCATTTTCCCGATATTATTATAATATCGATTATTTTGTTTATCTAGGATATCGCTGACATTGGTGAAGGAAAACTTCAAATTCGAGGACACCTGGACTTTTTCTTTACTAAAATTATAAAGAGTTATAGTTTGTAAGTTTCGATGTAGCAGACAATGGTGCCAATTCTGTTGTGCATGAACTAAATTAATTTTAAGCTGTTTATATCTCTTTCTCTCCAATAAAACAAGAAAGAGACATATATTAATAAGAGCTGTCAATTTAAGTTGATCTAAAATGTTCATACAATTATAGTTGTCATTTCAGAACGTATTGATTAAAAACACTGCGAAGTTAAAGGGAAAAACTAATTTGACATCTCTAACTTAGTCCTTGTCTGTCGCCGTCCTTTTCTTTAGCTGCCTGGTAGTAAGAGATGCCAAATGCCAAATTTTAATTTAGTTTGTGAACAAGGGAATCGGCACCATTGTTTGCAAATACAGCCCCAGTTACAAAAATTCCAAATCGCATGCACGAGGTCAAAGAATCACATTGGTATTTGCCCGGTATGCAGAGAAGCTCAGAGTCACGCAGCAAGTCATGGAGAGAGCTATGCTTAAACTTTCTTTGCGCGATAAAATCCCGAATGAGGAAATTCACCGAAGAACTAAGGTCACCGACATAGCTCTCAGAATATGCAAGTTGAAGTGGCAATGGGCAGGCCACGTCGCTCGAAGAACCGATAACCGATGGGGAAGGTTCTTAAGTGGCGATCATAAACCGGAAAACGCAGCATTGATAGGCCTCCCACTAGATGGAGCGACGACATCGTCAAGGTCGCAGATAACCGGTGGATGCAAGCGACAGGATGCCGTGAGTTGTGGCGTTCTATGAGGGAGGCCTTTGTTCAACAGTGTATGTCTTCCGGTTGATGATGATTTCCAAGGTATCATATGTACTTCCTAAGTTTATCTCACATCTTTGATATTCGTGGAGGGAAACATCGCATTCGTGAAGAAACCTGAGGGCTAATTCACGTAATTTTATGACGCGCCGATGAAGTTATAGTGCAGTTGCAGTTAAGTTCAAGTTTGAGTGATAAACGGTATTCTTGTAATCATTGAACCGCGCGTAAGCTGCGCGTGAACTGCACGTCAACTGTACGACAACCAAACTATACCAAACTTACTTATGGTGTAGCCACATGAGAGAAAACATATTACTCACTAAATAATTGAATAGAATCGATTACATTTCAATGAATTTGTCATTATTATAGTTTCAAATAATACCCCAGTACAGATTTTAGTGCTTTTTCTTACATCAAACGAATAGTAGAATACCGATCATATTGCGTTCCGAAGCACGCACCAAAGACGCGCAACTGTAGAATGCCGTTATTGAACTCGCGTGACGCGAACTTGACGCGAGCGTGTCTGACAGCGGTAGAGAATACGAAAAGCGTTGTTTTGATCGAAACTTAACTGCAACAGCACTTCTTTAGTAACGTGAATTAGCCCACTGGATTTATAATGATTTTAAGCTTGAAATCGCCAATGCGTCTCGAGCAAGCGTGGTGACTGGTGATCAATGCTCATACCTTATCTGTATGAGTAGAGGCCTTTGGCCTGCAGTGGGATAATAAAAGGCTGGTATTATCAATATTATAAATTATAGTAAATATAGGCACGATTTCAAATGTTCTTTGTATCTTCAAATAAGTTAAAAACGACGAAAAGGTAAGCTTACCTAATTCAAGACTGAGGTATACGAATGCGTGTGAGTTTTTCGGTAAATATGTCGAGTAAATTGAATCCACGGCTCTTTTAATGGCTGAAATCAGAACACATTAACTATTAGATAATAAACATGGCAAACAAAAAATCCAGTCTTTGAGGGTAGAATAGAATTTAAAAACACTTTATGTGCATAGAATGTAGGTGTTACGTTATCCAGGTCGTCAGAAATAGGTACATTAAGTTTACTCAGAAACCGATGAATATTTTCAAATGAATTAAATTTTACTTATTATTCTCTATTTATTTTATTTTATTTCATTCAAAAATATTCATAGGCTTCTAAGTAAACTTCAACTATATTCAACTATCATGTTGGTTACTTATCTCTTTTGGTGACTAATATATGAACTGTTATTGTATATTTGGCATAGTTAACCGAGAGTTCGGTCGATTTGGCGGAACTAAGTTCTATTACAAAATGGGTCTTACATAGTGAGTCCACAAGCCTATGATTGATGAACAGTAGCATGGTCCCCTTCTTGTGTGAGTAGTTGACATTCGTGATGCACCCTCGTAAAGATAGCTTCAGTGTCGGCTCTTGAAGCTCTATCTCCATAAGTTCGCGAGCTATTGTGTTGCCGTGGATCTAAAAAGTTGAAAGGATTCCTAGTCTTCGCCAGATAAAGCTGCAATAAAAGTCATTGATCCGACTTGTACCAAAATGTCTCGAAACTTAACGATAGAGATTGCTCATCATACTAAAACTGTCGCTAATAAACCAATAAAATAATAATAATAGGTGTCTTATTTCATATAAAGCTACCTAAGGGGCCTCTGCGAGCTGGCTTCGGCTCCTCGTACGCCTTACAAAGGCCCGGGACCTCTGGGTCCCGAGATACATAAAGTATATAAAATATAATAATAATAATAATAAATAATAATAATAATTCTGACACTATTGTAATACCAGGGCCTCAAGTCTGCTATTACAATAGTATCAGAATAGTCTATCATTGCTTTCATAATTTATTGTTGATTTTGACAAGTTTGGTAATCTACTAATATAATGGCGTCATTATGACTTTACATTGGTCAACCACTGACACGCCATTGAAAGAAATGATATACATATAATGGTAATCTCGTACAAAATGACAAAAGAATGACTGACTTAGGCAATCTGCTAAAATTATGACAGTTCCTTTGATCAGTGACCTACCATTAGAACGTCATTGTGCGGTCATTGGTTATAATTCGACCGACCAATGATCGACCATTATGAATTTAGCAGATTACGAACTTTTTGCAAAATGACAATGGGATCGAGTTGTAATGACGAAATTATAAAAATAGCAGACTTGGCACCCAGATACCGCGTCAAGGACGCCGCGATACGATCGTGATAGCGACACTGCTTTACATTTTTTTGTATGGTTTTGAGAATACATGGACGTCAACGACTTTTATTGCAGCGTTATCTGGCGGCTACCTTATAATAAAATACAGATTTCATTTGGCAAGAGCAATCTGTGTGTTATACGTCCACGTGAATTTTCTCACGGATGTTTAATTTTTTAAATAATATAATAGCTTATACCAGTCTGGTGAAACGTAGCTTCCCAATATGTAAATAAATAATTTCTAGAATCAGATCAGTTTTTCAGGAGGTTGATTTTAATTTTTAAAGAATTTTCAAGTGCATTCAAAAAACCAAAATACAAAAAAAAATAAAGTTTAAAAACTAAAACCCGACCACAACAAAAAGTGATCTAAAAAGTACGAAACAAGAAAATATTTCACACAGAAATCAAGACATAGGTACAAAATGGTCAAGGTAAGCCGTGGTTGAATGCCTGTATCCCATATGAGTGCGATGAACATGAATATAATCAACACAACAGCTGTATTTGCGCACGTATGTCATGGCGTCTTGTGTACTTAGATATAGGCAAAAGGGCTACCAGGCTCACATGAAATGGGGCGGGCGGGATACGTCAGTCGCATGCACAGTGACCACATAATAAAAATAAAATAATAATATATAAAGATAATAAATAAGATAATAGAATAATATATAAAGATATATATATTATACTCACAATCCGAACATTCTCAATAATAGAAGAGTTCATAGGAGTCTTTAAATCAGTATTCTCTCCAAACTTTTTTAAAGTGAACCCGACATGACTATTGTGTATTGCATAACCTCCAACCACCTCCATAATATGTGTGTATTCTTCCGTAGGACTGCGAAGGGATTTCTTACGGGCTATCACATTGTAGAAAAGATCTTCAACTGTTATTTGGGTACCGTTGTTCCCAGCACATGGTTTCATAGGAGCTTTCAATTTTCCGTTTTCATAGGATGCCCTGAAAATTGAAAATTTTGAGTGAACTACTAGATTCGGTTTCTAGGAAATTTGTTAAACCCATAAAAACTAATCTTAATACAAATGCTACACAATGTTTTTCTTATTAAAATAATAAATATTATTGTTATAATTATTTGTAAACTTTACTAGTCTGTTGCCTTCTTTTTAGTTAGGGTTCTGTACCCAAAGGGTAAAAACGGGACCCTATTAGTAAGACTTCACTGTCCGTCTGTCTGTTTGACTGTCTGTCACCAGGCTGTATCTCATGAACCGTGATAGCTAGACAGTTGAAACTTTCACAGATGATGTATTTCTGCTCCCGCTATAACAACAATTACTAAAAACAGAATAAAATAAATAATTAAGGGGGCTCCCATTCAACAAACGTGATTATTTGCCGTTTTTTTTTTGCTTGATGTCTAATGTTGTATAGATAATGGTATGGAACCCATTGTGCGCGAGTCCGACTCGCACTTGGCCAGTTTTTAAGTGATGAAAATGAATACAGTGCCAGGTTTAATTGAAAAGTTGTTGTTACTGAATATAATTTATAATATAATAATAATAATATGTAGGGACATTTGCACACACGCCATCTGACCCCAAACTAGGGAGACCCTGTACTATGGGTGTCAGACAGCTGATATACCATACACAAATACATTTTTTTTTTATTTTGTAAATACATACATATATAGATAAACAACACCCAGACACAAGGCAAACACAAGTGCTCAACACACAAATGTTTACCCTGGGCGGGAATCGAACCCGCAACACGCTGCGCAGCAGTCGATCGCTCAGCCACTGCGCCAACCGCGTTGTCACACAATAACAAAAGAAATAAGAATAATATTTATTGTTCTTTGTATTAAATATAACAGAAATTTAACCTTAATCATAAGAGCTTATTATAGTGATAGGTTTTGCTGTAACTATTTTACTACATATTTTAAAAAATTTGGTTGTCCCCAAACTAGGCAGCGCCTGTATCTTGGGGCCCAGAGTTGAATGAATGTCTGAATAGTGCAAGAATATTCCTAATTCACTAAAAATAAAGAAATTGTTGCTGCATCAATTGTTACTCGTTACTGCTGCAGCCAACATGCTAATTATTGTATTATAACATATTGGTATGAGCCCAGGTATAATGCTCACAGAGTGCACTGAAGCCTCTACAACCTACATAAAAAAAGGAATAGCTTCATACATACTTGTAAGCACATTTAGCAGCAGCGGTCTTAGTAAGTATTGTAAGATGTGCTATGTGACTAATACTAGCCAAAGCTTCACCTCTAAACCCATAAGTGCATATCTCTTTCAGATCCTCGTATTCACGTAGTTTGGATGTAGTGAACCTTTCACAGACTATCGCAAGATCTTCGCTTCTAATACCCGTGCCATTGTCTTGAATCTGAATATTAAAAATTTGTTTGTGTAAATTTGTGTAGTCTGCTCTCATACCAAAAGCTTGTATGTAAAATAATACAAAATGAAAGTAGTAAATTACCAAACACACAATATTTGTTAATATAGTAGTGACTTAGGACAACAAAAGGTAAACAAAAATTCTTATAATAATTATAAATTCAAACAGTCTAGTTATTTGGATAGATTAAATTTAAACTACATATTATAAGAGGAAAAATTGATTGATTGATGATGAAGATTTCAAAAAATCTTTCACCATTAGAATGCTACATTATCTCTGAGGAACATAGGCTATATTTATCAATTGAAAAACATTAGGGATCCCTGCGAAAATTCATGCGTACGAAGTCGGGGGCAAAGTTCTAGTAAAATATAAATAGGTACCTGCAAATATTTTAATCCGCCGGCTTTCACAGTTATTACAATATTGGTAGCTTTGGCATCCAAACTGTAATAGAAGAAATACTGAGCAATTGTTTAAAATTAACAAAAGGGAAATAAATAAAAAATAAAATATGCAAGGGGAACCTGTTTTCAATCAACTCTTTTAAAGCATTTGAGGGCCTCTGAACAATTTCCCCGGCGGCTATTCGGTTAACTACTTCTTCACTTAGCTTTTTTATAATACCTGGTTCACCCATAGTCCTATTTGTTTCAAAACTTTACTTTGAAAGTGTTAAGCCAAGCACGGAGTTCAGAGTTTTATATATATTGTACTCTTAGCACATAGCAGCCGAGAGCAGCGCGCGTGAGCGCGCGGCGTCGTTGTTTACACAAAAAAAACACAAAATAAAAATATAATAAACCTATTATAATGTCAAAACTCAAATTGTCAATAGGGTATTTTACTCTCTAATGCTGGGGCCACACTAACGGGAAATGCCATTAATTATCGCAATAATGGACGTTAACCATAGGTGTAGCCACAACTTAACGGGATAATTTGACAATGGCATTAACAATGCCGGTCGGCGTTAGGCGATAGCTCAAGTGGCGGTACATCAAAGAGATTAACGCGAGAATTGATGCGATGAAGTGGCCACACTACGTATTGTCAGTGTGCGTCGAGAGCGCAACGGGAGCGGACGTGTTTGTTTTTTGTACGACGGATTTGCCTCCGACGGATTTCCTGTACGATTCCTGTGCATTTGTATCATCCACCATCTTCTTTTTCTTTGTTTCCGTTTTCTCTTTATTCGGTAATGATTCAATAAAGTCAAATAATATAAATTTACACTCATGAAATATAGAGCTCTGTCGACGTCGATCTTGCTTGAATTGAAGTAAATTCAACGCCGTTTTTATCGCCAATAATGAGCATTCATGTTGACCGTTGATGTGTAGCCACCCACTTTAATGCGGTAAAAATTATTGCAATAACTATCGCGATAATGGGCATTCACGTTAAACGCTAGTGTGGCCCCAGCATAAGAGAAAAAATCTATAAATATGATAGTAAAGACAGTTTAGGCATAAAGCAGTCGGAAAATGTAAGTTTTAGTTCATAAAATAACAAATTTTTTTAAATTCAATTCAAAGTTTTCAGTATTTCTAATCTATTATAAAACACCGTGCGTGAAGTAGTAGCGGCCATGTTATTACGCCGTACGGCTGTGTAAACAAAAAAATTTCAATTGTAAGTCAACCGATTGGCGTATACAGGCTTTGTACTTTCATTATTTTCGTAACCTACGTAATTTTTTCATTATTACACCTATTACAAAATATGCTTTTAATTATTTTTAAATGATATACAATTATCATATTTAATATGAGCTCATTTGAAACAAAACGAACTGACGTCATTTACGCTGAGCAATATGGCGTCCAGTAAGAGGCGTTTTCGTCAAATTACGCGCGAAATTAGAAAATTTAGAATTTAGATGCATTTTTATGGCACTTATCGATTTAATAAAAATTTTGTGATTTTTTGGTGGCATATTAGTAATATAGAATTTCATTGAGACACTTTTCAAAAATGGGTGTAATACCCTATTTGACAAATGACAAAAGAATCAGGAAACATTAACTGAGAGAATGGCAGTACGACAGTGACAGCTTCGTGAACGCGGACTCAGTGAGGTGGGGGGGGAGTTTACCGTTAAACGCTTTACTCACCATCCTTCTTGCTGTACGTCCCGCCAAGGTCATACTTCAAAAGTATCGTGAAAAAAAAACAATAATTATTATTAATTGTTTTTTTGCACATTAGGCGAGCGCGAGGCAAGATCTTGAGTCTATGGTCTTTATAATATGGTACATGAAGCTCTTTATGATATACCATAATATAAATCGTCTGTTTTTTCAAAAAACTTTATTTTACACCATCTTTTGGCAAAGGTCAGAATCAATTTAATGTATTATTCTCCTAAATGCAAAATCTTCTTTTTTGGTTACAAGCCATACGTAGAAATACCTTAAAAATGTTACTCCCTATTTCCGCAGGAAAAGGACTTGACCAGTGGGGCTATGCACGCCTGCCCCCGAGTTCGGGAAAATGTGCAGCGATATAGATTTTACACTTAAGATTTAAAAATAAAGATTTATTTTATCGTGTTTATATTATTCTGATTAAAACCTAGGTTAAAATATCTAAAAAACAAACAGTATGTTATTAGTTTCCGCTTTCATAATGCAATTTCCGGATTTTGTCGTTCCATTGATTCCATAATCATCTAGTAACCATAATAATATTAAACTAGTAGCGAGTTGTTTTCGATCAAGTGAATTTTAAATAGATAATTTAAGATAAGATAGATTTTTTAGATAGATAACCTACGTCGAATCGACGTAATCGATTTTGAAAAATCGATACAACTTGTTTGTTTTTCGCGTCATTAAATTGGCCGTTCCTATCAACTCAATTGGCCCTCGGAGCTTGCAGAGTAGACCCGTATCGTTCTGGTAAGTGCAATACTTTCGTCAATCTGTACCTACCATACGTCGAAGTGACGAATGGTTATCTTTAGTGTCTGTTTTTCAACTTTTAGGAAAATGTGATTTTGTGACTTTTTTGATAATTTATGTACACATTTTTATTAGTTTTTATGACTACTATGAAAAAAAACATAATGACGTTACAAAATTATGCAAACGATGCATAAATCAGTCGATTGTTGCATGAAACGAAGAGATTCAGGGGTCATACAGGGAAACTGAAGTCAGTTTATTAGAAGATGAAGAGTCACCGAACTTTGAGGTACTCACCTCAAAGTCTTTGAATAACTCTGTGGAAAACCATTATCACCAGTGGGAAAACCCATTGGACACTAAAAATGTGCCTGAAAGTGTGTGATGTGAGAGCACAAGTCCAGCGCCTGTCCTAAGTGCCTTTGAGGCCAAAATAAATAAAAAGTTATATTTACTAAGATTTGTTACATTATAGAGATTAGAAAAAGTTGATTTTAAAAACTTCACATAGTAAATTATAAGGCTGACGGAGAGATCCGTAAATGTTTAAGTTTTTCACATTAAGAAGTACCGTGTTTTAGTCTTATTTTTTTTTCCTGATAAAAAAATGTATAAACCCTAATGTTTTTCATTAATTCACATTACAACTACATACATTAAGACACAATAACACATTTATAAACCTAGTATATACATTATCCAAAATATGCCCAGTCAAACATGCGCACGACGAATCGACGTATGGTTATCTTTAGTGTACAGTGAAATAAGGTTATCTATCTAGGGTTAATGACAGGGAACATGACCCCATGTTTTGATTAGGTTAAATTTTATTGATACGTGAGTGTAAATAATTAGTAAACCGAATCCATCACCATCTTTTTTATTATTATTACTGCGTTTATACGAGTGTTATATCTTTGACAATATATTTGACATTAGTGACGGACATCTGTGTAGGGACCAAGAAGCTTATAGGTAAAGATGGAGCCAACACTTCGAACAAAAAGTTGAGTCAAATACCTACATATCTCCATCTCACTCTCTGTGGGCCGAACTCTCTATTTAGTGTGGTGTAGTATTGCTACCTTCTTATTTAAATCTACTAAATTCTTCGAAATAGTCGTCACACTAACCAAATCTGAAGTTAAACTCTGTCAAATAATGTTATTATGGATCAGTAGTTGTACTATGATTAGTTAAGTTAAACTGGGTTGACGATCAGTGAATTACAATGCCATTTCCTAAGGAATCGGTAATGTGGCAACATTGACACTATGTGTCAACATAAAAATGGTCATTAAGGCGGTTGATATTGTTAATAATGTACTCTGTGGTTATTGTAAATCAAAGACTACAATAATGTTGTACAATTTTTTTGTAAAATGTAATGCAGCCCCCGTCAACTTTGTATGGAAGGAACGAAATGCCTATTAGGGCAGAACCTCCAACTTGCCATTAGACAAAAATAAATATGGTTTTGTGTGGTAACACTCATCTTCCGGCAACAACGCCATTTTACAAATTATAATGTTGCCATAAAATTATCTTTACTTCCATGCAGTAGTTTTATATCCGTACCGCATGAATTAATTTTCAGTGGAATAATAGTTAAAAAAAAATTAAAAATTATGAAAAAAATAAAAGCTTTACAATCCACATATTATTTCACATTTTTTTCGATAATCCCAACAAAACAATGGAATTAAATAATTACAAATAGTAGGAATTTTATTTTAGTGTAGGCAACACCAAAAAGTTTCAAATTTTCAATTTCAATGGCGATGCTATGGTTGGTTTTGTAAAGTTTTGTTGTCGGCAAACCACAAAATTGCTTTGGTTCTTTTGTTGTCTCTGCGTTAATTTTGTGGTATTTTCGGATCTGGTCTATATTTGAAGATCTTCACCTGATCTAACCAACGTCGAGTCGAGCTAATGTTCCTCCGTTGCTGCGATTAATTGTTGTGAATGAGAAATTGACTCTTGTGAGAAAGTGACTCTATTGTGTATTTGTGTAGTGTGTTTATTTGTTAACTATGGAAAACAAAAGAAAATGTTTTAAGTGCGGCTGCTCACCTGCTAAAGACGGCGTGAAGTTGTTCCGATTTCCTAAACCTGGAGTTACTAACCTGATCCGGTACGTAACATTATCCATTTCTCATTTTCTATAGTAATTTATACGTACTTCAAGCTTAACTTATGAACCCTCGCTATTTAGGGGTTTGGGAAGGTTTACTCAAAACCTGATCCGAAAATCCTACCCCAGTTGCGGGTTAAGTTAGGAACTTGAAAAAAAATGATAATATTTGTTCAGAATGTAACCCTCTTCCTATCCTGACCCAATAGTTTTCCCTATGATAACCCGAGTTCCGTTATAGATTGCTTTCCCATCTCTTCTTAGCATAAAAAAGTACCTATGTGTCAAATCAGCGTTTATTATGTAATCAAAATATCACACTAACAATCAACGAAATATAATATTTTAAACTTACTTTTTGAACATGTGTCAAACTTCTCCTAATTCAAGAAATGAAAAATTTAAAATAAAATAATAGTTTAAAAAATCTAATAAAAAATGCTCAATTTCAATCCAAACTAAAAGGTAGAAAATAATTTTAAGATAAGAATAGTTTGTTATATAAAATCCACCAGTTGATGATGGGAATTTTAATAACTTTAGATTAAGAAACATTCATAGTCTGAGATCTTTAAAGTAAAAATTACTAAAACATAATTCATTTTATAGTAAAAAAATCATGGAGTGCTTGACAAATCAAGTAATCCTAATAGGTCTTTGGTAGCTTCTTATAAAGTTCGAATTATTACAACAATATGATAAAGAGGAGCACCCCACGCATTTGAGAGTTACATTCGGAACAAATATTATAATTTTTTTCTAGTTCCTTACCTAACCCGCAATCAGGTTAGGATTTTTGGGTCAGGTTCAGAATAAACCAACTACAATTTAAAAAACTAAGAAACCATAATAGTCCACTATAATATGACTATATCTACATATAGTGTAATTATAATTATATATGATTATAATAAATTATAGTTAATATATAGGTTCTTTAACAATCAAATTTACTGATAGTACTAATATCTTTACGTATATTATTATGATAAGAATATGCTAGCATACAGGAAATGAACATGACATCTTTCACACTGTCAGTAGAGCTATTCTGTTACAATCACCCTCGGTGAACACCTAGCTGAAGTGAGCTCTCATTCGTCCCGATGCTAGGGATCACGGGATTGACAAACAGATGGACGGATGACAGCTCACTTCACCTAGGTGTTCACCGAGGGAGATTGTAACAGAATAGAGATACAGAACATATTTTTAAGCATGTTTTATTCTGTGCACCCTGTGTTATAAACTGTTGATAAGAACATTGTTTTGTTTTAATTTTCAGCTGCTTGCTGTGGGCGAAGTATATGTTCCCTGAAAAGGAAAATGAATCCTTAAATTTTCAAAAACAACTGCATAGTGAGCACAGAATGTTGTGTCAGCGACATTTTAAGGATGCAGATTTTGCTGACGATTCAAAGACAAAGCTACTGAGAACTGCTATCCCAAATGATGTAAGTAATAAATATTAAAACAATTTAAAGAACTGACATTTTACACAAGGGCCTGTAGACAAAATCACTTTCTGTTAGCCAATGAAAAAATCAACTTGTATAGAGTTGATGTTTGTTTACCAAATGTCACATGATGCAAATATGTCAACTGTATACAATTTGATTATTCCGTTGGCGTTCACGCTAACAGAAAAGGGATTTCGTCTATAGGCCAAGGTCCCATCCTAGGCAGTACCGGTAATGTGGGTGGGTATTAGAGACTATACAACTGTAATGCCCATATTACTGGTACAATTTACTCTATGGTTATTGAAATAAAGTCCATTTTTAACCAACTTAAAAAAAAAGAGGTTCTCCGTTCGACCCGTATGTATGTATGTATGTATGTTTGTCCGCGATTATCTCCCGTTTTTTTCCCGTTTATCTCGCGGTTTTCAGAAAAGGGTTTGCTATATTCTAGAAAAGGTTTTAGTATACAACAAACATTAATTTATTCAGGGTTTTTTTGAAAAAAACAACAAAAACCGAGAAGACGTTTTCATTTCTTCCATTTTTCCATCTTTGGAGGACTGTCAATCTCTGTTTTAATTGTGTTGCCGTTCCTTAATGGATTTGGGTAATAACGAGGCACTAAAAATATAAAATAAAAACTCTTTAAAAAAAGAGAACCACCTTAAAAAAAAAAACTAAAAAGTGATAAATAACTTTAGCACAGAACACACATGACTTTAGTTTTGGAAGTCGGTGGCAATACAAAACAACAAACAGAACAAAGCTACCAACTTCCGAAACTAAAGTCATGTGTGTTCTGTGCTAAAGTTATTTATCACTTTTTAGTGTTTTTTTTGAAGGCAGTTCTCTTTTTTCATAAAAGTTTTTGTTTTACACTTTTTTGTTTTATACAAATAAGGCAAATATTTGGACAAATACGCCATGTGAAGTGTCAGCATTAGCTTGCGTGTTTGATACACGCTCAGGACAAACATTGTGAGTGATGTGAAGAACTTAGATGTTTGTTATGTGTCTGGATAAGGCTCATACATAAGGTAGAACTACCACCCACTGAGCTAATAATGGACTTCAACCAACATTTTTTTTAAGCATCTCCACACTAGAAATTTCTCCTGTGTCGTGGGTGCATTTACAAACATATAAACTCACTTAAAGGCAATACAAATATTTATTCCGTGCGGGGAATATACCGGCGACACACAGCGCAGCAGTCCTTTGCTCAACCACTGCGCCAACCGTGCCGTCAATAATGTTATAATTGTTCCTAAGAAAATATTATTTATTTTCATTTCAGGGAGAACCTGTTTTACGTATGTATTCCTCTGTGGGACATTCTCAACCGAAGCCCTTTTGCGACATATCGAATTTGCAGAATACTGAGACTGCACCACAACAGAAGGCAGAAGGTAATGAACCAGTGATCAGACCATCATCTGTGCCCTATGACCATCAGGCAATAGAAAATTTTCAGCCAGTGGCTGGACCATCAACTGCTTCACCCAGTCAAGCTCAACAGAGTAGAGAGAACACACTACTAGGAAAATGTCGGAAATACATGCAAAAAGTTTGCCAGCTGCAAAACCGACTGAAGAATTTAAAAAAAAAGGAGATAATAAATATTATTACTGAAGATATAGCTGTCAAAAAGTTGTCTGAAAAAATTACACCTGCATTTGCCTTGCTATTACAAGGACAAATAAGAAACTTTAAAAAAAAAGTTACTGGCCGGAGATGGTCGAAAGAGGAAAAAATTACGGCTTTGAGAATTTATAAACGCTCTCCAACATGTTATCGTCTTTTACGACGATTGTTCCCGTTACCATCAACCAGTACATTGAAAACTCTGTTACGGAAATTGCCATTTGGAGTTGGAATAAATAAACCAATGTTTACAGTGCTGAAAAGATTTGCAGTGACACAAGCACCTAGTGATAATTATTATACTTTGATGTTTGATGAAATGTCCATAAAAAAACATTTCCAATACAACCCCAAGGATGATATTATAGAAGGTTACCAGGATCACGGAACCCATGGTAGGTCACCAGCTATAGCATCATATGCTCTGGTTTTTATGATCTCGGGTATCAGAAAACGATTGAAGCAACCAATTGCCCACTTTTTCTCGAGTGGATTTTCAACAGCAGACAGGCTTGCAGTGCTTATAAAAGAGGTGAGCCATTTTTTATTCTTATTCATCCTGAACTGTACCACAGTTGAAATAAGGCTTAGTAAAGTATTAACATTAATTTTAATTATCATCTAACATTTATTTTTAATTTCAGGTTTTACAGCAATGCTTTGAAGCAGGCATAAATGTTGCAGCCATTGTCTGTGATATGGACGGAGTCAATAGACGAGCATTTACAATTCTGGGTTCAACAGTAGAACAGCCATACATAAAAATAAATAACAAAGAAATTGTAACATTTTTCGACCCGCCCCATCTACTTAAATGCTTCCGAAACATGTTCATGAAATATAATATTGAGATGTCTACACACATTTCTTCTGATGGCTTAGTTGGAAAAGGTAAGATTAATGTAATGTATCAAAATCAGTTATACTCCATTTATAATAGCACTAGCGGCCCGACCCGGCTTTGCATGGGCCTATAGCCTTCCTCGATAAATGAACTGGATAGTCCATTTGTCGAGGGTTTTTTTTGTGACGGACATCACAAAAAGATTTTTCAATTCGAACCAGTAGATCCTGAGATTAGCGCGTTCAACCAAAATAACAAACAAACTCTTCAGCTTTATAATATTAGTATAGATTAGAAAAAAGACGCTCGTAGAAGCAGGAATTCAAAAAAATGTGTTTCAAAGATAAGTTAAAATAATTTTAATTAAAATTAATTCAACATAATTTTGGTAAATAGATCCAAGTACACAAAATAAACAAAGTAAAAGTATTTTAAAAACTAACCTTTAAAAGACTTTTATTTTGTTACCAAACAAAACCAACCAAACCAGCCATTAGCTACTTAGGTAGCATACAATGAAACGAATAATGTTACTGGTATTGTTCATCCCTGCTTCTGTTAGGTTTTTAGCATTGACATTGTAATTTTAAATGGGAATTAAATATACAAATAAATGAAAGCCATATAATTTTAGGAGATAGATTAATCAAATGATTATAAATACGTGCAACAGATGCTGTAAAAATAGATGTCTTGAATTCGATGTTTATCGTAACTTTAACACGTTTATTGTACTTTTACAAAGTGTGCATTAAAAATAACCTTTTTTAACCCCCGACGAAAAAGAGGGGTGTTATAAGTTTGACGTGTCTGCGTGTCTGTGTGTCTGTGTGTCTGTGTGTCTGTCTGTGGCACTGTAGCTCTTTAACGGGTGAATCGATTTGAATGCGGTTTTTTTTATTTGAAAGCAGGTTCTCTAGCGATGGTTCTTAGACATGTTTCATCAAAATCGGTTCAGCCGTTTTAAAGTTATCAGCTCTTTTGTTAGCTGCGGTAGGGATCTTAACTAAATTACGTTTAAAAAATTTAAAATAAAAATTAAATTTAAAATTTAAAAAAACTGAAATTAAGGGACTGACTTACTTAAGCGGTACCCCGCCGCGACACTACAGCGCCATTTCAACGAACAAACATTTGATGGCTCAACAATAGGTATTATTTTTGACTTTTTACATAATCGCTTTTATGTTTTGCGTTGGGGGTTTTTTTAAATTTTAAATTTAATTTTTTCGACTTCTGTTTATTACTATTGTAAATGGAGTATATGTAAAGAATATTTCGAATTTAGGTGTAGTTTAATAATAATTGAGACAACACAGTTGGCGCAGTGGCTGAGCGATTGGCTGCTGCGCAGCGTGTTGTGGGTTCGATTCCCGCCCAGGGTAAATATTTGTGTGATGAACACTTGTGTCTGCCTTGTGTCTGGGTGTTGTTTATCTATATATGTATGTATAAAAAAAAAAATATTTGTGTATGTATATCAGCTGTCTGACACCCATAGTACAAGGTCTCCCTAGTTTGGGGTCAGGCCGTGTGAGAAATGTCCCCACATATTAAAAAAAAAAAAACAATTCTTTACAAAAATGCTTGTTTTAAGGCAATTACATAAAATTATTCTACATGTATTGTAAGTTGGTTCCGCAAAGATAATAATTTTATAATAATACTAGCCTACTATTGTTCACCTGTCAGACAAAGGCCTCTTTCTTTGCAGAGAAGGCACAAGCATCGATAACCACACCTGCTGAAAGCGGATTGACCATATTAAATTCAATCCGTGTGGTGTCGGACGTAAAGAATAGCACCATCCCATATCTTTCCGTGGGTGTCGTAAGAGGTTACCAGAGAATGGGCAGCAGCGTTTTCTGTGCCTTTGTAACAACCATACTACGATCGCCAATCCGCCTGCCAAGCGTGGCGATTATGGCAAAACCCCCGCCCCCTTGGGGAGGCCTATGTCCAGCAGTGGACGTCTTTCGGCTGGAATGATGATGATGATATTAAATTATAATTTGTCTACAGGTATTGCAAAATGGTGTCATATTAAGGCATTTTACGAAGTGGACAGCACCAATCCCAATTTTGTTTATGCACCAGTACTGAAAAAGGACCATCTAGATCCCAACTCAAAACAAAAAATGAAAGTGAACTTAGCTGCACAAGTGCTGAGCCACTCTGTAGCAGGAGGAATGTTGGCGAGAATATCAAATGGTAACTATGGAATGTTAAAATACAATATTATTTCTATTATTGTAGTATTGATTAAAAGCTAGTAAATACCTATGTTTTCTAGCCTCACACCTAATCAGCATTTTTTTAACTATAATATGTTTAAATTTCAGGTTCAATTGGCACTGAAGCTTCTGTGACAGCCAGTCTGGTGGCAGACATGGACAAGCTATTTGATTTAATGAACTCTGACAGCCCAGACTTAAGGCGAGGAAAACCTCATTCCACCAATTGGTCCTCAACAAGCCCACACACAGAATTTTTCAAAAAAATGAAAGTATTTTTTCAAACAATGAAATTTATTGGAAGTCCTCGAAAGCCGCCATCACAAGATGGATGGCTTACAACAATAAATGCATTTTTAAGACTTCGCAAAAATTTGGAGGCGGTTAATATTACCAGGTTGGCTACCAGAAGGCTGCAGCAGGACCCAATTGAAAATCTGTTTGGATGCATACGGGGAAACTGTGGATCTAATACGAACCCCACGTGTGGCCAATTTGTGGCAGGTTTAAAACCTGCTATTCTCAGTAATTTGTCCCACATTGGCAAGTCGGGAAATTGCGAGAATGATAACAATACAGTGATTAATAACTTTGATACCTTTTTATCAATCTCGCAATCGCAGCCCACAGACACAAGCACAGAAACTGAATTTGTTGTTGAGGACATGCCTGAAATAAGGGAAGAAAATATTGAAGAAGGGAATGCGGAGATTCAGGCCTGTGCTTATGTGTGTGGGTTTATTGTAAAAAAGAAAAAAAACGTATGCAAAACCTGCGACAAGATTTTTTTGACACAGTCAATTGAACCACAACATTTATTTGTAGAGTGCCGGGAGTATAACGATCTGAAAAAAAGTTTAAATTATGTAACAAAACCAATGATAGCTTGCGTTGAGTGTTGTGCAACACTTATAAACAAAATTTTAAAAGAAAATGGCCATACAAACTCTTTAAAAAAATATATTAAAGAAAATATACTTTCAAAAATTAATTTTGATTTCCTCAACGAATGTGTAGAACACAAAGATTCAAATATTGAACACATTGTAAACAGTGTTTTTATCATTTGTACCAAACGTTATTGTATACTTAAAAACAGATCTTTTTCCCAAGAATCATCAGCAGCTGCTCTCAATCGCAAAATGAAAATCATTCTTCACAAATAGTATTAGTATTAGCAGTAAGTATTCCTTTATCACCACAATGGTTTGTGTTCACCAATAAAGGTATACCATAAGGTTCCAAGGTTTCTGGTCAATCCATATTAGATTAATCGAAGATATTTTAACTTTTATGTTATTAAATTACCTTTGTAACAAAATGAAATAATCAAATAATTTTTGTTGCGGATAGGTAACGTAAAGGTTTAGTATATCTGATTAATTTACATGGGTAAACCAGAAACTTTTGGTCTTTACCGTTTATTTTTATTGGTGAACACAGAACATTGTTGCGATAAAAAAAAACTTAGGTACACTGTAGAAATAGAGAACGAATTTATAAAATGTAAAACCCGCCACATACGTAGCTATAATATATATTAATATACTATGCTATAGAATATATTATAGCTAGCCACCACACATGGTAGTTATAATATTTAATATAATATATTTTCGCCCTTATTAAGTCTGCGATCGTTGTTTGCTGCACATTTTTGAAATATATATTAATACGCCTTGCTATATTTGTCCACATATTTTGGTGACGACGTAATAAAGATATATGTTATAGCTGGGTTTGTGGTCAGAAGATTACTATAGAAAATATATCGTTTTATTTGCTATGAATTATATTAATATATATTATAGTCACGTTTAATATACTATGCTATATATTATATTATAGCTAGCCACCACACATGGTAGTTATAATATTTAATATATTTTCGCCCTTATTAAGTCTGCGATCGTTGTTTGCTGCACATTTTTCAAAATATATATTAATACGCCTTGCTATATTTGTCTACATATTTTGGTGACGACGTAATAAAGATATATGTTATAGCTGGGTCTGTAGTCAGAAGATTACTATAGAAAATATATCGTTAATTATGTGCTATGAATTATATTAATATATATTATAAGCCAAGTCTGTGACGGGCTTAACTGGCAACTAATGTAAAATAGAGAAAATGTCTCAATTTGTGTGTTGATGTTGATAGAAAAATAAATAATTGTGATGTAAATAATATGTCGTTTTATTTTCTATTTTTTCTAATTGTCGGGGCACTCTCACTTGTAAGAAAACTCGAAACACGTGGTGATTCGAGTATTCTTGCAAATGAGAGTGCCCAACTACCCAAAAAAGTCTATGAAGTAGAACCGTGAAAAAACTCAGGACGTTTTAAATTTCGCGGTGCAGAATAGTTATACTAGGTGCAAACTAGATGTCGCTAGAAGTGACTTCCGTTTTTTCTATTTTGTTTGAAGTTGATATTCTTCTCCGCTAGGAGCAGTGTTGCCACTTTGGTGGTTTTCCCACCAGAACTGGTGCTTTTTCAAGGCTTCTAGTGGTATTTTTTCATAATTTAGCGTTTTTATATTTTTTAGTGGTTTTTAGCGGTTTTTCAATATGGAATCGGGCAAAACATTTTTTTTATCGAAATGGAGAGAAATGTAGTGGTTCATTATTTAATTTTCTTTTTATCTCTCATTCTTTGTTCGGAATTTGGTACGTGTTGTTAAAAAGTCTTAAAGTTTGATAGAGTCGTGTTTTTCAACACTCTGTGAAATGTGTGAACTCTAGAAGCTGTAAATAATATCCAATTATGGAAGTTCCACACAAGAAAAAGAATTACGCACAAAAGTATAGAAAAGAGTGAGAATCACTAGATGAATTCCAAACCAATGATACGAAGGCGTTTTGCTCATTTTGTAAAGCAGAATTATTTGCAAAATTAGTAGACTTGAGAAGACATGCTGAAACAAAAAACACACATTTATGTGGTTTAATTTCACTGCCTGTAGAATACTAAACATTTTGTCAAGTTATACCGAATATAATGTTTATGTTTTGTAAATTGTAAGTTACCTAGTAAAACTGTTATTGCACTCTGGTAAAAATACAGAACATTTTATAAATACGTAAAATTGTATAATTATTATTACGAAGAACTACCGCCGGATACAACTATTTTTAATCATCTCAAACATATTCGTTCGTTTTTTAGTCTGATATTTAAATACAATAAATTTAGCGGAATTTGGTGGTTTTGTATAATCCGAAATTCTGAAAATCTGGCGACATTTTACTCTTGACCTAGCGCCTTAATAAAATCCAAGGTGGCAACACTGGCTAGGAGTAATAGTGTTCTGTGATGTAATGTAATCTGTAATGTCAACACATTGTCAAAATGTCAACAAATTAAATAATTTATAATTTACTGACTGACTGAAAGAAAACTTTGCGAAACTGTTTTGTTTTCAATTACAGACTAATTTTGCGCGCTGAACTGTGCTGTGTATAATTGAACGAGCAAGAGTTGAAGTAATTTATTTCGAATTTTCGTCTAGGTTGCTAAATTGACAAAAAAATCATTAATTCTTCATAATATCTACGTATTCTTTAATAGCATTCAGAAATAAAAAGAAATCACCATGGATATAGACAGCATGGAGTTGGATCCTGACACCGACTCAGAGGTTGAGGATGAGCTGATGAGCGATAGTGACGACATATTCAGCAAAAGAATCCCGCAAGGCCAGCCTTCCCTCCACCAAACAATGATCCACCGAACACAGAGCCTTTTGGAAAGTAGCTTAACATCAAACAACAATAAACTAGAAAAAATTGATTTAGCTTTGTCGAGAAACAAAATATTAGACGAAAAGATGCAAAGCCTTGAGAGAAACCTTGCCTTACGTCTAAATGAGTGCCGGGAGAAGCTGAGAGTGGTTCAAAATAACGTCGATAATTTGGATGACAAAAATGACCGTTTCCGCTACCACATTTGCGGTAGGCCCTACTTTAAAGACAGACAGGGCTTTCCTGCTCCAGATAATGATGATGCTAAAATGGCAAAATCTCAGATGTACGACTTCTCCTTAGTCGTTTCAGTACCAGGCTGGACGATGAGAGACAAATCTCAATTTCTTGAAATGATCCACAAAGTATCAAAAGATATAAAAAAGAATGAGCTACATGCAAAAATCGCCACCTTACGAAAAAATAGTAAAAAAACTAATCCAAAACTGGAAAGAGAAATAATGGCTATTAGAAAAGAAATTGATGCAATAAATACATCCAGTTTAAAAAGAGTAGCTCTTCCAATAGATAAGGAGTATGATTGGGACATGTTAACAAACAAGTTGAACAGGAGGCACACTGCACAGGAGTACCAATCATTTTGGAAATTATTCTTTCATCCTTCAATTAATAAATATATTTGGACCAAACATGAACATGCTTCACTACAGAAAATTGCTTGCCACAACAATCAACAAGATTGGGATGATATTGCTCAAAAATTGGGAACTAGGAGATCTGGGTATCAGTGTTTTGTATATTATCGGACAAATATGAGCAACTCTTTTACTGGAAAGAAATGGACAAATGAGGAGATAACATACCTTAAAAGATTGATAGAATATTTCAAAGAAGACTTTTACATTCCATGGGGTAAGATAGCTGCAGCAATGGAAAACCGAACTAAAATTCAAATCTATAACAAGTATTTGAGAATTATTGAACAAAGGAAAGGCAGGTTCCTCCCTGAGGAAGATGCTGTTATTCTTAACTGTGTGCAAAGATTGGGAACAAATTTTAGAAGGATTGCTAATTATTTACCTGGCCGGTCTATGGTCCAGATACGTGCCAGATATCAAGTTTTGAGCAAAATGAGAGTGTCAACTGTATGGACTGTTGAAGATGATAAGAAACTTGTACAATTAATGAGCAACCAAGAGTCAACCATGAACTTTTCAACAGCTACACAATATTTTCCAGGCAGGAACAGAACAAAAATAAGGTCTAGATATGTTACCTTACTAAAATGGATGAAAAAACATCCAAATTTAGATTTGGAACATGCACCGCGACGGGGCGCACGGCGTTTAAATCATGGGCAAGCCAGTGGCACTCTGAATGATGCAGTAGAGAATTTAAAAAATTCTTTGATTACAACATTGCAAAAAAGTGGTAAGAGAACGAAGATTACCGAAGAGTCTCCACACAAAGAATTAAATGATGCTATTGTTGTCCTTCTTGTGAATTATATAGTAAAGGAAAAAGAAGCAGAAACAAAGAAAACTACTCCAGAAGACAATATAATTTTAGGCCCTGACCATGTTGTCTCATATGCAGACTTAAATATTACTAACCTGCGCAAAAACATAATATTTTTAAATGGTCGTCTAGATAAGCCTAGTTATATGAACAGCCACTACAGAGAAGAATATCCGACTTTAGGAGAAAGTAGTAATGATGTTTCTTTGGTTAAAGTGAAATCCTATTCTCGAAAGAGCTCCAACCTAACTATAATGGTTGGAGAAGCTCCTAACGTTTGGGGAACTCCTATGCTTTGTCCAGGTCTACGATTGCTAAAAACACAATACCAACGAAACTATGTGTTACCTCCGCAGCTGGCAACTATAACAGGTGCAAGAGCAATTATGGCATATGTTCTAGCAAATAGTCAGTACACTGAATCTATAAATCTACATGTACTTTGCAGACGGAATGTCATGATGAAGGAGCTTTTAGATCAGGTTCTTGAACGCTTCTATATCTTGTTCACATGGCCAATGATCTTATCTAATGAAGGGCCTATTGAAAATATTGAATCAAGTACACCAAGAACCGATTCTGTTTTTGTCAGACCACCGACATTGCCTGCTGCACCTGAAGTTACAATTAATGTTAGATGTATAAAGAAATTTAAAAATAAAAATATAACAGAAAATATAGATCTAGAAGAAGATAGAACTAAGAAAGTTGAAATCGCTGTTGAGGAGATATTAGATTCTAGCGATGATAAGATAGAAAAGCTTTTTTGTGAGGACTAATTGGATTTCAATCAATCAAGTGTATAGTATACCTCTGTTTGTATTGTTTATTCAAGTTTGAAGGTGTAACTGTGTGTACGGCTAATAAATAACTTATTTTAATCATATGCTTGCGTTTCAATAAAAAAAAGATTGATTACTGCAAATTATACTAGCGATCACGACGGTATTGCGTGCGGTGTGTATAACGTTTAACTATGTATAATTATTTATTTATTAAAACTTTATGCACAAAATGTAATTCGCAATGTACAAAGGCGGACTTAATGCCTTGGGCATTTTCTACCAGTCTTACCTTAAGCTGCACGCGTAGCATGACCACGCTATGTCTACAGAAGAATAGACATACTGACAGGAAGAATAGATAAACTGTAGACATACTGACAGGAAGAATAGACAAACTGTACTGACATAGCGTGGTCATGCTACGCGTGCTGATGCAGAGACAAAACATGGTGAGGAATTATAGGTTCTAAATCTACATACAAAATAATTATACTTTTTATCACAAAACTTTATTAAAAAGATAAGCTTAATCGCGGAATGTCTATGTGTCGACGACATAGTTTGGATGAACTACTAGTAGGGGATCGTCTTCCAATTCCTGATCTGCTGATTTCTGTGACGCTTTGAGACCCGTGGTTGACAGAGGGATTATGACTTGGTCCTGCAAGAAAATAAAAACAAATTGCAGTCAATCCAGGTAACAAAGGAATAAAGGCGAGCTGCAGCTCAAAATGCAGCTGTATTTGTACTACAGGCGAGGTACCGAGGCAGATCCCGAGTATGTATCATACGCCCAGAATCACCTCTATGCTATACTTATCTATCTAGGTACCAGAGTGTGGAGACGATACGTCTCCACACTCTGGTCGTTGACCTTTGACCTTGGTTCGTCTCAGACGAACCAAGGTCAAAGTTGTTTTATTTTTTTGCCTTTGTGGATGCAAGTTTGAAGAACGCATGACGAAAGCATACATACAGACAAAAAAAATATAAACGATATTTTCCCCAACGTCGTCGCGATTGCTTTTTTAACCGACTTCAAAAAAAATCCATTTGTTTTATACTATAACCTCCAGAATGTAACAAACACTTTTCTAAAATCCGCATCAAAAGAAGTCGTCGGCAACACAAAACAACAAAGAACAAAGCCACCGACTTCAGAAACTAAAGTCATGTGTGTTCTGTGCTAAAGTTATTTATCACTTTTTAGTTTTTGAAGGTGGTTCAGTTTTTTCAAAAAAAGTTTTTATTTTAGAAATATTCAAGGTACTGTTTTGACTTCGCTACGACTTCATGATATATGTATAAATACTTTAAAAAATAAACGTACATGATACATGAGCCTGTCAATGACCTTTTCAACCAAGGTCTTTCTCTCGAGTAATTCGTCTTCATTCTCGATCTGTCCTTGTCCAACCAACTGTTCTAGGTACCAGCTCACGACCGCACTCTTGCGCATACCAGCACTTTCTTCTCCTGAAAAACAAAATATTTCGTAAGTTTCCACTTCATCAAAATCTTTAGCTATGTACACAGGCTAAACTTATTTTATCTCTTTCTCTCCAATAAAACAAGAAAGAGACGGTTATTAATAAGAGCTGTCAATTCAAGTTGATCTAAAATATTCGTATCGATTAAAAAATATAAAAAAAAGGCTTTTGGCATCTCTTACTACCAGGCAGCTGAAGAAAAGGACGGCGACAGACAAGGACTAAGTTAGAGATGTCAAATTAGTTTTTCCCTTGAACTTCGCAGTGTTTCTAATCAATACGTTCTGAAATGACAACTATAATTGTATGAACATTTTAGATCAACTTAAATTGACAGCTCTTATTAATATATGTCTCTTTCTTGTTATATTGGAGAGAAAGAAATATAAATAGCTTAAAATTAATTTAGTTCGTGCACAACAGAATTGGTACCAATGTTCAACAAAAAGCTAATTACAGTCTGTCCACTGGTTTAATCGTTTTTTGACAGCTGCAACTAGTGAACAATATTTATGTTTTTTGTAAAAACTGTTGAGCATACCTGTATTAAAGTGTCTGTAAGAGGTCATAAATAAGCTAATCCAAAAAGATTAGGCAGTTTATATATTTATTTTATAACACATTTTAAAGTTAACTTATGGTAATCGGGAATAATTACATTATAAGGCAGCTGTCAAAAAACCAATAACCTAATGGACAGGGTATAGACATCTCTAACTTAGTTTTTATCTGTCGCCGTCGTTTTCTTCGGCTGCCTGGCAGTATAGTAAGAGATGCCAATTGCCTAATTTTGGTTTAATTTGTGAATAAGGAAATCGGCGCCATTGATCATTTTGGTAAGATATTTACTGCATATTCAGGCATACAGAATTGCCCGCCTACTCTAGAACTCATTCGAAAAACGGGTGTCTAGTAGACACCACCAATTAATTGACATCCTTTTGACCGCCACAGTCATGTACCACCAAAACCAAAATGGATGACAAACCAAAATGTGTCCAGCACGCCACGGTCACGAATACATGACAGAGGATTACTACTCTATGGAATTACGTATAGAAATGTACCTAATTCCATTTAGTAGGTATTCGTAGCTTGACGCCAAGGCACGATTTTTGCATTTTTTATGCGGCGGTCAAAAACTCAAAAGGTTAATGACCTGTCAAAGCGAGACCCTCTGTAGATTTTGTATGGCAATAGTAAAATGTGACGTCCGTTTTTTTGCCAACATTTAACCTTTAAATACCGACGTGCGGTCTGAGAGGGCCTAGCAGAGACTTGACTTGCTAGTATTAATTACCTATTTATTCATTTTAAATCAACTAATAATCTAATTTTACAGTTAATCTGGTTTTCTGTGTTAGTATAGTGTTTTTCAAAGAAGTTGTGTCTTGGAACTGTTGGTCTATTGTTGGTACCCAATTATTGGCCAACTTAATTCTATTTATTGATTACCAAGCAACCAAAATTATATTTTAACGGTTAATTAAAAACTAATCGGGTTTTCAGGCCTAAAACTGGTTAGTGGTGTCAACAGCCGTATTGTTGGGAATGCGGCTGTTGACACCACTAACCAGTTTATGTAAGTATATGTTTATGTTCTAAATAGTTTAGTTCTATTTTTATGGACAACAGGGTTTGTTGTTTTTTAAAATCTTAACATTAACACCTAAATCTTTCAAAATAACAAATGGCCCATCCCACTGACAATCTAATTTAGTTGCTGTTTCATTTTTAATAAGAATTAATTGTCGGTTATTGTGTTACATTATTCACCTGATTTATACATTATTAACACCTGACTGTGTGCTGTAATGATTGGTAATTACAGGACATAGTCAGGTGTTAACTTATTTAACCTTTTAATCGCCCGACTTCATATCAGTTGTCGTGCCTCCAGTGCCCCGGCACAGTGAATAATATTAGAAATTCTTCAAACTTCGGACATTATTTTTAGGACATAAGAGACTAAACTGTATTAAATTGTAAATGATTACTTAATTAACTATTTACCTAATATAAAAATCTTCTTGGAATACAGCGTAATTAAATTAAAATAAAAATCAGACTTAACAAGCTGTTGTGCCACAAAAATATTTGTCGGATTAATCCGACGTAAGCGGTTAAAGGGTTAATTATATTAATAGTACATGTAACTTACCTCTAGTCTCCGCTTCCACTTCTTCTTTTCTCATAAAAACGACAAGCATGTCACTCAGTGATTTGTATTCTTCAAATGACAGTGTCAATTTCTTTTTAGGTGCCGAATCACCGTTTACTGGGGCATCTGAAAAGATATTATATTTTTTTTTAATTAAAGCGTGGCCCCACACTATTAATTGCTGATGTGTCGTGGTGTCGTTTACAAACATATAAACTCACATACACAAACAGCCAGACCCGGAACAACTATCTGTAGGCCATACAAATATTTGTTCCGTGCGGGAATCGAACCTGCGACACGCAGCGCAACAGTCTGCACACACACTGCGCCAACTGTGACGGCGTAAATAGTAAATAACGCGGAGTAAAGCTGAAAATATTTTTTATTTCTTTACAGTTAATATTTTCAAGCTTAAAGAAACTTCTTTGTAACAGAAAAACCAATTGACGGGCTCTCAATGTCCAGTGAGGTATTTTGGTGCAGAAATTGAAAGAAATTCTCAGTGGTGAACCACCATCAACTGTTAATAGGGGATATTACTGCAATGTTCTGGCACCAGAGTGCAGCACTAGCATAATCCGTAAACAGTTTTTCGACGAGTCGTTCAAAGCGTGTAATTCTGCCTTTAATTGAGTTCAAAATTGGGAAGTGTATTATATTATACAATAATGCATCAGTGAATTCCGATGTAGAAATGAAGGGAATTATTCATTTTCAAAAGAAGAAAATGTTCGAAAACTTTGGGAAGCAGCTAAAAATCACTCTAAAATATGTTCAGGTTAAGTATTCAGGTGAGATAGACGTATTTACAGAATAACATTCACTTTTGTCATGTAAGACAACCAAATATGTTTTTATTCCGAGCATAACCTAGAATCCACTTTCAAATGGCCGTAGGATGCCATAACTTATTTAAAAGTACAGTTAGGTAAGTAAGATTAATTCAAACTTTGATATATTTTCACAAAATACCTAGCTATTATAATTAATAACATAATTAAACAAGAATACGAGGTTATGCTCGTGGGTATGTGCTAGTGGCGCCCTCTGCGCTGAGTTTCGCGTAATGTTCCCTATTAGGAGACACAATAGTTAAACAATGACAAACGACCAATATTTGGTTTCTGGACATTTAAAGGTATATAAAAGATAATGTAAATAACTAAATCAATATCTGCCTAGGCTTTTCCCAACTATATCCGGGTCGGTTTCCAGTCTAACCCCATGCAGCTGAATACCAGCGTTTTAAAAGGAGCTACAGTCTACCACAACCCAAATTCCGGGTAACACGATACCTTCTGGTAAGACTGGTTGTCAGACTATCTGCCATCTAACTACCCATAACGACTGCCAAAGATCTCTAACTCACCAGTGCCGCCATTCGGTATTTCTTGGTCAACATCCATGTTGGCTTCGTACTGAGGATCATCTTCATCCAAGTGAATGTCAGGCTGTTCTACTCTGATAATAGACTTGTTCAGCAATCTGAAATGGATAAAACATTTTGTTCTTTTATCTCTTTATTGTAATCCATGCTGTCCTTTGGGCTGCTTTCCCAAGCGAGGATATAAGATAAGAGATTAGATATAAGAGATTATATAGTATTATATTATATAATTTTGCATAGCACATACATGTGAGCATTATGTACTTTAAAGCTACCATTTACGAGATATGTCTTTCGTTGACTTGAATATGCCCTGGCGGTTGAGAGTTTGTCATGCTCACTTGAAGGTGGTGGCGCATGTGTTGGATCATTTCAAAATGGTTGAGCTAAAAGGTGCCGATCCGTGCGTCATGTTCGTGAACGGGCGCCGTCAGTTGAGATTGGTCATCTCTTAGCTACCTCGGTTATTTTAAATTTATTTTGAATTGTCTAATTTCATTGTCACTAGACCTCTTTTAACGTGCACAACTTGTTACATTGTTCTCACATTGTACCCCTAGATTCAACATGAATGATGTAACCTAAATTTGTAATATTCTGTAGCGGTAGCGCGACCTCCGCGCGCCGCTATCCTGAAAGCATACACATGCGCCCTTCCGCCACGGAGCGCGAACGCAGACTAAAGCGCCCCTTAGAAGCGCGGGATATTTATGGTTTGACCCGCGGAGTGAATTGCGACCGCGATCGATCTAAATACTTCGGAATCCTGCGCTCTGATTGGTTGTACATATGTTAGCATTTAGGTATATCACTACGCATAGGTTTAAGTTTGTAATATAATAGGGCTCATTTTATTTTAATAAATCATTCCATTTTCTACACTCGCTCGGTGTTGTCATTTACCCATAAACTTTATACTAGAGGACACTCGCCTCTAAATTGGTGACCCGACAATCCTGAATCAAGACGCCTACCTTCAGATACTTCTAATAGTGAAGAACCGTCGAGATCAAGTGAAACAGCATCATGTCAAGGGATAATGCCGAAGATTTCTGTGACGCCCAAGGAACCGTGACAGCGAAGAGCGACGTGGCTACGGTATCACTACCAGCACGTATACCACCATTTTGGCGCCAAAACCCCCGTCTCTGGTTCGCACAATTTGAAGCCGCCATCGCTGCCAGTAAAATCGGAGAAGAACAGAGATTCAACCTCGTCGTCACACAGCTGGGCTACAACGATTTAGAACAGATTGGCGATATCATCCTCAATCCACCTAGTTCTGGCAAGTACACCGCACTCAAGAACAGGCTGATATCAACATACCAGGAATCAGACCATCGCCAGCTACAGAAATTACTCGGCGGCTTCGAACTCGGCGACCAGAAACCTACCCAGCTACTCCGCAAGATGCGTGATTTGAGCGGGAAACTCCTAACAGATGAAGCACTCCAAGTCATGTGGCTCAACCAGCTGCCCACGCAAGTCCGCGCCGTGCTCTCTGTAAACACCGAATCCACGCTCGAGATACTAGCTGCAATGGCCGACAAAATGATGGAGCACTTCGAGCCAGCATCAGTCGCCGCAGTCTCCACCGCAACCACGTCAAGTCAACGCGAAAGCCAACAGAATGCTGCATCCATGACGAACCTACAAGTCGATTTGTTATCAAAACAAATCGAAAAATTATCACTCGAGATCGCTGACCTACGCACGAGTCAACAACAGCGCGCGGCGTACCCCCGCCGCCCTCGCCCCCGTTCCCGCCACCAGTCCGCGTCGCGGCAACGCAGCGGTTCGCGCCAAAATTCCCGCGCGCCAAGCAAGCCGGGCGACGCTGATTGGCTGTGTTGGTATCACCACCGATTCGGAGAAGAAGCTCGCAGGTGTGAGTCCCCGTGTTCAACAAAGAAGCGGGAAAACTAGAACATACATCGACTGTGGCGGGAGTCGATGTTAATCAACGAAGCCACCGCCTATGCATCACCGACATTAACAACAGAGAGAAGTTTCTTGTCGACACCGGAGCCGACATATCTGTGTTAGCAGCAAGAAACAAACAATATTTGAAGCCGACAGAAAACACCTACAAATTATTCGCAGCGAACGGCACAGAAATATGTACCTACGGAGAGCGTACACTCGAGCTCAACTTAGGTTTACGTAGAAAATTCAGATGGACATTCGTCGTCGCTGACGTGAAGACATCGATACTGGGCGCAGATTTTCTAGTAAATCACAAATTACTAGTCGACTTACATCACCGAAGACTAATCGACCGCGTTACCGATCTCAGCGTTAACGCCGTCCAAGTACAGTCAACTGAAGAAACCGTCTACATAATCGACCGTAACCACGCCTATCATGACATCCTGAAGAAGCATCCAGACATTCTGCGACCCATGTCACTCAAGACTCCGGCTAAACACGACGTAACACACCGCATAGAAACAACAGGACAACCTATTTACTCGAGGCCACGCCCCCTTCCTCCGAACAAATACAACGCCGCAAAACTCGAATTCGAAAAGATGATGGAGATGGGTATCTGCAAACCTTCGAAGAGTCCATGGGCCAGTCCACTACACGTCGTCAAGAAAAAAGAAGGTTCACTACGTGTATGCGGCGATTACCGAAGACTTAACGCCGTGACTGTACCCGACCGCTATCCAATTCCGAGAATTCAAGACTTTACGTACCAACTACACGGGAAAAAAGTCTTTTCAAAACTGGACATGAAGATGGCATATTTTTCTATACCAATCGATGAAAAAGACGCTGCAAAGACCGCCATTATAACACCATTCGGTCTCTTCGAGTTTAACTGCATGACGTTTGGCCTACGCAACTCAGGTCAAACGTTTCAACGTTTCATGCACGAAGTATTACGTGGACTCGATGACATAGTATTTTGTTTCGTCGACGATTTACTTGTTTACTCTACGAATGAAGAAGAACACCAGCGCCACCTACATCAAGTACTTGAACGATTGAACAACTATGGTGTCACACTCAACATCGATAAGTGTGAATTCGGCACGAACAAAATACAATTTCTCGGATACGAAGTCACGCAAGACGGAATCAAACCCACTGAAGATCGCATTCAAGCAATAATCACCTATCCGAAACCAACTACAATACAAGAACTCAGAAGATTTTTAGGCATGATCAACTTTTACCGCAGCTGCCTACCTCATCAAGCCGAACATCAAAACCTACTAAACAAGTACCTACACAATAGCAAAAAGAACGACAAATCACCAATCGCCTGGACGCCTGAAGCCGAACAAGCCTTCGAACAATGCCGCCAAAGCATACTCGAGGCGACCGTTCTGACGCATCCAATACAAAACGCTCCGCTTTGTTTACTTACCGACGCATCTGATACTAGTCTCGGCGCCGTACTTCAACAGAAGGTTGACAACGTGTGGAAACCACTCGCCTACTACTCCAAGACAATGAGCGAGACGCAGCGAAGATACAGTGTGTACGACCGCGAACTACTTGCGATGTACACAGCTGTTAAGAATTTACGTCGACTGATAGAGGGCAATGACCTCACGATCTGCACCGATCACAAACCTCTAACGTACGCGCTTACAAGAACGCCGAGCAGTACCGATACACCAAGAAGAGAGCGACAACTTCACTACATAAGTCAATTCTGCACAAACATCAAGTACATTCATGGCGATAAAAACGAAGCAGCTGACGCGTTATCACGGATATCAGAAGTCGAACTACTGAACTCAACTATCGACTACAACAAACTCGTTCAAGAATATGAAAACGATGCTGAATTACAAGCTTGCCTGAACAACCCCAAACTCAACTTTACCCGACTGACTATGCCCGGAGTTCAACGACCTATACTATGCGAAACATCTACAGCGAACATTCGACCTTATTTACCATCAACTTATCGTCTTGCCGCCTTCAAAGCGCAACATGAATTAAGTCATCCCGGAGTTCGAACATCGAGAAAAATCATAGCAACGAAGTACTTCTGGCCTTCTATGAACCGGGACATAGCTACATGGGCAAGGGCCTGCATTGGGTGTCAGCGCGCTAAAGTTCATCGACACGTGAAAAGCCCACTCGGTGAATTCCAAGAATCTACTAGGTTCGCACATACTCATCTGGACCTCGTCGGACCACTGCCGCTATCTAATGACTATAGATACCTAGTCACGATGATCGACCGCTGCACCAAATGGCCCGAGGCGATACCTACGCGTGACATCACTGCTGAAACAGTAGCGAAAGCTGTGTACGACGGATGGATATCGCGATTCGGCTGCCCGCTACGTATTACTACGGACCAAGGACGACAGTTTGAGTCTGCACTGTTTACGTCGCTGATGAAGAAGTTTGGTGTCACTCGCATTCGGACCACTGCATTTCACCCGCAGGCAAATGGTCAAGTCGAGCGATGGCACCGAACACTAAAGTCCGCGTTGATGGCGCGATCGGCCTCAACACGCTGGAGTGAAGAATTACCTACAGTTCTCCTAGGACTTCGCACCGCACTTAATGAGAACACCTCCGTCAGCCCGGCCCAGATGACATACGGTACAACAATACGCATCCCGTCTGATTTCTTCGTGCCTACAACGCCGAATATCGAAGACGCCGAGTTTGTTCGCCAGCTGACTGAAACAATGTCGTCGTTGTCGCCTGTGAGAAGAACGCACTCAACGAACGCGAACACATTCGTGTACAAAGATCTCGCAACCTGTACACATGTGTTTCTGCGCAACGACACCGTGCGCAGACCGCTCACGCCACCCTACGACGGTCCGTTTGAAGTACTACACCGCAGCGAAGATGGAAAACTATTCACACTGCAACTACCGTTACGTACCGCCGTTGTGTCAGTCGACAGATTAAAACCAGCACATCTATACAACGAAGACAACAGTGACAACACACAGACTACAATAACGCCACTCTCGTCGCCGCCGTCGCCACCGCCGCCGGCACCGACAGCGTCAGCAACACCGCCACCGATCGCACCGATGTCGACTCAAGCTAACTCCAACTCCAACTCATCAGCTGCACTTCATCCATCGAGTTCAACGCGCAACAACACCTACGTCACAAGATCCGGCCGCAGAGTGAAAAATAACGTACGCTTCGCTTGAGGGGGAGCTATGTAGCGGTAGCGCGACCTCCGCGCGCCGCTATCCTGAAAGCATACACATGCGCCCTTCCGCCACGGAGCGCGAACGCAGACTAAAGCGCCCCTTAGAAGCGCGGGATATTTATGGTTTGACCCGCGGAGTGAATTGCGACCGCGATCGATCTAAATACTTCGGAATCCTGCGCTCTGATTGGTTGTACATATGTTAGCATTTAGGTATATCACTACGCATAGGTTTAAGTTTGTAATATAATAGGGCTCATTTTATTTTAATAAATCATTCCATTTTCTACACTCGCTCGGTGTTGTCATTTACCCATAAACTTTATACTAGAGGACACTCGCCTCTAAAATTCTATTGATTTTAAAAGAGTGTTCGTGGAGTTTCTTGCTCGTTCTTCTCCATAGAAACCTACTGTTTGGAACGAGCAACTAGCTGCAACTTTTTGACTGACTGACTCCTTGACAATTCAAAAGTGCCTGTAAATGGTTTCTTTGAAATAAATGATTTGAGTTTGAATTTGAGTTTGAGAGAGATAAAAGAGATAAGGGATGTGTCTGAAACTACTCTCTGCCCACTGGTTTAACAGTTTTTTGACAGCTGGTGGATTTCAACTAGTGATTGCAGCTACGTAATGATTTGATTATTTACACTTTTATTTGTTTAATGTATCGATTATCGTTTTTTAGGGTTTAGGGAAGACTCGTCATCAGACGGAAGTTCCATGTCGGAAGACGACGAATAATTTATTGATTTATTTATAATCATAATGTAAAATTAACTTTAAAAAAATAATTTATAGTTTAATTTTCGATGTTCAAAACCCGCTATATAAATCCATTGGATAATTTTCAACACATATAGATTTTTAGGATTCAATTAAATCGAATATAATAACTGTATTTATTATATACAGTTATTATATTCGATTTATTCATTTGAAGCGAATACATTCGATCCCATCACTTAGGACGATAGAAAGTAACTATATTTAATGTGCATAACAATTTTAATATTTTTTGTAAAAACTGATACGCATACTGTACAATGTCTGTAAGAATTCATAAATAAGATAATCCAACAAGATAAGCCAATTTATATAATATTTATTTTATTTAAGACAATGAAATGATGTCATTGGTCAGTATCACACACATCCCTCGGTACGCATTGTCGCACATCTCTGGTGGAAACGCAGCCTTAGGTGTCGGAAATGTGTCGACGGCAGCAGCAATTTATTTTGAACTTTAATCTATTATAATATTTGACAAACATCGTTATTTAAATGTAAGCATGTAATAAGCTTCGTTATTTCACGATAAATATAACGCAATGTCAACTATTTGCGATTTACATTTTAATCTTTTGCACGCCAGCGCCTTTTTACGTGACTTCACCCCAGACGCCTAGCCTTGTAAAATTCATTAACAGTCAGTATACCATTAACAGTTAGTATTAATGTCATATAAAACAAATATATTGTTTTATAAATGGCAAAATATTTACAACTTTAGTTGCCGGTGGTGTCTCAGCCACGCGACCGTTTTGCAACTCAAGTCAATGGCGTTAAAAATAACACTAAAATGCAGTTAAATAAAAAAAAAAACATCTCTTATCATACAGACTGTAATAAATGGAGTATACACATAGTTAGCGATATCCCTTTGCTCTAAACTGTCGGGCTTGATTGTGTACACAAACATTGATTTATTTATTTAGGGACAACATACAGCAGTGTAATATTAAGTACACATAGGTTATAATTTCCCCATTTCTACCCGTGGGTGTCGCACAAAGCGACAAAGGGATATTGACCAGAGGATGGGCAGCAGCGTTCTTCATGCATCGGCCAAGCATGGCTATTATGTCTGAACCCCCCTTGGGGAGACCTATGCCCAGCAGTGGGCGTCTAAAGGTTGAAATGATGATGATGATGTGGTTAGAACTTGGCCATGCCCTCTGCGAGCCGCAGCATGCACTCGAGCTATGTGTACCTGTATGCCTCGTGCACGTGTTGCGGCGTGACGTGTCCGCTGCAGTGCATCTTGGCCATGCCCTCTGCGAGCCGCACCATGGACTCTAGCTGCCGCACCGTGATGCGCCAGGCTCCCCCGCCCCCTGCGCCGCCTCCGTCTCGCTGACGCAGTACTGTGTAGTACTCCACGAGAAGCTTGCCTGCTTCCTGTCGAGTCAAAAAACAATAGGGTATTTTACTCTATACGAGAAAAAATCTATAAATATGTTATTGAGACAGTTTAGGCATACAGCAGTCGGAAAATGTAAATTTTAGTTCATAAAATAACAAAACAATTTTTTTTTTCAGTATTTTAAATCTGTTATAAAACACCGTGAAATAGTAGCGGCCATGTTATTACGCCGTACGGCTGTGTAAATAAAAAATTGACAACTGTCAGTCAACCGATTGGCGTAATATAGGCTTTGTACTTTTATTATTTTCGTAACCAACGTAATTTTTTCATTATTACACCTATTACAAAATATACTTTTCATTATTTTTAAATGATATACAATTATCATATTTAATATGAGCTCATTTGATACAAAACGAACTGACGTTATTTACGCTGAGCAATATGGCGTCCAGTAAAAGGCGTTTTCATCGAACTACGCGCGAAATTTGAAAATTTAAAATTTAGATGCATTTTTATGGTACTTATCGATTGAATAAAAATTTTGTGTTTTTTTTGGTGGCATATTAGCACTACAGAATTTCATTGAGACACTTTTCAAAAATGGGTGCAATACCCTATTATGTTAAATACTAATTAAAAAATACTGGTCGGACTCGCGCACGATGGGTTGCGTACCATTATCTATACAACATTAGACATTATATTAAAACATTTAGTTTGTTGTATGGGAGAGCCCCCCTTAAATATTTATTGGAACGAAGTTCCTTAACGCGGCTTACGTTACGGGTAGTGCGAATTAGTAGAAATCGTTACGTAACGAAATGCGTCGTGTATGTGTGCGTGGATCGAGTGTACTAAAAAAATTCGTAATGAACTAATCCCGCGACCGCACATGATTTTTTTGTTCTGTTTTTAGTATTTGTTGATATAGCGGCAACAGAAATACATCATCTGTGAAAATTTCAACTATCTAGCTATCACGGTTCATGAGATACAGCCTGGTGACAGACAGCCAGACGGACAGTGGAGTCTTAGTCATAGGGCCCCGTTGTGCTTACCCTTTGAGTACGGAACCCTAAAAACCAGACAAATGCGAGTTGAACTCGCGTCAAAGGGATCCGTATGATAAATAAAGCCGAACGAATAGTTATCTTAAGACCAAACTTAACAAAGAAGACATGTTCTCTGCTACATTTCAACCGCAAAAGTAAGTTTGTACACACAATATACCACAAGACTAATGATCCTATAAGGGCGGGTTGCTTCAACTAACCATTACTGATTGGTAATAGTCAAAAATGGCGCTAACTATTGTCAAACCAAAAAAAATGGGTTGTTTCACAAAATCATACGTCAAAATGTTACTATTACCATAACCGACCAGTCATCGTAATTTTGTGTAGTCAAACAGCTACTTCAAACATCAAAATATGATGGAATCTCTTTTTGAATAACTGTAACTGACAGATTTTTATGTCATGAAACAACCCGTTACATTTAACGTACGTTAAATAGGGCGGGTTGTTTCAAACAGTCGGTTAACGTTACATACGAACGCTAAAAAAGTTACTATGACGTGCGATGTTTAACGTACGTTAAATGTAGGTTTTATTTGTGACAATATGAAATTTTATTGACACTGGGTGGAACTCTTTGCAATTTTTTATAACAAAATTTTCTTGTTTGTCGTGAAATGTCAGAATGCCTATAAACGTAATGTCATTGTGTGCGTGGTAAAAATGGCGGTTTGTTCTAAGCGGTCTCTCTGCTCGTACGCAAGGCAGCCTTACGTACGGTCAGTAATGGTTAGTTGAAGCAACCCGCCGTCCGTATGTAACGTTAACCGACTGTTTGAAACAACCCGCCCTAAGAGTTAATTTTTTAACCGACTTCAAAAAAAAAGGAGGTTATCAGTTCGACCCGTATGTTTGTATGTATGTTTGGCCGCGATTATCTCCCGTTTGGCTGAACCGATTTTGATGCGGTTTTCAGAAAAGTGTTTCTTACATTCTGGAGAAGGTTTTAGTATACCACAAACAGAAATTTATTCAGCGCTTTTTGAAAAAAACAACAAAAACCGAGAAGACGTTTTCGTTTCTTCCATCTTTTCATCTTTGGAGGACTTTAAATCTTTGTTTTAACTGTGTTGCCGTTCCTTAATGGATTTGGGTGTTAACGAGGCACTAAAAAGTGTAAAATAAAAACTTTTTTGAAAAAAAAAAAGTTATGAGTTTCGGAAGTCGGTGGCTTTGTTCTGTTTGTTGTATTGTATTGCCACCGACTTCCGAAACTAAAGTAATGTGTGTTCTGTGCTAAAGTTATTTATCACTTTTTAGTTTTTTTTTAAGGCGGTTCTCTTTTTCAAAAAAGTTTTTTATTTTTAAGGTTGTATGGATCCTTAAAAAAGGAAAGACTACTGTAGATATTGATATTGGTACATAACTAAATAATTACACACCCTTTAAAATTAAGGGCTACAAATTAAAATTAACTTACTTCAGTAATAATAGGCTTGAAAGACCTCGAGAACGCGATATATCTCAACAAATCTTCCCTCGTGTAAACGCAGTCGTACGTTTCCTCCTTATTACAATGTAGGTCGACAATCTTTCTGGCTATAGCGTAGTCTACCATTTCGCTGCTCTCGTCTGTAAGAAAAAGTATATTGTTACCGCGGTCACAGTAATACCACAGTATAGATATTAGTACCACCGTACAGTAGCGACACGCCCCGCCTCCTTCCGAAACACTGTTCCTCACCTCTTCCCGCGTCGAACGTGCCCTCGAAACTGCTTTTAGTTCTTGCGGCGCGTAGACACGCACACATACGCACGTATTTGTAAAATCTGTTATTTTGGTAGTAGTGTAGGTAATTAAATACTCGTTACTTTCGTTTGTATGGAGTGTCGTAGGTGTGGTAATACACAGTCTGTGAAATCTTAGGTGCCTACCTATTACGGTTTACAAAAATACAGCCCGCTAACAGACAGACGAACACCGAAAAAAACGTTGTTTGTATGGACGACAGTGTGGGCCCTACTGGATGCCGCGCCGCGTGTCACGGGTTCGACTCCCGCTCGGAACAAATATTTCTATAGCCTATAGGTAGTTGTTTCGGGTCTGGTCGTCTCTGTATGTGTTTATGTTTGCGAAAATGGTAAAATTCCTAATGTGAGGAAAGTAAAAAAAAAACAATTACAGTAGCGGGAATTTGTGGAGAATAACACTGCCTCCAACACTATTTTTGTTAATGAATAAGAAAACGTACCAATAAGTATGAAGAACAGATCAAATCTCGACATGATAGGTGCGCTTAGAGCCACGTTCTGTTGAAGAGACTTCGCTCTGTCGTAGCGGCCGCCGATGGGGTTGGCAGCTGCGAGGATCGACGTGCGAGCGTTGAGGGTAGCACGGACTCCGGCCTGTAACAAATTCATGGTTATGTTATACAAAGGCAATCACAATCGGACCTAGCAATCTTTGCCGGATAAAATTAATGCTTGCATACATTTTGTATTTATTTATTAAATAAATACATTTATGATGATGATGATGATGAAATTTTCATCATCATCAGCTAACGTACACTGGTTAACAAAGGCCTCCCCCATAGAACGCCAGTTGCGGAAACCTGCCGCTTGCATCCACCGGTTACCCGCGACCTTGACGATGTCGTCGGTCCATCTGGTGGGAGGACTACCAACGCTGCGCCTTCCGTTTCGTGGTCGCCACTCGAGAACCTTTCCTCCCCATCTTTATTTATTTAATCATTTATTTATTTTACTTTAACATAAAACGGCCATAGATCAATTACATTAGTTAGACATAGAACTACATGACATTCACACGCTCATCTCCCAATACTCCAAACATATCCAAGACTGTCTTCCATTTGTCTGTGAACACCACAGAAATCTAAAAAACAGGAGAAGTGGCAAGGGGGCGTGTCTGTGTCTGCGCGAAAAACCCGAGATGTACCTTATATTGTGCAAATGGCCGTCTTCGCGACCTGGTGTGACAAAATATAAAAATGCCGTGTTGTTTAGTGGTTCCTTATAAAAACCGAAACGAAAATAAAAACTTTGTAAATTATAGAATTACCAATCATATGTAGGTGCAACTATTTTACTATATTTGTTGTCTTTAAAATCAGGAAAAACAAAACATCGTAAAATATTTCTTGTTTTTACTACGTTATTTTCGTTTTTAAATATCACAGCGACTATACTACTTTTGCAGTAAATACATTGCTCCTTAACCACTACCTAAGTGTGTCGCTAAGTGATTGGGACAAGCAATGTATAAATCACAAAACAATACTTCAATTATGCGGACACATCGCGTAGTACGGCTGCTGTGTCTCGCGGCGAGTTGGTGATGTCCTTGTGTAGATCTACTAACGTAGACAATCGACAAAAGGGTCGATTGGTGAATTACTATTATAGTTTATTCTTCAATTTGTCAACCATTTTAATCCGGTTGGGTAAAAAAACATCCGTCTTCCGTATGGTGTCGGACGTTAAGAATAGCACCATCCCATATCTTCCCGTGGGTGTCGTAAGAGGCGACTAAGGGACTTACCAGAGAATGGGCAGCAGCGTTCTCTGTGCCTGTGTAACAACCATACTGCGATCGCCAACCCGCCTGCCAAGCGTGGCGATTATGGCAAACCCCACCCCCCCCCCTTTTGGGGGAGTTCTATGTCCAGCAGTGGACGTCTTTGGGCTGTAGTGTGGGTAAATAAATTTTAAAAATTATTTACTTCCAAATTTAAAGATCTTATTACGTGTTTACATTCAGAACCCACCTTGGCAATAGATATGGTCTGCTGTTCCATAGCCTCGTGAATGGCCACCTGGTCGACAAGGTCCATCTTGTCGAACTCGTCGATGCAGCACACGCCGTTATCAGCCAGCATGAGAGCGCCCGCTTCTATCACGAAGTCAAAGGACTCTTCATCCTGTGTACAAAATTCAGAAGTTCAGACCGCCACAGTCATGTATAGATGACAAACCAAAAATGAGCCCAGCACGCCACGGTCACGACTACATGACAGACGAATTACTACTCTATGGCATTACGTATAGAAACGTAATTCCACAGAGTAGTAATACGTAACTTGGTGCCAAAGGCACGTTTTTTCCTTTTTTGACGTGGCGGTCAATAGATTAATGAAATTGCTATAAAGAAAAAATATACATATTTGATGAATTAAAACTGTTTATTTAAACTTTTAGGAGAACAATAACGCACAATGACTTTTTATAATAGAGTAGAAGTAAACAAGTGAAAAGTATCGGGAATGGAATAAATATTCCATTCCACTCCTCCACTGTTCCTGTCATATTAAAATCTTTTTAATTGAAAACTCCTTGGTTTTAAAAATCGAATACCATTTATTTATTTTAAAAATTTTCTCGGTCTTGTCACAATGTTTTGTCAAACTTGTTTCGTTCGTTCGTCGTTGAGAAAATGGAATTGACTCGAGAAAATTCAAGAGCGATGATTTATTATGACTTTCGAAGTGGTTTATCACAAAAACAGTGTGTTGACCGGAAGATTTCTGCATTTGGTGATGAAGCGCTATCCAAAACCACAATTTATCGCTGGTTTGCTGAATTTCAACGTGGACGTGTCAAGCTCAGTGATGATCCCCGTCAAGGTCGTCCAAAAACTACAGTCACCCAAGAAAATGTTGATGCTGTGCGTAAGCTGATTGAGGAAGATCGACATGTGACATACCGCGAAATTCAGGCAACTTTAGACATTGGCATGAGTCAAATACAAATAATCTTGCATGAACAATTAGGTAAAAAAAAGTTGTATTCCCGATGGATACCGCATTCGCTCTGTGAAAAGCAAAAAGCGGCTCGCGTTACAAGTAACGCGTTCTGACGCACCAAGGTGCGTCAGAACTCTCGAAAGATTCAACGCAGGATCCTCAAATGCTGTATACAACATCGTATCAGGTGACGAATCCTGGATATACGCGTACGAACCCGAAACAAAAAACCAGTCACGAGTTTGGGTGTTCGAAAATGAGTTAAAGCCAACAGAAATTGTTCGTTCACGGAGTGTTGCAAAAAAAATGGTGGCCACGTTTGTCTCCAAAACCGGTCATGTTGCGACTATTCCTCTTGAGGGACAAAGAACGGTTAATGCAGAATGGTATGCTAGCATTTATCTGCCACAGGTCGTTTCTGAACTCGGTAAAGAGAACTGCAACCGCCGCATCATCCTCCATCACGACAATGCGAGTTCTCACACCGCGCACAGAACAAAAGAGTTTTTAGAGCAAGAAAACATAGAATTATTAGACCATCCGCCGTACAGCCCCGACCTAAGCCCTAATGATTTCTATACTTTCCCTAAAATAAAGAATAAATTGCGTGGTCACAGATTTTCATCACCTGAAGCAGCTTAGGACGCCTACAAAACGGCCATTTTGATAACCCCAACTTCCGAATGGAATGGTTGCTTCAATTATTGGTTCCATCGTATGGAAACATGTGTCAAATTTCGCGGAGAATACTTCGAAAAGCAATAAATACATTTTTAAATAGTAATGTTGTGTCACTTCCTTAATTCCCGAAATTTTCAGTGCCGCCCTCGTAGAAACGCGACATTGCTATTTTACTTTTACCAGGTGCCTACCCTACCTTACAAAATATAACATTGTTGGAAGATGTCTGCGTTTCTTCTAACAATGTTATATTTTGTAGGTTAAAATAGTAATAAAAGTTATTGTTTGACTAGAAATCTGCAAAGGAGTAATTATACACTTCATTATGACAATATACTATAGAACAGCGGTAAGATCGTGAAAAATAGGGTCATGAATATGGTAAAAGTTTTCGCCATAATGTCCACTATGTAGACAATAAAATAATAATAATAAAGGTAATAATAAAAGTTTTGTATACATACCTTAACGACGGCAGCAGTGAGACCGGCAGCAGAAGAGGCTTTTCCGCTAGTATACACGGCACGAGGAGTTATCTCGCTCACTTGTTTCAGCAACTGAGACTTGGCAGTGCTCGGGTCGCCTACTATACACACGTTTATGTCGCCTCTGAGGGTTGTGCCTGGTAAAAGGTATGGAGTAGGAATAGGGTATTTTACTCTATACATGAAAAAATCTATAAATATGTTATTGAGACAGTTTAGGCATAAAGCAGTCGGAAAATGTAAGTTTTAGTTCATAAAATAACAAAACAATTTTTTAAAATCAATTCTAAGTTTTCAGTATTTTTAATCTGTTATAAAACACCGTGAAATAGTAGCGGCCATGTTATTACATCGTACGGCTGTGTAAACAAAAAATTGACAACTGTCAGTCAACCGATTGGCGTATTATAGGCTTTGTACTTTTATTATTTTCGTAACCAACGTAATTTTTTCATTATTACACCTATTACAAAATATGCTTTTAATTATTTTTATATGATAGACAATTATCATATTTAATATGAGCTCATTTGATACAAAACGAACTGACGTCATTTACGCTGAGCAATATGGCGTCCAGTAAGAGGCGTTTTCGTCAAACTACGCGCGAAATTTGAAAATTCAAAATTTTGATGCATTTTTATGGCACTTATCGATTGAATAAAAATTTTGTGTTTTTTTTGGTGGCACATTAGCACTACAGAATTTCATTGAGACACTTTACAAAAATGAGTGTAATACCCTATTAAGGACATTGCACAAGACAAGGCTCAAACCACACCGAAATGACAGCGGCCGGCAGAACAGCGGCGAAAAAAAGTATCTTTATCTTTATTAGTAAAATACATAGCATCGTTTGAAAGGCAGCGGTATATTGCCGCTTTGACTGGACGCAAGAATGCGTGTGATGCCGCGGGCGGTCGCGCTACCATGTTCAGGTATTCAAGCGATACTATGTATTACATTAATAGAGATAACGTGTAAAATGCTTTGAAGCTCAAACTTCTCCCCGCTGCTTTTAATTTTCGACACAGCAAATAATTTTCTATTCAATGTGGGCTTAATATTGTGTGCGTAAAATATTTTTTTCAATGACAAGATAAAAAGGTGACGCCTTGGGGGCAGCGCGCTGACAGCTAACAGTAGTATTTTTCAAAGCGATTCCGGCCGTGCTATTGCCAAATTATCGTTAATTGTAATTATTCAAAAATGGATTGCATGCATGATGGTTCTTATAATATTTAGTTATAGTAATTCAGACACGATGTAAAGATCGTTATTGAATAAATGAATTGAATTGAAAAGCAATGCTATTTCTTTATGCCTGTAATGATCCACAGCTAGGCAAAAGCCTCACCAATATATTCTCGGAAGTTCCAGAAGTGTATCAATTTTGTTACAAGCAACCAACTATAAGTACTCCATTTACATTAGTAAAAAGAGGCTTGTAGAAGCAGGAATGCAAAAGATGTAAAAAACTATTTTAATTAAAATTGTTTAAACATAACTTTAACTTTGGTAAGTAAATAGATCTAAGATAGTACTAAATATGGATGTGTAATAATATAGACAAAAGTCTTTTAAAGATTAGGTACCATTGTAAATTTGGTATAATTATAGTGAAACAAATAATGTTCCTGAATAAATAAAAACAAAACAAAATTCATGAAGTGGTAGAATTGTTGCACTAAAATATGAGTTTATTTGATAATGGTGCCAATTCCCTTGTTCACAAACTAAATTAAAATTAGCCATTTGGCATCTCTTACTACCAGGCAGCTGAAGAAAAGGACGGCCACAGACAAGGACTAAGTTAGAGATGTCAAATTAGTTTTTCCCTTGAGCTTTGCAGTGTTTTTAATCAATATGTTTTGAAATGACAACTAAAATTGTATGAACATTTTAGATCAAACTTAAATTGACAGCTCTTATTAATATAATGTCTCTTTCTTGTTTTACTGGAGAGAAAGAGATGTAAATAGCTTAAAATTAATTTAGTTCGTGCACAACAAAATTGGCACCAATATCATTATAATTATTATACCTACATATTATTATTTTATTATTACTCTTTTTTATACTTGTGATTAGCCCTTAAAAAAGAACCTTACCCTCAATAGTAGTCTTAGCGACTCCACCAAACAACATGAGCAGTATTCCTCTTTTCACTTCATTGTTGCCATGAATGCTTGGGAACAGACTTGTGATCAGATTGTTGTAGAGGTTACGGTCTCTGGACATCTCGTATACCTGGTGATAGTGAGGTTTAGTTACAATTAAGCAAGAAAGTACGATACTGATGTAGGGAAGTGGATTGCACAGTACAATATCACAATTATTTTGTCTAACATTCGCCAAACTGTGATGATGAAAATGGCTGTTTCCCAGATTTCACTTGTTATTAGACTTTAAGTAACTGTTGATAGAACTGATAAAACTTACTCGAACGAGATGCTCTTTAGAATCGAATAGAATAAAACAATTCTAATGGCCAAATACTCACATGCTACTCAATTTTAAGATGCCGTTAGGTCTCGTGCTGTCTCTATCACTTTATGTCAAAGTGACTGAGACAATACAAGGCTTGATGGCATCTTAAAATTGAGTAGCGTCTGAGTATTCGCCCATTACAAGCTTTAGGCGTAGGTATACTGCGTCTTTTAGTAGCTTGAACGTATGTAAATATATATTCTGTGACGCATGTTCTTTGGTAGGTCAAATAGACTAGCTAGATTGTTGATATAATAATTTTAGTATGGTAGTCCCTTTGAAACTAGTTTTGGAAAGTATCTAAAATTAGGTAGGTAGGATATAAGGTTTTAGTATTTACTTGCTAACTAATCTGATTTTAACCCCTGACGAAAAAGAGGGGTGTTGTTAGCTGCGGTCGTGTCTGTGTCTGTGGCACCGTAGCTCTTAAATGGGTGGACCGATTTGAAAGCAGTTTTTCTTATTTGAAAGAAGCTTTTCTACTGATGGTTCTTAGACATGTTTTATCAAAATCGGTTCAGACGTTTTAAAGTTATCAGCTCTTTTGTTAGTTGCTGTAGGGATCTTAGACGCATAGCGGGTTTTTACTTTACTTTCCATCAAATGTGTGACTTATTGAAACACCCATGTGCGCCATATAACTATGGAAGATTATGGAATTCTTGATCTGATGCTGCAGCCACGATGTACAGCACACTAGTATACTCTTGAAAAAAGAATAGCAGTTATATCCTAATTGTATTCGTTTCAATCAGTTTTTTAGTTAGCTAGGTACAGAAATTAGTTTTAATTAGTAACATCGATAGAGCCAATTAAAAGTTTTCACAACGAGGTATATGGTTTTCACAGCTAGAAAAAAGATAAATATAGGTAAAAGACAGCTATTTAATATAAATAAGAGTGGAAGAATAATAGGTGAAGTAAAACTACAGAAATTATGCTTAGTTTTCGAAAGAAAAGCTACACAGAGATTTCTTAGGTTTGGTAGTGTTCATAATATCGAAGTAGACGTCTCGGCATGCTGCATTGTACTTATGACACGCTCCTAAGAAGTATGAGTTTCATCTGTAGTTGGTTCTAGTTAAAGGAGTGTGAAATAAACGAGGGTTGTGTGGAAGAACTCGTAGCCCAATTTTACTACTAGAAATATTTGCTGAAGAAATCACAGATTTCCTCACCATCACTAGAAAACTGATTGCCAAACTGCAGCACTGAAGGGTAGGAATTATTTTGATTCCTTGATTTCACAACACAATGAGCTGATGCTACAGCCAGGATATCCAGTACACCAGTACACTCTTGAAAAAATGATAGCAATAATAACAAAAATTAAGTATAATACGCTCACAACTGTAAACTCTTACACAAAACAAAACCAAATTACGTTTAAAAACTTTTAAAATAAAAATTAAAAAAAAACCCCAACGCAAAAGAAGCGTATATTTAAAAAGTCAAAAATAATGCCTATTGTTAAGCCATCAAATTAGATTGAGTAACATCTATATATTATTTTTTTGATTATAGAAATTGATGGATGGCACGATAATATTTGTTCGTTGAAATGGCGCTATAATGTCGCGGCGGGGTACCGCTAAGTATAAAACAATAACTAAATAGCTAAAATAACGACATTGCATAGGTACTTATAGCGCTCCCAGACTTAACAATTGAACACCCAACATAATTAGATTTGCAACAAAAATCTGTTCCTATCGAAGCAAGTTGGTCGGAAATGCTAGCTAATTAATAGATAGCCAATCAAATGAAAGGTCTGACTTACTTAAGAGGTACTCAATCGAATTTGATGGCTCAACAATAGGCATTATTTTTGACTTTTTAAATATTCGCATCTTTTGCGTTGGGGGTCTTTTTAAATTTTCAATTTAATTTTTTATATTTTTTTTTTCAGCCTATTGACGTCAAAAAGTGACTACTCTTTGAGTAGAGTAGAGACAGGAATTCGCCTGTCATGTCTGTCATATAGTCGTGACCGTGGTGTGCTGGGATTTTGATTTGTCATCTATACATGACTATGGCGGTCAAAAGGTTAATATTGAAATATTAATCTATGAAAATGTATACTTGGCTGACTTACCTTATCCCACTCTTTGTCTGTCATCTGCTTTCGCATATCCTCGGTGGTAAGATCATCAGTTGCCACATCAGCAGTTCCAAACCTTCGCGATATAGCTTGTACACTGCATGCTAAGAAGGCTGTTCTGTAAATAAGAATTTGTTTGGATTGTGGCATCAATACTAATATTAATATTATATAGCTAAACAGTTTGTAATTTTGATAATCTCAGGAACTACTACATCGATTTTAAAAATTATTTCGTAATAGAAAGCGATGTTATCCCTGAGTATTCTAGGTTTAATTTAATTATCAAAAAGAAAATTGGGACCTATATAAATATAATAATAATAATAATATAATATGTGGGGACATTTCACACACGGCCATCTGACCCCAAACTAGGGAGACCCTGTACTATGGGTGTCAGACAGCTGATATACATACACAAATATATTTTAAATACATACAAATATAGATAAACAACACCCAGACACAAGGCAAACACAAGTGCTCATCACACAAATATTTACCCTGGGCGGGAATCGAACCCGCAACACGCTGCGCAGCAGTCGATCGCTCAGCCACTGCGCCAACCGTGTCGTCGATATTACGCCGAGGACGTCGCGGTCAAAAGCTTATCTACACTAATATTATAAAGCTGAAGAGTTTGTTTGAATGCGCTAATCTCATGATCTACTGGTTCGAATTGAAAAATTCGTTTTTGTGTTGGATAGTCCATTTATCGAGGAAGGCTATAGGCATGCGAAGCCGGGCCGGGTTGCTAGTTGCAAATAAAATTCTGTTTTGAATTTGTTCTACATCCCTCTACATCAGTGTAGAGTTGCCATATCCGCCTAAGTACTGACCGGGACATTAGCAGTAAGTGACTGAAAATTATGAAATTCTGAACATGTCATTTTGTAACTGAAGTTCAGTTACAAAATGACATGTTCAGAATTTCATAATTTGAACATTTGCGCAACAGCCCATGTGAAGAAATAGTAACTTCAGTTACTGAACTTGCTATTTCTTCAAATGAGCTGTCAACAATAACTATTCCTTTTTTTTGTAAATAATTTATTGTCTCTACATCATACTGCCATTGAGGTGGAGTAGAAAGATTCATCCATGACAATATAGCATACGCTGTGAGTGGACAACTCCTCTGTTGTAAATATTCCAAAGCCGTTTTGTAATAATTTTCAATTTCTTTGTCAAAAGACTTTGTTAAGTTTGATTGCTGAGGATTTTTTATATTATCGCACCGCGTCGCCGCCTCACCGGTCTGCGCTGTACGTGTATAATGTATTACACGTTGAAATTGAAATACCGGGACATCTTGTATACCAACTGGGACGACGACAGAAGTTACAAACCGGTGGCATGTCCCGGTGTACCGTTACGGATGTCAACCCTACATTAGTGGTAACTGACATTTTCACCAACCAAGTTTGCAGGCAAAGCCAGTAACTTACTTATAATGCAGTTCTCTGACTCCTAAAGCTTTCAGACCCTTGATACCCTCCATCTGTCCTTCATTGCCTTGTCTTGTTCTGGTGGTTAACTCAGCCTTAGCTCCTGGTAACGATAGGGAGCCAACATCTGGCACTACTATGAGAGTACCTGTGAAGTCATAGCGGTCACCAGCCTAAAAAGATGTTACAGATAAATATATCATAATTATGAAACATATCAAACGTAAGTTGATGGTGTGAAGAAAATAAAATCATAATGTTTTCTTTTTAATCTTTGTTCTATTTGTGTTGTGTACCTATTGAAAATGTGAAACATAATGTTGTTACCACACACAATCTTTGGAAATAGTTCCTCATAATTTTTTAAAATGATAGATTTGAAAATATTCTAAAATTGCCACAAAATATTAATGTTTGTTTATTTCTTTACCTGCACAGATTCCACAGCCTCAGCCCTCAATATAACCTCAAGGGAACGAGGGATGCATCCCCTTGGTAACTCAGCTTGTGTCTCCTGAATACGAACTTTTTGAAAGTCAACAAATACTGACTTGTCTGCATCCAGCATAAAGCGACGTCTGTTGGCACACACTGGATTGCGACAAATTGCTGGGATTGTGTACTAAAAGCAAAGAAAAAAAAATCAAATACATTTAATCTATTTAAAATGACTTATATACATATTAAAACATACCAGGATTAGTAAGCATACCATTATCAAGTTTTAAATAAGTTTTTCTTTAAAATAACCAACCTTAAATTGCTGTTCAACATTTTTAATCACCGTCTGGCAATCCAAACAGACGAAAGTGCCTAAGACCAGCTCGGGATGCACTGGGTGAGTTCTCACAATTTGTCCTGAGATTCTAATCAGTGTGCCAATCTTTGCTGTAGTGAGCTCTCTAACTTTATGTCTTGTCGGCACATCAACAAATGAAACATAACACTCCTTATCTTGCAAATCCTTCTTCATACCACTGTCAGCAAGACTTAAGACATAATTTAATATAGCTTGGTTCAGAAAGGGGTATATTCGGTAATATTCCTCAATTATTGTGGTTGCAAGATTTTGATTGTACTTCTCCACATCATCAAAACTGACTTCTAGGGTGCTTAATTCAGGTTTTAGGAGCTCTTTCGCGTTTTTCTCATATTTCAGTTCATTGTCTTCTTTAAACCTGTGTAGAAAAAAAGTTTTGGATTATAACCTCTTCATAATACTAGTCGACTATTAATGAAACTAATAAATAAAGGCTGAAAAATACAAAACTGTACTTACTCTTCTAAGAAATCCTGAAAAAGCTTTTGGCAACGGACTCCAACCTCATCTTTGACTTGGCTTTGTGTGGCGTAGGTGTCGGCTACATCCATTTTTTAAAGTAAAACGTACTCACTGATCACAAATATAAACTTCACGAAGAGAGCACTTAATAATACTTAACATATAATCAATACTTAACAAAGAAACACGATAATTACACAGATATGCATGACTTCACTCTTCACTCATATTCTTGAACGGTTAATTCGTTAGAGATAGAGATACGCCAACGCCAACTAAAACCAGTATAGTGATAATATAAAGCTTCTAATTTATAAAAATAAACGTTACGGGATAAACAAAAAGTAAACTAATCTAAATTGCGCGAATCGTGTGAGGAAAGCAATCGGTGTCAGTCCGTCACATTTAATTTTTTGACACTATCGCATAAATGCCGCGTTTTGGCGGGAGATTTCTTTGGTCGTTCGGAAATCAAATCAAATATGAAACAAATAACAATTACATTGTTGTGTGCCATATAAATAATCTAGTCATAGCTTGCAAATGGTCATTTGATGAAAAAAAAATGCTTTTCTCATGTGCAACTGCAACTGTGTGCTCAGCTCATTGTGCTGTGCATCAATCATGTGGTGCAACCAACCACTGCAACCAGCAAAGCAAAGCAACATAAATTACTGATACCCGATAACGTAAAATGTAAATAAACGTGGTTTATTGCATTGCTTAGTTATTTATTATATTAAGAATAAGTAAGAGAGTAGCTTAGATAACATAATGCAAATATACAAGTAAGAAAGCAGCAGCACTTGCTACGTAACACTTGATTAATTGAATAGGGTATTACACCCATTTTTGAAAAGTGTCTCAATGAAATTCTGTAGTGCTAATATGCCACCAAAAAAAACACAAAATTTTTATTCAATCGATAACTGCCATAAAAATGCATCTAAATTTTGGATTTTCAAATTTCGCGCGTAGTTTGACGAAAACGCCTCTTACTGGACGCCATAATACTCAGCGTAAATGACGTCAGTTCGTTTTGTATCAAATGAGCTCATATTAAATATGATAGTTGTATATCATTTAAAAATAATTAAAAGCATATTTTGTAATAGGTGTAATAATGAAAAAAATACGTTGGTTACGAAAATAATAAAAGTGCAAAGACTATATTACGCCAATCGGTTGACTGACAGTTGTCAATTTTTTGTTTACACAGCCGTATTGCGTAATAATATGGCCGCTACTAATTCATGGTGTTTTATAACAGATTAAAAATACTGAAAACTTTGAATTGAATTTAAAAACTTGTTTTGTTATTTTATGAACTAAAACTTACATTTTCCGACTGCTTTATGCCTAAACTGTCTCAATAACATATTTATAGATTTTTTCTCGTATAGAGTAAAATACCCTAATGCTTGACCCTTGACTATAACCTCAAATTTTCAGAACAGATACAGAAAGTTGTGGTGACTTGGTGACAGCTGCGGAGTTTCGTGTAATAAATAACGATTCGTAGTAAGCCGTAATATATTTATTAACCGTTATAATGACGGAAGCCCAAGTGGGTTTTTTGTATAACATTGCTGCAGCTGTATCTCGTTCAGAAAATGACGAAACAAAAACATTACTGAAAAGTTATTACTTGTAAGTACCTAATAAATATACGGTTGGTACGCGAGACGTTTTTAAACAGATCACAATTAAAATATATATATACCTTAAATATAATTATTTACTTTCCAGAATGCGTTGTAAAGATTTAACAAGAGGATATGGCCTTCCTGACAAATACTTTTCTACCAAGATAAGATGTCCAAACTGTTGTATTGATTGGAATAAGAACACTGAGATAAATGTAAGAAATAATCAAGATTTTTCATTTAAATATTTTTCCAGCTGACACTTATTTATTTTATTTTATAAAAGTTACCTACTGACACATTTCATTACTAATAAAAAGAGCTGTTCCTGCAGGTAAAGTCCATCAAATTATCTAAGAGACAAAAGCAAAGATTGAAATCTCGCAAAACGAAAGAAAGCAAAAAAGAATATGTGAGACGCAAGCAAGACTTATTACATAGCAACAATGTAGTAAGTATCCTTACAATCAATTGTAATAAAAGATTTGATTTGACTCATTTGTATTTACATAATCTAATTATTATTCAACTATTTTATTTTTAGGAGCAAATATGTTCATTCTGTAAACTAAGCACAGTCACACCTTCAATGAAGCCACAGAAACAAATCATAAAACCTGAAAATAGTGCACAAAATGACAACAGCAAAAGAATAGAGACTGAAGTACCTAAAGCCAATAATTTACATAAACCAGATGCAAGGAAAACAAAACGTGTGAAAAATAAACAAATAAATGTTTATGCTAATGCTCTGGATGTGTTTTCATTACAAAACAAGAATAATGCGTTGGCCACTACTGAGAAACCTAAAGTGATAAACAATAATAAAAAGAAAAAGGATAAGTTTGCAGGATTATGCCAAAAGGCTGTTCTAGCTTCAGCCAAACTCAAAGGAAAAGAAAAAAAGAAAGACAAGCTCAGCCTATTTTTGAAACCTTCTTCATAAGAAAATAAAATAATTCACTAAAATTATAAAATACTTATTTATTTCTCCTTATAATTATTATATGAATATCCATCACATTGGTATGTGTATGTCCAGTAATAACATGGTAATCACCATTTTTAAATTTCTTATAGAAGTTGTAACTGTCATTCTCAGCTAAGTACTTATGTGGGTCCAAATTTTCTTTTTTAGCATCAGAAATTAAATCTAAATACCCTATAGCACCTGCAGCATCTGTTGGACCATCAATACCATCAGTCCCAGCACTTAAAAAGTAAACATCAAAGTTTTCAAAATCATTTTTTGTATTATGGATTATATCTGAAAATTGTAAGGCCAGCTGTTGATTTCTGCCTCCCTTTCCTGAACCTTTTACATTTACAATTATTTCTCCACCAAGTATTAGACATAGGTCTTTATTTGATGGGCTAATACAATCTAAAGCTTTTGAATGAATTCCTGGAACATTGCTACACTGAATTTTCTGTTTTAACACTTCTAAACTCAACTTTCCTGCTAAGTACTCACAAAAATGTTTAGTTACTTTAGCATATTCAGAGGCAATTTCTTTTACTTCTCCAGTAACAGTATCAGAAAGAGGTATTGATAAATAATTCAATTTTCTTGCTTCTTCTAATGCTGCAGCTATACTTAATTTATTTGATCCTATGACATAATTTCTTACATTTTTGCTAGGAAATTTATCTCTTTTGTTATTTTCACTAAGAACTGTCCTGATTGATTCTGGAAGTTGATCCATTAAATTGAATTTCTTAACTATGTTGATTGCTTGAGATGGTTCATCTTCATTTTCAGTAGTAGGCCCACTGGCTATTAGGTCTAATGGGTCTCCAACAATATCAGACAGTACCAATGAAATAACTTGTGCTGGTTGTGCATTTATTCCCAGCTGACCGCCTTTCAAATCTGAAATCCTTTTTCTAACAGCATTAAGTTCTTTTATGTCTGCACCTGCATTTGCTAATTTCTTTATTAGTGTTGTTTTCTCATCTAGTGTTATTGGAGGTTTAGGTAAAGGCATGAGGGCGGAACCTCCACCAGATAGCAAAACCAAGAGTAAGTCATTTGCTCCAAGGTTAGTAATATGTTCACTAATTCTTTCCGCTGTGGCCAGAGCATTTGCATCAGGTAGATTGTTTAGTGCTCCTTCACAATAAAATATGTTAGGAATCGTTGGTTTATGACTTAAACTTCCTGCAGGAATGCTAATAATTCCATATTTAATTTTCGAGCTCAATATATTTTCTACTTCTTTGGCCATATTTTGAACAGCTTTCCCGCTTCCGATCAAATGGACATTTCTATTACGTAAGTTGATATTTTCTCCGTCTATAGTTAACAGCTGACTTGTAGGATTATATTTCACAAATTTTCTCATAAGATTTTCTGGAAGCACCGCTGACACGCTACTTGCAAAAGTTTTCATCATATCACTGACCACTTGTTTAGACATTTTTGAACAGTTTCTTGTTGTGCTTCTTGCAACTTGAAATTCTAATTTGTATTACAAAATTGACGCAATTTATCTGTTACTGCTACCGGTTATCAGTTTACTGTACGATAGTGTATCCTACGATACGACTATTCATATTTTCATAATGGCCCTTTTCCACACACCGAAATATTTGATTATAGCTTGACGGAAAACATTGTTTACATCTCCAAAGTCCAAACATCTAAAACAACAAGTGAGCAGTGTTACCAACCCTTATGAAAATTTTCCCCTCATTTTTTTTCTAAATCCCCCTAAAAACCCCTAAATATAGAATTTTAAATACCTACTTATTTCCTAAACTTTACGTACATTAAGTTAGTAAATTATATTATTGATTAAATACAGTAATTTATCATGCAAAGATGTTAATTATTTCTAAAACCACATCTTTATCCCGTTCCTTTTTTTCATTTGACGTCCCACTTTTGAAGTCATACATACGTACGTTGAAGTTCTTTATCATATCAACAGTGGGTTCAAATTTTACACACGATTCATAACCCCGACTTTTCCCTTCCCTCTTATCCCGGAAAATCGTACTATTATGACACTCTGTACCTTAAGGGTCTGTTCCTCAGTTTATTTTTAATTCCCTCTTTATTTTTAACTTTTAAGTCCCTTATATAGAAAAGGCACGCTCAGAGGATGCAACAGAGGCATTGAAAACAGGCAGTGTCAATAATGCCAAAGCAAATTTTTAGATATTTTCAAATCGTTTGCAGTGACCAGCATCGCAATCGATATGTACTCAGTACTGCAGAAGATGAACTCGAAACATGTGTCTCCATGTTTTTTTATTTTGCAGTTGATGCCATTCCGAAGTCATTTTTGTTGCCATAATTGGAACTCCATCTCATCAAAAGTGACCCTAAAAAAAACCCCAAAAAATTCCAGCCCCTAAAAATGTCCCTTTTAACACTTCTAGCCCCTAAATTTGGGGGCAAAACCCCTAAGTTGGCAACCCTGCAAGTGAGTGAGTGTGATGACATGACATTTGACAATAATGACAACAACTGACCAACTGTCAAAGTGGTTTTGGTTTCGGTCAGAAACTCAGAAACAGAAAGTCCGTCAAGTCAAAGGTAATGATTTTGTAATCTAATCATCACACACTGTTATCGTGTGTTTTCTTTATTTTACATCTAAAACAAATAATAATAATAATAATTCTTTATTTCAGACCACTAGTCCACTTTGTCCACGTTGAATATGTATATATAGGTATCAAAGGCTTGATGCATGTTAAATTATTATTTATTTGTAATTGGTTATCTGGGTAGTAGGGTAGAAGGTTCAGTGTGTAGTCAGCTTTAACGCAAAACATTGATAAGAAAACGAATGTCAAATGCTAAGGCCTTGATTACGCAGATATCTAACATTAGGTACTGATAAGAAAACATTATTTTTTCGTGTTACCTACTATTATTATAAACTGGATACTGAAACAACTTTATAGCCAATATTTTGTCAATACTTTAATAATTTGATAATTAACACTATTTTTTTTAAGTCTTTATATATTTTAACTAGCTGACCCGGTTATAAACTACCTCCCCACCAATTTTCATCCAAATCGGTTCTGCCGTACTTGAGCTATAAAATATAAATACCTAGTGTAACACTAACACGACTTTCTTTTATCTAAATAGATTTAACTATGCATTCTTTTGTTTTTTAATTAATTGATTAAATTAAAGAAGTGACTATTACTTTTACTACAGTGTTTAGTGTTTACCGAATAAAATGCAATAATAGGGTATTACACCCATTTTTAAAAAGTGTCTCAATGAAATTCTGTAGTGCTAATATGCCACCAAAAAAAAACTCAAAATTTTTATTTAATCGTTAAGTGCCTTAAAAATTCATCAAAATTTTAAATTTTCAAATTTCGCGCGCAGTTTGACGAAAACGCCTCTTACTGGACGCCATATTGCTTAGCGTAAATGACGTCAGTTCGTTTTGTATCAAATGAGCTCATATTAAATATGATAATTGTATATAATTAAAAAATAATTAAAAGCATAATATTTTGTAATAGGTGTAATAATGAAAAAATTACGTTAGTTACGAAAATAATAAAAGTACCAAGCCAATCGGTTGACTGACAGTTCACAATTTTTTGTTTACACAGCCGTATGGCGTAATAACATGGCCGCTACTATTTCATGGTGTTTTTAAATAACAGATTAAAAATACTGAAAACTTTGAATTGAATTTAAAAATTGGTTTTGTGATTTTATGAACTAAAACTTACATTTTCCGACTGCTTTATGCCTAAACTGTCTCATTAACATATTTATAGATTTTTTCTCGTATAGAGTAAAATACCCTATTATAGAACCGGACCGACCGAACTCACCGAACGCATCCATATAGTTAGGCACACGCAAACGTGTCGTAACAAGTTCCCGGAAATTTCAAAATACATATTAAAATGGACAAGCAAGCTATAGCAGAGTACGAGATCATTCTTTCTTTTGAATTAGATCCACAATAATTGTGACGAATTCCAGTAGTACCTACTATTTAAACGACACTATGAATAGCCCAATTTGTTTATCCCAATATTTTGCAAATAAACAAAATGTAAGGTCGTTTGGAAACTTATTAAAATGGAACAAAAAGAAACAAGAAAATGATAATAATTTTAATAAATTTATCTTTGAGGATGTCTCTTTGGTGAGTGATTTGCCATCCGATTTTCTAAATATCTTATCTACTCTTAAAGCAAACCTGAAGAATAAATCCAAATTAGACTTTAAGGACTTTTTTCCTTTTGTTGATATTCCATATTTACAACCAGTAAACAAAGAATGTATTTTTGATCATTGTTGGAAAGCGTTATGCGAAATATGTCCAAGAAACTTCTTTGGAAGTAATCAAAATAATAAAATATTCAAGAATTTAGTTCACACTGTCGTTTACAGTATGAAACGCCAAAATTTTACACTTGAAAAAATTATTGAGAAGTGGGACTTGGAAACACTGCCCTGGAAAAGTCTTCCAAATGCTAATGTAAGGAATATACTCTTTAAGATTATATTATGGATACTAAAATATGTACTGTCATCAATGATTTGTTTAAACTTTTATGTTACCACATGCAAACTGGATGCTAACGAAAACAAACTTTATTATTTTTTGAAACATCAGTGGCAGAGTTTTTATGACAAACAAGTTTCAAAAATGGTATTTACTAAAGTGATACAGAAATATGAACCCTATTCTCTAGGGAAAAAGTCAAAGAGAAATCACAGTCTTCTTGATAGAAGGAAATTGAAACTGTTAAAAAAAGATATTCCAAAATTATATCTAACGTTGAAGCCGAATAATGATTGCAGGCCAATAGTTTGCTACAAAAATGACATGTTGAGCATTTCTGAAAAATATAAGATTAGGGACAGATTGAGGTTTTTGAGAATTCTGACTGGTAGACGACTTGTAAAACTTGAAAATCAATATAAAACAATGCATACTAAATGGATAGCAGCAAATAAGCCTAAGCTTTATTTTATTAAAACTGATCTCAGCAATGCTTTTGGTTCTATAAATAGGGACAAATTATCTAAAATATTATCAGAGAAACATATGAGTTGCCAGAAGGCTGAAAAGTGTATGAATATGAAGAAAAAAATTGCTCAGCAGTACAGAGATCTGGTAACAGAATTGCGTAAGCCAATCCTAATCCGAACAGGATCCACAGTTTATGAATGGAAAGAAGGATTGGTTCAAGGATACAAATACTCTCCTGCACTATCTGAACTGTATTACACATATTTGGATGAATTATATTTTTCTGAGCATTTAAAAAGTACTAAGAATCAAGTAAAATTATTCATAAGAGTTGTTGATGACTATTTATACATTACAGATTCGTTATCTGATGCCTTATCATTTTTAGAGGCATTGTCAAATTATAGAAATGTGAATTATGAAAAAACTGTGATTAATTTTCCGCACGAGAATATAAAGAGCAGCGAGAATATATTTTTCCTTGGATACTGTTACAACACGTCTAACATGCAAGTGAGTAGAGCTAGTAACATATTTTCTGGTCAAATGTGCTACAAGATCGCATTTACAAGTGGATTTTCAGAAATACACAAGTTTATTGAGAGCCGGATTGGCCAATCAGGAATTCAAATTAACAGTCATATCTTTAATTTGAACTATAATAATGAAGAATTAATATGGAGGCATATATTTACAACTTTTTGTTTGTCGGCCAATAAATTCTGCACAATATTGGCTGTAGTGTGTACAGAGCAAGAAATGAAAAAAAATCTATCACTTTACAAAAAGAGGGTATCTGTGAAATTGAGCAATTCTATGATAGAAATGTTAATAAAGAACAAGCCCAGTGATTTTATGTTTATGTACTGTATTAATCATTTTCGATATTTATCATGGAAAGCTCTATACTTATGTGCAAAGTTCACACCAAAGTGCACTGGGCTGGTGCCTTTTATAAACATTGAGTTGGCGAAATCTAATTGTATATTTGGAAAATGGCGGGAACATGCAAGAAGAATAGACACAAATGGCGAATGTGAACGTGAATCTATCAGGGAAGTGTGTCATAGAACTGATTTGAGAATGATATTTAAAGATTTTGATGTATTACCTCAAGGATTCGAATGTTATCACCATAAACGATTATTGTAAAAGGTGTCAATAAAAGTATCATGTTAAAATATTTCATTTTAATAAAAATAATACATAAAACTCACTGTAAAAATAGCCCTTTCCTTGCAGTCGGGTTATAAAATGCCTATATCTAGCTACACATTTGGACGGATGTAATTTTCTAAAAGCTGCAGCATTATCTAAATATTTGATTTTTGTAAAAATATATATAAAGCTTTATTCAGTAACAGAACAATACAGAACAGAAAATAAATGCCTAAATAATACATTTGGACGGTTATCAAATAAAAGCTACAAAATTCTACAACAATTACTTATCTGATATTTTAATATCATAGGTCAGATCTTAATTAAGTCACTCAGAATGGATTGTCTTTTAAAACTATAATTATTGCTTACAAACTAGGTAGCATGGATGAGTATGGAGTATGGAGCAAATTATGTGAGAAATGTGCATGTACAGTCAGCACAAGAGATAGGTACGCAGGTCGTCGGAAATGGTTGAAGTTTACTTAGAAACCGATGATGTTTTCGAATGAAATTTAATTAAATCATTTAAATGTTTAATAAAACTAATATAATAGAGTATTCTCTATTAAATTTATTTTATTTTATTCAAAAACACCCATTGGTTTCTGAGTAAACTTTGACTATATCTGACGACTCTGCATACCTATCTCTTTTGCTGACTGTACATTGTACATGTACTAACTAATATTGCGCTATAGAATTACTATATGGCCTATTGTAATAATACGTAATATCTACACCTTGTACTGTACTATTGTGATTAGTGTATTATTCAGTCACCTGTACCATCCCTTTGGTAAACAAGTGGAATGTATTATCTAATAATAAGGTTTAATAATATAATACGCGTCATAACCCGAAGTGTCAGGGGCAGCGCAAACGAAGTAGCATATACTGTAGTACTTTTCATTTATTAATTGATTATGAAAGATAACTCATTACAAATAAAGCTCAAAATTGTGTGCAGGTATTTAGAGCAGCATTCAAAATCTTGCACTTAATTCTCAACTCAATTTCTATTGCATTTTAGCTCATTATCATGAACACTGCTTATGCATACTGCATAATAATATTGTTGGCTCCACTGACCGTTATAGTGTAATTAGCATTAGAAGCTGCCGGTTCAAATCTTATCATTTAGTAGAGGCCACAAGTTCCATTTCTTCACTACTCCATGTAAAATTACCAACTAAATTATCTCAACAACGCAACTACAAACAGAGCTATAGCTAGTAAGTATCCCACCACACCGTTGCTATACGCGTGCGACAAAAAGTCGGGGTCTGAAGCGACATAGTACGACGCTTGTGGGGCGTCGCAGGAAACTATGCGGGCCGCTCGTATGAGCGCGGGTCCTGCTACTATTTCGGCTGATCGCTTGCTGTGAGGTAAAGGCTTTAGGCGTACAGCCACGTCACTGAAGATTAGATCGGAGTACGGTGGCTGTGAGTAGAACATGCTGAAACTGTGAACAAACAATTTTAATCAGGACCAAATTCACTTCAAGTTAGGTATATGTGGATCATAGAGCGTCAAAAAGACGAACTTTTTGACGCTCATTGTACAGACGCCAGCACATCAGGCCCTACCAAACTTAACATACCAAACTTCGCACATCAAACCTTTTTCTTTTGTAATAAAGTTGAAAATCTATCAAATAATGAACAATGGCAGCCACCCATACATTGTTTTAGTTGAGATTAAATTCCTACGTCTTTAAATGAAAAATATCTTATTAAATTCAGCATCACCTTCTGAATTAGTTTGTGCAAGATTTTTTGTTCAAGAAGGCCGAGAATAATAGATATTCAGTCATGAACTTTTGTAGGTTATGTCTATGGTAACTTTTATATTCCAAATTGAGGAAGTAAAAAGGCAATATCGCATTAGTATTTTCTTTACCTGGTTAATTCAGAATGAAATGTCTTGTAAAAATATTGTTTAAGGTTGGTAATCCCAGTGGTTATAAATACTCTTTGGCCTTACCTTATGTATACAATAAGTATCTACTACATGTATACATCGATCATATCGTTTTTACTCTGTGCACAGATCTGTGTATGACTCTGTGTCAATTACCAAGCAATTATTTTTAGATTTGGGCTACTAGTCTTTTTAGTCATTAATCGAAACTAATTGATTTATTTTTATACCACAGTATTTTTACATACCTGCAAGAAACCTACACTTGGAAATAAACTGTATTCATTTACTTACTCCGTTTAATTGTAATAACAAACTAAAACTGATTACAATACTTTAAATGCTTTAAGTACTTATTACTGTCACTTGACAGAATAAATGTAAAATGGCAACACTAAACGTTAATGAAAAGTCAAATAAGTTTTCATTTAACATAATTTTTTTATCCGGCCCTAACTGGTTAATGTGATACTTTGGAAAATCGTAGAAAAATAATGTAATTTCTTTCGTATGTAAGTCACTTTTAGACGCTCAAATTTAAGTCAACTACGTTTTCGCCATTGTTCTTTGACAGATTGTTGTAGCTTGATGTTTTGGCCTCTGTACATAATGATTTTCAGTTCACTACATATTTCTATATGTAGTTAATATGAAAGACAATAATATGGTCAGTATGGTCTTAGCAAAAAAAAATGTAGCTTAGCATAGCCTTATAATAAATTCTTTGGAAAGGTGCTCTATCATTCAATTTATTTAATTTAAAAAAAAGACAACCGCCTTCAAAAAGTAAAGTATAACTTTAAATTCGCAAGTCGGCGGCTTTGGATTTGTTTGTTGTATTGTATTGTCACCGAGTTGCGAATTGAAAATTATTTTTTACTTTTTTCGGTTTTTAGTGCCTACGGTGACACCAAAAAAATTCAGTCATCCCTTAATTTTCCTCCCTTAGGGGTGGAATATTTTTATGAAATTAATATGGGACCAAATTTGAGGTATACACTATCAATTAAAAAAAGACCCATCGAAATCGCTACACTGAAAAAAGTTATGCGTGGTCAAACATAAAAAAAAATGTTCATAAAATAAAAACTACTGAGCCAAACTATGTTAAATTTTTATGGGACCAAATGGCAACTATTCCGCATCAAACTAAAGAAGAATCACGTAAATCGGATCATAAATCTCAGCGTAATCGGTGTACATACATAAAAAAAAATACTAATCGAATTGAGAACCTCCTCCTTTTCAAAGTCGATTAAAACATTACTAAAGCTACTAATAAAGATAATTTTCTACCATGTACCTGAACTCGTCAGTGGTAACAGCTCCATAGAACTGCTGAGCATACACCATGAGATTGGAGTAGGTATCCAACTCAGTATGGTTCGGCCTGCCCATCAGTACTGATCCGGGCACCTTGCCTAGGTTGCAGTGTTTGTATTCATGCATCTTTGCACGAGTACCTGAGTAAAAAGATTTTATTGTTTTAAAAATATGGTTTAGTAGACAGAGCAGCAGTATAAACTACTAGTTTTCAATGATTACTTGAAAACAAATTAAAATACAACAGAAATAGAGTCCGAAATTGCGTATTTGAGTGCAAGATACGGAATTATATCCTGTACACAATAGAATCAATTAGTAAAGTATTTTAATTTATTATCAATTAGTAAAGGATAACTACTTGAACTAGTCCTAGAGTATATATAGACAGATAAAAAAAAAATATGAACGATCAAACACTTCAGACCATTTTTATTATCTATAACTAATGGATTTTGCGAAAATTTTACTTCACGACTTTCAAAGACGGTACAATAAATTAACGCGGACAGCGTACGGGGACAACGGGAAGTAATTTTAATTATTTTTTTAAATTCCCTTTGTCCTCTTTAACGGGGACATGGCCTACGGGGACAGCGGGAATATAGCTTCTTCCATTTCACCATGGAGAAAATGTAGTTTTTATTTGAAAATGGAAGAACAAACAAAAACATTTCATGGGATTTTGTGTGTAAAATCCGCAGTGGAAGAGTGCAGGCTGTCACAGACAGTAGACTATCCATCATCATCAGATAATTTTACCATCAGGACAGAGCAGCTGCAAGTCATCAGGCAGGAGATCCCTGGCCCACCATTCCCGACGTCTCCCCGCCGACACTTCGGCAGGAGCCGAATGACGCACGAACGCGACATCCCCCCCTCCTTCCACCATGCATCGTATTGCTCCTACGTGACCGAAGTAGTCTTCACTTGCGTCGCGACGACAGCGTCTAAGAACACATAATATTATTAGACTAATGGCCTAATACTCAATTTTTAGATGCCCTGAAGTCTCATGCTGTCCCTATCACTTTATGTCAAAGCGACTGTGACAGGTTGTCCTGCCTGCTTAACATGCACGCGCGAGTATTTTGTCACTGTCGCGTAGATAAAATTTTGTCATTTCTGCCTATTTTGCCGTTTGCCGCCAATATTCCCCTACAAAATAATCGGCTCGCTCTTGCAAACGTGATATTTTCTCTACAAACCCTAACATGGCACTACATTTCACTATATTTTTGTCGACTTTTGACACTTTAACATGAGATTATCTCGATTTCTTCTGTCATCTACTATTCCTATTTTTTGAGGCCGACAAGAATCGACAACATAGTTTCGTTTGCAGTGTTGACGAACGGGAACTTTTTATTGATTATTTCCGTTCAGTAACATCCCAATCGTTTACACTGTTGACGATCGTGGAAAAAAAGTTTCTTTCGTACACACACAGTGCTGATGAATGGAACTTTTTTTCGCGATCGTACATATCTAAGTTCAAGAGTAAACGCTTAGTAAGGTGGAGGTCAATTAAAGATTAAACGGATATGCTTTTCCCGTTCGTCAACAGTGTTGACGAAATGACGACAAGGTGTTAAGGGGCTATTAAACGACTTTTACAGATTTTAAACTGACAATCACGTCAAAATGTGCAGTGTAAATGATTTGAAAAAAATATATGTTAAACTAGAACATTCTCTTAATCACTTAGTAAGTGAATATTTTTAATTATATTCATATTATATAGTTTAATTAATACGTAAAGTTGTGTCTGACGCGGACAAAACATTGACAATCACACAAAATCTACCAGGTATAATTAAACGAAACTTGCACCATCTTGCAGACAATTTTATTATCTATCTTTTAGTATACGCCTTTTTTTTAATTTTGAAAGAATACTACTTTTATTTAATTTTTTCGACGAAACTTTGAGAGTTTTGGACGCAAAACTGATGCAGAACGGACGCAGTCTGCGTTCAAAACTTTCAAAATTTAGTCGAAAAAATTAAATAAAAGTAGTATTCTTTCAAAATTAAAAAAAAAGACCTACACTAAAAGATAGACAATAAAATTATCTGCAAGATAGTGTAAGTTTCGGATAATTATACCTGGTAGATATTGTGTGATTGTCAATGTTTTGTCTGCGTCAGACACAACTTCACGAATTAATTAAACTATTTAATATGAACTTAATCAAAAATATTCACTTTCTATATGATTAAGAGAATGTTCTAGTTTAGCATATATTTTTTTCAAATCATTTACACTGCACATTTTGACGTGATTGTCAGTTTAAAATCTGTAAAAGTCGTTTAATAGCCCCTTAAGAAAGATAGATAGATAGATGAATCATTTATTTAGTGCACCCAAAAGACATATCACAACACAAAAAAAAACCAAATCAAATAAGGGTTAAACAAAGTGCGGAATGTGTCTCAAGGTTGCACCAAATGGGAGTTCAGCTCAGCATGTGTCAGGCAAATGTACCTGACGCTGATATTCTGCTGAATCCCTGTAGTGACATACGGTGTTACTGACCGGGAATAATCGAAAAAGGTCCCGTTCGTCAACACTGAACGAATGAAACAATTTTTTACCGATCGTCAACAGTGTGGACGACAAGGCGTTCTGGTCGGGAATAATTGGGTCTAAAGGTTAATTGCGGTTACAATACTTTTAGGATTTCTAATATTTCTTATCTCTATTACATGGTCACATTATTAAACAGCAGTATGTGTATTTACCTGAATGAAGCACCATGACAGAGATGGCACAAGTTGTCGTGCGGCACCGTGCCGGAGTCCACGTACTCCGAGCTGAGGGCTCCGGGGGCGCAGGACTTGGTGAAGTATTCGGCCGCAGCGTGCGCGCCGTCACAACCGTATGATCTAAGATGATAATATTGGTAAACCAAAAGTGATAATTATACTATACTTCGACTTTTAATTTTATTCAGGAACTTGACAGTTGAAGGGTTACCAGAAATTGACAAAAAAGGCAGTGAGGCGGTGTAAGAATGAACGAAATTGAATGAACTTAAATAATGTATTTATATGCAAATGTTTTACTTAAATTTAATAACTTTTCTTAAAAACACTATAAAATACTATTAAAAATCTATACACAGTAACACACACTAGGGGGAACGGTATAGTTATTGGCCCCTACAAAGTTATTGGCCATTTCAACATCGGTATTGAAAAACTTGCAACCCTTACTACATTACTACATGGTAAATTTTAAAATGCACTATGGCAATACAATTGTTGACTGTCAAAATGTATCGGTGGTGTCATCTACCTTAATGGAGTATACAATAAAAGCAATTTACTACTGTAAGCCAATGTTACATGTTTTTAATAAATTTTAATATATAATATGGTGTTAGCAACAGTCGGACATCGCTCAAACTCAAAATATTTAGAAACATCACTATTATTATTCAACACTGCGGCATTGACATTTAAAAAGAGGTGATTACCTGATCCATCCATTAGATATAAGGTAAGCAAGCGGGAACACCCATCCGCCGGCCCTTCCTATCCCGGTGTGGCAAGTATTCTTTCCTCGTAAGTAGGTAAGGTCTGTGTCCGGGTCTTGTTCCTTTGCCACGGCTACAGCGTAGTACCAGTTATCTCCGCTTGAGTATATCTGTATGAAAATGGTAAGGAATTTAATTGATGATTGTATCACTTAGTTTCTCCGATTATTCCCGAACACCCCATTGGCTCTTGAACTAAACATGTATACGACTGGATAAAAGTTCCGATCACGAAGTAAGTATAACAGATCGTTCCGATCGACAACACTGTTGACGACGATGGGGTGATACTGATCGGGAATAATCGTTTCTGATCGGGTATCATCGTTTCTGATCGGGTATAATCGTTTCTGATCGGGAATAATCGTTTCTGATCGGGTATAATCGTTTCTGATCGGGAATAATCGTTTCTGATAGCAATAATCAAGTTTCTCAAACAAAAAATTAATGTGAAAAATATTTAAGCGCGTCTATTTACACAAAACTCAATATCGGTGGTAGATGTAGTTAGGATCATTATGGACCCTGTCGGGCACAGCAATAAAGTAAAAGAGAGAAAGCTCTGTTTTAGAAAAATATTAAAATAAAGAACTATGATATAACTTAAAAAAGAAGAAAAAAAAAATCATTCATTATTTTCAATTATATTATTTATAGTTTAGATATTCATTGATGGAATAATAAAATAAACATTTGTTTCATTCATTTGTCAACATTTTTTTAATCCATCTTATAAATAAATTAAACTTTTCTTCTTCCTTTGTTATTTTAGGTACTTAAACTCGTAAAAATGTAAAAGGTCCGTTTTAACATTTGTCATCGCGACGTAACTAGTGAAGTAACCATTCGACTCGGTACTCGATACTCACGATAAATCGATTCAAGTTTGTATGAGCATTTGATCGATTTGATTATGTATTGTACAGTGCATTGGATTAAATTTCTGATTGGAAAATTTGACTTAAACTTTAATATTGTAGGTAATCTGAAATGATACAATGGTACGAAAGGTCAATTTGTCTTTAATTTAATATTTCTAGTTACAATAACATTCACTCAATCACAAAAAATGCCTCTTGGTCAGAGACAAGCTATTCTATAGAAACCAGTGTCGCCAATTCAAACTCAAACTCAAACTCAAAATCATTTATTTCAAAAAAACCATTTACAGGTACTTTTGAATTGTCAGAGTCAGTCAGTCAGAAAGTTGAAGCTAGTGGCTCGTTCCAAACAGTAGGTTTCTATGGAGAAGAACGAGCAAGAAACTCCATGAACAACACTCTTTTAAAATCAATAATATGTTACAAATTTCGGTTACATCATTCATATTGAATCTAGGGTACAATGTGAGAACAATGTAACAAGTCGTGTACGTTAAAAGAGGTTTAGATAAAAATATAATCATAATAAACAATTCAAAATAAAATTAGAATAACCGAGGCAGCTAAGAGATGACCAGTCCCAACTAACGGCGCCCGTTCACGAACATGACGCACGGATCGGCATCATTTGACTCAACCATTTTGAAGGGAACCGAATGATCCAACACGCGCGCCACCGTCAGCGAGACATTCCAGTGAGCATGACATACTCCCAACCGCCAGGGCACATTCAAGTCAATGAAAGACATACCATGTAAATGGTAGCTTTAAATAACATAGTGCTCACATGTATGTGCTATTAAAAATTATATTATACTATAATACTATTCAACATTTTATTTGCGGTTTTGAGCCTCAAGCTCATTCTTTCCAGTAAATACGGTTTTTAATTACTATTAAAATCGAATGAAGCTGGTGTAATTCAGTAATTAATTGATTACAACACAAGTATTTAAAAAAGAGAGAGTAAGAACGTAACTGCTTTTGAGACGTTCCGTAATAAATAGAAATTGCATGCTACTATAAAGTAAGCACGAAAAGAATACTCGCAATATATTCCATCATATTATTTAACGCACCAAAAAAATGTATGTATTTTTTAAAACACTATGTAATTAATTATTATTTTATTGTTTCTTTCAGTTTCGTTCCAAGTTACATTCTGGGGTCTTTCTCAAATTTTAAAACTGGCCTTTTATTTTTGGCAACTTTAGTTTGTTATAAATCTTTATAGACATGACGTTTTATGGACGCTTTAATGCTTTTAGATACTTTACGTCGATGAATTTTAAATCTACTCTAAGCATAAGCACACCCACGACACTCCATATAAACGAAACGATATGATTGCCAAAACTACCAAAATAACAGACTGTACAAATACGTGCATGTGTGTGCGTGTGTACGCGCCGCATAAACTAAAAGCAGTTCCGAGAGCACGTTCCACGCGAGAAGAGGTGAGGAACAGTTTTTCGGAGGGAGGGCCGAGTGTGACGCTCGCTACTGTACGGTAGTACTAATGCGCCTTATTCACCATCCATCTTGCTGTACGTCCCGCCAAGGTCATGCACGATGCAAAACGACCGTGAATAAGCTTGCTGTACGTCAATAATTATTATTAGTTTTTTTTTTCACGGTACTTTTGCACTCAAGCGGCTCAAGCTTTTGCGGTCAATGTGGCGCCACTTGGGGGAGGCCTATGTCCAGCAGTGGACGTCTTTCGGCTGAAATGATGATGATGATGATGATGACTTTTGCATCGCGCATCGTGTATGACCTTGGCGGGACGTACAGTAAGATGGATGGTGAATAAGGCGTATAATACAGTTACCGACACGTAAGTTGGCAAGATATTTTGTATGGGGGAAGTTCGTGCATGTAAAACGTATGAAATTGTGCGTGCGCGATCTTCCCCCACTACAAAATTACACTTATACTTATACATTGTTGGATAGTAATCTATACATTTCGCATTAGTTGGCCGTTATTAGTTTTAGCAGTACTAAGTTCATTATTTACCTCCTGCATAAAAGGCACCAGTCGGTGCGTGTTGGCAGCATGCAGCATGTCGGCGGCGTCGAATAGTGCGAAGTCAGCCGCGCCCTCCGCGATGGCGCGCTCGCAGTGCCGCGTGCTGTGACCTCGCCAGCAGATCAGGGTTGGGGATAGAAATGCTGCCTTTAATGCCACCTGGAGTAAACAACAAGCTGTTAGAAAAATATTTTAAGGCGCTAACAAGCGACTTTTGCAAATTTTAAACTGACAATCACGTCAAAATGTGTTGTGTAAATGTTTTGAAAAAAATATATGATAAACTAGAACATTCTCTCAATCATTTAGTATGTGAATATTTTTGATTAATTTCATATTAAATAGTTTAATTAAATCGTGAAGTTGTGTCTGACGCGGACAAAACATTGATAATCACACAAAATCTACCAGGAATATTTAAAGGAAACTTTTACTATCTTACAGACAATTTTATTATCTATCTTTTAGTATACGCCTTTTTTTAAGATAAAGAATACTATCTATTATTTAATTTTTTCGACTAAACTTAGAGAGTTTTGGACGCAGCGCATACGATTCTCTGGTCGCTGTCGCCGGCGTATATCGTCGCCTTAAGAGGATTGATGCGACGCGAGTATGTATTTCCCAAAATGCTATCTGTTTCATACCGCTCGCTCCGACTCCCTCCGGTGAACAATACAAATACAATATGCCCCTGACCCCCGACCCGTATCGTGCGATAGAGAGAGTTGCAAGTTTTAGGGGTAATTACCTACATTTCCTTTTTGAAATATTGGTTTGGGCGATAACGTTTTTACTCCCCTAACCTTTACGAAATAAGTAATAGTATAATTTTGGTCTTTTTAGATTCAGTACACCTTAATCTAGGTCTGTACGTTGTTATTTTTAAGTAATTCAGTATAGTTTAATTTAAAAAAATAAAAACGCTCGAGGAAGTTTTTAAGTCAAAAATGTAGATATTTAAATGAAATATTTCTTTAAAATAAAAACCTAGTTGTTCATTATATCTACAACATTTCCAAAAAATATGAAAATTGTACTAAGTTTAAGGTAAAAAGTTATCGCTTTTTGTATGAAAATAAGCTTCACAATCCTCTTAATTAATTAAAATGGTCGATTTCTCGAACGAAAAATAGGGTATTTTACTCTATACGAGAAAAAGTCTATAAATATGTTATTGAGACAGTTTAAGCATAAAGCAGTCGGAAAATGTAAGTTTTAGTTCATAAAATAACAAAACAAATTTTTAAATTCAATTCAAAGTTTTCAGTATTTTAAATCTGTTATAAAACACTATGAAATAGTAGCGGCCATGTTATTACGCCGTACGGCTGTGTAAACAAAAAATTGTCAACTGTCAGTTAACCGGTTGGCGTATTATAGGCTTTGTACTTTTATTATTTTCATAACCAACGTATTTTTTTAATTATTACCCCTATTACAAAATATGCTTTTAATTATTTTTAATTGATATACAATTATCATATTTAATATGAGCTCATTTGATACAAAACGAACTGACGTCATTTACGCTGAGCAATATGGCGTCCAGTAAGAGGCGTTTTCGTCAAACAAAGCGCGAAATTCGAAAATATAAAATTTTGATGCATTTTTATGGCACTTATCGATTGAATAAAAATGTTGTGTTTTTTTTTGTGGCATATTAACACTACAGAATTTTATTGAGACACTTTTCAAAAAAGGGTGTAATACCCTATTATTGTGACAAATTAAGCGGCTGTGATTGGTTGTTGATAGGTCAGTCAACCAATTGGTTTTTGGATGCGAAACTGAAAACTGCGACTATTGCGACTACTGCGATCGAAGTGATTATCAAGTGGTTTTTGTAAGTGACTGATTACTATGTTTGTGACTTGTTAAATAAAGATTTTGTGTTTTGTTTGGTGTAAATTAGTGTAATTATTTATCCCGAACTAAGGCTCGACCGAGATGTCGGTCTCGGTCTCGGTCTCGGCATTCTCGGCTACAAATCCAACCGAGAAATTTGTCTCAGTTCTCGGCTAGTTATAGCCGAGATTCTCGGTCATGGCCGAGATTGTAACTTTGTTCGGATCGGCATTCAAATTTTGCAGCGCGCGGCCACGCGCCGCAGCGCGAAGACGATTGGTGTAAGTGCGTGAGAGAGCTGAATTGTGATTGGTTGAAGTCTCGGTTGCCGAACTGCGGCCGACCGCCTTCGCTCCGTTCGTGCAGTATTCGAAATAATAATTTGTGGTTTATGTTTACAATAGTAACATGATGAAAGTTTGTTAATGCAGTAAATTAAAATAAGTTCTTTTTTAAGGGTTGTGTTGGTAGTTGCTGTGATTTCTTGTTGTTGATACAGTTGATAAAGTTTTCTTAAAGAGCCAAGACTGCAAAGAAATTCTAATATTTTTGAGTATTGGTTTTCGTCACCTTATAAGGTGCTTAGGCCTGCAGCAAATAAGTTTTTATCTGCGCTGCCTACTAGCGTAGCAAGTGAACAACTATTTAGCAAAGCTGGACAATTGTATGACAAGAGGCGCCACTCTTTGAAAGGCGAAAATGCCGAGAAATTGCTTTTTTTATGTTATAATATAATGTTATTTAACTTTGATTATTAATAAATTAAATAGTTAGTGCTGTATTAAAAAGTTTTTTTTTTTCACGCTTTGTCTATTCTCGGTCTCGGCTCTCGGTCTCGGCTCTCGGTCTCGGCCGAGAACGAAAAACCCATCTCGGTCGAGCCTTATCCCGAACCCTAGCTGGTAACAGTACTTAGTTTTATATGAAGCCATATCACTCCTTACCCTCATCTTGGCACACTTGTCCATCTCCTGATCACTTGTGAGACATAATGTGGCGCGCTTGATGGGACAGTTCCTAATAGCGAGCACCGCGTTCTCTGCCTGTGCTCCTACGAATTCGTTGTTGAGAATGTGTTTAGCTGCTTGTTCCTCTTCCTTTAGAATGCGGAAGTTGACCGTAGCGTCCTGGGGAGAAAGAGGCGTGTTTATTATTTCATTACCAGCAGATATATTTAAAGTTCATAAAAAAAATGTTTTTTTATTTATCTGAGTCACTTTTGTAAATGGATCTCGATGTAGAGGCCAGCACATCAAGCCATACCAAACTGTTAAATGTTCCAAATTGAATTTGAATGTTACTTTGCATGTCTGTCCGTTACGCGTTTACGGCTAAACCACTCATTTATTACTGACTACTTTTTAATACAGGTAATTCATCTACGTCCGCGATAACCGACATTTATGCGCACGAAGTCCCAAGCAAAAGCTTGTTGATTAATAAAAGTACACGAATTTTATACCTGAAGCAATAAATCTGTTGTCTCATTGGACCTGAAGAGCCGGAACAGTGCTTCAATAGGTTGTCCTGCTGCGTCCACTCGAGTTTTGAAAGGCGGCATTGTACTTGCTCTGTAAAAGACCATTATTATTTACTAACACATTCCCAGCGACTTCCCTCGCGGACTTTTCTTCCAGATACCAAATTTTTTATTATTAATATTATAAGATAGTAAAATATAGCCTTTAGTACTCAGTGATAACGTAGCTTCCCCTAAGAAAGATTTGCGATTACAAACAAAAATGCAAACTCTTTAGTTTTATAATATTAGTATAGTTTCCACAAGTCAAGTCATACAATTTTTTAAATCGAATGAGTAGTTCCGGAGATTATCGTCTACAAACAAACAAAGGAGTTGTTTCTAAATGTATGGAGCCTGGGCCCGGTCCTTGTACACCATACTTAAAAATAGTGAAACATATTTTAATTAGTTCTCAAATGTCCAATTACTTCAAAATGGCTTTGTGTGCAGGTAAAACGCAAGAAATTGCAACACACAACAATAAAATAGTCATGGCGGCAAGCTGCCATTTTGATTGATTAATGACGTTTGACATATAATTCTGTTTTTCTGCGTCAATTTGTGGAAAGCCAGGTAAACAAATGGGAAAGAAACGGTGTCAAATTCAAAAAACGAAAGCGAGGTTGTTAAAATGAACTCCAGAAACTAGAACCAAAATGAGACGAAAGCATAGAATGCACAATACAAAAGAAAGTGACTGAAGTGACACTGTTGTGACAGCTGACAGTTCTCTCTCTATGATCAATGGTCGATATATGGTTTATAGACTTACTAAATCTAAGTAACGCCAAGTTGAAAATCCATATAAAATAATAGGGTATTACACCCATTTTTGACAAGTGTCTTAATGAAATTCTGTAGTGCTATAAGCCACCAAAAAAAAAACACAATTTTCATTCAATCGATAAGTGCCATAAAATGCATCTTAAGTATAAATTTTCAAATTTCGCGCGTGGTTTGACGAAAACGTCTCTTACTGGACGCCATATTGCTCAGCGTAAATGACGTCAGTTCGTTTTGTATCAAATGAACTCATATTAAATATGATAATTGTATATCATTTAAAAATAATTAGAAACATATTTTGTAATAGGTGTAATAATGAAAAAATTACGTTGGTTACGAAAATAATAAAAGTATAAAGCCTATACTACGCCAATCGGTTGACTGACAGTTGACAATTTTTTGTTTACACAGCCGTACGGCGTAATAACATGGACGCTACTATTTCACGATTTTTTTATAACATTTTGTTATTTTATGAACTAAAACTTACATTTTCCGACTGCTTTATGCCTAAACTGTCTCAATAACATATTTATAGATTTTTTCTCGTATAGAGTAAAATACCCTATTGATAAATATCAATTTGTTAGCACAACAGCAACAACACATTTAAATGAATTTATGTATTTATATTTTTCCCGGATTCTACGGATTTTTCTCTTTAGGGTTCCGTAGCCAAATGGCAAAAAACGGATCCCTTATGGATTCGTTATGTCTGTCTGTCTGTCTGTCCGTCCGTATGTCACAGCCACTTTTTTCCGAAACTATAAGAACTATACTGTTGAAACTTGGTAAGTAGATGTATTCTGTGAACCGCATTAAGATTTTCACACAAAAATAGAAAAAATAACAATACATTTTGGGGGTTCCCCATACTAAGAACTGAAATTATTATTTTTTTATCATCAAACCCATACGGTGGGTTACCTATGGATAGGTCTTTAAAAATGATATTGAGGTTTCTAATATATTTTTTTTCTAAACTGAACAGTTTGCGCGAGAGATACTTCCAAAGTGGTAAAATGTGTCCCCCCCCCCCTGTAACTTCTAAAATAAGAGAATGATAAAACTAAAAAAAAACATATGATGTACATTACCATGTAAACTTCCACAGAAAATTGGTTTGAACGAAATCTAGTGAGTAGTTTTTTTTTAATACGTCATAAATCGTAAACCGCAATTTACCTTTCATTCAATCAACTCAAATATAAAAAAAAAACATCGATCAAAGTTACAACGAACTACAAGAACTTTTATATTCCATTACTTGCTGCTACGGAACCCTTCATGGGCGAGTCCGACTCGCACTTGGCCGCTTTTTTTTTTGAAGTGGTGTACAGACAGCGTCAATTGTTTACCCCCTATCCGAAAAAAATTTAATGCGTAAGGGGTAACCAGTTGATGACGCTGCCTGTACATAGACTGGGCCTATTATGAAACATGTCCTTTACCTCTACAATATTAGTATGGATAAAAAATAAACGGTAGGTACTTACTTATTATTCATGTCTTCCTCATACTCATTCTGCCTGCTGTTGAAGTTGTTATTGCTAAATCTATCCCTATTGAAAGGATAGCGCGGCGCCTCTGTGGACGAGTAAGTATTGAACAGGACTCCAGGTTGAAACCCACCCGTAATGTTATTATAATTTTTATTTGAAGGATTTGGCTCGCCGTACAGCTGGAATATCACTTGAAGGAAGTTTTGGTATCTGTAAAATAATAAAAAGGAATAAATAATAGAGCAATAAAAATGCGCAGTGGTTGAAGGAATTCGAATCGCGCGCGGAACAGATATGATCTACGGAGGCCCTCGGATGGAAAAGTATGAGAGTCTAATTTAGAATTAGAAATAAGAATCTCAAGTCCAATACCACGCTGACAAACCAGAGGGCCTCGTGCGTGCGAGTTTTTATTTGAACTCGATCGCGTTAACGTAAACTCAAAGAATCATGGCGAGATTCATACATTCATTTACATGAAAAAAAAAGTAATTTAGAGGAATATTTTCCAATGTGAAGAATACATTACCAGGAGTAGATTGATGTACTTAGCATATTTTGAAACCCCCGCATAATTAAAATATTAAGAAATGAAAATAACACTTTTTCGTTTCATCTCGATGCCCATTTTGTGTTTATAAAAAAAAAGAAAGTGACAAGCGATGTTAACGGATCTGTAAAATTGGCTAGACAAGTGACGTGACAAGTGTGTGATAAATATTTATGATATTATTTCCTAAACGATGCAATTTTAATGTAAGAACTGCGAAACGGCGGCTTTCTGTGTCACTGTTACTGTCAGTTGCCGTTTCGTTCTGAAATAATGAGCTTTTCGTTAAACTATTAACTTTTGTTTTGCGGGGTTTTAAAAATATTGTAAATGCCTGAAGATACTCTTTAGGTACCCAAGAATATGAGAGTTAGAATTTCAACTTCTCTAAACATCTTAATTTATTTGTACAAATCCTGCCATGATTTTTTGTATTCAAACTGGAACAGCGCAGTCTGGTGGCAACAATTGAAAACACAATTATTCCTTACAAATTGACATAAGCGATCGCTTACGCGATCGAGTTCAAATAACAACTCACACTAGGCCCTCTGGGAAGAGAAGTCCCGCTTGCAACCATGAGATCAATAGAGCAGTCAATATTTGCGATAATTACTTAGCGATAGCTTAGAATAAAATACTTTACTACAAACTAGCGACCCGCCCCGGCTTCTAATGGGTGCAATGTAGATCAAACTATACGTATAAACCTTCCTCTTGGATCACTCTATCTATTGATGAAAACCGCATTAAAATGCGTTGCGTAGTTTAAAAGTTCTAAGCGTACAGACAGCGGGAGCGACTTCGTTTTATACTATGTAAAGAAGACATCAGCATTTTAGTTATTTAGGGTTCCGTACCTAAAGGGTAAAAACGGGACCCTATTACTGACAATGGAAATGTTGTAAATAAAATTACCGCGGTTGAACTGAACTTGATTTTTATTGTAAAAGGGAGGACCGTTACAATGATTGTTGGTTTTTAGCTACACAATATGACAGCCCGCCGGAAGACGGAAAGACGTGGTGTGGAGTTGCCACATCAATATACTTTAAATACATTTATAGAAATCTATGTTTTATATCTGTCTGTCACCAGTCTGTATCTCATGACCCGTGATAGCTAGATAGTTGAAATTTTCACAGATAATGTATTTCTGTTGCCACTATAACAACGACAAAAAAACTAAAAATAAAATAAATATTTAAGGGCCTTAAATTTTTATTTTATCCTGTTTTTAGTTTTTTGTTGTACTATATACATCAAATGTGATTTTTTTCTGTTTTTTTTTTGCTCGGTGTCTAATGAAGTATAGATAATGGTACGGAACCCTTCGTGCGCGAGTCCTACTCGCACTTGGCCAGTTTTTTACTTCTAGTTTAAATGCCAATTTTAGCGTTTACACCGACTTTTACAAATAGAGTATTAGCCCGATCACTAAAACATTAGGTGACTTACTTCTTCCGTTGTTCCTTAGTTACTGCGCTGCTGGTCACTATAGCGTCAGCGGGAACTCTACCCCAGTTGCAGTTCTCAGAGTCAGTGACAGGACGCCGACTGCCGTCACGACAGATCAGCTCGAATTGATCTTCTGTTACTCCACCTACAAGGAACATTGGGAGTAATCCTTTATTTATTTATTTAGGTAACTAATGGACACATATGTTACAGAATAGTGTCTCAGTATTGCAGTTTGTGGATTAGTAAAAGGGTTTGACAATAAAATTGAAAATGATTAAATTCTGTTGTTGAATTCGAACGGCAACTTGTGGTCTACTTACTACATTGAAATATTGTTAGTGAAATTAAAATACATAGTTAGAATCTGTGCTGTATGGAGGATGTGATACCATTTGTATCCCCGAAATATTCAATTAGTCCATGGTTTTAGCAGCTGTGTGAGCGGGCGCGTTATCTTGGTGAAAAAGAATGCCACGGACGGTGAATTGTATACGGATACGTTGGCGCATTCGTGCTAGACATATTAAAAATGCGAAAGTAACTCTGTCTGTTACGCTTTCACGATGAAACAGCTGAACAGATTTTGATGGAAGATAGCTTAAACCCTGGGGAAGGACATAGGCTACTTTTTAATCCGGAACTTCGCCTGCAACCGCGATAACCGACATTCACGCGGACAAAGTCACGGGTAAAAGTTAGTTTTCAATATATCTAACTAACCAAGTATCTGATGCGACAGTAGAGCATGTTGTATGGTAGTGTCGCGGACGAAGGCGATGTCTCCCGAGTTGTTCGCGATCAGACATCGCAGGGCTCCTTCGTAGCCTGCGTACGGGTCAGCGAGGGTGCAGCGGATGCCCGCGCCGCCAACGCATAGCTTGCATAGTCTGTGGGAGAACGGCTATTGTTTAGCAAAGTTATGTTGAAAAATAAGTACTTATTTTATTTATTTATTAATTTAAAACCTGCACAAGTACGATTTTTGACAATTGCTGAACCTTTAACTCATCATTTCAACCTTTGGACGCCCACTGCTGGGGGGCATACGTCTCCCCCAAAGGTTTAGCCGTAATCGCCATGCTTGGCCGATGCATGTTGGCGATTGCAGTAGGTGTTATGGTACTCAGAAGGATGTTGCTGCCCATGTTCTGATCAGTATCCCTCTGTCGCCTTCTACGACACCCATGGGTAGAAATGGGCAACATTTAACTAAAACATTGATATTCAACCAGATCAACTTAGATAAGAAGGTTTTCGCTCCGTTCGCCCCTTGGATTTAGCCCCTTTTGATTAAAACCCCCCCGTTTTTTATTATTTTGGTGTAGTGATTCGCCCCTTACGAAGGGGCATGTGGAAAATTGACATTTAAATATTTTTTTAGTGTATCGATTCGCCCCATGCGGCATTTCTTTGGAAATTTAACCAAAAAAGGTACATTTAGACAGAAAAATGGATACATTATGACTAACGCCATGTTTGCTTTAAGTTACTTAGACTGCTTTATAGTTATGGATAATCTACATTGTTGTTTTTCACATTTTATTTCCACCTTCTTTATCATTTTAATTTGATTGATAACAAATCTTAGTAAACTACCAGGAAAGCAGTACTCAACTGGAACTAGGTGCTAAAGCGACTTACAACTTAAAAAAAAACATAATCATTTAAAAACTTACGAGCGCTGACAGTACATTCAACTTACTATCACAATCGGGGGCGATTTGGGTATCTAATTTCCGAGTTGATACACCTAGGCAATTAGGGGCAAGATCCAAGGGGTGAACGGAGCGTAAACCAATAAGAAGTCGACCTTATCGGATGGTGAATCAAAATAGAGCCACTCAAAACAGAGAATACACTCACTTGTCAGAATTATCACCAATAGGGTTGTACATGTTTTTGAGTGAGTTGGGTGCGCACGAGTCTCCAAAGAACTCTATTGCGGATTTGACGTGGTTATTGCAGTCAGTTATTTTCAGGCCACCTTCTTGCATAAGCTGAAAATAAATAGACAAATAGAAATACGTACGTACATAGTTCTAAAATAATAAAAAAGATTATTAGAAAATGTATGTTTGTGTGTGTGGATTAAAAAAAAAAGAAACAGAAATATTTGTATTAGCATCCAAATGGACACATTTATATACATAGTTAATTTTTATATATTATGGCACAATATTACAGTATTATGTTTTGCGGCTGGGTATCCCGCGAAAGACGTAAGAGAATTTAAATTTCACTAGCTACCCTGGAACTTCCCTATTAAGTTATGTGCTTCAGCAAGCCACATGTTGAAAATCCCCAAACAATAATAATTTCCAAACCATTATGGCTCTATATGTGATAGGGTGTTATTTAAATGGTTAGCATTGTATTCGTATTTTTGTGAGCAGAAAAATGTAATCTGTGAGCAGAAATAGCTAATTGATCAGCAACTCATGGCCAGCAAACATTCCAAAATCAATCAGCAATTTATGTAATTCTGGATGGCTGTAATTATTTTTGTACAGTATATGAATTATATAAGCTGCAATGAGCTGCTCCTGTTTAATAAAATTTTGGTAAGCATTCAGAGCATAAGCAGAAAAATTCATTTTGAGCTGCATATAAAAGTAGCAAAACAACATCTGGCGTTCCTAACCTAACCATTTCGATTTTTACTTGTTTTTTATTGTCTAAAGATTGACTTTGCCGCTCGCTCGACTCAACTAAAACGCAATCCAATTAGTTATTTTGCTCACCATGTTTTAAATATGCATACCAATCAAATACACTGCTTATAGACCTGTTTTCTCTGCTGATCAATCATGAAATCTTGCGGATCAAGTAGTTATTTTGCGGACTGAATGTTTATTATGCAAACTCATGTTATTGTAAGCTGCCTATTTGTGATTTAATTTTTGACCATTATCAAAATTATTTGCGGAACAAGGATTGCTGCCTGATTTTTTTTATTTGCAAACAAACTCTGTATGCCAACCAAATTATTTAAATGCTGTTTTTTTGTGGCTCACCAAATTTTAAAACTAAACATTTAATTTACTTCTTATTAGATATCATAATCGTTCAGAATTCCGAAGATAGACAGACCGATGAGTCAAAACTAAAATCATAGTAAGTACATACTATCAAATCTTTTCACTATAGATTAATAATACAAAATCAACTTACAACATGTATCGGCATCACCCATCCCGCTAGTGCTCCAGCGCCTGGAAAACAGGCCTTTGCCCCTCGTAATGCACCGAGTCCGTATCCAGGCTGTACGTTTGGCAGTGCACCTTTGCGGACTACTGCGATGGAATACTGGTAGGGTTCTCCACGGCCATATAACTGTTGATAGAAGTTATGAGTACAAACTGAATCTACTCAAGAGAAAGAAAGAAATAGCTGTTATTAATATCACCCACCACCACCCCCATTCCCATCACCCTAAGGTAGACTGGTAGAAAATGCCTAAGGCATTAAGTCCGCCTTTGTACAGTGTTTTTTATGTACATAAAGTTTGATAAATAAATAAATAATATATTAGCTATAACAGCTAAGGAGTTTATATACTCATATACATATTTAAGCCTAGGGTCAATTGAATTGAATAAACCACAAAAAAGTTTATCTTTTCAGTGGATTGTTGTTTTTCTTTTGTGTGTATTGAACTTTTTTTTGTGGTACTACTTGCGAAAATGTTCAAATTGGTCATATTTATAACACACATTGCTTTGTAATGATTAGTGGATTCAAAAATACTAGTATATTCAGCAAGGGCGTCGCCAGCCGGTGGGCCAGGGGGGGCAAGTTGATATGTGGAGGACTAGCACTTTTCCCGCGACTTCGCGTAGATTTCGTACTTCCCACAAACACAACACCCCGCTAAGCCCCTGTTGGGTACTTAAGTAAAATAAAAAAATACTATTAACATTGGCATTTTTTGCCAAGTTTCAAGTTGATTATAATTTCCCCAAAGGGGAATCGTACAAATAATCTTATTCTTAAACATATTTAATTTGAAAAATTTTCATCAGTGTTGTATAAAAAAGCAATGTAGCTTATCTGTTTCATTAACGGTTTCCAATTTCCATAGAACAGTGTTCCACCCTTTCCACCCCTTAAGGCAATATCTGTAGGAAATGTGGACTGTAGTTTTTTTTGTTCTAGTGTTAGATAGGGTGGTAGGCATGGTGGCGATATAAGGCAGATATGAAATACACGTTTTTTTATCACATCACAACTTTAATTATCGTTAAAGCACACGGAAACACATCGGCCTCGCTGTACAATAAATTTCGAGAGAGAGCGAGAGCTATACAATGTATGAAAGTAAAGGGAACAATGTAATGTTACCTGGTTACCAGTTTATATTTAAAATAGCTACCTTTAATTTTTAATGACATATTATGCTTTTGTTGGTGTTTCAAACAATATCCAAAAAAGACTAATACATATATTTTGTATGTATAGGTATGTAACCGTAAAGCTGAATAACAATTGTCATATTTCTAACTTTAAAAAATTGGATAACCCATTTAAATTTTCGTTCCCTATTTTCCATACATGCTGATAAGTACACTTGTTTTTTATGTCTAACCGAGACATGAAAATTGATATAAGTATAGGTCTTTGGTTAAACTAAAACAAAAATAGTAGTTTCAGCTTTCCTGGAAATTATACCCCTAGAGTGGTAAAATGGGGGATGAAAGTTTATATGGGAAATCCGTTATTTTTAATGTTAGAAACATGAAAATTAGTATTTGGATTTGCGGGTAAGACATAAAAATATGTACTAGAATTTTGGAAACTTCACCTATAAGGATGTAAAATAGGGGATGAAAATGTATTTTTTTATGATAGAAACATGACAATTAGTATTCAGCGTTACAGCTAAATATACAAAATACATGTTTTTTTGGATATTCCCTAAGGGGGGTGAATAGGGTGAAATATTATTGTATGGAAAAATCTTAACAATTCAGTGAAAAAAAAATTCTCACTGAATTGTCTTATCTAGACTTGAACGGAACGTTCAAATGAGCGATTGTCAACCAAATCTGTCAAAATATATTGTTTATGGTGTAAAGTATCGTGCAAAATTTATAAAACGGAACGTAAAAAAAGAAATGGCATAATTTGTGTTTTGCGTCAAACAAACTTTTTGGACAGAAAAACTTAAGTAGATTATAGGTCGACAGCGACACGCCGAAGATCGGTTGGTCAGGTTCCTTTAAAGCAGGGATGCACAGACTTATTGACACCATGGGCCACATGGGCAAATGATAAACTAATGGCGGGCCACCAGCACAATTTAAAAACATAAACTTCCGTAAATTTAATTAAAATAGCGTAGCACTGAATCGTGCTTAATTTTTTTTACCAATTGGCTCAAATTTGCTTGTAAAGCGCTACACGTAAAATTGCTTCCAAACTTTCATTTGCAAGGCGGTTTCGTTTTTTTTTTATTATTATTTAATAAGAAAAAGTTTCTTCACATATAAGTAGAACCAAATAAGCTGGCGCATTTCAGGGCATTTGTGCGAAACTCTTTGTACATGGTTTTATCAATGCAGCGGTAAAAGTTCAGAAAGTCCCCTTCATTGAATTTGTTGCGAAAATCTTGATCGTTTTGAATATCGTTTAATTCTAACTGCATTGACTCTGGTGCAATTTCAGCTGAAATGGTGAAAGTATTGCTAAATATGTTCAATAGAGGTTAAACATTTTGAAACTCAGAATATGTTTAAACTACTTATTGTTAACCTCAGTATGTATATGTATTTTTCCTTCAAATGTACGAGGGAATATTTTTGCTGGCGGGCCACTAGAATATTGCTGGGGGGCCGCATGCGGCCCGCGAGCTGCGGTCTGTGCATCCCTGCTTTAAAGTCCGCAGACATGAATAGGAGCCCCGCACAGCGGCTCCGTCTACCGTCTTTGTGCCAAAGGAATTTCCAAAAAAGCTGAAATAAGTTTTTTTTTTCAACCACCTTAGGTTTCATGTCTTGAACTACAAAAATGACCGAGTTTCATACATATTTTATTTCCTATTATACACCCTTAGGGGTTGAAACCCGAAATTCCTTCTTAGTGCTAGCCTACATGATATAAGAATGCGTGTGCAAAATTTCACATTCCCAGTTCCAGTAGGTTCGGCTGTGCGCTGATACATCAGTCAGACAGTCAGTCAGTCAGTTTCTCCTTTTATTTATATAGATGGGAAGAGTATGATTTTAAATACAGTTAAAAGCACATAAAACTTTACACTGGTAGTAGTATTTTATTAATTGTACAGTCAAGAGCTCTTATTGATTAAAACCTCCTTCTTTTTTTTTGGAGCCTGTTAAAAAAAAACATTTTTTTGGATCTCTAGGGGGGGGCAGCTGCCCCTACCTGCCCCCCCCTGGCGACGCCCTTGATATTCAGTAACTATTATGAACTGTGTATTTAATACAAAGGGAGTATTAATCAGCATTCATTGTCATACTCTTATTGGTCACACCAGAGCCTGAGTCTATGTTTACATAATATATATTATGTGTATCTCTAGGGAATCAGTTATTTGCAAACTTACCTCTTGTAGAATAGGGACCAGTGAGTGATATCTGCCTGCGACATACACTTCACCAGCGTCAAGACCAAGCAATGATGCTTCACCTCGGTCCACCCATGTCATACACTCCTCTGTGTCAAAAGCCTGCAACAATAGTTTTTATTTATATTTTATTCTATTTTAATTTCTATTTTTATAGCTTTATGTGCTTCCTAGGCATAAAGCATGGAGTTTCTGTGTAATAGTAAGACATCAAAGCCATGTGCCGCTGTATGTTGTGTTGTGCCGGCTGCGAATTGCACCTCCCCATTTCTACCTGTGGGTGTTGTAGAAAGTGACAGATGAATATTGATCAGAGGATGGGCAGCAGTGTCCTTCTGAGTACCATAACACCTACTGCGACCGCCAACATGCATCGGCCAAGCATGGGGGTTATGGCTGAATTCCCCCTTAGGAGAGTCCTATGCCCAGCAGTGGGCATCTAAAGGTTGTCTAAATTTTAACTTCCTCATGGTCAGCAAAGACAGAGTAGCAAGACTTTATGAGTGTTCAATGATAAATTAATAATTAATTTAAATCTGTTATTAAGAAATACCATGCTGCTTTAAGCATAAATATATTTGTCTATATAATTTTCAACTCTTAATTTTAAAGAATTTTAGTTCTATCCCTGCTCTGTCAACGCTGACACACACTTTCCATGTCTTAAACAAAACACACTCACCCTTTTACACTGCAGTTCAATAAAATCATGTCCAAACAGTCCCTTGTCCTGCATAATGGATTTGGAAAGTTTCTCACATTTCTCAGTCTCTAATAAAGATGTGGTACACCAAGTGATTATGTCCTGTCCTTCCACTTTAGGTATTTTACCTATGCCATTGATAACATTATCACTGCCATAGATACTGGCTGTTGTTGTACCTGGAAAATATAAAAAAAGAGGTTCCTTAAGAAGTTTAACACCAAATATTCAATTTTTACTTTTGTAAATACCTGAATGGGTTGATTTTTGTCTCCCTATTATTAAAGATGAAAATATAAATGAATACCTAAGAGTTCACACTAAATTATTAGCGAGGTTTTGGTAGCATAGGCTTATTAGCATTACTCTTAACATATTTGAAAACCCAGGTAGGTACCTAAAAGTAGCAAGTTAACCCACCTGTTTTAATTTATAATAAGCTGGCTCTTTTAATCTTGGTGCTATACATGAACTAAAAGTCAACTACCTATCATTAGAGACGGAAAATGGATAGTCTTGAACTATTCGTGTTTGTTACTTTACTAAACTATGTGCATCTGTGAAATAGTACTCATTGGCAAAACAACTTTCTTTCAATTGAATCTTATTCTAATGTTAGTTTATATTCAAATAACAAGAAATCCACCTGTAAATAAATAGTTGTTGAAACTCTGTCACGAAGTTTTTAAGCGTAAATACGCTTAAAAACTTCGTGAGTAAATACTTACCAATAAGAAAGGGTACAATCGCTAAAACAATGTAAATATCCATTATTCCTAATATGTATGATTCTTTCAGTCAGCAAAGCACTATTTCATAATGAATTTTCGTTAAAAATTATTAATTTTTGGACACAGGACACAGACACACCCCAGCAGCCGCAAACAGTCAAATCCACAGATTAAAGTAATGTAATGTCAAACAAACGTCACATCTAGGGTTGCAACGATATATCGCGTTACCGATAATATCGATAAAATCGACCCTAAAATATCGATATTTAAATCGATATGTTAAAATCATTGATATCGATATCGTAGGTTTAAAAACGCGTGTATTTAGGTCATTATGTGCTTTTAATAAGGAACCAAAAACGGTTGTAATATTTTCACGGGTACAATTTCATCAAGAGGAAAAAATAAATAAAAAAAAAACACATAATTACCTAGATCTTGCTCATTTTTTGGGTTTTTTTTTGTTTTTTAGCCAGTATGAAAAGAAAATAAATCACAAAGACCACATTGAAATAATTACGGTAAAGAATCTTACAAAAAGTACTAGGATAACATAAGCTTGCAGCATGTAGACAGTCAAAGTGGTAATTTTATTTACACATTAAAATTAATTTTCTAACAACCGCCTACAAGCTTATGTTATAATATGTAGTACTTACTTTAAAGTGGAAAATAAATAAAAGTGAATAAAATCTAGATAATTATATGATTTTTTTTTAGTTTTTTTAATTTTTCATGAAATAGTAACCGTGAAAATTTTACAACTATTTGGCTCCTCATTGAAAGCACATGCGTTTATTTGGTCCAAGATGTTCAACTTTATTCACAGTTGAATAAATTTAACCAAAGTTTATTTTAATAATTATTAACGATAACTGTCTGCATTTTTCTGTCTAAGCTGTTAAACTTTTTTCTGAGTTGAAAAAATTGGACCATTGAATTACCTTTTTATTTTTAGCGAAGTTCGCTAAGAACTTTGTTAATAACAGTACACACAGGTTAAAAAATGTTATAAAATACGAATATGATGTCTTAAGATTGTTGTGTTCTGCGAATGTGGTGTTTTGAGATTATGGTATTTTGAGAATATGATGTTTTGAGAATATTATGTGTTGATAATATGATGTTCTGATAATATGACGAATGATAATATGATGAATATGATAATTGCAAATGATTATGATATTTTAAGAATATGATATTCAGAGACTGAGCCTATTTATTCCCCAGTTCCTTCACCTTGATTGAAATAATATACCAACCCAACTACGTACGCGGCTAGGTCTTGGGTGGGTCTCTCCTCTCACTCACTACATTTACGTCTATCCTGTAAGAAAAAAAACAAAAATATTTTCATTTTATTTGATAAATGTTTTACTTTTCAATATTTTATTTTTATACCATTTCGTGAAACGTGCACTCATTAATGTCAAAATAAAACTCTAGAAAAAATTGTTTTTGTTTGACCTAATTAATTTGGTAGTTTGACAATTATTTTGAGAAAAGTTTCACTCAAAAAACCGTAGCAAATTTTCAATTACTTGTAATACTTTTCTGTAGACATTTAAAGTAAGTTGGTAGAATTTAATGATCTTATTTTTAAGGCATAACTGATACTAAGATTATAGATATTTTTCTTGTTACTAATACGCCCATCTCATTTGCAGGTTATAATAGTTGTATTCAAAACAATTCGTTCTAAAAACACGTGTTTTAGTTAATGCAATGGTTGTATTCACGTGTGGTCATTGCGGGGAGTCGGTGACTAAACCTAAGGTCGAGAAACATTATATGATTGTATGCAGAAATAGGAGTCCCAATTTGTCTTGTATGGATTGTTTTAAAGACTTTCAGTGAGTATGGAATTTTTTACCGCATGATTTTGTTTACACGACCGCATTTAATATGTAAACAAAAAGGTTTTAGCATAATTGCTTACATGATATAGACAGTGTTATGACTTGTACTATAAATAGACAATGCCATTGATACAGTGTTGTTCTTGCCAATCAGGAAACTAACTAGATTGATATTTATTAGTGATTGTTGACGAAGTATTCAACGAAATTGTTATCCTACACAGTTTTATCCCTTGTGTAGTACAACTCAGCTCAAGTCTATGAAAAGTACCTACTGTTTAGTATTTGATAATGTAATATTATGTGAAATAATATTGGCAAAAGCAAGCAAATACTTTTTGTAAAAAAAGGCCTCCTTTGGCAATGTGACAACAATTTAATAGCTGTTGAAAACATCCCAGATTGTTGTAGAGTTTTTTTAATTTATTTCTCTAGATTATCTTTATGCTTTTGAGGTTGCTACTGAACTGGGTTTGGCGCTGCCAAAACGATCTAACTCGCATCAAAATTTATGCCAACTTTTAAAGTTATTGGAATGATTTTACATATCTAACACTGGTTAATCTGAAACCTGTTCTCAGCATAAGTTTTGGATGTACATTGAACTGTTGTTGTTGAGATGAATAATCTATGAGAGCGAGGAAAGAGTGCGAATACAGGTTCAGTCCGTGCCTGTATTTATGCACACACTTGTGCCTTATAATATTTCCTGCATACTTGACTTGTTGTCAATGAGATCTGCCACCATGACCTAAACTCGGTCAGGAGAATATTTGTATTATAGTTGGATAGTGAATAAGTTTGTTTAATTTTTTTCATTAATTTATTTTATTTCATAATTAATTTAATTATTGAGAGATGATAGGTTGGCTTATTTTAACACAATTAATCTGTGTCAATTTGTTAGTTAAATCAAATTAAATTAGGTATGTTTTCTTGTTTTCAGTGGTAAAGAATATGAAGCACATACAAAATGTATAACGGAAGAAGAACGCTACTCTGGTAAAGGATTTGTTTCCAAAGAGAAGAAAGGTGAGAAGAAACAAAATGCCTGGGTGGAAATGTTAACATCAGTCCTAGATGAACAAAAGAATGCATCAAGGAATGTTCTCAGGATTATTGAGACCATCACCAAACACAACAACACACCACGCAAGAAAGCCAAGTTTGTTAACTTCGTTAAGAATGTATGCGGACAAAAGACAAACCCAAATGATATTGACCAGGCTTGGGACTTGATATCTGTAAAACTGACTGCTTTATCTAATGCCAATAATAGGAATCAAAATGCAAAGAAAGATGAATCTGCTACTGAAGATTCAAAACCACAAAATGGTACTATTGAGGAGTCAGATGAAAAATCTGAAGAGAATGGCACAGCAGATGAAGCAGAGGAACAAAATGGTGATACAGAACCAAATGGTGATGCCAAACAAATTGGTGAGGCAGAAGAGAATGGTGAAGCAGAGGTAGTTAGCAAAAAGAAACTGTCTAAAAAACAAAAAAAAGAAGAGAAGAAACACAAAAAATATGAAGCTGAGTTACAGAGTGCTGCAGCAGCTCTGCCTGAGGAAGCTGAAGAAGAAACGGAAAATAAGAAAGGTAAAAAGAAGAAGAATAGGACTGAATCAATGAATGGTGATGAAAACGTTACTGAAGGTAAAAACTGCAAAAACAAAAAACGCAAGAGACAAGATACTGTTAACAGTGTTAATGGAAATCAAGAAGTCCATGAAAATGGTGCAGAACCTGTTGAGCCTGTTGTAACTACTACAGGAAAGACACAAAAGAAGAAAAGCAAGACTGAAGAAGAAGAAGAAGCAGAAGAGAGTACTTGCCTTCATGACCAAAATGTTGCCAAAATTGGAGAATTAGCAGTCAGCAGTGATAAATTTAACTGGCATGCAGTGATTTTATCTGTTTTGGAGAAGAAAGGTAATGAAGTTCCATTCAAACGCTTGCAGAAGAAGGTTTTGGGAGAGTACAGTGAAGCAACTGGCAGAGAAGTGGATGACCGCATAGCTGATAAGTTTATAAAAAAATTGAGGAGTGCTCCCAATGTGAGAGTTGACAAGAATAGGGTTCTTCTTCTTGACTGAGGTTATACTTAAGTGTAATACTTAAATTAACTGCCACACTTTGGAGAAATGTATGAATTAGATGAATGACTTTATCATAATTGTTAGGATTCTATTTGATTTAAAGAGTAGTACTGTTAAGTCCTAGCACTGTGTATATGCCATAATAATGATCATTTAGATACCGTTGCATAATATTTAAAAGTATAATCTATGTTGATACCAATAGAAAATTATTTCATGTTAAAAGTTACATATACTTGGTTCTGCTTTAGGCTAAGAACTCACGATCCGGTTTTCGCCCGCGCCCGCAGCGGGAGCCGCAAGCAACCGCGCACACCGCGGGCGTAAACCGCGTCGTGAAATGTGCTTTGATTTTTTACATATATATCTGCATTCTACAGAAGCTGCGGGCCCGCAACCGCAAGCGGACGCGGGTGAAAACCGCATCGTGAGTTCTTAGCCTTATATGTGTTAGATCTTTGATAATTTTAACCCCTCGAATGTCAAATGTACCCAATTGGTGCATAAGTAGCGGAAATTTGACTTTCACATTTTTCGCCCAACAGTTGTTGAGTAGGCATGTTTTTTATTATTACTAGCCAAAGTGTGGAGCCAAAATGGTATGGATTTAAACCATTTAAATGTTAGTTTTTGAGGCAATCTGTAACAAGAGTTACAGTCAGTACCTATAACTCTGTTTCTCTATTATTTGAGTATTCATATTCTTCTTTATAAGCCAATAATAACGATGTTCTTAATAACATAATATAGTTTTATTTGTAGTTGTTAAGAATACTTCTCACTGGATTTTTAAAATGCACAGTGGAATGGTTAGAGCATATAATGCAGCAATGTCAATAGCAATATTTATACAAGGTACATCGTATTCACATAACATAATCATTCTTGTAAATGCAAATATTGTAAGCATCCTTTTTTTAAAAGAGTATGTAAGGAGTTTCTTGCCCATTCTTCTCCATACGAAACTACTATTTGGAATGGGCAATAGATTATTTAAAATATGACGTTGAAAAGTGCCTTTTAATGGTCTAATTGAAATAAATGATTTGACTTTGACAATATGCTCAAGCAGTTTTTAAGAATATTATTAATAATAAACTGAAATGCTACTGAAATAGAGTTAAAAATGGTTTAATTGCGTGCAAGATAAATGCCGTTCAGAATTATATCTTTCACACAATTTCAACCTGTATTTGTAATGTGTTTAAGTTTATTATCAATTAATAAATGACGCGCTGACCCTTGCCCCGTAGTGGGTGCAAGCTCGCTGCTCTGTTTGGAGGTTTGGTTCGGTTTCCCTGTTGGGCAGTGTCAGTGTTGACTTTTCCATTAGAAATTCTCGAGTTGTAGCCCGGAGTCTTAGAGTGGTCTGGTTATGGCAGACTCGCCTTTGTTACCTACCTACATAAAATACTACCATAACTGTAAAGTAAGATAAACCCGCCACATCATTCTCAATCACTGCAACTCCTGTAAGCCAGAATCAACGGTGGCGACCAAATTAAAAGCACCTAGGCAATGAAGTTCGACGAGTCCCGGGGAGACGATTCAACTGTCTTGGATCCCGCAATGAAATTATTACAAGCTACCTGACCCAGCAGTGTGCGTTAACCCAGCAAAATGTTGTCGAAAATAGTAATTTAGATATTATAGATAATTAGTTGCCAAGTTTCTGTAATTGTTGCGCATATTTTTAAATGTGTTGCACTTATAGTTTTTTACTTATTTCACAAAAACATTTCCTGCTGGGGTAACGTTACCGCAGCCAGACATTTTCACGCACCATTTAACGCACGATTGTTAACGCACCAAACGTGGTTTTGCTATATAAATAAAATAAAAAAACAGACTATGACCTATTCTCAGACCTACCTAACATTCACAAAAAAAAACTAAAATCGGACAAGCCGTTTCTAGTATACTTACTTCGTGAGCCGTTTCGGAGGAGTTCGATAGCAAACCCTGACACGAGATATTTATTATTTTATTTATTATTTAGACTAGCTTTTGCCCGCGGCTTCGCCTGTGTGGATGTCGTAAAATTATTAAAATATCCCACGGTAACGTACTACCGGGATTAAAAGTACCCTATAATTATGTTAATCAAGGTAAACAATGGTGCCGATTCACTTGTTCACAAACTAAATTAAAATTAGGCATTTGGCATCTCTTACTACCAGGCAACTGAAGAAAAGGACGGCGACAGACAAGGACTAAGTTAGAGATGTCAAATTAGTTTTTCTCTTGAACTTCGAAGTGTTTTTAATCAATACGTTCTGAAATAACAACTATATTGTATGAACATTTTAGATCAACTTAAATTGACAGCTCTTATAAATATAGGTCTCTTTCTTGTTTTATTGGAGAGAAAGAGATATAAATAGCTTGAAATTAATTTAGTTCGTGCTTAACAGAATTGGCACCAATGTTCAACAAAAAACTAATTTGACATCTCTAGCTGTTTACGCAGAACGCCTACTAAACTCGTCATAGCACTGGTGCAGCTAGTGTTTTAGCTAATGACTTTTGTCTTTTATTGACGTGACAACGTCTTATAATTCGATAGAGCCGGCTGCACGCACGAAAAAACATGACTCATGCGGCGTTACGGCGTTACGGCGTTACCTCGCTCTGAGGTAACGCCGTAACGACGACGACGACGACGTAAAATTTTCTTTTGAAAAAAAGCTTTTTACAAAAAAGACAACCGCCTTCAAAAAGTGAAAAATAACTTTAGCACAGAACACACATTGACTTTAGTTCGAAATTCAGTGGCTTTGTTCTGTTTGTTGTTTTGTATTGCCACCGACTTCCGAAACTAAAGTCAATGTATGTTCTGTGCTAAAGTTATTTTTCACTTTTTGAAGGCGGTTGTCTTTTTTGTAAAAAGCTTTTTATTTTCCGCTTTTTAGTACCTCCTTCTCATTCAAATCTATTAAGAAGAGATTGAAAGTTAACTAGGTACTACAAAGATTGATGAAACTAAAACGTCGTCTATGTAAAATTTTTGGGTATTTGTTGATTTTTCAAAAAGTGCTGAATCAATTTCGATAAAATTTATATGGGACCACCCCTGAAGCATACCCTATCTATAAAAAAAAGAATTTTCAAAATCGGTTTACGTTTGCCTGAGAAATCGCGTAACAAATCGCGCACATACTTAATGCAAATTTAAGACTTATACGGTTTTCTCATGGATGCCATGATCAGAACTGGACCAAATTAAAATGGGACTACACGGGAAGCACTAGCTTCCAAATAAAAAAAGAATCATCAAAATCGGATCACACAGTCCCGAGAAATCAAGTAACAAACACAAAAAAAAAAAAAAAAAGAATACAGACGAATTGATAACCTCCTCCTTTTTTGAAGTCGGTTGAAAATGCTACCATTCGATCAGTATTTTCTTAAGACGTTGTCACGTTCAACTATCGTCAGTAAACCGACTTTACAGACAACCAATTTTTTTTACACATTTATTATTTCACCATCTACCGACAGTTTTACTTTTATCAACATTATACAATTTTACTCAAGAATCAAGTCGTTTTTTTTATATCTCCCGATACAATACCTGAATAAGTCCTACATAATAAATTATGGTCCTTCGTTCCTGGATTAGAAGATTTCACGTTGGAAAATACTTCGATCAGCATTTATTATAAGGATTTCAAGAGAATTGGTGGATAACTCGTAAGAACAAGCGAAGTTGGTTGCGACATTCATTTTGCTGTGTCATTGCGAAGATTTGGAATTTTCCGTGGTCTGGATTATCTTAATCATCATTAGTTCCACCCAACACTCTATTATCAGGTTGTATTTAGTGTTAATTAACCGTTAATAACCAGGTTAGTACAGTTATATAATACCTAATCATTGTAAAACTTGAATTTGCAAAACCTATCAGTGCTTACAAATTATTATAATTGATCAGACTTTAGTGTACCTATTAATCTTGTATTAATCACAGTTATTTTGTACCTTTTAAAAGTAGTCATTTATTCATGTAATCACATTAAAAGTTAGATAGGTTCATAATTGCATTGTTTTATAATATAAGGAGTACTTAGGTAAGTTAATATTGTTAAAAACATGTCAAAAACGACTAATAGTTAATTATTTTAAAAGTATAAGTAAACAATTAACAATAAAGTTAGCAGTAAATTCGTATTTTGTAGGAATTTACTGGCAGTAGGTATCGTAACAATAATAGACGCTGTTAAATCTTTAATTGTATACATTCCAGGTTGACTGTAGCAGCTTACGCAATGCCAGAGGATAAGGAGCTCATTAGAAAGAGGGCGAGTTACAAGGGAAGGGTAACAGTATTCTTGAACTATTTAAATTCATTAAAACCTTCTATAAGTCCTTCTGAGGTTAACGAGTTACAATTGCGCTTAAATAGGCTTGAGTTATTGTATAGCCAATATGACGAGGTGCAATTGGCACTGGAATGTAGTAGGTACGGATAATTTGGGCTTATTTCACAAATCCCCCCTAAAAGCCCCCTTAGGGGGGATAAGTGGAATATAAAATTAAAAGTCTATAATTCCCCCCTGATAATCCCCCTTGAGGGGGAAAACTGAAATCGAAAAAGACACTTATTCCAGAAATCCCCTCCGAAAGTGTTCCCTGAGGGGGAAAACTGGAATCTAAAAAATGAAGTCTAGAATTCCCCCCTGATAATCCCCCTTAGGAGGAAGAACTGGAGTCTTAAAAACACACCATCACACCTTCCAGAAATCCCCACTGAGGTACTAGGAGAAGGCCGCCAAGCGGGCCTTCGTCGATATAGTTAATAAAGCTAATATAAAATTTATATAGAACTCTTTGAACTACTTTAAATAGGCAGACAAGTTTGTTGTTGTTTTTTATTTAAGTTATCTGGATGCGCCAAGCGGTTTCACCCGCGTAAGTCTCGATTCCGTAGGAATATCGGGATAAAAAGTGTATCCTATCTCCAAATCCAGAAGTATATTTATATAAGTCGGTTCAACCGTTTCGTCGTGAAAGTGTAACAGACAGAGTTACTTTCGCATTTTAGTAAATATCTTGGGACAACTCACACACGGTCATCTGGTCCCAAGCTAAGCAGAGCTTGTGTTATGGTAACCAGACAACTGATATACATACTTATATAATTTATAAATACATACATATTATAGATAAACACCCAGACACAGAACAAACAATCATGCTCATCACACAAAGTTTGTCCTGGGTGGGAATCGAACCCACGACCTCCGGCTTAGCAGTCAGGGTCAGTGACCACTAGACCAACAGGCCCGTCAAGTATTAAGTATAGATGGATATGGATTATATAGTTATGTATTATTATCAATTATTTTTTTATCTTTACTCTTCATCACATTTTATTATAAAATTCAGTTAAAAAAAGACTGATTATGTATATAATTATTATATTGTCGAATCACTGTTTTTTTTATTTACTTAAAGAACGTACAAATTAAAACTAGAAATAAGGGGGAAAAGTGGAATAAACCAAAATAAAAAGGGGCATTTCTGGATTTTTTTTTACATTACGGTGCACTTTTTCTCCTTAGGGAGATTCTCTCAGGGGGGAAAAGTGGAATAACTAAAAATGACAAGGGGCCTTTCTGGACGATTTTTACATTAGGGTGCAGATTTCCCCCCTGAGGGGGATTCTCTTAGGGGGGAAAAGTGAAATAACCCATAATTTGGATGGTCAAATGTTAGAACGAGTGAGTTTGAGTCCCTTTATTCTATTCCCTTTATATAACCTTTAGGTTTAATCATTTTTTGACAGCTCCAACTAGTGAACAATATTTATGTTTTTGTAAAAACTGATACGCATACCTGTATTATAATGTCTGTAAGAGGTCATAAATAAGATAATCCAACAAGATAAGGCAGTTCATATATTTATTTTATAACGCATTTTAAAGTTAACGGTAATCGGGAATAATTACATTATAAGGCAGCTGTCAAAAAATCAGTAACCCAATGGACAGGGTATAGCTGCCCGTAGTTGTTCCTGATATAGGTCAACCTTTCCGTCTCTATTTTAGCGTCTGTACAATTTTTTCATCCCCTATTTTACTCTCTTCGGGGATGATTTTTCAAAAACGCTGATACATGTAATGTTCCTGACATAGGTCAACCCTCCCATCTCTATTTTAGCGTCTATACAAATTTTTCATCTTCTATTTTAATGATAAACAGCAATTTTCATGGTTTAAACTACAAAAATGACGATTTACCATACAAACTTTCATCCCCTATTTAACTCCCTAAAGGGTTGAATTTCAAAAAATCCTTCCTAAATACTTATCTACGTTATAAAGGGAACCTCTGTCCAAAATTTGAGCTTTCTAGGTCCAAGGGTTTGGGCTGGACGTTGATGAGTCAGTCAGTCAGGACTTTTCTTTTTATTTATATACCTATATAGATAGATAAACTGAATAGTAAGTGTTCCATACACAATATACCACTGGAAATCGCCTCCGCACTTGCTTTTGGTCATCACGAACCGCCAAAGTGTCTAGCAAAATGAGATTTAAGTAGATTTACAGTAAATGAGCAAAAATAGTAGATTGTATGACAAGGGAGCAAAATAATACTTATTTTTAGGGCGAAGGTGCTATTTTGAATCCAGAGTGAAGCGAAGGATTCTAGAATATAATCCCGAGCATAACGAGGGATTCTAAAATAGAATCTTGAGCGTAGCGAGGGATTCAAAGTACATCGCCTGAGGGAAAAATATTTTTGCTCTCGAGTCATACACTCTACTTTTCATCTCCTTCTATGAGAAAATATTTCTCCCTGGATTTGGTAGGTATTAAATTTTGTATGACGTTATTAGCTTCTATTTTTATTGTTTTAGGAGTTAATACACTACCTATCACTTTCAGAACTCGACGTAGGACTAAGTTTTTTGCAAAATATAATAAAGCCGTACCGATTACAAGAACAGGGAAGTAAATCGAGCGTTTTTTTTTTTTTTTTTTTGTTACCGTGCACGCCTCCCCCCCGTACAGGCAACACTTATTACAGCCAGTAATTTATACAATTTGCGTTCGATTTCAATGAACGATTCATGTTCCTATAATTATAATTAATAATAAGTATGAACCCAAATGTTTGCATGTCACATTCATTATGACTAAGTGTTATGGACCTGTATAATTATTTCTTTTAAGACCGAAATTGTACCAACACTTATTGCGAATTAATCAATTTGAATTTGAATTTAATTTGAATTTCCTAATTCAAATCTCATTACTGCCCGCTAAAAAGTCTAGTGGAGAAAAGAGCTACTTTGCTCCCGCCTACAGAGGAACAAAACGACACTTTTCGAATAGAAGGGATGAAAATAGATTTTTCACTTCTCTTGCTCAAAAAGGCCGTCATTGTAGCATACCAGATCAGGGATAAAATAGCATTTCAACCCCTAGGGGAAAAAGCCTTTTTTTAAATTTTTGTGTGTCAAGTATGACAATGAGCCTACAAAAACGAAAAAGTCTTTAGTCTTATGTAGAATAATCATGAATAAAGACTCGACTTATTACTGTTTCATAAAAAAAGAACCTCATTTTAATTTTGAAAATGGAACTAAAATCGGCGATCTCTGGTAGAATGCACGCAATGTGTTGCGGCTACAGAAGAAACAAAAAAAAGACATTGGCGCGAATCTTTATAATTTTTCTCTAATTGCAAATTGAATTGGTAGCGACCGTAATTAATTTTACAATAGTGAAAATGTCATCATCTAGTGAGAATGGAGACCCTAATTTACAAATAGAAGAGCAAGGAAAAGAAATAATTTTCAATCTGCTGCCGTCAAGGTCACAAAGCATTTACTTAAATACTTACGAAAAGTTTATGAAGTGGAGAACAGAAAAACGAGTGGATTCTCTTACGGAAGGAGTTTTTCTTACGTATTTCGATTAACTTTCCAAAAAATATCAAAGTTCAACGCTTTGGAGCACTTAATCAATGTTACGAACAACCATACAGATAAGACATAATGTAAATATAAAGAAATATGTAAATTTGACGGCTTTTCTCAAGAAATTATCCACTGGCTACAAGGCCAAGAAATCCAAAGTTTTCACGAGGACAGATATCGAGAATTTCATAAATAAGGCATCAAATGAAAAATACTTGGCAACAGAGGTAGGTTATAGTTGCATTTGTTTTCTATTATTTTCATCAAACTAAATTGCTAGTTAGAGGTACCAACCAAAATACAGTTCTAACACACTTATTTTTTGTTATACGGGTTGCTTTAATTTTTGGGATCAGCGGTGCCTGTAGATGGATAGAACTGGCTAACATAACAGTGGAAGATGTTGAAACTGATACCCATCTTCAAGCCATAAATCTGCCCAATAAGGAGAAGGCGAAGACAAATAAGGAGAGGAAATTCGTTATAAGTGGAGAATTTCTAAACATTGTCAAAGCCTACCAAGACTTACGGCCAAGTGGAGTGGGCACGCCGAGATTTTTTCTCAACTATCAAAACGGGAAATGCACAAGGCAAGTTATAGGCAAAAATAAATTAAGCAACATGCCAAAAGAGATCGCCACTTATCTAAATTTGCCTAATCCGGATCAGTACACTGGCCACTGTTTCCGAAGAACATCCGCCACTCTCTTGGTGGATTCTGGTGCAAATATAACAACGTTAAAGCGCCACGGTGGATGGAGATCCGATCAAGTGGCGGAATGCTATATCGAGAACTCCATTCAAAACAAATTCGATATCACCCAGCGTATCACAGAACGTATCAATATTCTCCCAACTAGCCCACGACCATCGACATCAAGAGATGAGTCAACTGAGCTGATTCTCTATCCAGAACATCCGAACGAGGGACCCTCCAACCTGGAACTACGTGTACCTCCCACGTTTACCCCACAGACAACTCAATATTCATCTTCACAGAGGACTGAAATTAAGTTACCGGGAAAAAACATCTCGTTAAATATCCAGAATTGTACAAATTGTACATTTAATTTTTAATAAAATAAACTACATATTTCATATTGTATTGGATTGTTTTATTTTCTCGCAATCGTAGTGAAAAGTAAAGTGTAACACACGGCGCTAAAACCCATTAAAACTCGGTTTCTATTTACTCCCTCGCTAAGGCTCGGGAGTAAAACTACCTCGTATATAATGGGTCATTTTAGCTCCTTGTATAACAATCTACTATTGTAACATCATTTACAAGTGCCTATCAATGTTCCACACCCGGCTATTGTATAGTTATTTAAAGTGATTAACAATGTGACGTAGGGGTTACGTGGAGATTAATAAAACCAAAACGTAACCGGTCAACATAAAAAATATATATTAGAGAAAGGGTGTGGGTAGGTTCACGGTCACTAATTCCCTTCCAACCTCCCCTGGGAGTAGCACTGTACTCTCCTGGCTCAGCCTTGGGCACGACGATCACAGCGGTGTGCCACGCTGGAGACGCCAGGTGTGTTGCCAGACCCGAAGTAAGCTCGACGCGGCCACGCGGGATAAATAGGGACCCGAGGGCGCGGAGCTCTTGTTGTCCAGCGGTGTGGACGAGCGGTGGTGCGGCACCCAACGTTGGGATGCTCTTGATGTCCGCGGATATAGAAAACATCCAGGTGTTCGGCCGGAACTTTGGACCCTGGAATGCAACGTCCAGCGTGTCACAAGATGGCCGAAGGTCATCTCCGCTGATTGTGACACCAAAGCGAGATGTACTAGTGCGCTAATGAAGGTGTGTGTGGTTGTCACAATCAGTACGGAGTTTACAATAAAAATGGATGATGACTTGAATTTACACAAAGAAACAAGGCATGATTTGCATATTTGAACCGCGTGGTAAATGGGTACCTACGTGTAACAAAATGCACTGAGCTAGGAGCAAATAGGTTGCATCAGTATTAGAAATAACGCATAAGGCGTATTAAGCTGCAATAGGAGGAAACTAAACGATTACATATGCACGCCCTTTTTTTTTTTTTTTTTGGTACCGGGTGGAAAATCCTCATGGATGTCCTCCGCCCTGGGGCGGGCGGAGGGGTCTGTCAGACTCTTAGGTACTGACTAAAAACCACCCCGGTGTTCCATCTCACACCTACGTCGGGGGTCGCGGGAACTGGAGATACTTCCGCAACCCCCGGCTGGTGCCGGCCCGCTGCAGCGGGCCACTTCTCGGGTCAGGGGGGGCAGTGAGGTGTTAGACTCCCCCCCGGACGTCTTAGAGGGGCGCGCGTGGAACACTACGCGCCGCCACCTCGGGTCCTGGTGTATGTGGGGGGTGACAGACGTACATATGCACGCCCTAACATAACCTATCTATAAGGTAGGAACACGAAATGCAAAATATAGTTAGCTGTTCAACACTTACCCAATATGGGGTTACGAATTCACTGAGTTTAATACTTTTGACTAATATTAGTCAATTAAAACTGGCTGGCAGGAAAATAAAATGGCGAAGAACATTTAATACGACTCTGGATAGCAGATTTCAGAAGAATGTTCTGTCTGTCTTCGCCGGTGCCGGAATTCGAAAAAAGGGCTGTCATGTCCGCCGTCGTGGCTTAAAAGGTAATTAGCATAGATAACATTCCTCATTTCACACGTTCGGATACAACAATTAGGCGGGCTTCTCTTGTACTATAGCTAATAGTAACTTAGGACGACCCTAATATTAATACGTCTGTGGTTTGGGTTGACTGACATATATTTGTTGTTGTGAGGTTACTTGTTGATATTTGGTTGTGATTTTAATTATTTTCAGGAGAAATAACGATACAACGTTACAACAATCTAATTGTTTTATGATCATTACCTAGCTTTCTACACACCATATAATTGAACCCTGTTTTAAAGTAGATAGGTATAGCATTTGTAGTCGGATGTCTATGTAGGTAGGTTATTCCTAACCTGGTTAAATTGTTTATAAGCCCCAAAAAAGCGCTTCAGCGAGCACCAAAGCGCCATTATCCGATATCATTAATCATTGTTATTCATCAAGCGCTCGCTAACATTATTTTCGTGTTCTACATTCTTACAAAGAGTTTTTGTTAGGGCGCTCGGTAAAGACGTGATGTTATTGGAATTCTTTGTCAACATTTCCAGGTGTAGGTTGGGGATAATCATAAACGGAAATAGTTGTTATACAACGTTAGGCTTTTTTGATACTAAACCCAAAACTATGCCATGCCTTTAATGTCATACAGTAGCCGGGGTACTTCTACACAAAGAAAACTCTGAACTATGGTGTAAAACTGTAAGTATATTAGATGCCGATTGTATATATGTAATATATAAAACGATAGTACTTAGGTAGGAACATTAAATATAGAGAACTTTTAGTGGTTAGGTAGCGTCACGCGAGGCGCAGGAGTGCGCGAGAATCGAAGCGCGTACGCGGACTGGGGGAGCTATCGTGGCCAAATGTCATATGCAACGACCATATAACATTATATGGTCGTTGGTCATATGCTTTGGCGGGACGTCGCCCATAGTGGGGTGCCGTCTAGTGTTAGTCGCGCAATCGGGCAGGCACGCGACGTATTCTAGAGGTGCGGAGAGTTGTGTGTGGCACTATAATACTTAGGTCATAATTTTATTACGATCAACATACGAAAAACTCTGAAATCGCAAATCAAAATCAGTTGATTCGAGTGGCATCGGCATGAAGTCAAGGTTAAAATTCAAAAGCGTTATTTCAATTAAACCATTTACAGGCACTTTTGAATAGTCAAAGAGTCAGTTAGTTAGAAAATTGAAGCTAGTTGCTTGTTCCAAAGCGTAGGGTACGTGTCTATGGAGAAGATCCTCCATGGATTCTCCATAAATGTATGAATCAACAGATTGTTGTTTCCACTAAGGGCGGGTTGTTTCAAACAGTCGGTTAACGTTACATACGGACGGTTAAAAAGTTACTATGACTGATGATGTTTAACGGACGTTAAATGTAACGGATTGTTTCATGACATAAAAATCCGTCAGTTAAAGTTATTCAAAAAGAGATTCCATAATATTTTGACTTTTTAAGTAGCTGTTTGACAACACAAAATTACGTTGACTGGTCGGATAAGGTATTAGTAACTTTTTGACGTATGATTTTGTGAAACAACCCATTTTTTTTTATTTGACGATAGTTAGCGCCATTTTTGACTATTACCGGTCAGTAATGGTTAGTTAAAGCAACCCGCCCTAATACAATAACCCCTTTTATAAGGTTTAATAGTATCAACAAAGACTAAGTAATGCTGTATTTATAAGACTCAGATTATAAAACACTGAGTTATAAGATAACTTAATTATTACGGCTGTTTTTCCTCAGCTAGCTACTCAGTAGGTGTACTATAGGTACTTACTTACGGTACTTTCGTGACCCTAGCACGATCACGGTGCCAGGTAGGGGTCTAACTACACCTAATAGAAATTGACTGACTTTCAACTTGGCCGCGAAACCAATACAAAATGTTTATACAAAAGTTGTAGAAACTGCCTTCGTATTTGGATACCTTTTCAGCCAGAACATGATTCGGGCAGGTTGCATTATTATACAAACTTAACAGTCCTATACCACACTAACTTTTACGTAGGTCAATTTACTGGTGTAGGACAATTTTTTTCTGGTAGGTACAGTCAACAGCAATAGTAGATGATCAAAATTAGAAATTCAATACTAATGAACGGAGTTCGCGTCAGAACTGTGTGGAGTCGAAGTGGTTCAAAAGTATGTGTGTGACAATCACATACTTTTAATAAATAAACTGGTAATAAATTATATAAATTAGTGTTGGTAAATTAGTATTGAGTTTCTGATTTTGATCATCTACTTTTGCTGTTCACTGTACTACCCGTTAGGCTGGAAACTCTAAAAATGATAGTAAAGAAATATATTATGTTTTTCTCTCGACAGAATTTCAGACACGGCAGCCAGTTCCAATGGAGACTAGCAAAGTAGGTACGCAGGAGACATAATTATTACATTGCACAAGTCACAAGTGTGTGAACAAACACAGGTCACTCCTACTTCCCTCATTCTCATAGTATGACGCAAGCGCGGATTCACCGTTTCACCGCACGTGGGCATGCCCACAACCCTAATTTTCACGAAAAAGAAACGTTCGGTTGAATGTGTTATACCAGGTTATACCTCTCGAGTGTAGATTATACCGCATAGGTTCACAAGCAGTGGAGGTTTGACCTTCAACATTTTTCGCCTGAAAGCATTTCTGGCGAAACCCACAACTTTGCTCGCTGCAGGTACAATGTACAAAGTCTTGACCGGACCTGCATACAATTTGTAAAAGTCTCCTTTATGGGGATGCAATGATTACCGTTCAAGCAACAAAAAAGGTGCCCTCAAAAAAGTCTATTGTGACCACAACCCTTTTTGAGGGCTCGATCTGCGCCTGGTGTGACGGGATGCAATCCAAAACAACCGGGCACAGTTCAGGCGCAGGTCCAATCAATGGCTTTACGTGCTTTCCGAGAGAGTATCACACCACCAACATCTAAACTCCGGGTAGTTCAAGCGGCGAGTACACACGGCGAGTACACACTTCAAGCTATACATTTCTAGTATAAGCTGATCTCGCTTTGTATAGAATTTCCTTACAATGAGAGGTCAGCTTAAATTGGAAATGTATAGCTTGATGTGTAGCCGTGCGTACGTAGACATGCACACACACGCACGTAATTGTATAAGTAGTCTGTTATTATGGTTGTAGTGTAGGTAATTAAATCGTTTCGTTTGTATGGAGTGACGCAGGTGTGCTAAGGGGGAAGTCTGTAAAGAAATAGTCGTCTTAGAAAGACGTATTTTTCACACTGGTCACGGCATGATAATGCTCCACAATAAAGGTGGTCTATACCCCCTATACCCACGCACTGAGGGTTTCTGGTCGATCCATACTTAGCCGTAATGTATTATCTGCTCGTATTGTGCGCTTCTGTTTGTTCAAGGAACAATGGATACTTGGAATGTGTTGGCGGATAATATTTTATAGTCGATCATATACCTAGGAACCTTCTATCCTCGCATTGTTCGATGTGTTTATTATTTTTCGTAAAAGGAATTTGTGCGTCTATGGCGATCTGGTTATTTTTGTACGTAGGTCTTGTAACTTTTAAAACTTTTAGAAGTAATGTAATTAATAAAGTTGACGGTCGTCACATTGACAAACATGTCAAAGCAAAACAATTTTTATTTTTCAGGGTTTTTAAGAAATGATATGAAATGATGATGATACAGAAATACAATTATAACACAGACAAAACCAGCATATAAAACTGTGAGTACATTATATATTATTTATAAGATTCCAAGAATCTATAAAAACAAATATTATAAAATGTAAACAATAAGTCGTTACAAATGATTTCATGCTTATGAAAAGTAAATATAGTTTTCAGGTTAAACCGAAATACTATAGTCTGTATGTACCTGGGTAGCATTTTTAGTGAGTAGTAGGGTAAGTATTGTAAGTAATAATAAGTTTTGTTAGTATGTGTAGACATTTTCAGGTTTCAGGTCAGGTCAATTCTTAAAAACCTTCGTAGGTATTGAAGTGTATTATAGTCTGGATGCATAGAGTCTATGCTTCCTAGCTAACAGTTTTTAGAGTTCGTTGACAACGTCTCAATAAAAAAATATGGAAAGATTGGTAGGTAAGTATTATTGGTTATTGGATAGCACGTTAGTCCTGACTCAAAATACATCTACAATTGCCGGAGAAATAGTGAAATAAACAAATATATATATATACAGTCGTATTGATAACCTCCTCTTTTTTTGAAGCCGGTTAAAAATAAACTTGATAAACTAGTATATAAGTTGTTAGGTAACTTATTTAAATACCATATATTTAAAACGGTGATCCCTATACTAGATACCTGTTTCTTGGGGATCGGAAGTTGACATAGTTATTATTGCACTATATTGTAGTACCTTTAATGCAAAAAAAACCCTAAATAAAAATAGTGTACCTATGTTTCATTATTCTCTGTCTATTTTATTAAGCAGTCCTATTTCACATACTTTACATCCCATATTCTACGTACATGCAGAACTCCATTTAAAATTCATTCAAATTTCTATAAACACAATGTGGTCGTCGAGATCTTTCAAATACTCTCTCGATCCGATAATTCCGTTGCAATTTCAAATAGAAAAAAGAAATCCCCTTTGGTTGGACGTTCGCTATATTCTGTTCTTCGTAGCAAATAGGAATAAAAAGTCGTAATAGGTACTATTGCTTGCTTTTCTTTTTATCGTCGCGCCATGTCGCCATTCATTTGCAATTTCGCTCCATTTCGTAAAATTATAGCTCTCTGTCCATCCTCTCTCATTAATGTCATGAGATAGTGTTATTTACTTCTGAAACATTTTAAAGCTCTTTCAATTGAATCTTTTTTTGAAAATGATATTTACAATTTCATTGTTTTCAGTAAGTAATGACGTGACGGCCTACCTAGTGGTTAAGCCGCTTCTCATAGATAAGGTTGTGGATTCGATACTGTACTGTACTGTGTGTGCAAGTACCTACCAATGTGACTCTTTCAATTCATAATGTACTTTCTAATGACATCACTGACATCGGTAAAGGAAAATAACGTGAAGGAACTTGGATTTATGCGGCTCTGAAATCATCAATCCACCTTCAGCAAGCGTCCATACAATCAATACCTTTACTGTGTGAGAGAAGACCTTTGTTCTGCAGTGGGACAATAATAGACTGGTATTATTTAATTAGGTGAATGATAACAAATCCTCACTAAGATCTGTAGGTACCTGCCTGCTACTGAAGTTTAACAAAGTAGGTACAACAAGTGTCGTGGCATTCTGAAGAATTCGATCCAGTAGAACATCGTGTATTGAAAACAGAAACAGTGTCTGGAATAGTAATGTTTGTATCGTATGTTTCGTTACGTAGATACTTATGTGATCTTTATATTAATAAGGTTTTCCTGTAACAATAATTATTTCATACTACGCGAACGTATTAAGCGTCGCCGCGTCGTAGTAACAATTTGACACAGTGTGTGGTACATCTCACTTTATTACATTGTGCCTACGTGTCAATGATGGACCTTGCCATCCTTTTATAATATTGTGCATGTTTGTTCATCCATGGCCATTACGTATACCCCCTGTAGCACGGATATTATACAAGAAATAGTCATAAAGCAACATGTCGTGCGTTTAATAGCTCATTGTGCGACTGGCGGCGTAATATACCTCAGTATATTGTCATACTCGCTAATACAAGGCTGTATTTGTTATTATGCAGCGTTAAAACAACGTTTAAGCATTAAGAATGGTGGCGAAATGAGTTATTTGCTTTGGCAGTAAATTTTTATCCCGCTGTGGGGTAGGCTCCTATTGTTTATGATCGCCCCGCAGCTTACATTACCGAAAGTCTGCTTGCCCTCCTAGATTAAGAACGTGCAGTCAACACTCCACAATTTTTTTATGCGTGGTTAATTCTTGTTCCCGATAACAGCGTGAAAAATAGCCCAACCACATCAAAATTAAATTGATAGATTTAAACGCCAAAAAGACTTTGAAAAAAATTACATCAAATGGCGTTCAGAAAAGTTGATACTTTGAGCTATGCAAATGAAAGTAAAAATAAGATCGAACCATGAGCTTGCTGTGTAGGTAACTGCTAGCATAGACCATTAGATCAATTACTAATTTAATCTGATCTATCAGGACAGGGCTCAAACGACAACGTTGCATGTTAACACTGCATTTGCGACACAACATTTTCTTAAGCTTATCGGATGTTTTTCCGTAATTAAAATCCACATTGCGCTTGTACGTGGCTCTGAACACGTTTACAATCGCCAGAGGGTATCAAATAAAACATTTTGATAGTGACCGCGCCCTAATTATCGTCAGCCTGAAATTGAGAACGTTTCATAAAACATGTTGATCTTTCTCACTTACCTATTACAGACATTTGAGACGTTTCGTCATACTTTCTGACATGACAACGTATCTGCAAGAACTCTGGTCCTGAAGATGTCTGTCAGCAGCGGTTACCACTTACCATCACGTGGGCTGTCGGCTTCTTTACCATCTAAAATATTTAAATAGAGTGCCTCACTGCACAAAAAATCTTCAAGAAATCGGAAATCTACTCAATTGTCTTCCAGATTAACTTCAGCACAAAAGACAGAGTGGAGTTCCCAGCAATGCAAACAAAGCGTGTAGCTATAACTACCCTCAAAGGTCACACTTGTACAGGCAGAGCTGCGGAACCCAGTTCTATTTCTGTTCCTACTTATAGAAAGTATAAAAGTACACAATCTCTTTGAATAGGGTCTCTATGGCACATGTGGCCCGTCGAAGGTTTATTAGCTACTTACTTATGTATGATGTTCACAGCAGGCCGTCTGTTTCATGAAACCCGAGCTCTAATATTTTGGGATCCCTTGCCAAGGTTATTGAGATGGATTGACGGTAAAATTAACGACCCTTTTTTAGTGTGTGCTAGTTTTTGGGCTGGTTCCCTGTCAAAAGGTTGAACATTGTTAAGAAAACAAGATATAACAAGATATAATACTAACCGTAACCGAGGACATAATTTTCACCTTTTGCGCTCCCATCAGTACAAAACTTGATAAAACGTGACGTTTTTTTCTGTACCTACCTACGATCCACCATATTAGAAAAATATTTTTTGCTGAAAAATAAATATAAACAATTTGAAAATAATATATTCATATTTGTAAAATTGTGTAATCTCTTATCTCAGTGAAGGTTAGCCTCAAAAACTTCATCACATTATTCATCTTTTCTCCTCTTTCTTTTTAAATCATGAATGGTTCTTATTGCCGCCCAACACGGGGCAAAGTTAAGCACCTAGCGAGAACGTTAAAACTTGTTATTTTACCTCATTCACTACGTCTCTTATACATATTATTAACTTTTCTCGTGAATTTTTCCGCAGTTAAAAATAAACATTTTTTTTGCGTTGGCGCCCAACATGGGACGTAATGTTGAAACGAATACGTAATTTATTTCTTCTTTTACTGAATTTATCTCTTTGCGACAGCTTTGGAATACTAGGTGACTTCTCTTAATACTTAAACCTTTATTTCAAATATTGTTTCATTCACTTTTTTAGATTCAGCGCACAAACTAATTAACTCGAAATTGTGTTTAAATTACAAATTGGCAGCGACGCGAGTTGCACCACATGCATGACTAAGTATATTTATTTTGTAACCACCATTGGTCGGAGATAAATGTTTTAGATAAAACGTATGATTTATTTTTATGATGTTTAATTACTGTAAGGGTTTTGGCTAAATGTGGTAGTAAGTAGGATACTTAATGCGACACGAATGATTATATTGACCCAAAAGGTACCTACAGACAACGTGAATTTCTCTTTGTTCCCTTACGAGAGTATTTATTACGAGACGAGACAACGGAAAGTCTTGAAAAGTATTGGTTATCAGGAAAAACATTTTGTCGAATAAATCCCCAAGGCACAGGTGGCGATAACTACTAAGTTATATCAATAAATTCACTTTCCTGGCAGCAGCCACTTGATAACTTTATTACTTTTGTAGGCTCTATCGCTTTCTATTGTTACAACTGTCTTGTCGTTTAGAATTGTCTAGATTTATTATTCCAATTACTTTGGTACCTTTAGAACGATGTAAACTTTGTTTAGAGAGTTGATATTATATTTCAAAGCCTCGCAGTTATGGTCGCAACCAATGTAAAATCTTGTTAAAAATTTAGGTAAGTAGAGGCGTTTTTGAGCGATTGAGACTGGAATTTTAATGAGAACTTTCATAAATGGTATAAGAATTCCCCCCCATATAAATGAAGTTTAAGAGTGCCTCTTAATGATCTAATTCAGGGGTGGTAAACCGGTCGATCGCGGCTGTGAGTCCAGTCGATCGCTCACTTAAAGCTTACACTAGTATAAGGAGTTACTAAGAATATTCTTCAATTTGGTTGTGTTTCCGCTCTTAATAAAATAAAAACACTTGTTTACGAAAAGGCAACCGCCTTTAAAAACTAACAAATAACTTTTGCAGAAGTCGGTAGTAGCACAGTAAAGATATCTATCTTTACTGTGGTAGTAGTGGAATAAGTTTAACAAGCAAGGAGGGTAATTCTAAAAACGTTGAAAGAAATCGTCAATCTTATTCTTATAGAGTGGCGATTTATCGACATCCTGCTCTACCGTATTAGATTTGGTTTTAATAATTAAATTTTAGAATTAGACTTTAAAATATTATTGTGCTTAAAACAAACGTCTATGAAAATAATAATCTTTATTGTATCAGCAGTAGGGTAAGAGTCATTCAATTTTTCACCGCATTATATTCAGCAACAAATCCAACTATTTTCCACGCGACCCAGTATAAAATTTGACTTTTATGGGTCAGTGTGAGCCCTTAAATGCCTTCCTGTGTATAACAACGGCCACGTCACTGCTGTTTAGGGGCGCGCCGCCAGTCAAGTGTTGGATTTATTAAAATTTATGTTCGTGGTCTGATAGTAGGCTAATAAACAGTGTTAGACTTCCGGTTGTAAAATCTGAAGTTATAATATTTATAAACCTACATAGGTACGTAGATACACACCAAAAAATCTTCAAAATAATTTATAAACTTGCTAAAAGCTTGCTAACATCACTTGCTTTCAATTCAATTCAATTTTTCTTTCCGAAAGGAAAGGATTTTTCGCTGGCAAAAAAGAAAACAAAGCGCAAAGGTTACAAAGCTTTTCGATAGCCAATCATTTGACACTGTTGTCTGTATCACAGATAATCCGATTAGCTAATGACTCGTTCGACACTCGATTCAACGGCAGCCGATTATTCATGTACAACGTAGGGATCGATCGTCTTTAGTACGACAGAAAGACTGCAACACAACACTGACGGTACCATTGATTAATTAAGCGATACGTCAAGCCCGCGCCCGTAATAAAGTCGCTGTTTAATAAATTGCCTGGAAATATATTTTTTACCGTCAAGCTAAGAAAATCTGTTAAAACGCAGGCAGTTCGGTAATCCGATTTATGTTGTAGCATAACTTGTGTTGGTAATCCGATTACGTCAGCCGGCATACAGGTAGCGGGATTGACAAATTTGACACATCTTTTGTAAATAAGTTTTCTCGGTGAGCCGGGAACGCCGGGAATCACATTAGTTTTCCTCTGAAAGATTTGTGCAATATTTTTCGTGGCACTGTTACATTTCTGTTAAGGTATAAAGGGCAAAAAGATAACCAGTTTATTGAATTTGGATTGAATATATTTTATTCTAGACCAGACAAAGAAAACGATTTCTCAAAAGCTTATTACACGGGTACCTACAAAGAATTATTCATGAATTCGAAACAAATATTATTCTTGAGGAAACTTTGAATTTTGGTTTGGGTTAAAAATATTTTACCCCGATTTTTTTTAGCTTGAAGTAGGTACTTTTTTGTTCGGTACTTTTTGAACTAAAACGAATTGTTTTTACTCTTAAATTACATATCCTCAGGATAAACCCATGAATCTGCTTCTCAATTGTATTTATCATAATTATTATATCTATAGAATTTTAATTCATCATTTACTCAATGCGCATATTTCAGGGAGTGGAAGAACTCGTGAATTTGAACAACTTTTCCTATGGGACCAACTCTGACAAATGATATAAAAATCTGACTATTGGTCAACAAAAAGTACAACTTGAATTAGTATTAAGGAAACCATAGAAATATTCTTTGAATGGAATCAACAATGAAATAAAGAGAAAAAAATCAACTGTTCGCTACAAAAATGTACCATAACACGATTAAAATGTATGAAAGAGCAGATTACTTTTTCACATTTCAGATTTGGTCCAATAGTAAAAGATGTTCGTATTGACGAGTAGGTACAGTGAATTAAAAGTCAGCTTGTATTTAAAAAGCTTTCTAGGATTCGTAAGTACTAAAACTTTACAATCTGGTCTTTGCAGTCGAAAAATTCTCGATAATTTTTTTGCCTTCATAAGCTTTTGGACGAAAAAGAGGAGGAGCTGGTGGCTAAGTAAAATCCGTAGGTACGGCTCGATCGGTCGATTGGATGACCATCCATTTTCATACCGAGTTCCCTCCGAGCCTCGAAAAGGTCTTAAAGCTGTTGGTCCGGCATCTTTGGCAGTCGTTAGTTAGGTAGGAGTCAGAAGCTAGAAAGTCCGACAAATAGTTTTTGGGGTTATACCTTTGTCTTGAACACAATTTTAGACTCTATTTGTAAAGTATTTTTGTTTATTATCAATTAACAAAAGAAAGCTACTAGAGGTTGTCCTGATTGAGCTGATTAAAAAACTTAAGAAGTATATTATGCCAAGAGGTCCTATTTAAAACTGAACATTTGAAAGCACACACTTGACACGTCGTTCTTCTCCATAGAAACCTACTGTTTGGAACTAGCTGCAACTTTTTGACTGACTGACTCCTTGACAATTCAAAAGTGCCTGTAAATGGTTTATTTGAAATAAATGATTTGAGTTTGAGTTTGAGTTTGACACAGGCTTTCCTTTCGCCATGAAGCAGATGTGGTTGTCAGAAAGTGTGATAACAAGTCTTATCAAGGGGTATCGTGTTACCCAGTAACTGGGTTGTGGAGGTCAGATATGTACAACACTGGTATTCAGCTCCGGTTAGGCTGGAAGCTGACCCCAACATAGTTGGGTAAAGGGTAGGCAGGAGATTAAGCCTTTGAACGAAAAATAATGGAATTATTCGACGAATCGAACTTTGGTAGTGTACCTATGTATTCAGAGTAGTTACACATTATCACTGGAGTCTGTCGAAAGCGGCAGATAGTAATAAAACCTTACTCCGGGTTGAAATTATACGAGTAATAGCTAATATTCCTTGGAATATTTGTAGGCAAGCCTGATGTAAATCGAGTTTATGAGTCGGCGACGGGGTCTTGATCACATTTGAGCTCTTAAACAGTTGACTCATAAGAGGTTTATAAGAAATATGATGGAGAAGAAATTTTTTTTTCCGGAAAATATAATTTTGTTCAGGTAGGTACTTTAACTTATTATATGTACGTACAGTCACCAAAAGAGATAAGTAAACAGGTTGTCAGGAATAGTTGAAGTTTACTTAGAAGCCGATGAATGCTTTTGAGTAAAATTTAATTAAATTAATGCACTGTATATTCCCTATTCATTTTATTGGAACGAAGATCGCTAACGCGGCTTACGGGTAGTGCGAAATACTAGAAAACGTCACGTAACGAAATGCGTGTGTGTATGTGTGCATGTATCGAGCCGCTGCTGGCGCATTCGCCTGCTCGTGATATATTTTTTTTTGTACAGACACGTACATAACTTCGTTCTTTACGGGGGTTTACCCGACCGCACATTTTTTTTTATTTCATTCCACAACATCCATTGGTTTCTAAGTAAAGTTTAACTATATCCGACTACCCATGCTTACTTATCTCTTTTGGTAACTGTACTTTCTGTCAATATTTTTGGTCTATTTTATTTTTATTGGAATTCGTTTACCTACTTACCAAAGGTGAAACCTTGGCTTCATATAGTTGTAGATGGGATTGACAGATAGGCACAATTATTCCTTAACTACACGTAAAACTGGCCGTTATCACTGTTATTATTTACGAATAAGTACCTACCTATCTTGCTCTGTAATTATTATAATAGTCAAGTACATATAATGACAACTCTATAAACGCTGAAACATACGCATATTCGTGTTTCTAAATGTGGGTTGATCAAGATAACATAAATGGAAAATGATTGATCACTTGTAAGTTATTAAGGCTTGTTCAAATAATACAGGCTGGGTTTTAATTCAGTGCAGTGGTGCTATTCTTTATGGTGCTATAACACAACCTAAAGGTCGACGCTGCGGCAGCGGCGAGTTACATTTTCGTATTCATTATTATAACCTTTGCTTACGCAGCGCTAGCGCCACGTGATTTAGTGGCTTTTGGTAGAACTACTCAAAGTTGAATAATTTGACAATTTTGACAGTTCATTTATGGAAAACGATATTCTCTAAGCCAAAAAAGGCTTTGAGCTCGAGGTCGATTTCAAGATCGATTTTGTCGTCGAACACAGCCACGAATGGTAACGTTATGGTGGGTACACATGTACGTACATGCTCGATAAACTTGCTCGATCTCGAGCAAATACGAACGTGTGTACCATGCAAGTCTCAAGACAAATGCTCGAAGCGGACCAAAATGCCTGGTAGACACGTTCGTGCTTGCTCGAGATCGAGCAAGTTTATCGAGCATGTACGTACGTGTGTACCCACCATTAGAGAATAGCATACTGATCTATCAGAGGTGAATGTAGAGACTCTGGCTGGTTTAGCCATATGCTTAAACTTGACCAAAAAGGTTTTATTCGTCAAGTTTATTTTATGTCTATGAGAAAAACGCTGTTCGTGTTTAGAAGAATAAACAGCCCGCTTCGAAGGCTGACGAGACAAAATAGTTATAGAAATATAATATAATTATATGATATAAAAGTAATAAACAAAATATACGAGTCAATAAAGAATATTTTGTATCAATCTAAATATACCTATTGAATCTTTCCTGATTTAGTAAGTACTGATGTAGTTACTTTTATTATACGTTCAAGTTTGTAAAATAAAAAAAAACAAAACTGTTCCATACATTTTAATAGTGTTGTAGTGATTTGTTTATGGAACAGCAGATATTTTTACATCTGAATTTCATATCTTTCAGGGGCTGAAAGTATTACTTTCTAAAAGACCGGTAGTGATCTAAAAGACATGTTGTAGTTTTTCCATAAAAGCTTTATGAAGGATTTAAAACCATAACTAGTCTGTGTCTTCAGTGTTTCTGATAAAATAAATACTATTTCTTATTGTTATCTAAGGGGCATATAAGTTTGCAAACTCAGGTTCCAGTTGGTTGGTTTGTTTTGAAAACTGTTGGGGTTAGAGACCTAATTTGATAAGAAAGATTATAGATGGAACCATTCGCACAAACGTAAAGTTTGTCAAAAAATGTCAAGTGAGTAATCGCAGTCTTCGACGACCTAGCTTACTTATCATACCAAAGACATGTACAAATTATGCATAAAAGGGATATCACATGAAGGAGCGCAATATTATAATAATTTACCATCATATATAAAAAGTGTAAGCTCTTTCAGCGGTTTTAAATCACGACTATCACAGTACATAATGGAAACCACCCACTAACAAAAGAAAATGTTACCAACCGACTAGTTTTATTAGGAATAAAACCGTTGAAAGTGTAATCCAACGATTAGTGACAAACCAAAAGTATTGGTATTGTTTATCTTTTTATTTTATTGTTTTTTTTCTTACTATAAGTAAGTACTACATTATTGTATCGGTGACCGTTAATTAGAAAATGTATAACAATGTTAGGATCTTATATTCTCATGTAAGTGGCTCTTTTTGTCTTTTTTGAGAATAAAGTACCTATTTAAACCTAAACTTAATTTGTTCCTTCTTATAAAATCACAATAAACTTATAAAATAATATTGAGGTGCATTATTTAGGTACGTACATACAGTCGTTTTTTATAGTAATAAATTCGGGAAAATTGCTGGACGATAAGATGGGCCAAAATTTAATATCAGCTTCTTTTTTTTTTTTTTTTTAATCTTAATTTATTTACGGGGTTTTTTCTAAACAGAATATGTCACCCCGATGATTTAAAACAAATTATTTATAAGTACATCTTACTATACACTAGTCTACCCGCAACCCTATACCTATTATAATAATACGATAAAGCGTCCTAGCTTCATCTGATAACGGCGAGGCTAGAACGCTGTTATAGAAGCCTACATTAAAACTATTGACAAAAGCTTGCCGCCTTTGGACCCCAATACGAACACACTCCGTTAGGATATGATGCACGTCTTCTATAACTCCACAGACAACACAGTTGGGAGATTCAACTTTGCGCATCATGAATCCGAAACTATTGAGTGGTATGTGGCCGGAACGGAGTCTCAAAGCCGTCACAACCTCCTGTCTTTTCATCCCTCCCTCGCTGAACCAAAGCATCCGTGGAAGAGTTGGCTGAATCGTCTTATACCAAATACCTTTCGTTAAAGACCTTTTGTCAAAATATTCTGCCCAAGATTCAATACTTCTGTCTCTAACTAAGGGTAAGAGCTCGGTGTGCCAAGGACTACACGGATAAATTTCCCCATCTGACCCGGCTTCATTTGCCAAGCGATCAACAACCTCATTACCTTCTAATCCAACGTGAGAGGGGATCCATTGCAATACAACTGTTTTATGTTTGGCTACCAAATCAGTAATAGTTCTTAATATAGTATAAGCTAGTGGAAGCCCTCTAGCTGATGAAGTAGACGTACATCTCAACAGATGTAGGAGAGCACTTTTCGAATCAGTGAAGATAACGAAACGCTCACCGTCCAATGAATCGATATAAGCCAAAGCTTCAGAAATAACGATTAGCTCTAAGTGTATTATTGACACTTTAGATAAAATCTGAAATTTGAAAAAGTTACCTATTTGAGAATCAAAAAAGGCTGCGCCACAAAAATTCTCATGCCTAGAACCGTCAGTATAAACACAGTAAAAGTCAGAATATAGTGAATTTAGAGACTTACAACATATTGATTTTAAATTGTGTACATTATAACAATGCTTAGGTTTATCTACAGAATCTAAATTGGGCATCACTGTACCTGATAAGTCTATATTGCTGACCCAAGTAGACATGGAGAACGTGTCAATTTTATTACTGCAGTACATATGTTCTTGCTTAAGCTCCTCGTGAGACAAAACTAACAGTGGCTTTTTCTTTTTTCTCCAATATGCATTATTGTAACAAAAATCATGTAGCTTATCCAGTATCGCTATTACAGGAAAATCAAAACATTTAGATTTTAAGTAAAATTTACCAGCTAAGTACCGCCGGCGAATGAAAAGAGGAGGTACCATTAATTCGGATTCCATCACGTGAATAGGAGTGCTTTTGATAAACCCACCTATTAAACGCAGACAAATGTTTTGTAATCTGTCCAGTTTAGTTAAATGTGTGTCGGCGCTATTGTCTAATAAAAAACTACCAAAGTCTATACGGCTACGAATAAGGGAGATATACAGTCGTCTTAAGTGGTTAGGGTGAATACCCCACCCAGGTCCTACCAAAACCTTAAAAATATTAATCAATTTAAGTACACGTTCACGAACCTCATTGATATGTTTCTTCCATCGAAGACCCTTATCCAACCACAGTCCTAAATACTTGACATGGTCTACTAACTCTAACATGGTCCCGTTTAAACGTATTTCTATAACTGGCCTACGGAAACCTCTACTAAATAAACAGATTTTACTTTTGGCGGGAGAGATATCTAAACCTACGTGCGTCAACATGCTGTTGATTATATCGAGAGTAGACTGGATTTTGGACTGCCCGTCACTAACAGAGGAACACTGTACATATATAGCGAAGTCATCTGCGTACTGGGATATGCAAGTGTAGTTCTGCAAACGTTTACAAATGTCCGAAGTTATTATATTAAATAAAAGTGGAGATAACGGATCACCCTGAGCCAAACCACAACCGGAATGTCTACTAATAAAGTTATTACCAGATCTTATTTTAAGTACTCTTCTATGAAGAAAATTCCACAAATATTTACAGATACGTAAACCTACTTTAAGATTGTCCAAAACATTTATTAAAACAAAATTATTGACGTTGTTATACGCATTATTTATATCTAAAAAACAACCGATAGTAGAACGACCCTCGGAAAAACCAGATTGTATTGTGAAGACTAAGCAACTCAGACCATCCAAACACGACCTACCCCTACGGAAACCAACCGTGTTCGCAGAAAATGTGTTATTTTTTTCCAAAAACCATTCTAATCTTCGAAATAAAATATAATGGAAAATTTTGCATATGCATGACAACAGAGATATGGGACGGAGTGAAGAAATGTTATTAGGGTCACGGCCAGGTTTTGGAATAGGTATAATGCAAATGTCACGCCACTGAGAGGGGACAAAACTGTGTTCATAAAAGTTATTAAATAAAGTAAGTAATACAGATTTGCCTATATCAGGTAAATTCCTAATCATTGAATAAGATATATCATCGCATCCAGGAGATGTATCCTTAGACTTGATACATTTATCCAGCTCCTGCATGGAGATCTCGCAATCTAACATAGGGTTATTATGGTGAACCGTAGGGGTCGAAGGGGATACATAGTCTGGTGTTAACGAATTCAAAAGATTTGTAGCACTTTGAGTGTCCACAAAATGTCTAGGCGAACGGTAACCTTTCAACCATCTCATTTTGCGCCACATGTCACTAGCGGATGTAGTGTGGTCAACTGAGGAACAAAAATTTTGCCAGTTCACTCCCTGAGCCTGACGGATTAACCGTTGTAATATGCTTATCCGACTGTTAAGAGTATCAAGGTTTTGGGGAGTGGAATTACGGCTAAATTTGGATAATGCAAGCCTACGTTGAGCCACAGCGTGTGACAGTTCCGCAGTCCAGTACGGCTTTGGAATGAAAACTGAAGTGGGGTTTTGGTTAAATTTTAACATTGGGATGAATTTGTTTGCAGCTTCATTCAAAATATCTAAAAAAGAATCGTAAGCTTTTTGAAGGTCATTCGGTAAAAGTAAATTGCAAAATTTTTGTTCAAGATCTTTTTTAAATGAAGTCCAGTCTGCTTTGCCAAAATTTCTTTTAACCACTGAAGGGAGGAATGATGTACATAATGTTGAAATTTTAATTATTAAATGGTCGCTGCCTAGATTTTCCTTCAAAACGGTCCAATTGAAATTTAGAGCAATATCTGTAGAGACTAATGATATATCTGGAGAAGATTGTTGCAAATTATAGTCAACTAAACGTACTCGCGTATGTGTCCCATCGTTCAAACAAAAAAAGTTGCTATCCATAAGTGAATCGTGAATAAGCTGGCCTCTGTGGTCAGTTTTATAAGACCAACTGACGTGGTGGGCATTAAAATCACCAAGAACTAAAGTTTTGGAAGGCCATAATGATAGCAAATTATCCCAATCCTGTTGAGCGATAACTATTCTAGATGGACAATAGACAGAAACAATGTTTTCAAACGGGGCACAGTTAAATAACTGCACGCACACTACCTCAATACCGTTGTTATTCACGTGCACGCGCCGCAGCTGCGATTTAACAGATTTGTGTACAACGATAGCTACACCGCCGTATGAGTCATCCCGGTCCGCGCGATAAACAACATAATCACTAACTTTAAAACTACTTTCTGGTTCGAGCCATGTCTCACTAAGGGCAGCAATATGTACTTTTTCCTGGCTTAAAAGTTGTTGAAACAATGCTAACTTGGGTCTGATACTTTGGGCGTTCCACTGCAAGATATTTAATTTAACTGATTTGTTAGCCATCACAAGAAGTAAAAAGGTTAAACAATGCTTTTATCCATGGCCACTCTGTAACTAAACTCACTGACACTAGGGTTAACCATTCAAGGCACAATTGGAGAATACCCCGTATTTTATAAACTAAGCCAGTCTTTTTAAGGTAGATAACTTCTTTTATTCTCGACCACAACTCATTGAACGATGGACGTTCATCGTTACACTCGCCACCATTAGGTACTTGGTCAGAGTCAGGTGTATCTGAGTTCCAAAACATCCAGTCATCTTTGGGTGGTTTGAATTTGGCTTTCGGAGATTGTACTACTTTTGGTTTAGGAGGGTTATCATCCTTTCTAGCTGAAACATGAGAACGTTCATTATGAACTGTGGCCTTAGTCTGGACTATTTCAGCATAACTGGGGCGGCGAGAGGCTTCCGGATTCGGCCTAGACTGAGAAGGGACGTCTGAAAACAAAGGTATCGCATAGATATGATTTTCTGTGGTTTCTCGAAGATTAACGCTGGTTTCGGTAGGTAGTACGAAATTTTCGGGTGGAACATAACATTCTAGGGCTTTCCTGTATGTGCATCCAAACTCAGCCATAATTTCCCTCAACCTCCTCTCCTTCTTATAACTTGGGCACGTCTTACTCAAAGAAATGTGATCACCTTTACAGTTGACACATGAAAACACTGTAGTGTCACAATTTTCATGATGCTCACCACACTTAGGACAAACCACATTTTTCGAAGGGCACATTTTCCTGTTGTGGCCTAACCTCCAACATTGAGTACATTGTGATACTTGATGTATGTAAGGCAGAACTTTAATATTAATGTCACACACACGTACTGTCGCAGGCAGATAGTCACCGTCAAAACAGAGCCTAAGGGTTTCGCTGGGGCACCACCCACCTTCATTCCTGTTACGACGGTCTAGCCTCTTAAAAGATAAAAGCTTTGCGGGAGCTGGACATACAATATTATTGAGGATCTCATCATCCTTAAAATCTATGTCTACGTCCTTGATTAGGCCATAGCATACCGACAACTGCATAGCCTTTTGGAATCTCCAACCCTTCTCTAAAAGCTTTTCACATAACAATAAGTTCTGAGCAGCTGACTCACATTCAAATTCGAAGCGAATTTTAAATGGACTTAAATATTTAAGGTGGCGAATTCGTGTTATTTTATTTTCTTTTAATATACGTGCCATCGCAAACTGCTTCGGAAGACGTTCCTTAGAAGAAGCATAGACTTCGTACTTCTCTTCTTGTACAGTATTTTTACTACCCTGGCAAATCTTCTTTTTACTCCCTTTAATTTCTGTCCAACCCTCTTCGTCTTCAGTACTGTCATCTCTTCCCCTCTTTTCTGCTCTTGACAGCGCCTCTTCATTTTTGCCCTCATCATCCATGTCCGAAGAATCGTTTAATAAACTCTGCACGTCATTTTTAAATACGGGCGTCTCACAGCGCTGTGAAACGCTTGCATCATCGTTATCTGCCATCGCGTAAGGCACACGCGCACACCTGCGGCCGCGTGGCGGTGCGTAAACAACACTTAGCGCAGTGGGGATAGCGATTAGGTCCGCGACAATAAACACAACCAGCCCGTACGAGTGCCGGTACGGTATGCGAATATCAGCTTCTTGGCAAATATTATTCGGTCTTACGTACAACGTAATTAGATTACAAGAAATAGGCATTTAAAAGTCAGAATCACTGATCACAAGACCAATTTGTATTTAATGTTAGTAAAACCGAAGCAATATATTGACAGAATAAAAATCTGCAGTCGAAACCATATTTCGTATTCCAATATGAATGCAGCTTTACGTGCTTGGTCGAACAGTAAACCCCAGAGATCGCTTCACTCAGATATTCCGTTTCGTTTTACTTTGTTAGTTTTTTAATGCTTCCTACCGTGCTGCCAGATTGTAATGCTGTATCCGAACGTAACGCGGCCATGCTTAATTTACTGTCAAATTCCCTGTTCGAATTTCAAAAAGTTTTGCTTTTCGGTTGATGTCATATTTATTGCAAATGGAATTTTAAGGAAATGGAATTTTCAGTTTATTGCAGTCGTTTAGAGAATAAGTGAATACTTAACTAAGTAAAATTGTCAGTTATCTTATAGGACCTTTTTTAACACCTCGTATGTCGTAATTACAGACACAATTAAAAAACTATTGTCTTGCGTAGATTTGCGTTCCGGCCTTAAGAGGGTTAAACTAAATTTTAGTATTTTTCAACACACCTTGCCTAATTTGTATATTTTTTTAACTAAAATTACGTTTTATAACAGTGGAACGAAATTATTCTGAACCCATTTAAAAAACATTGCCGTCATACATTTTCAATGTGCTTCAGATATACCGGATTGATCGATTGACACATTGGAAAAGCTTCGGTTATTACATTTGCGAATTGTATCCAACACCGTAGTACGATTTATTCGCCGTCAGATTTATAAATGGATGGGTATTTTTGTAGATGGAAATAAAAAATGATTTAACTGTTTTTAACTAGAACGGGCATGGAGTCGAATTTTAACGGATGAGGTGTGTTTTTAAATTATAAAATAACAACGTGTAAATACGCCATTTAAGAGCTCATAAGCCTCAAATAAAAAGCCTCCTTTTTTTTGTCAAATATCTTTTCTTATTAGAGTAGGTACCTTTTATATTTTTAACTGCTATTAGCTCATCTTATATTGGTTAAATTAGTACTGATTTTTTGTTTTTCTTATAATATGAAAACGTTATCCCTCTTGAGAATGTATTTAGGTACTTTATTAAGTACTTAGTTTTATCACATTATAAGCTACTAGCACTTAGCTCACGAATTCGTTTGTGTGAATTTTCGTAAGGATCCCTAATTTTTAGATAATGCAATATAACCTATAACACTCAGGGATAACGTTGCTTCTTATTGGTGAAAGAATTTTTGAAATCGGATGAATAGTTTCGGAGATACAAACTAACAAACCAATTTTACCTCTTTATAATATTATCACTAGAAAATTTAAATCATGCACGTTTTTAGGATTTCGTACCCAAAAGGTCCAAACGGAGCCCTCTTGCTCTCGCTCACGCATTCGTCAGTCTGTCTGTCCCTCTGTAACAGGGCTGTATCTTTTGGGCTGTAATATGTAGACACTTGAATTTTCACAGATTGTGAATGGCCGCTATAGAAATAAGTAATTAAAATAATAATAATAATATGTGGGGACATTTACACACACTGCCATCTGACCCCAAACTAGGGAGACCCTGTACTATGGGTGTCAGACAGCTGATATACATACACAAATACATTTTTTTTTTGTAAATACATACATATATAGATAAACAACACCCAGACATAATCCAAACACAAAATATGCTCATCACACAAATGTTTACCCTGGGCGGGAATCGAACCCGCAACACGCTGCGCAGCAGTCGATCGCTCAGCCACTGCGCCAAACGTGTCGTCAAAAGAAACTTAAGTAAAAATTTTAAAAACATTACTTACATTTTAACTAACTTATGACCTTGAACCTTAACTAACTTATGATTCTACTTAAGAATAAATAAAAACATGTACACACATAATACGGCTTTTTATGGAAGATATCCAGATCTACGTGCTGGGTGAGCAAATAGTTCAGCAGTGTGACAGCTTGGACTGGGGGTTGCAGTCGCAGCTCGACGAGTGCAAACTCCCGGTCGCACGGTAAACAATTACTTATATTGTACGGTGATACGGAACCCTTCGTACGCGAGTCCGATTCGCACTTTTGTATTTTTTGATTCAAATATACTTTCATGAAAAATTCAACAGCCAACAGATATAAACCACGTAAGTGACGGCTATAACGCCATCATCATTTTCAAATTCCATAACGGGGTGTGAAAAGGGAACACATGTGGAAAACGCTCGGTAGAATAATGTGGAAAAAATATGAATACATTATTAAGAACGAATTTTCTGAAAATGGAAACATAATATAAAATACATTTTCCTTGTTAGTTATGAGTACTTACGTATTTTCTTATTCTTTCGTAGTAGAAGAAAACATACACACCGAATATATAACCTCCTTCTTTTTTTGAAGTTGGTTAATGAAGACAAGAATAACTCCAACAACAGCTGTTCTCAATAACTGCATCAGGTTTATCTTTAACTTGAGAAAATATGACCATGTGTCAAGCTACAGGACTGAGTTAAAATGGTTGCCCATTCGCCAAAGAAGAAGTATGCGTGCATTGACAACATTGTTCTCCCTGCTCAACTCTCTCTCCCCTCCTTCTTATCTATAGTGTCACACTTTCAATATTTATGTTCCTCACATGCTAAGAACCTGAGGTCTCCTAATAACCTTCTCTTACTTTGCCCTTCTCATACTTCTGATTTTGTTCATTCTTCCTTTCATATCTAGGCCATTGTACTCTGGAATGCGCTTCCTCTCGATATCAGGACGGCCACCAGTCTGTATGCATTTAAGCGGAAATTGCGAATTTATTTTCAGCACAAATGAGCAGAGTCGTCTCATAAACCTCTTTTCTTTATTAATATAATATATAATTATGTCGGAGATGGTTTATTAATCTCAATAGTGGGGGGTAACTAAATTTGTTATGATTTGTTTCTTATTGTTAATTTATGTGGTTTTACTATCAATTATTGTCTATTAATTCGAAACATGATTTATTATGTGCACACACTGATTTGTGGTTACTTTATTTCGATAATTGTTATCGATGGTTTTATTCAAAACAATTGGTGACACGTTACTTTGAATGTAAAACGAATTACTTTATGAAATCACTATTGTTCATCCATGACAATTATTATTATGTTATTTGATTACTTTATTATGAAATCTTATTAGATTTAGCACATTTTAGTGTTTTGTATCAAGTAAACGCGTGACACACTTCCGTGCGTCATTGGGCAGACTTGTTAAGGAGAGGTTGCAAGGTGGGGGGCATCGCCTTATAAAAGAGCGTGAACTCCGTAAGTATGGCGGGGAGGGACTCTTCGCTCGACGCTCGCCGCGCACGGACGTGTCGCCGCTTCGCTCCACGCTCTGCCGCTACGCTCGTCACCTGCTCTCGCTGCGCCCGCCGCAACGATTCCTGTAGTCAGCCGACTGCAACCAACTGTTCAAAAGTTGCCTTTTTCAAGGCGACGGCTGAAATTCATATTCCTTTAAACAGAGTCAGTCGTGTAGCTTCACTTGGCCCCTTCAGGGCAAAACCACAGTTTCGTGGTACTCGGTGGATACCTTACGGTGCCAACGAAGCCGAGTGGGTGTTGCCCCAATCACACCCGCCAAACCCCTTCAGGGCGAGGCAGTCAATTGGAGTCGGGAGCTAGTGTTTCGGCCTTGGGGGGTCTCCTAGTCGAACCTAGTCTCTGGTTTCCTTCCACAGCTACACACCTAGTGTCGGTTGGGCGTGTCTACACCCTTCGCACTAGACTGGCTAGGGCCCCGTTCGCACAATAAGACTGGCGACGGGTTTACAAGCTTAGGGCTCACCAATAGGTACTCACCTCCCTGTCTACACCCGACAGGGAGGGTTACACATCCCCGGGCCACTCCACCCGGGGAGTTAGAGTTAGGTGTTAGGTATAATTTAGGCTTCCCGGAGAGTTAAATCTCCCAAAATTCCCTCCCCAACTTAACTCTCCCTCCGACCATGTCGGACGCTGATATATTAGCGTACGTCAAGGCACGCTTATGGCAAAGCGCCAAGTTCCATGCCGATCTGGACACATGGCTAGAGAACTCGTCCGCGTCCCGAAAAGCAGCCGAAGCTAGCGTCGCTGACTTCAGTGACATATTAGATAGCCCCTTTTCCCCCGATAACGCCAACGAAGGCACACCTGTGGCGGCATCCTCTATGCCACCGCAAATCCCGTCCCTATTGTCAATTAAGACAACAAGCCCGTACGCGGAAACACCTATTGTTTCCGAACCCATTGTTTCCAAGCCCATTGTTCCCGCGACCATTGTTCCCGCGACCATTGTTCCCACGCAGCTGCGCTCTGCGTCGCCATGTTTCTCAGAAACAATGGATACCTCTGTCCCTGTCTCTGAGCCATCTCACTCCGACTCTGAGGAAGCCCACTCTGCCTCCGCGTCCTCGGACGACGACTACCATCTTGTCGGTCCGGGAGGCAAGAGAAAGAAGGGTAAGAGTCCCTCTCAGGCCACCAAGGCCAAGAAAGCCGTAGCCGCGCCCACCCCCTCCTCCACCCCCTCGGTTTCGGCCCCCTCAGTCTCAGCTACCTCTCGTCCAGAGGGCAGCCGTCCCGCTAGTCCCATGTCCACTGCTGCCCCCAATCCTTCGGTTTCAAATAAGAAACTCCCCGCCCCGCCTCCCTTGTTCATCCAGGACAAGGCGAAGTGGACCGACGTGTCCAAATTGTGTAACGATCGTAAGATCAAATACACAAACGCGCGCTCGACCCAACAGGGTATCAAAGTTCAAGTTCCCACGGTGAACGACCACAGGGAACTTACATCCCTGTTAAAAGTGAGGAACATTTCGTTCCACACTTATTCCCTGCCCGATGATAAACCCACCCGTGTGGTAATCCGGCGCGTCCCCAAAGAAATCTCAACGGAAGAGATTCTCGCCGACCTTCAGTCGCAAAATGTCCCAGCATCCGCTGTGCATCGTCTGCACAAAGCTAGGGGTGCGATTGCATACGACTCGGTTCTTGTCGTGTGCGATCACACCGACGGCCACCATCCGATCTTTAAAGTAAAGTCGGTATGTCACTTGTCGGGCATCTCTATCGAGAGGCCTTATAAATCCGATACGGTTGGACAGTGTCACCGCTGCCAACTTTACGGTCACGCCCAACGCAATTGCTACGCGACCCCTAGATGCGTCAAGTGTCTGGGTGAGCACGCAACTGCTGACTGCCCCCGTCCGAAAGACCGCAATCTGTGCACAGAACCTCCCAGCTGTGTGCTATGCGGCCAATCAGGTCACCCCGCCAATTACCGCGGCTGCCCCAAAGCCCCAAAATCCTCTTCTCCCAAGTTGACCAAGCGTGCGAACGCTCGTCAACAAAGGGAAAGCCCCTCTGTTAAGATTCCCTCCTCAGAGATGCCCGAGCGTCTCAGCCCTCAGAGGCCCTCCCCATGGAACTCGCTGAATCATCAGAGAGCGTTCCCTGCATTGAGGCCCTCCCAATCTCTGCCCATGCCAGCGCTGATGGATTCGCCAGTCCCCGCGCCGAACCTAGCCTCCGCGACCACGCCCCCCCTACCTAAGGTCGCCCCCGCCGCTCCTAAAGCCGCCACCGCCGCTCCTAAAGCCGCCCTCGCCCCATCTAAGGCCGCCCCCGCCGTTTCAACCGCGCCCTCAGCCTCCCGCGTACCTGCATCTCTCCCTACCGAGAGGATAGGCGAAGTCATCAACCTCGCCTACCAAATTTACCGCAACCCCGCTGCTGAAGCTATGGCTAGGGATATACTCGCGTGTAAAGCAAATATTAGCGACATCCTTAAGGTGTTCAAAGCGTATCCGGAGATTACGCAAGCCCTAGATAAACTTTACCCTTGCTAATCCAATGGATAAGGAAAGGCCGTGTACTAATAAACCCCGATCCCTTAAGTTAGGATTCTTTAACGCCAATGGCATTACTAACCAACGTGATGAGATCGCCAATTTCCTCCGCGACCATCAACTTGATATCCTTCTCATACAGGAGACCTTTCTAAAGCCCCATCATCGTGACCCGAATATTGCCAACTACCGTATAGTTCGCAATGATAGGTCTCGTTGTCACAAGGGCGGTACCCTAATATACTATAGAAAGGCTCTGTACTGCATTCCTATGGACCCTCCTCCCCTCGCTCGCCTCGAGGTCTCTGTCTGTCGGCTCGGCATGACCGGTCATCAGCCGTTAACTATTATATCAGCATACGTCCCTCCATCACCATCGGAGGATGACCCTATCCTCCTCAAGGATGACCTTTCTGCTCTTCTTGGCCTGGGTGACTCCGTCTTACTGGCGGGCGATCTCAATGCCAAACATCCCTCCTGGAATAGTAACAGGACCTCTTCCAGAGGTAGGATCGTGTTTAACCTCTGTTCTCAACTGAACTTCGACGTCATCGCCCCGATGACTCCCACTCATTTCCCCCACGATCCCAACCATCTTCCCGACATCCTCGATATAGCGCTGCTCAAGAATGTGAACCTCCGTTTGCAATCTATAGAGACGCTACACGAGCTTAATTCCGACCATCGTCCAGTGATATTAGAACTAGCTCCCCGTTCAGGTCCCTCTGACCCTAGCCAGCCCCCTCCGACCCAAATTATTACCGACTGGAGGAAAGTAAGCGAAAGCCTACAATCCACCACGTCGCCTCACTTGGACGCTATCCCCGACCACTTGGTGACAGTCGCGGACACGACGGGCGCGATCGACTCGTTCACAAATCATGTACAATCCGTCTTGAACGATTGTTCAAGGGAGGTTCCGGCGATGAGCGATCATCGCTGGAAACTGCCTGACGATGTGCGTGATCTGTTGACCGAGAAGAACGCGGCCGTCCGTGCGTACAGTGCCTTCCCCTGCGATGCGAACAAGGCTCACATGCGCTCTTTACAGCGTGCTGTAAAGAAACGCATCGAGGAGCTGCGCTCCAGCCGCTGGGACAAGACACTTAGCGAACTCGAGCCCACCCACCTAGCCTTCTGGGAACTCCAGAGGAAGCTCCGTTCTCCTAACGAGGCCTCCATGCCCCCTCTCATTCGTTCCGACAGTAGCGTCGCCTTCGACAACGATGAAAAGGCTGAATGTCTAGCCGACAGCCTAGAGTCTCAATGCACCCCCAGCTCTCAACCAGTAGACGAAGCTCACCTTTCTGAGGTCGACGCCGAAGTCGAACGTAGAGCCTCTCTCCCACCCGTTGAAGACCCTGATTATCCTCTGCCTCCTGTCACTCCCGACGAAGTGCACGATATTATCAAGAGGCTCAAACCCCGGAAAGCCCCCGGCTCTGACGGTATCACCAATAAGGTGTTCAAACTCCTCCCCGCCCATCTCATAATGCTAATGACCGCCATCTTCAATGGCGCTCTAAGCAACAACATTTTTCCTCAGGCATGGAAAGAGGCCACCGTTATCGGCATTCCGAAACCAGGCAAACCCAAGTCTGATCCCACCAGTTACCGTCCCATTAGTCTACTCAATGTTCTAGGCAAAATCTACGAGAGGCTTATTTATAAGCGACTCAAAGACTTTGCCGAAGCAAAGAGTCTCATTCCCGACGAGCAGTTTGGCTTTCGAACCGAACACAGCTGCGTCCAACAAGTCCACCGCATCGTCGAGCACATAAGCGCTGGTTTTCAGCGTGGCTTGATGACGGGTGCACTCTTCTTTGACATAGCGAAAGCATTCGACAAAGTCTGGCACAACGGCTTACTATACAAGCTTTACCAACTCGGAGTGCCAGATCGTCTCGTGCTCATCTTGCGTGACTTTTTGTCGAATCGCACCTTTCGCTATCGCATCGAGGGTGCGCTCTCTTCACCCCACCCGATACGCGCTGGCGTCCCTCAGGGCTCCGTAGTATCCCCCCTCATTTTCACGCTGTTCACCAGCGACATCCCCAAAGATAAAAAGGCTCAGTTGGCTCTATTCGCTGACGACACGGCCATCTATTACTCGGGTCGTAACCCAGACTGCATAGCTCGTACCCTCCAATCCGCGGCAAAAGCCTTAGGCGCTTATTTCCGGAAATGGAGAATCGAGGTAAACCCCATCAAGAATCAGGCAGTACTCTTTTCCAAACCGCGTTCGTCCCCCTCTCTGCCCAGTCCGATAACCATGTTCGGTAAGCCTATCCCTTGGGAGAAGCAAGCCAAATACCTAGGTGTGATTCTGGACCACCATCTTACTTTCGGAGAGCACATAAAGACGGTGCGTTCGCGCGCCGCTTTCGCTCTCGGTAGGCTCTACTTCATGTTGAATGCACGCAGCAAATTGTCACTCAAGTGCAAATTGCGCATTTACACGGCGTGCATTCGTCCCATCATGACGTACGCCTGTGCTGTATTCGCACACGCGAAACCATACCGTCTCCATAGGATGCAGACCCTCCAAAACCGTTTCTTGCGAAGAATCACAGGAGCCCCTTTTTACCTTCGCAACGAGAACCTCCATCTCGATCTAAAAATACCTACCATCCAGCAGTTCATGAAACGCTCCGCCAAGCGCTTCTTCGACACTGCTGAGAAGCACTCTAACCCGTTAATCGTATCGGCCGCCCGGTACACTCCCTCCCGTATTAGTAAGACTCGACGACCGAGACATACTCTGACCGACCCTGACGATGCTATTACTCTCCTCCAGGAGAGCAATAAGGCCACCAGTACAGTTAAGAAACACAGACACAGACCGCCGTCATTCCGTCCTCGCCGCCGAGGCCCGCCGCGACGACCCCGTACGTCCCCTCCCCGACCCTTGCTCGTGCCAGCCCGCGCCGCTGAGCCTGTAGTTTTAAATTCGTCCCTAAATAATGGAAATCCGATCCAGCCTGTCCCTTTGCTGTCCTCTCCCAGCGACGCCCTAAGCCGAGGCTCGTACCCCACAGGGGGTGCCCTTAGCGTGTAGTCGCTTAGTTTGTAAGCTTTTATGCCCTGGCTGGAGGCCCTAAAAATAATAATTTTTAAGGCACCACAGGAAAGTCCGGTTAAGCAGCCGACAACCTCCTAGGTTGACCTGCGAGATGCCAATCCGAAAAAAAAAAAAAAAAAAAAAAAAAACGTAAGTATGGCAGTCGATCCTCGGATTCGACTCTGTAAAGAGTTCCTGCTCCCGACAATACTGTCGGTTTACCTGGTACAGCGCTGCTGTATATACACATACCTGTATAGGCTTGCTGCTAGCGAGCGATACACTTTGTATTTGGGTGGCTTATGCTACTGTACGAACTATAAACCTTAAAGGGTTTGTTCGTTTATCATTGGGTGGCTTAGGCTGCTGTACGAACTATAAACCTTAAGGGTTTGTTCGTTTATCATTAGGTGGCTTGGCCACTGTACGAACTGTGGGACCTTAATGGTCTGTTTAACTGTATTGTTGCTGTACCTTTTAACTTACTTTATTCTGGTTACTGATTACCATTTGTATTGTGTTTTCTTTATTAATAGTGTGTAATTGTTTTTACAGGTCTTGTTCATCCCTAATGGGATAATGGGAACGCCTATAGTCCTGACGATGTGTACTATACCGCTCGGCACTCCTCCTCGCTCGCTCCTGACAATCCTACATTATATATATAATATGGATATGTTTATATTATTTCGGTGTATATATATTCCAGAATATAATTATGTATACAGTGTAGTTTACGTCTTTTTTTATCTTTTTAAATATTACTTTTTGTAATGCACCTGCCATGTTATCTCTTCACCACCCTTGTTTGACTGGTAGAGAATGCCTAAGGGTGTTACCAGACCAATCGATCGATCGCCGATCGACGGCATCAATCGATGGTAGAATGGATTGGTCGACGTCGATCGATAGTTTCTACCAGGCCAATCGATCGGTCGTCGATCGACGGCATCGATCGATGGTAGAATTTATTAGTGTACGTCGATCGAGGTGCTTGATTATTATTACTGATGGATTATAGCGGGGGTTAATCAATCGACGTCGATCGATGCCATCGACCGGCAATCGTTCGATTAGTTAGTGGAACGGTATCCGTCGATCAGCCAAAGCTACCACACCAATCAACCAACGTCGATCGATGTCGATTGATGGCATCGATCGACGATCGATCGATTGGTGTAGTAACACCCTAAGGCATTAAGTCCGCCTTTAGACCTTTGTGCATGAAGTATAAATAAATAAATAATACATAACTCATCCCGTGGTGTACCTATTTAGAGGATTGTGAAGTGCCGATACACGGTGCGAGTAAGTATTTCCAAAAATGCTATCTGTTTCATACCGCTCGCTCTGCCTTCCTCCGGATAAACAATACAAATGCAATATGCCCCGGCCTACGAGGCTACGACCCGTATCGTGCGATAGAAAGAGTTGTACGTCTTGGAGGCAATTATTATCATTGAAATAATGTTTTGGGCGATAACGTTTTTACCCCCCTAAACCTTTATGTAATGAGACAAATGAGTCTCTTTAGATTCAGGACACCTTAATCTAGGTCTGTACGTTGCTTTTTTAAGTAATTCAGTAAAGTTTTAAGTCAAAAATGTAGATATTTACTTAGATGCTAATTCACGTAATATTTCTTTAAAATAAACAATGTACAGACCTAGTTTTTCATTATATCTACACCGTTTCCAAAAATTTGACTAAGTTTACAGAAAAATGTACAGTTTCACAATTCTCTTAACCATTCAGCATGGTCGAAGCGTGGCTGATTGCTCGATGTTTTCTAACATTTGAGTATCTTAAATGTAAAAGTAATCATAAAATGTAAACGTTAAAAATACATACATATTTGCATCATAAATTCACCTTCAAGTACTCAATAAATAAAGCGTAACAAATAATCCCTTTCGTATCGCTTCGCGTAACATTAACATCAAAACAAAACATTCAACGCAGAACATTAAATACTTACCTAATATCGTCAAATCATATTGTTTCCCCGATTTGAGTACCAACAAAACCCTTTTTGTCCCTAAAACATAATGCAAAGATCAGTATTGTTCGCATATCTGCTTCATCCTTATCGCTAGCCAGCAGTTAAACTGGCTCGTCGAGTCATGAATATACCGTTAATATTCATTTCTGAACTGTTTCGTTGCTCGAAACGGAAATAATTCAGATTGAGTAACTGTTTTTGGAAAGGACTAGCTTTGCCTGCGACTCCGCCCGCGTTAAATTGTTTTCACAATTTCATGGGATTTTCTTTTGCGCAGTACCCAAATTCTGTTTCTAAAATAAAAGTCACCTGAGTAAGATTTAAGCCGTGTAGTGTCGGCCGCGAATAGCACCACCCCATTTCTACCCGTGGGTGTCGTAGAAAGCGACAGAGAGATACTGCCCAGAAGATGGGCAGAAGCGTTCTTCTGAGTATAACCCTATAACACCTACTGCGATCGCCAATATACATCGGCCAAGCATGGCGATTACAGCTAAATCCCCCCTTGGGGGAGACCTATGCCCAGCAGTGGGCAGCTAAAGGTTGACGTGATGAAGTAAGATCTACAACGCACTGCGTCTGCAATACGGCGTACCGCATGCGGCGGCCAGCATTTCAAATTTTATACGAAACCGCATGATATCAACGCATATACTTGCGGCCAGTCGTTTGTCATCTATTGTTATGAATTTGTAATTGCTGTCGCATGCCATCAATATAATGGAAAAGAAATGCTTGAAATTGACAACGACATGTGGCGGAGCGCAATAGAAGCGAGAAACTGCGGCCAGCCGCAAGTGCCTTGTAAGTTTTACTCCTTACAATATCAGCTATCTGCCAGTATCTGCAAGTCTCGTCAAAATCGTTCTAGCCGCTTTGGAGATTATTATTATTATTATTATTAATCCTTTATTTCAGGCAACTAAGGCCCATAAAACACAATACATACATAAGCATAAAAACAATAACTATAAACTAATACATATTTGGAAGTGTTTTGTATGTATAACTATAGTTAACTCTACAATTTATTTTAAACATCTTTACAAATATACAATATTTACACGTACAATTAAAAAAAGAAAAACCTATAACTATTAAACCAAAAATAAACTAATATAATAACGCATCAAAAAATTCCTCCACATCGCCGTCATCTGGGAATGTGCCCAAGAGACTGACTGCATTGCCCCGTTGGATGGCAATGCTTAACCTCTGCCCAAAGTAAAAACCAGCTCTTGGATCACGAGAAGCGTCAACTAACCTTTTGGAAATTTCCTTAAAAAGGAGATGAGCACTCGGACCCCACGACCCGAGGGTTTCAACCCCAAACGGCTCGAAAATAAGGTTATCACCAAGGTGACTATACTTTTACTATACATATTTTAAAACAATAAACTTAAAAACTACTGCACACGAAGAGACGGCGATTAGCCGAAACAAACAATCAGACAGACAATAAATGTGCGCGCGCGTGTGTGTGCGTGTGTGTATGCGTGTTCGTGTGCGTGCGTGTGTGATGTGTGTGTAATGTTTTGTTTTGTTATAATTCTAGGTACCGTATATACTTTCGTAACACACACTACATTTAGTAAAACGCTGCTATTTTGACATAACAAACAGACACTTCAATTTTATTTATTCGTACAGATATAGATAGATAGCAGTTTCATTAATTTGTTTTGTATTGAATGGGTTTTGTTGTGATTTTAGAGGTTGCGATGGTTCAACGAGCGTCCTAATAGAAAACGATTGTCGTCATAATTTGTTTGCGTTCAACAAATGATCCCAACGATCAATATACAATTGGACAGCGCCTAATTATAAATGGGTTCATTTTACAATATTGTATAGAAGAAGCCTGTAATTGAAATTCTACTATTTATTATTTATGAGCGCGAATGTATGTGAGCGTAAATGGATATTTTTTACCAATCTTTCACGCTTATTCGGCTGTACTGAATTACCTGAAATATGGAATATTTTCACATATAGAACAATTTTATCCCGTTTTTGTTTTTCCCGTGGGATAAATTGAGACTTTTGGGTAATTCCGAAGTCTACACACTGAATACTTGTCTTAAGCACAAGGTTGCAACTGGACACTTTCTAAGTTTACCTTGTATATCACTGACATCAGGAACCAGGGCATTTAATTAATATAATAAGTCCGAAATCACCAATCCGCCTTAAGCATGATTAATGTTCGTGCCTTCCTTGTTTGAAAAAAGAGGCCTTTGCCCTGTAGTGGGACAACAATAGGCTGGTATTATTATGATTGCAGTATGGCGATTACGGCTGAACCCCCTCTTGTGCCTATGCCCAGCAGTGGGCGTCTAAATGTCATGTTAACATGATGATGATGATAATTATTTACTATTTTGTTTGCAGACGAAGTCACCGGCAGAAGCTAGTATTCATAATATTTAATTGGAAAAGCTGTAAAGAAAGTTTAATCCCGAAAAGTTAGCTAGGGTATTCAGTAAACTAGATGGCTTTAAGAACACAATAGCTCGATCATGATCGAATACTTTCTTCGTAGGAGCTTAAACCATTATCTACAATGAATCCCCGTAAGTAAATCCTATTCTTCCTACTATCATACTACTATAGACGCGAAACTTTGGAAATGGATGAGTGGATGGATGGATGTATGTTACTCACACACGCTAAAACGGTTGAACGGAATTAGCTGTTTGTCACACATATATAAGTACATATACCTATTACAGATACCTATTCATTTTTGTGTTCCCGTTGAATAATTAAGGAATTCTCGTCTAGGCAGACGAAGTCGCGGACAGAAGCTAAAAAAGTGTTTGAACACATAAAAAAAAACTTTCTTCGCAGCAGCTTAAGGGGCAACTAGCGCCTTAATCATTGATAACCGGTAAAAGTAGTCACATTTGGCGGTGAGTAATGATTCTCTTAAATTATGAATTGCAAAATAATGGAAAGTTACTCCAAAAATTCTACAGGTAATTTACTAATGAAGTACAGTTTGCACCAATTTAGGCATGCAAAATAGACTGTCTGGAATATATTATTTACTTTAAAAAACGCAATACATCCTCCCGCTAGGAGCGCTCAGCGCCGAATGGCGAGCTCGAGCCGTGCGTCGAGTATTATAAGTCGAGATTTTGATTGTTTTAAAAGATTTTTTATTGCCAATTTTTTTTGATAGTTTGCATTTTTTTTTTAGAAAATGGATTGATATTGAACTAGAGTTTATTCTAGTTATTTTTAAATTTATGAACGAGAGTTTTAAATAGCCAAAATCATAAGCATTTCATGGCCGATTTTCTCTAAAATTTGACTAAGTTAAAAATTTTTTTACTCAAAAGTTTTATATAAAAGTGGTAAAAAGTGATACGACCATTGTATAGATGACCTTTACAACAAAACATTTTTCGTACAGTTTAAACGTCAAAATAATTCGTAAATACATATGTGATATTCTAAACCATAAATAAACAAATAAACCGCCGACTATTTTGAGAAAATTTGCTGTAAGAACAGCAAAATGTCACAAAATAGTCGTCGGTTTATGGTCGAATGATCGACATTACGTAATAAAAATTAAAAAGTAGGCCACTAATTAGATCATACTTGAAATGATCTTTCATAGTGTGCATTAAAACTTATAGAAATGTATCATTTTAACTGTTTAAATCACGTCTGTAAAACAGCGAAACCAGCAAAATTTCGTGTACGGCCCCTTAAGTAAGTAAATGGTACAGGCTCACAATTTTTTTTATTTTTATCTCGAGTACGTACATAAGTATCTCTGGTAACTACGTGTTCAAGTAAAAAAAAAAAAAACAAAATAAAATATTGTGAGTGTAGTAGAAAGATGAATATTTTGTTCGACTTCGAGTCACTGTGAATGGTATGGTATCGTATGGCGGGTGTCCGCAATTCCACGTCTCAGCGCGTATTTTGCGTACAGAGCCACATTAATTTGCGTACAGAGACTATCTATAGTCTCTAATGTGTGTGGTCTAATGTGTGTGTATGTGTGTGTGTGTGTTAATGTGTGGTTTTATACTCTCTAGAGTATATAACCACACATTACTAGGTAGTTGCACTAGTTTATTTTTATGTTGTTTTATTTTCACTATTGTTAAAATCTTCCACATTTGCGGTTCAATCACAACGCCAATCAATCACGACCGCAGTGGAATCGGGATGATCTGTAATTATTTAGCAGGCATTCGCTCACCCCCGCGGGGTATGTTCAACCCTCCCCGAGATTGTTCTAACAGCTGGATGTGGGATTATGATCTCAATGGGGCTGACTGGGGATTAGTGGGGTTGAAATATCTTGCGAAAGATGGCAGTGATGTGAAAGCAATGTTTTGATTTAGCTTTGGTTGTTTGGCGATAATATATTATGAGAGGCATTATCTAAAGGTTTGTAACAAAGAGAAAAATAAAAAAAATCCGAAGAACAAAGTACACAGAGTAACTGAAAGTAAAAGTAAAGGTTTAATTAAAAATAATTAAACCTTTCCTATACAAAAAAAAAAAAACAAAGAACAGGGAGGTGTTTCTTTCCTCAAGTACCTTTCTAATGAAGAATCTTTTACTCAATAACCTTAGGGGTACAGTAGAAACTCTTGGCGGTTTAATCTTATTTAGCCATATTATACTTTATTACTTAGAGCGGATTCGATCGAACTTGTTAAGTTTTATCCAGGGAATAACATTACTCATAGTCATAACTCTAGAATTGAAGAAATTTTCGATTGGCCAGATTTAAAACCCGGTTTAACTAACTATCCGACAGCTATTAGCTATACCGCCAAAATGCATCGAGTAAACAAGTTATCCGAGATTATTATGATGGCGGCAGTTGTGTGTTGTTAGTTGACAATGACAACTCATTGACAGTTGACATTTTAAATCGACAAAATTATGTAGACAAAATCTTGCGTTCCGCTTTATAGACAATTGTATTTCTATTTTAGTTGGCTTACACATGTGATTTATCATTCATTTATCAACTCAATAGTAACAATACCTAGTATTGTTCGTTTTTTTTAACGCAATTTTTTCTGAAAAATCAATTAACAATAATTTAATTACAAATATTGGCGGCCACATTTTGATAGACAACCTGGTAGATATATATTCTCCTAATCATAAATATGCGTAAAAATTTGGATTTTAGCAAATACTCGATGAGCGCACTAATTTGCAGCCGGATCTTAGACATCATTATTAACATCCCCATTAAAAATATGAACCCTGTTCTTCCATTACCATAATCGCAGCTGTAACCACGTAACCACTTGAGTAATCGCTGGTCTACCCACACACAAGAACGAGCTCTCTGATAAATTTCTTACAATCTGTTTTTCGACATTTCTCCGTGTCAGCCATTAACTTTGCTACTTCTATGAAACACGTCAACTTATTTTTCACCTTACCTTTTACGTTATAAGGTGGATTGTTGTATGTTTGGTACTTAAGTGCCAATTTTGGTACTTGTTGTGTCTTGACAGGTGCGTGTAGCCGCTGATAGTGATAAAATATTAGCACGTTAGGCGTATCAGTTATGTTAACGGATAGGTATGGGGCCGCATGGGCGGGATTAATTTTGGTATATAATTAACATTTATTGTGGCTAAGTTAAAGCCGTATCTATTGATCGTGGACATGTTTAAACTATGCTTGCCGTGGTCCGGTCTATGGATCGGTGACCAATCCACGGACACTTCTTCATACCTCGGAAAGCAGGTAAAGCCGTTGGTCCCGGCTGACATTTGTAGATATTTGACCAGTCATAATGGGTATTCAAAAGCCAGAAAGTCTGACAACCAGTCTTACCAAGCGGTATCGTGTTACCCAGTTACTGGGTTGTGGAGGTTAGACAGGCAGTCGCTCCATGTAAAACACTGGTATTTAGCTGAGTTCGGTTAGAATTAAAATTTGTTGACACATTTGCATGCCACGTTACGGCAGGATGTACTAGGATTCTATATGTATTGTAAAAACTGATATTTATGTAAGTACCCATATGCTGAGCATAAAAATACCTATTCTATTCTATCTTATTGTGGTATTTACATACTCAATTATCAGATTGTTATTGTAATAAAACAAAAAACAACTGATAAGATATCGGTGTACTTTGGTAATAATATGGTATTAGCAAAAATATATCAAGATTATTTTCTTTTTTCTCTCCATTTCTAAATGTTACACAAAAACAGAACAAGAACGCTTATTTGTTTTGTTAGCGTTAAAAATAAGTGTGTAACTACGTATGGTAAAATCCAAGTCATGAGAGTCTGAAAATCCTTAGGATTTATAATAATAACAACAATATCATTTATTTCGGGTAACAAAAACCCATAATATATATACCTTACTATCACTACATAAATAAAAATAAAAACCACAAAAAGATTACAAAAGCTATTGTACAGAGGCCCGCACATCAAGCTACAACAATCTGTCAAATTTATTTGATAGATTTTCAACTTTATAACAAAAGAATAAGGTTCATATTCCACTGGGAAAATTTGACAGTTTGGTATGTCTTGATGTGCTGGCGTCTGTACACGAAGAGACGGCGCCGTGTTGCGCTGCGAGGTGTCGCGTAGCCTTCCGCGGAATCGCCGATACACGACACACGAACACAAGCACTTTGTACGCGACTTCGTTCGTGTTTCATACATAAAATATTGCCGATAGCACTAGCTATAACGTAGCTTCCTATTGCTGATAGAATCGTGAAGCTAGAAAATCTGACACTGGTTGTCAGATTTTCTTACGGTTTGAATTAATTTATTTCTAAAGATTACAAATCACTTGTACAGAAATCATCATCTGCCTAGCCTTTTCCCAACTATATTGGGGTCGGCTTCCAGTCTAACCGGATGCAGCTGAATACCAGTGTTTTACATGGAGCGACTGCCTATCGGACCTCCACAACCCAGTTAATGGGTAACACGATACCCCTTGGTAAGACTGGTTGTCAGACTTTCTGGCTTCTGACTACCCATAACGACTGCCAAAGATCTACAAATGACAGCCGGGACCTACAGCTTTACGTGCTTTCCGAGGCACGGAGGGAACTCGGTATGAAAGGGATGGTCACCCATCCACAGACCGACCGCGGCTAGCGCAGCTTAACCTGTGACCGATCGATCTGCACGGCTTTAACTTAGCCACGAGCCCCTTATCACTTGTACAGAAATAAACACAAAAAATTACTTGTTTTGTACATTTTTGTTGTCCAGAAGTAAAAACAGCTTATATTGTTTACATTGCGAATATGTATGAAGGTAATTGTTAAAACCTTCATACAACAAAACAACAACAAACGACAAACAAACAGAACAAAGCCATCGGCGGTTCTCTTTTTAGTAAAAAGTTTTTATTTTCCCCTTTTTAGTGCCTCCTTATCACCTAAATCCATTAAGAAACGGCAACACAGTTAAAACAGAGGTTGAAAGTCCTCCAAAGATAGAAGAAACGAAAGCGTCTCCTATGTACAAATTTTTGGTATTTAAAAAAAAAAAAATCTGTTGGTTGTATACTAAAACCTTCTCCAGAATGTAACACACACTTTTCTGAAAACCGCATCAAACTCTGTTTAGCCAAACGGGAGATAATCGCGGACAAACATACATACATACATACAAACATACGGGTCGAACTGAGAACCCTCCTTTTTTTTTTCGCTAAAAAGTTTTATATTTTGTCTAGCTCCGTGCGGCGCGTTCACGCGATCGATCGACGTACGGTGACTCGTTATTTTTAACCGACTTCAAAAAAAAGGAGGTTCTCAGTTCGACCCGTATGTTTGTATGTATGTATGTATGTTTGTCCGCGATTATCTCCCGTTTGGCTAAACCGAGTTTGATGCGGTTTTCAGAAAAGTGTGTGTTACATTCTGGAGAAGGTTTCAGTATACAACAAACAGAAATTTTTTCAGCGCTTTTTGAAAAAAACCGAGATGACGTTTTCGTTTCTTCCATCTTTACATCTTTAGAGGACTTTCAATCTCTGTTTTAACTGTGTTGCCGTTCCTTAATGGATTTGGGTAATAAGGAGGCACTAAAAAGTGGAAAATAAAAACTTTTTTGAAAAAAGGGAACCGCCCTCAAAAACTAAAAAGTGCTAAATAACTTTAGCACAGAACACACAGTCGGTGGCTTTGTTCTGTTTGTTGTTTTGTATTGCCACTGACTTCCGAAACTAAAGTCATGTGCGTTCTGTGCTAAAGTTATTTAGCACTTTTTAGTTTTTTCAAAAAAGTATTTTATTATATTAAATATTATTTATTATCCATACTAATATTATAAATGCGAAAGTAACTTTGTCTGTTACGCTTTCATGAAACGGCAGAACCGATTTTCCCTGGGGAAGGACATAGGCTAGTTTTTAACCGACTTCAAAAAGGAGGAGGTTCTCAATTCGGTTGTTTTTTTTTTATGTATGTACATCGATTACTCCGAGATTTATGATCCGATTTAAGTGATTCTTCTTTAGTTTGATGCGGAATTGTTGCCATTTGGTCCCATAAAAATTAAACATTATTTAGCCTAGTAGTTTTTATTTTATGATTTATTTTTTATTTTTTATATATTTATTTTTATGTTTGACCATGCATAACTTTTTTCAGTGTAGTCCGATTTCAATGATTCTTCTTTTAATTGATAGTGTATACCTCAGATTTGGTCCCATAAAAAATTAAAAAATTAAGGGATGACTGATTTTTTTAGTGTCGCCGTTTCCTAATTAATTTCTATGATGAGAAGTAGGCACAAAAAAGCGAAAACAAAATTTTTTTAACAAAAAAGACAACCGCCTTTAAAAAGTATAAAATAACTTTCAATTCGCAAGTCGGTGGCAATACAAGCACAACAAGCAAAACCAAAGCCGCCGACTTGCGAATTGAAAGTTATTTTATACTTTTTGAAGGCGGTTGTCTTTTTTGTTAAAAAAATTTTTAATCCACGATTCCGTGGATTTTGATTTCGATCCGCGATAACCGACATTCACGTGGACGAAGTCGCGGGCAAAAGCTAGTGAATAATGAAATCAACCTGCATTTATTAATAGAAATACCTAATATATGCTAAGTGAATTTATTGTTAATCAGATTAGCACGGTTTACAATAATCTTTAGTAAGAAAACAATGCGCTCAATTCTATTTAAATGTTTAAAAGCCTGAATAACATTATCCTCAGTAAAGTTCGAAGTTTATCTCCACGTAAATTAAACTTGTGGATTTATAATAAATGCAGCTAGACAAAATACTGTAATCTCTTACATTGTGTGCAGATGAAGTGCTTACCAACTTAATTTAATAGAGTTTGCTTAACTGTAGATTATAGTAACTTGTTAAACAAATAATTTGGCTGGGACGTATGAAATGAGAACATTGAAATGACCTTTGAAGGTAAGGTTTGCGAAACTTTTCTTTTAATTTACTAATTTGACCCCCAAAATTACCCTTATTTAAAAAAAAAAACTATTTACTTTGCACATCTGTGTTTGGGTCACACCAACCTACCAAATTTCACACCTGATTTGATCCAGTAAATTCGGTGCAAATTGGCTGTGACAGACAGACAGACGCACGAGTGATTTATTTATTTATTAGGTTAGCCAACAGTTATGTACACTATTACATTTGTGGAGTACAATTTTACAAAAAATACATTTGTAAGTGTAATAACTACTTACTGGCTAACACAACATGCACACAAAAAAAAAACGGATAACATTCATTATTAAACGATTTTAAATTAAACAGTACAACATGAAGTATTGATTAATAAAATAATAAAAACAGGATTATATTAATTAAAACAAGTAAAATAATTAATTAAATCTTAAGATTATTATACAATTACGATGATTAAATTTTATTTTATTTTAAACAGCCCTCAGAACACAATTGAATAATTGATTTAATAAATTTCCCGATACTGTCATGGTGTATATCGATTACGTCACTGCAGCTGTTAATTATCTTGCATAATCGGGGAATAGCCGAGTTTGCACCAAGGACGGTTCTACGCAGAGGTGGATAAAGGGGAGTAACGTTACCACGTGGGAGTCTGGTAGGGGCGCGGAATCTAAAAAGGCCAAGCAATGTTGGGCAGTCAATTTTATTTCTGATCAGTTTGTAAAAGAAAAATGCGTCTGTAATATTAGCTCTAGTCGATAGTGGCAGCATCCTGAAATATCGCAATCGGGTGTGGTAGGACGGCAAGCATTTAGATTTACCCTGTGAAAATGCAAGGTGCCACAAAAAGCGTTTTTGGACTCGCTCCAATCGTAGTGATCTTATAAGGGTTCCGTTTTTTTGTACGAAACCCTAAAAATAAATGCATTTGTTCACATGTGTGAAAGACCAGATAATATTTTCACATTTTAGGGTTGGTTCCGTAATACAACACATTCATATTTATGAGAAGGTACAGTGAAATAAAAGTCGGCCTGTATATCTAGTCTTTGCCTTTGTCTTTGGGATGTTTGCAATGTATCGCACTGATGGCTTTCATGCCGTCATTCGAAAGAAAACTGTATCCCTGATCTGCAGAATGCGTGGCAGAAAAAAAAACTGAAAATTTTAGCTGATAGGATCTCTTCTCCACTATGGAGATCCTTCATTAGAAGAGTAATTTAGTGTATTATATTTGTTTTGTTTTGTGTAGTTTACTTGTATTTTGTATTTTAATAACTTAAGCCTATATGGATTTTATTATCCGACATAAATGAATTTTATTTTATTTATTTATTTGCAGTCGAAAAATTCTCGACAATTTTTTGCCTTCATTAGGTTTGAACGAAAAGGAGGAGCTCGTGGCTAACTAAAAACCGTACGGATCGATCGGTCATGGCTAAGCTACGTAGTTGGCTAAGGTACGTGAATGGGTGACCAATTCAAGGAGACCTCTTCATGACTCGGAAAGCAGGTATAGTTCGGTCGGTCCTGGCTGTCATTTCTAGATCTTTGACAATAATTTAAAAAATATTCGGAAGTGGATTGAGGTCACGAGCGCCGTGGAATTGGTCCACCTTGCCAGGGACAAGAAGAAATTTTCATAGCTGATGTCCAATCTTCAGTTATTTTTATTTTATTTATTAGGGACAAAAAAGAGTTACATACTGAAAAATAAAGGGAAATACTTAAACTAACATTTGACAAACATGTAACCCACACCATTGTCCACGATTTAAGAGCGTGTATTCGATTCGTGACGAAAACTTCATGTTTTCGCGTTTTGCTCAGAGCAATATCGTAATGATATGAGCAGAATATTTAAAGAAAATTACAGTTTTAGAAAGATTAAGTCTTGCTTTAGGGAACTACAGAGTAAAAGTATAATATTAAATTATGGTTTTTTAATACGAAGGCAATCCTTTCATAGCATTTTATGAAAATAGACGTCAGAGTCAACAGAGGTTATAACAAATACAACCATTACAGTATGCCAAAACATTATGTTTTATGCGTTTTTCCAACAGAATTTACAGTCTCAAAGCCCAATTTTTTTCAGTTACTTGTACGAACTCATTTATTTTAGACAATTATTTTAAACAGCACTGTAAAACCTCGCGCGCTGTCGTTTGCCGATCAATTTCAATGATTCGTGCTTATTTTGTGAGTATTCTTTTTCTGATGCACACAAACAAACAAAAGACAAGTGATAAAATAAGTGCGTGGTAAGCGAGTGTGGTGAGTGGGAGGAGCTCGTGATTAATTTAAAACCGTACAGATCGATTGGTCAAAGGTTAAGCTACGCTTGCCGAGGTCGGTCTGTGGATGGATGGCCATCCATTTTCATATAGAATTCCCTCCGTGCCTCAGAAAGCACGTAAAGCCGTTGGTCCTGCTGCTAATATGCCTCTCACAACGCCAGCGGCATAGACAAACAATGTGGAAACACATTGGCCGATAGTTGCAACATTAAAAAAAAAAAAAAGGAAAAAGAAAAATGCTTTATATTATTCACTTTTATTTATTTATTGTATTTAATAACTTTATATAATTAATAGTTATGTCGGGTTTACATATTACATATTTTTTACATAATGTTAGCTTGCATATTTTTGTAGATATTTATTTTTACAACTTTTTTATTTTTTTTATTTGTTTACCATAAGTCATGACTGTGGCCGCCCGTGGCATCTCTGCAAGGCCCTGTCAGAATACCAGCGCTGCGACATTTCATGTCGTAGCATTGTGCTGAGACAGGAGCCTTTTTGGTCTCGTACAGGTTTCATAAGGCTTTTTTTATGTTTTATTGTTTAATATAACCCTTTTTTATGTTGTGTTTACCTGTACGAGGTTACAAATAAACAATTTTTCTTTCTTTCTTTCTTTGCTGTCATTTATAGATCGTTGGCAGTCGTTAAGGCGGTCGAAAGCCAGAATGTCTGACAACCAGTCTTACCAAGGGGTATCGTGTTACCCAGTAACTGGATTGTGGACGTCCGATAGGTAGTCGCTCTATGTAAAACACTGGTATTCAGCTGCATCCGGTTAGACTGGAAGCCAGCCTCAGCATAGTTGGGAAAAGGCTAGGCAGATGTTGATGACAAATGATAAAACAAAACAAAAGTCGCTGCCACAATAGTGCTATGTTGCTTAGCTTAGCGTAATCTAATTAACATTACTCGTAATTAGTGAGGAAAGACAACAACAGAAGAGAAACCAAATATCGTCAACTTCGATACTCTTCTAGTAATAACATAACCTACATCGAATAAAACATCGAACATGAGAGGAAATAGGTCACTTCCACGCAATTAAGGCACGCGCCGAGACGTGCGTGAATATAATATGACATGCGTACGGAAATGAGCTGACACGTACATAAATTATAATCGTTTTAACTGAACAAAGGTTTTTGATACGAGATTTGTTTATTTAGCAAAGGGTATTAGTGTCTATGCTTTACTTTAATGTTGCGATGTTATAGAGACGAAGTACTTGCTTTACTCCCTCAACGATGCTCTAAGCCTATACTCCATTTACAATAGCATTAGACAGAAGTTAAAAAAGGTTCTTTTTAATGCACACTTTGTAACAAAAGTACAATAAACCTGTTAAAGTTACGATCGACACCGAATTTAATATAATCTATTTCTACAGTAGCTATCGCACGTATTTGTAAACATTTTAATAATTTATCTTCTAAAATTATGTGGCTTTCATTAAGTTGTATTTTTAATTCTAAATTAAAATTACAGTGTCAATGCTAAAAACGTAACAGAAGCAGGGATGAACAATACCCGGAACGTTATTCGTTTCAATGTAATTCTACAAAATTTAGAATGTTAATGTTAATCTTTAAAAGATTAACATGTTTATATTATTATACGTGTATATTTAGTGCTATCTAAGATCTATTTATCAAAATTATGTTAAAATCAGTTTAATTAATATTGTTTTAATTTATGTTTGAAATAAAATTTTTGCATTCCTACTTCTATGAGCCTCTTTTTTTTAATGCTATTATAAATGGAGTATAGGTCCGCACCATACGGGGGTGCCCTTAGCATGTAGACGCTCAGTTTATAAGTTTTATGCCCTACCTGGAGGTGTTCATTTATTAAGTTACTAGCTGACCCGACAGACGATGTCCTGTCGCTATCTACCTACTTACCTGCCTACTTACCTGCCTATTTACCTACCCTACACCTACCCTACACCTACCCTACACCTACCCTACACCTTCCCTACACCTACCCTACACCTACCCTACACCTACCCTACACCTACCCTACACCTACCCTACACCTACCCTACACCTACCCTACACCTACCCTACACCTACCCTACACCTAACCTACACCTACCCTACACCTACCCTACACCTACCCTACACCTACCCTACACCTACCCTACACCTACCCTACACCTACCCTACACCTACCCTACACCTACCCTACACCTACCCTACACCTACCCTACACCTACCCTACACCTACCCTACACCTACCCTACACCTACCCTACACCTACCCTACACCTACCCTACACCTACCCTACACCTACCCTACACCTACCCTACACCTACCCTACACCTACCCTACACCTACCCTACACCTACCCTACACCTACCCTACACCTACCCTACACCTACCCTACACCTACCCTACACCTACCCTACACCTACCCTACACCTACCCTACACCTACCCTACACCTACCCTACACCTACCCTACACCTACCCTACACCTACCCTACACCTACCCTACACCTACCCTACACCTACCCTACACCTACCCTACACCTACCCTACACCTACCCTACACCTACCCTACACCTACCCTACACCTACCCTACACCTACCCTACACCTACCCTACACCTACCCTACACCTACCCTACACCTACCCTACACCTACCCTACACCTACCCTACACCTACCCTACACCTACCCTACACCTACCCTACACCTACCCTACACCTACCCTACACCTACCCTACACCTACCCTACACCTACCCTACACCTACCCTACACCTACCCTACACCTACCCTACACCTACCCTACACCTACCCTACACCTACCCTACACCTACCCTACACCTACCCTACACCTACCCTACACCTACCCTACACCTACCCTACACCTACCCTACACCTACCCTACACCTACCCTACACCTACCCTACACCTACCCTACACCTACCCTACACCTACCCTACACCTACCCTACACCTACCCTACACCTACCCTACACCTACCCTACACCTACCCTACACCTACCCTACACCTACCCTACACCTACCCTACACCTACCCTACACCTACCCTACACCTACCCTACACCTACCCTACACCTACCCTACACCTACCCTACACCTACCCTACACCTACCCTACACCTACCCTACACCTACCCTACACCTACCCTACACCTACCCTACACCTACCCTACACCTACCCTACACCTACCCTACACCTACCCTACACCTACCCTACACCTACCCTACACCTACCCTACACCTACCCTACACCTACCCTACACCTACCCTACACCTACCCTACACCTACCCTACACCTACCCTACACCTACCCTACACCTACCCTACACCTACCCTACACCTACCCTACACCTACCCTACACCTACCCTACACCTACCCTACACCTACCCTACACCTACCCTACACCTACCCTACACCTACCCTACACCTACCCTACACCTACCCTACACCTACCCTACACCTACCCTACACCTACCCTACACCTACCCTACACCTACCCTACACCTACCCTACACCTACCCTACACCTACCCTACACCTACCTTACACCTACCTTACACCTACCCTACACCTACCCTACACCTACCCTACACCTACCCTACACCTCCCCACCAATTTTCATCCAAATCGGTTCAGCCGTTCTCGAGTTATAAGTGTTGTAACAAACACGACTTTCTTTTATATATATAGATAACAGGAAAGTCCAGTTAAGTAGCTTACAAACTCCTAGGTTGACCAGCGAGTTGCCATACCGAAATTCACATTATTGTAAAACTTTTTTTAAAGAGTTATTTTTAAGTTCTTTTCCATAACTCTCCATACAAAACTATTTATGAAACAGGCTATTGAATTCTTTTTTCTTGTAACGGACGTTAAAAGTGTCTTTTAATAATTTAATTGCAATAAATGACTTTAAAAAAAAACTGACAGAAAATAGTGTCTACTAGGTACACCGTACCCCAGCCACTGTAAACAGGTATGCAATAACGAAACAATGTTTTCTCTAGAAGGCCCAGAAACACACGAAACTCGTAGCCAGCGGGTTAATTGTGCCATCACCTCCTCTCGCCTGGTTCTGCTTATAATTAATCACAGGCCGACGGCCGACAAGCTTCGTATAACATTGTTATCGTTCTGGCACACTCCCCAACTTGAACTGTTTCACACTAAGTTTCTAAATAATACTAAGTAGTTTACGTTGTAAATCGAGAAGGAAAGTAGTAGCTGGGTCTGTCGGAGTATGTTTTAAGTTGGTTTGTCCCCGGTTAGTGGCAAAGGTCGCCTATAAATCTACATGGGTAATAGATAAGCTTCTGCCAAACCCTTCGCGAAATACAGATTTTTGTCAAACTAAATTAAGAAAGAAAAAACAGGGCAAGATCATAGGGCATCAAAAAACTCGGAAACATTGGGGCCGAGTGCTCATATTGTTTTTCGGGACATCGCCAAGCGGCTGGTCGACTCTTCATGTGAATCGAGGGCTAGCCTATACTTCGGCCTGTATATCGGTTGTAAACGAAATCAGTAAAGTTGAGCCACTCAAAAATATGTACAGACAGCGGCATCAACTGCTTACCCCACACGCATTAATGAAATAGTTTCTTCGGATAGGGGGTAAGCAGTTGTTGTAAAAAATAACATTGCAATACAATGAGGCAATTGGGCACATGTCTCGTTAGCAGCGGTATGTGGACGACTTTTTTAATGCCCTATGATTTTATTATTCTTATATATGTACAGACAGTGTCAACAACTGCTTACCCCCTATCCGAAGAAACTTTAATGCGTGTGGGGTAAGCAGTTGATGCCGCTGTCTGTGCCTAATGTAGCATCAATTTCTATATACGCTAACCAATATTTTTGAGTGGCTCAACTTTACTGATTTCGTTTACAACCAATGTCAACTGGCATACGTGCATGCAATACTCATATTTACACAAAAAATGTCTTGTCTTCTCTTAAAACAATGGAGATTGAACTAAAATAACTGCATAGGACGGCTTCAGACTTAAGACATGACCTTCTTATTTTGAACTTATTTGTCGAGATTTTCATTCAATTTTTTTTGTCAAATTTCGAATCAAACTTATTCATTTTTCCGGTCTGAAATAAATTTTATCTACGGGTTGGCCGGAAATGTTAAATTGCCATAATATTGAATTATATTTTTGTTAAAACATTTACATTTTATCTACCTACCTGTGTCTCAACTTAATCCAAGCTACCGTTGTCTGAATATCAATTAGTACGTGGGTTTCATAAATAAGTGTTCCGACTGGGATAATTTTGGTACAGAATTATGTAAGTAATGTAATGTAAATAATGACCAGAATTATGATTTTGATGAGATATGTACACATGTATTTTAATTGTACATTGTTATTGTTTAATTTTTACTTTAACTGTACCTAATCATTACATCCAAGCAGTTCGATTCCGGTTAGGAAAATAGCGTAAAATGGCATAAAAAGAATCCCTCTCCTGAAACCTGAAATATAATGCTGTAGGACTTTCATTATGATTTATAATTATGTATAAATACAAATATACTTAATGACAGAATAATTAATCATTAAGTTATTAAAAATGATATGTACCTACTTACTAAAGTGGTTTTATTCTACTTGAATTCGTAATGTAATATATGCAAAACTTATAAATTGGGTACGTACAATGTAGTAAAAACAGGCAAATACATTTTGATTTATTTGTTAAATAAACATAGAATTGTACACACCCAAGAGCAATTTCGCTTTGATCTCTTAATACTAATAAATTCAACATACTTTTTAATAATAAATGTACCTACTGCAGAACGCCATTTGCGAAAAGAAGGCATTTTATTTATACTTCGAGAAAATTATTGTACACGGTTGCGCTAAGTGGTGTCGTAAGTTGATCGCGAATGAATTGAGTATGAGTATAAATAACAGAACATTTGAAATAAAATTAATAAAATAGAAACTGTGGGCTATATAATAACTAAGTATTCACGATTTTTTAGTAAACATCAAATGAGGAGAAGGCTATAGGTAGTGGTTGAAGATCAATAAAACAATTGTGTGTACTCACTAATTATCTGCATCATGACGAAAACTTTTACCATTGAGTTCGTACTTGATTTAAGACCCTCCATCGGCAATGTTTATTGTCGATATTATAAAAAAAGCGGATAAGTGCGAGTCGGACTCGCCCACCGAGGGTTCCGTCCATATTTGTAGGTACATATCCATACTTCTATACTAATCCATGGTCTATGCGTACATAAACGGCCGTACCTTTTTTCACGTTAACATAGAGGGTTGATTTTTTTCAGCATCAAGAGACCATAGACTTGAGTATTTGGTTTTAATTTCAACTCGATACCTCCACGCGTTCCCGAGATAAAGGGTCTTGACAGACAGACAAACAGACGGACAACAAAGTGATCCTATAAGGGTTCCGTTTTTAGCAAGCTTTTATTAGGTCGACCTTTATGTATGTAACTACGTAATGGAATCTAAGGTAACTAATTTAACCATCTTCCAAGGATTGTAGCGTCATTAAAATTAGCAGCTGTATGTAGTTCTGATGACAATACAATAATATGGTACTGTCGAACTGATCTGATGATGGAGCCGGAAGATATGAACTGGAACTTCATGATGGAACATCGTATCATAGCTGTGTTTGGACTTGTTAGAAAAGTCTTGTAATGAACTTTGACCACAATTAGGTTTCAAGGTCTGATGATGAAGCCGGAAGACAGGAACTGGCATTCCATGATGGAATATCGTAACATAGTCGTGTTTGCACTTGTGAGAAAGACCACGTAATGAACTTTGAACATGATCAGGTTTCAAGGTTATAACAAAATTCAGATATGGAGAGTATGCGGGCTCATTCGCCTGCTTGAAATAAATGTATAAATGTTAAAAATATTTCGATATCAAAGACTAAAAAGTATAAAATAAATTAATAGTTTAAAAAACACTAGAAAAACACGCTTTTATAAATGCACGTAAAAACCAAAAATAAATCATGGATCGTGCAAGTGGTTTCTATTTCTGGGCTGAAGTGTATACTATGTACTTTTAATTATAATATTTGATTGTAAAAGCGTGGGGCGCTGATCACGCGCAAACCGTTGAACAGATTTGCATGAAATTTGGCACATAGATAGAGCATTTCCTGGATTAACATATAGGATACTTTTTATCCCGGTAATATGTTCCCTTGGGATAATTGTTCTTTTTACGCGGGCGAAGCCGCGGGCAGAGGCTAGTTTATATCCAAAAGAACTACAGTATACAAATCCTCATACGAGAATAATTTACCAACGTAACCCTGCTCAAAATTTTACCATAATATATTAATCTTCGTGATCTCCGAGCAATTCGTTTGAAGCTGAACTTGTTAGAGAAATATTTTAATTCTGCGTTCCTTTGGAGGCCCGGTATCATATTAATGAGATTACAAAAATTAAACGTGTAACCTTTTCAAAGTCAGTTGGCGTATTAATTAATTTCATTAGGTATTATGGAATTAGTTAACACTTGTTTGAAAACTTTAAGCTTTGTTCTTAGTGGGTAGAATCTACTGGGTTTTTTTAACCGACTTAAAAAAGGAGGAGAGGGTTATCAATTCGGATGTTTATATATATATATATGTTTTTATGTATGTTCAGGCATAACTCTGTCATATATAGACGGATTTGCAAAATTCTTTTTTTTGTTCGAAATGGTCCCATATAAATTTTACCAAAAAATTTAAATTGATCCAGCCCTTTTTGAGAAAATCAACAAAATCCCAAAAAGAATACCAAGATGACGTTTTAGTTTCATTAATCTTTGGAGGACTTACAATCTCTTATAAGGTGTCGCCGTTTCTTAATGGATTTGGATGTTAAGGCAATACGAAAAAGCGGAAAAGAAAAAGCTTTAGCACAGAACACACTTACTTTACTTTCGGAAGTCGGTGGCAATACAAAACAACAAACACAAAGCCACCGCCACCGACTTCCGAAAGTAAAGTAAGTGTGTTCTGTGCTAAAGTTATTTATCACTTTTTAGTTTTTGAAGGCGGTTTTCCTTTTTTTTTTTAAGAAACTTTTTTAGTGGTTAGTTTTTGATAGGGGAATTAACAGCAGAAGCTGAATATAAGTGAGAGAGAAGATAAGATTAGTTTTGAGAGTCATGACATGATTCAGTTTTTTAAATAAACGTTGGAAACACTAGGAATTTATCCTGTGTCGTGGGTCCGTTTACAAACATATAAACTTATATATACAAACAGCCAGACCCGGAACAACTATCTGTAGGCCATACAAATATTTGTCAAGTGCGGGTGTCGAACCCGCGACACGCAGTGCAGCAGTCAATCGCTCAACCACTACCGTTGCACGAGAAAGTAGTTACACGAAAATAAATAAAATTGTATATGGGAGCTACATCTGCCAACAAACTGCTTTACAATTTGGCAGAAGTAACATTTTTTGTAACTCTTTATGTCACCACAAATAAACGCAACTTTTTCTTTTTTAGCTAGCCTTTACCCGCAGCTTCGTCCGCTTAAATGTTGATTTTCGTGGATGCTGCCGAAGTCACAAGCAAGCATATTACAGTTTAGAGGATTATATCCATGATAAGAATGCTTGGAAACATGCTGGTCCGGGCTCCATAGGCCAATTTACAGTCTAGACAAAATCAAACTGATTGCTAATTAAAACTACTTAATTTAAACTTATTTTAACATTATATTTAATTCTTGTTCTGGTTCACACACTAGTTCATAGTTTATTGAAATGTAAGGAGTGGTTGTCTATACTTTTTTAATAATTGTAAATAATAATATGTGAACACTATGTATACAACTTATATGTCATTATTTAACTTGTAATACTTTGTACATATGAAGTATGTACAAAGTATATAGTGTTTTTTATGTAGGGTCCATCGTATTCACGTATAATTTTACCTATCTTCTTATATATAAAAATCTTCTGTGCGTGTGTATGAAAGTGAACTCCTCCTAAACGGCGGGACCGATTTTGGTGAAATTTTTTGTGTGTGTTCCAGTGGATTCGAGAATGGTTTAGATTTACAATTGGACTCGGTAGGTGGCGCTGCAGTCGAGTTGTAGGATTTTTTTATTTTAAGAGCAGGACGACGTCTGTCAGGCCCGCTAGTATAACTATAAACTGTAAATGCAAAATATTGTACACATTTTTTTTTAAAAGAGTAAAAAAAGGGTAGGTATGTAGGGTAGGTTGGTAGGGTAGGTAGGTAGGTTGGTAGGGTAGGTAGATAGGGTAGGCAGTGTAACAATTCTACTAATTTAAAAAATAAAAGACTATGTAGAATTGTACGATTGAATTTAATAGCTCTCACAGAAAGATTAAAATGTGATGAGTATCAAAAACAGCAGTAAGAATTAAAATTAGCACTGACCTAAACGCACTACGTTCAGGCAGAGATTTCCAGGTTAAAGGTATCCACAGCCCGGCCGGCAAACGGGATCGGCCGAAGAGAAGACTGCCGCGATCGGCTCCTAGCTTTGCGGCGCGGATCCTATCAGTAAGACCCGCCCTGCGAGCAGCAGCACGCGACAGGACGACGGCACAACTCAGGACCGTTACCGACTTTCGATTGTGGACCGGTAGTCTTGCAGTTAGTAGACTGGTAGACTTCAGTAAGTTAAGCGTATGAGTAATCAGCGTGTTACTCAAGCGACAGCGAGATCTAGACTAACCCATTTGACAGGTTTCTTTTCTGACCGCTCTTCCGTAATTCATAAAAATCCAAGTATGAATTCTATTTCTAGAACGCCCATATTGGTCTTCTAAAGCGGGGTATTATAGTACCGGCCAGACTCAATTATTGCAGACTGCCAGTTATTTTTATTTTATTAGTGCGAATAGGATTTTAAAGAACACCCGATACATCAGCGGGTGTCCAGCCGTTTAGTATAAAATACAGCCATACGCACTTACTTAAACATCAGCTTGGAGGTTTTACGTTAGTTAGCCGTAAACTTATTGAAGTAATATTGACAATCGTCAAGATTGACAACTGTCATTGACAAACATGTCATAGCAAAACATTATTTATTTTCCAGATTTATAAAAGTGATTTAATATATATTAATTAACAGACACTCAGTGTAAAGAAAAGGACGCAGACAAGACGAGCATAAAGACTGTAAGTACATATATTCTATTTAAAAGATTCCGAGAATCTATAAAAACAAATATTATAAAATGTAAACATCAGTTGTGATAAATGATTTCATGCTTATAAAAAGTAAATATAGTATCGTGTTAAACAGAATACTATAGCAGTTAGGTCGGAAAGGGGCGGGTCTGGGTCGATGCTTTAACGGTTCCCGTACGGCATGCTTAACATGTTAGCATAGGTGCAGGCCTACCCTATCACCTCCTTCAGAGGTGATGGGGGGGCGTTTGGTCTTGGGGGAGAGTGACAAGTTGGTCGCAAAGATCCCCAAGGCAAGTTCGGCGGATCTAGCCTTCTCGAGGTTGCCAGCCCTGTTACTGGGTCTAGCTCATTAGGAAATAGACTCAAAACAGAAAACACCGAGCGCTTTTTGTATAAAATATATATAGTATATATCTATGTAAGGTTTATTTTATTTTATTCATATATATCACCCAATCCAAGGTGTTATCCGTACCGTGCCGAGGGATGCGTGGCTGAGGGGGAGCTCAGTCGCTAACGGTGGCTATCCGACACCTGGACGAATCGGGTAGTATTTTTAGTCCTCCCATTGGCATGCGGGGCTCTGCTGATGGGCATTTTTAGTTCCCTAGCTTCTCGTGGGTTCAGTAATGGAAGTTAATAAAAATAAAAATAATAATTCTAGATCGTCGTCTCCAGTAGGAGAACAGTTCTCTCCCCTTTTAGGGGAGACGATAAGCAAGCCTAATGGAGGAGGTTTTACTAGCCTCTCCGGATAGGACAACCGTGGTGGCGGGTGAGGGGATTAGTCCGGCCAGGGCAGGAGGCTCCTGTGACTCGGCCCAAAGGACGGAAAAGTCCTCTCACCGCCATGAGAGATTAGGTGGTGCAGCGCGGAAAAGGCTCCGAAGGCTGTTAGCAGCCAATGTTCAGGCCGAAGAGGCCCGTGCGTTGGCTAAAAAGCCTTGGAGCGAGATCCCGCTCTCCAACCTTCCTCCGGACCCGAAGGCTAAGAAGCGCATAAGGTCAGAGGATGAATCACCAAAGGAGCAACCCAGGAAGGCTCCTAGGGTGGAAAAAAAGCCCGTAGTGCAGGCCAGCTTCAAACAGGTCTTGGAGCAAACGCGCGTGGGGATTAGAAATGTGATCCCCATGAGCGAGGACCAAATGAAGCTGCTGCACCGCTCCCTTACTCTGGCGATGCTCAGCCTCAACGATATGGGTAAGGGGCCGAGATTCACGGGCTTCACGCACAGACCTGGGTTCGTTATTATTACCTGCGGGGACCAGGCCAGCCTAAAATGGCTGTCCGAAAGGGTCCCCTCTATCAAACCCTGGAGCGGGGCATCGCTTTCCGTTATTCCGGAAAGTGATTTGCCGAAACCCGCCGTAGGGACCATCTTTATCCCCAGCAACGAGGCAGAGTCGATTGACGAAGCTGTACATTTGCTGGGGTTACAGAATGAAGGGCTCAACACGGGGCTCTGGAGAGTCGCGCACAGCAGGGCGGAGGGGAATGGGCATGTGGTGTCCTTTTTCCTTGACGACCCTTCTGTCGCGGCCCTTAGGGCTAGGAACTTTGAGGTCGTGCTTGGTTTTAAAGTGCTCTATTTTAAAATCAAGAGCGACCCAAAGGTTGGCCCTTCAACGACAGCTGCGGGACCGGTGAGGGAACCGCAAAATTCTACGTCGGGGGGCGCGGAGAGGCGGCGTGGAGAGGAACCTGGTCCGCGACCAGTCGCGGCTGAGGTGACTCCCACGCCAGTGCCTCGGAGCGACCCTGGACACGCGGAACCTCGGCCTTCCACCTCCAGAGGGCTCCCTGCATTGCGGGGGCGTGGCTCTGGGAGAGCCTGGCCGCACTTCGCTGCGGGCGGAAGGGCTCGGAGCGCGGTGCCTCGCGAGCAGGTGGCAGGAGGGGCGGGGTCCGCGGGACAGAAGAGGGACGCCTGGCGTACAGGTCGGGGGCGAGCACGTCCCAAGCCTGCACGCTCGGGAAACTAGGGGGGGCTACCCAGGTGGGAATGGTGAGGGTCCTGCAAGCAAACCTCCATCATGCTGCGGCAGCGGCTGCGGTAATGGAGCGCTGTATTGCGAAGGGCATAGCCAACCTCGCCCTGATCCAAGAGCCTTGGGTAGCCAACATCCAGGTTCTGGGACTGAACGGTGCCGGTAAGATCCTTAGTAACGGTACTGGTATAAGACCCAGAGCATGTATATTATTTAACAACTGTGTTGATGATCTTGCCAATTACAGAAGTTTGCAATGACGACTTGGTAGCGGCCTTTGTCAACCTCAAAGGGTGGTGCGGGGCCAGGGTGATTGTGTGCTCCGCATATCTTCCTGGAGAGAGGGACAACCCGACGGAAGACTTGGTGAGGGTGGTGGAATACGCCGCCCGACACAACGCTGAGCTTCTTATAGGATGTGACGCCAACGCCCATCACTCCTCATGGGGGAGTACAGACACCAACAAAAGGGGTGAGTTACTCTTTGACTTTTTACTAACTAATAACCTAATTACGCTAAATGTAGGCTGTGAGCCAACTTTTGTGACTCGAGCAAGGCAGGAGGTATTAGATATTACGATCGCCACTACTAACCTGGCCAGACACATAAATGACTGGCATGTCAGCAGTGAAAATTCAATGTCGGACCACAGACATATTGCTTTTGAGGTTAGGGCCGCTCTGGACGCCCAAACCATAACTTATAGGGACACAAGATCAACTGACTGGGTGGGTTTCAGGAACCAACTCAGACAAAATCTTGACACCTTTCCAAAAACAATCAGAACAATTGAGAGCCTAGAAATAGCTGTGGAAATTCTAACCAAAGGACTGAATCAAGCCTTTGAGGAGAATTGCCCGGAGAAAATAAAGACCTCAACTAGAGAAGTACCCTGGTGGAGCCCTGGACTTGAAAAGTTTAGGGTAAAAACCAGGAAATTATTCAATAAGGCTAAAAAGACTCGCGAATGGGAGGTCTACTTGAAAGAATTAACTGAATATAGTAAACTGATTAGGAAGGCGAAGAGAGCATCGTGGAGAAAGCTTTGTGGGGAGCTAAAAAGCTTTCCTCAAACAGCCAGACTTCACAAGTTGCTCTCCAAAACCAAGACTAATCAGATTGGACTCCTTAAAAAGGAAGATGGCTCCTTTACGAACAATGAAAAGGAGACCTTAATGTTGCTGGCCGCGACTCACTTTCCCGGGTCTCTGAGCATAGACCTGCTCCAACAACAGCCAGCGTTCAATAGACCTCGGAACGAGGACTGGCGCAGGGCTGCCAAAATCATAAGACCCAATCAGGTTAAGTGGGCCGTTGACTCTTTCAAACCCAACAAAGCCTGCGGGGAGGATAGGATAACACCAGCCTTGTTACAACAAGGGGTAAATATCCTTCTTCCCCATCTGGTCAAAATCTTCAGAGCAAGTTTTGCCTGGGGACATGTACCAGAACGATGGACTATAGCCAAAGTCCTTTTTATACCTAAAGCTGGCAAGAAGGATTACAGCCAGCCAAAGTCCTTCAGACCAATAAGCCTCTCTTCATTCCTCCTCAAGACGATGGAGAAGGTGCTTGATAGGTATATCAGAGATGTAGCTCTGGTAAGTAAACCAATCCACGACAGTCAACATGCGTATCGTAAGGGCAAATCTACGGAGACTGCCCTCACGAGCCTGATGGACAAAGTGGAAAGAGCTACAGAAGATAAGGAAATAGCGCTATGTGCATTCCTAGACATTGAAGGGGCTTTTGATAACTCACCGACTCCTTTGCTAGTCAATGGGCTGATAAGCAAGAGTGTCGACCCGACTACTGTAAGGTGGGTAGAATCCATGCTCACCAGCAGAGGAGTAAAAATGTCCCTTCATCAGACTTCAATCCAGGTACCCACAGCAAAGGGTTGTCCACAGGGTGGTGTCCTGTCGCCACTTCTGTGGACCCTTGCAGTGGACGAACTTTTGCATAAATTGGCAGAATCTCGCATTGATGCGCAAGGCTATGCGGATGACTTGGTAATCATTGTGAGAGGCTTTTGCCAATCTACTATCTCCAGTAGAATGCAAAAAGGCCTTAGCATTGTCAGTGATTGGTGTAACAGAAGTGGCCTCTCTGTTAATCCTGACAAAACATCTATTGTACCCTTCACGAAAAAACGGCGTTTGGACAAACTGGCAATGCCAAAGCTGAATGGGAAGGAGATAGCTTTCTCCACGGAGGTTAAATATTTGGGCGTAACAATCGACCAAAAGCTGACGTGGAACCCTCACATAGACAATGTGTTAAAAAAAGCCAAGATGGCAATTGGTATTAGTGGACGAATGATGGGTAGCAACTGGGGTATTAACCCCAAAAACACTCTGTGGACGTACACAGCTATTGTGCGGCCGATCATAACGTACGCATCAGTAGTGTGGCACGATAAAGTACATCAGATCACCACTATAAAGAAACTAGACAGTCTTCAGAGAACTGTCAGTAAAATGGCTGCAGGAGCTATGTCAACAAGTCCGGGAATGGCACTGAACGCCCTGCTTGGACTACCGCCTCTACATTTATATATACTCAAGGAGGCGAAAGCAAGCATGTACAGGGCCAAGGTCCGGGGCAGTGGTTGCTGGCTCTCGCAGAAAATGAGGACCTTACAGGACTCAATATTGGAAATGCCAGTTCTCGGCATGACAACTGATGTCATGCTAGTGCGGCATGTATTTGAGAAGCGATATTCCGTGGAAATTCCTTCAAGGGACTACTGGACCAAAAGTCAGCCACCTCAGGTGGCAGGCTGCATGATCTGGTACACGGACGGTTCCAAAATAGGATCCAAAGTAGGTTGTGGGATAAATGGAGTGCGGCCAAGGTTCAGCAAAAGTGTAAACCTGGGACAGTACGCCTCCATTTTCCAAGCAGAGGTGTACGCCATCCTAGAATGTGCGGAAATAAATCTGCAAAGGCGATACGTCAACCTAACCATACACATTAATTCAGACAGCCAAGCTGCTCTACTAGCGCTGGACTCGAATTTAGTCTCATCGAAACTGGTAGAGGAATGCATGGCTAAACTCAACTCTCTAGGCAATAAGAATAGAGTAGTATTAAGATGGGTGCCTGGGCATGCAGGCATTATTGGCAATGAACGTGCCGATGAGCTTGCAAGGGCGGGGGCGCATATCACGCAACAGGGTCCGGAGCCCTTCTGTGGTATACCGAAAAGCCTAGCTCAGAGCACCCTGATTAAAGCATGCCTCGAAGCTTCCAGAAAGTTATGGAAGGAGTCTCCGGGCATGTTACACTCGAAAGCACTTATCAAAGCCTATGACAGAAGGCTTAGTAACCAAGTCCTAGCACTCAGTAGGAACAACTTGCGCATTGTAGCTAGAGCCACAACAGGACATTGTTGCTTAAACAAGCACATGTTCCACCTGGGGTTAAGTGCTACGCAAACCTGCAGACGCTGTAATGAGGCTGATGAAACGCCACTTCACCTTCTGGGGGAATGCGGAGCACTAATGCACAAGCGCAACAATCATCTGGGCAAATACCTGTTAAGCCCGGATGAACTAATGGAGATCGCCCCAAAGCAGATCCTGCAGTTCATAACAGCTGCAGGGTTTGGCGGCGATCTCTAACCAATACAAGCGGCGATCACAATAGACCAACTAATGGTCGCAGTGATACCACAGCCGCAAAAAGGAAATAAAAAAAAAAAAATAGGTCGGAAAAGTAGATAGGGACAGGACAACGTCTGTCGGGTCAGCTAGTATATAATAGATATTTTATATTAATAAGGATTTGATCTAACATATTCTACATCACGCAATCTGCATTATACCTACCGGCCGACTTAATTTACTACCAAGTTTTACTAAGTATAAAAACAGCACTACAACACGATTAAAATGAAAGTACCATTATTCATAATAATAAATACTTTTACCCCCTGAAAGATGAGTACTCAATTGAAAGTCATATTTTATAGTAGAACCTAATTACAACCGTCAGCCAGTAGTCCACCAGATATAACCCCATTTGGTCGGAACATCCCCATATTTCAATGAAGAATGAGGCATTTTCCACCAGGGGCGAATACCCTAAAACTGCAGAAACCCCTTTTTTTTGTCGTGGGGAAATCCTCATGCACTAGCCACAATTAGTTGTATTGTATCGTTTTTACGATAAAATTCCGATTTTCGATTATGGAATATCGAATATTCTGTACGCCTAAGTGAAGAGTATTGCAGTAATCAATTTCATTAAATGCCTCTCAATTGTGGTATACGATAAAGCTTTCCTTTTTATAAAAAGAAAATGGTGGCTGATCAGTTTGATGTCGTGTATTTCTGGAATATTCATTGGGATGATGAGAATAAATAAAGCTCTCAGTGATCATAGCGTAAAGATAAAATTGTATTTCTATTTTAAAAAGGTAAAGTTTGTTTTTTTGTAAGATGTCATCACTAAACGTACTGGTCCAATTATAAAAAAAACCAGACAAGTGCGAGTCGAACTCGCCCACCGAGGGTTCCGTACATATTTGTAGGTACATACCTATCCATACTTCTATACTAATCCATACTTTAATCTATTTAATATTATAAATGCGTTTTTTGCGACATACACAGAGGGTTGATTTTTTTACAGCATCAAGGGACCTTAGATTTGTGTATATGGTTTTAATTTCAACCCGATACCTCCACGCGTTGCCGAGATAAAGGGTCTTGACAGACAGACAGACAGACGGACAACAAAGTGATCCTATAAGGGTTCCGTTTTTTCCTTTTGAGGTACGGAACCCTAATTAATTCATTGATAAAAAGCTAGTTACTTTATTGCTAAGTGAGACTAAATCATGTAGTTGCGCGTACAAGCTACTCAGGATGATTGAGGGTGCAACATGTTGTGCACACGTTCATAACTTTCTTGAAATCTAAAGTGGTATATTACATTACAGCACAGGCTATGTTTTATGGTACATTTGTATGATAAAGATGAGTTTTATATGACTCAATTGTATATAAATATTATTAGGTAAAACCAATCAATGTATTGTGAACCGACTGCAACGTAGGGTTAGGTTTTTACGGTTTCTATACCCTGTTCACAATAAGATTAGACATAAACACAAACCTTTTTTACAGTCCCTTCAACCGATTTTGACTTCTATTCCGTAGGCTTAAGGATGGCATTAGAGGCAAAAAGTGGTTACAAGAACAACTGTTTACTGCAGTTGCCATTTGTCATGCTACCAACGCAATATAAGTCAAAATCGGTTGAAGGGACTGTAAAAAAGGTTTTTGTAAATGTCTAATCTTATTGTGAACAGGGTATAATAAAAATAAAAATAAAATAAAAAATAAAAATGGTTTACTTCAGATCTTATAAAATCCATAGAGTGTTAGTACAAAGAAATCATAAAAACTAGGGTTAGTAAAGAAAGACCTTATTTCAAAACGTGGATATTAACCCAATGCTGAACATACACAGTATACTGCCTGTCCGCTATAACAGCCAGGATGCTGTTGGTGCTGGCGCGCAACCTGTAGAGCGCCGCAGCGCATCGCTTACGAAGCACGGCGTGGAAGCCGTCCACGTGTGCGTCCGCAAACATGCCCGACGCACTGCACCAGCGCGGCAGCCTCAACAACGCCCTGAACGCATTGTTATACTGGATGCGCAGCGCGCTGAAGGATCTTTAATTGCGAATAGCGAGCCCACAGGCAGCACGTGTAAAGCGATGTACAATGTGCCCTAAAGAGTGTTACTTTAACTTGAGCATTACAACGTTTAAACCTGTGGGCTATCATATTCGCTCTGATCGCCAGCGCCCTGCGCTCCCTGTCCATGTCCTCATCGTCACGTAGGTTTTCAGTGACTATGTGACCAAGATATTTAAAGCGTGTGACTCTTTCCAAAGGCGTGCCATTTAAAGTTACAGCAGGAATCTCAGCTGGAGTCTTAGTACCGGCTTTAAATACCATAAGTTCACTTTTTGTTACTTTATATTTGAGGCCATGACTAGCAGCATACGTCTCGCAAGCGTTGACTAATTTCCTTAGCCCACCGATCGTTGGACTCAGCAACACCATGTCGTCCGCGTAACTTATATTATTTACACATATGTAATCTATATGACAGCCGACATGCATGCTGCTGAGTCCTTCGATCAGCGCATTTACATATAGGTTGAACAAAATAGGGGATGACAACCCACCCTGTCTTACCCCACATTGAAGCCCGTATGGATCCGATATACTGCCTGACCACTTTACATAATTGACCTGACTCTGGTACCAAAACTTCAAGATGCCAATGACCTCCCCAGGAACCTTGGTTTTTCTAAGTTTATCCCAGAGTATGTTATAATTTACGCGGTCAAAGGCCTTGGAGAGGTCTAAAAAACAAGCATAAATAGGCGTTTTCCTACTGGTGTAATACTCAACAGTGTGCTTCAGGCTCAGTATAGCGCTCTCAGTAGAAAGTCCCGCGCGAAAACCAAACTGAGTATCATGTAGGTTTATACATTCTTTTAACTGAGCCTCAAGCACGCTGTCTAGAACCATATAGTTAATCTTATCATGATTTCTTTATTTATGACGGCTGATATATCAACGTCTTATGTCAAAAAAAAATCCACAGATCTCGTGCCTCTCACGACCTTCGGGTACATTGAAAATGAATTAAAACAAATCAGTATTTCAGATTTTATTTACAAATTATTCTAGATAGTAAGATTTTATAGATATCCACCCGGTTGTTTACGTTACCCAGAAACATAATGACTACGTGCCAAAAAAAAAATCAAGTGCCGTGCTCGACGAATAGCGGTCGGCAAACTTAATTTATGGCCGTTTGATAAACAAAGGACTAAAGCTAAAGAAGGCACTTGTTCAAAGGAATTTCTAAGAATTTAGCCCTGTGATAAAATAAAAACGATGCAAGAAGTTAGAACACAAGTCAAATAAGACGTTTAGTGGGATAACATATTTTTGTACGAAATCGTACAAAGTTGTTCTTATTTTGCTAGACTAATAAACTATATTAGTTTAGTTTTTTATTTAATATGAACATACATGTTGTATTTTCTTACAATTACATAATATGCACAAACCACAATATAATACGAATCACAAATACGAAACAACAATAACTAATGGATCAAGATAATATTTATAATTACATAATATGCACAATACACAATATTATACGAATCACAAATACGAAACAACAATAATTAATGTATCAAAATAATATTTACAATCACATGCACAAAACACAATATAAAACGAATCACAAATACGAAACAACAATAACTAATGTATCAAAATAATATTTACAATTACATGCACAAAACACAATATAATACGAATCACAAATACGAAACAACTATAACTAATGTATCAAAATAATATTTACAATTACATAATATGCATAAAACACAATATAATACGAATCACAAATACGAAACAACAATAACTAATGTATCAAAATAATATTTACAATTACATAATATGCACAATACACACTATAATACGAATCACAAATACAAAACCTAAATAGCAAAAGTAGTATAATATATTCAATTTCAATATTATATATATATTTTAATTTCTTGTATTGAAACACATTCGCTCGGAACGCTAACGAGTGCGCGCACGTCACATCGATGCGCCCGCGCTCTGCGTGTCTACCTACTTTGTTTACGTGCATTCTGCATACCTACATACGCGTATAAAATTAGTGCCTATTCCTACAACTATTATTTATTCCCTTTGTGTGTAATATTATTGCAAATGGAGTGTGCTAAGTGCAATAAAGTGTTATCCAAAAACGGATCGCACTTCCAGTGCCAAGCATGCTTTGGAACATTCCATAGAGGGTGTGTTAGAGGACTTCTCGCGGATATTAAATAAATAAATAAATAAATATCTTGGGACAATTCACACACGGTCATCTGGTCCCAAGCTAAGCAGAGCTTGTGTTATGGTAACCAGACAACTGATATACATACTTATATAATTTATAAATACATACATATTATAGATAAACACCCAGACACAGAACAAACACTCATGCTCATCACACAAAGTTTGTCCTGGGTGGGAATCGAACCCACGACCTCCGGCTTAGCAGTCAGGGTCAGTGACCACTAGACCAACAGGCCCGTCATATTCGAGCAGGTATCGGTAGAACCTTCTGTAACAATTGTGAAGTGGATTCCCGAACCGATGATGAAGAACAAGACGATATAAAAAAGGATTTCGAGAAAATTCTTAAGGATATCCAGAGAAAGGTCAGTGGAATACCTACCTTAAAAAGTCAACTAGAATCCATAAGTACCAGTATGAGTATGCTTTCGGATAAATATGACACACTTATCGCGGAACACGAGCAATCTAAGCAAAAAATAACAGAGCTCAAAAAGAACGTAACAAACATAAATAACAAGATTATATATCTAGAGAAATGTAACGCTGCTTTGGAACAGAAGGTTCAGGAACACGATCAGGCCTCGCGCAAAAATAACCTCGAGATTGTAGGCGTGGAACAGCTGCCGGAAGAGAATCTGCGCGAAGTGGTGACCAAAACTGGGCAACTCATCAACGTAAGCAGCACGGAAATTGAGTGGGTTACCCGACGTCGTCAGCAGCGTACCGACAGTGGCAAGCCAGCACCAATCTTGATTGGCTTCAAGGCAACCACTAGCGGTGCTAATGAACGCGACACCTGGCTCGCACAGCGGCGCAAGTTGCAGAAGTTCACTAGCGACGTCATCACCGGAGGTACTATGCAAAACAAAGTATTCATCAACGAGGATCTTACTAAAGCTGCCAAGGAGTTATTGTGGAATACTAAGAAACGACTGCATGGGCTATGGAAGTACGTCTGGGTCTCCAATGGAAAAATTCTAGCAAAAAAGAATGATGGTGATAAGTCAGTGTGGGTGAGAGCAGAGAGCGACCTCGAAGAAATTATTAAAAAATGAACCTTCCGTCTTCAATTTAAAGTGTTTTATTGTGCTTTAACTAATTATTAAATTCGCGGCGTTAATAGACGGTATCGACGTTATTAGTGATAACACAATCGATGCGTCAATAGTGAACAGCATAGACGATTGGATAGCGACGTGGAACTTTAGTCAAGACTTTAGTTTAGTACATATTAACATACGATCTCTAAAAAAACATTTCAGTGAGCTTTTAATTACATTAAATAACCACCTAGATAAGTTAGATATTATCGTTATTACAGAACCCAACATAGACTTTTCTTTAATAGATTTATTTAAGATCAAAGGGTACAATGTTCATAGTTTTACACGAACTGGGCGAAGGGGGGGAGGGGTGCTTGTTTACGTGCGGGAGGGGTTGGATGCGAGGGCGGCCTCGGGGTCGGCGGCGGCGCAGCCGGTTGCCATACGTGCTGCAGTGTGTTTCCATTACACTTCATTGCTCTGGAGAACCTATTCATGTTGTCGCATTGTATAGACCTCCCAGAATAAATAAACAGGAAAAAATGAATTTGTTCTTTGAGGAACTTAGGAAACTATTGAATAGCATACCGCAAAACTCCAAGGTTATATTGTGTGGCGATATGAATATTAACCTACTGCGGAAACACGATAAAAATGTCATTACCTAGGAAAATCTTCTGGCCGAGTTTGGTTTCACAAAATGTATCGATAAAGTCACACGTAGTGAAATTTTGGTTGATGCATTAGTGGAATCCTGCATTGACCATATTTATATTAGAGCACCTACTTTAAAAATAAACTCCGCAGTAATTAAGCATAAAATATCGGATCATTATATGATATCGGTCGCGGTGGAATGGAAGCGCACGCCGGTAGCCGTGGCTGTGGACGATGGCGGCCGGCGGCGCGACGACGGCGCCTGTGCTCTCGCTTTCACCTCCTCTCGTATGCATGCCTGTCCGGATTACTTGCCTAACGTAACCTCACAACGACGTTATTTCCTTGACAATCGTGCGGTTCGTGATAGCTATTATCAGTTAATTTTGAAGAATTAATGCTTTTTACATGCCCCATAAAGTTGTACGATGCATTTAGAAATATATTTCAACAGATCTATAATAGTTGTTATGTATTAAAAAGTCAAACTAACTCAAACAGGGATAACATCCCCTGGATAACTAGAGAATTAAAAAATATGATCTTAGAGAGGGATAGACTATTTATTATTTGGAGTAATGACCCTAAAAATATGGTAAAACGTTTAAATTACACAAAGTTTAGGAATAAATGTAATAAATTAATTTTTAAAAATAAAAATAAGTACGATAAGCAATGTATATTAGACTGCAATAATAATATTAAAAAAATATGGGACCGAATAAATTACTTATTAGGAAAGGAAAAGTAATGTTTGGATAAAACAATAATAAAGAATATGGGAACGAACGAACCTATGAAAAATATATGTAATAATTTTGCTCGTACATTTACTGAAGAAATAGAGAAAACTAAACATATTTGTAGTATTAAGTTGTTGGATAGAATCACCTACGTTGGACAGACGGACAGAAGTATGAGGTGGCAGCCCGTGGATAGTAACGATGTTAAACGAATAATAACTCAAATGGATAAAAATAAGTCACCGGGTAGCGATCTTGTGCGAATGTCCGATCTTAAAACATTGGTAGATACAGTTAGCCCTGTGATCTCTAACCTAGTCAACTTGTGTGTGCAAAATGGTGTGTTTCCTAGTATGTTAAAAGAAGCCATAGTGCGACCAATATATAAAAAGGGCTATCATAAAAATTATAGTAATTATAGGCCTATATCAATATTATCCAGTGTAGACAAGATTATTGAGAAATGTATCATTAACCGTTTGAATAATTATTTGCAGAAAAATAATGTAATAAATGAATGTCAACATGGTTTCCAAAAAGGTAAAAGTACATGTACTCTTCTTACACGATTTACTGATGAAATTAATACATATTTAGACCTTACTGAACGCCATGGAGGAGTGTGGAGTGGGAGAGCCGCTGAACAAATGGTTCCGCGACTATCTCACATCACGCTCCTACCGAGTAAAGGTAGGTGATGAGTACAGCGACGAGTGGAAGGTGGGGTGCGGGGTGCCGCAGGGTTCCGGATGCGGGCCTGTGTGCTACTTATTGCACGTGAACAGCTTGTGCGGCGTACTGCGCCACTGCCCGGCACACATGTTCGCGGACGACCTGTGCGTGCTGCGCGCCGGCACCGAGCTCGCTGATACCTGTCGACTCGTTCAAGAGGACGTAGACGCAGCGGTAAAGTGGTCTCATGACAACGATATCGTTCTTAATGGTGATAAAACTAAGCTGTTGATGATACATTCCCCTTATATACATCAGACTAAAGCGTGCCCTTCCTTTTTTACCCATAGCTATGATTGTATGCACAATAATAATTCAAATTGTAAATGTAAACCAATAGAACAAGTAGAAACTGTTACCTATCTAGGAATGAAAGTCGATGCAAATTTTTCTTGGTCTTCTCATATTGATTACATTAGTAGTAAGCTTAGAATATTGCTAAGTAAATTCTATCACTTAAGCTTTAAAGTTCCCTCCAGCACCTTAAAATGTTTATATATGTCCTTAGTTGATTCAATACTGAGTTATTCTCTCGATTGTTATGGTTTGACTTTTATAAGAAATATGCAGAAACTAGAATCAATTCAAACTAGATTTTTAAAATTATTAGTTAACAAGAAAACTAAAAACAGCTGTAAAGGAGACTATAGTAGGTTATTCAAAATATGTAAAATTCTACCAGTTACCCTTAAACATAAATACATATTATTAGTTAATAGCCATGGCAGTCGGGATAGTGACGCACTAGTTTCTAACAAGTATACTACCAGGTCGATGACAGCAGGTGAATATGATGTACCCAGGGTTAGTAATTACTATGGCGACAGAACTTTAAAAAAACGCGTTCCCTATTTATTGAACACTTTGCCTGCTGACATCAGACAAGAAGTTAATAAAGTAAAATTCGCACGTAAACTTAAAAAATATTTACTAGATTCTATGTAAGTGTAGGTTTTAAGTATATTACATAGGTTACAGATGTACCTGATAATAGGTTTAATTATAGAGAGAATCAACGATCTCACAGTTAAACTGCGTAAGCAGTTTTGTGGGGCAAGGTACGTAGTTTTAAGAACTTTATTAAGTGAATAAAACATTCATTAATTCATTCATTCAAATGTCGCCTATGTTACCCGGGCCATAATAACAAATCGATTGACATCTTATTCATAGAAATCGGATGAATAGTTTAGAAGCTACGGAGGAACATACGTAAATACAAACATTATATGGACTGCTAAAATCATAACCCTTCTTTTTGGCTTCACCGTAGTCGGGTAAAACATAACAATAGACAATATTACTTAAACTTATAACAATAAACCAAGAGCACAATAAAGTTGTAGACAAATAACACAAAACAATTTTCAATTTTACAATTTTCACAAAACACAAGAAACCAAACTTTTGATAATAAGAAATCACTAGAAATATACCTATAAATAATTCTTTAAAGAAATAAAACATTTGGAAATAAATAAAAAAATACAAAACAAATATTTATATTTATTTTAATAACATAAAAAGCTTTGAACTGTACAATAATCAACAAACTTCAATCATACTACTTATACATATATCCTGCGCACCGCACGCCTCCTGCGGTATGCTGACATTTCGCTACATAAAGGATAAGCCACAGCCTAGACCGTAAGAGATAGAGAGGTCCAGTTTTTTTTAAATGTAGCCCAACTTAATACCCCGAGGGATTTTTTTCATTTTTTCCTTATCGCTTCTCATTTTCGATAAATTGTCGATTTAATGCGAAAAGACACCGAAAAAATTAGAATTTTTTCTACATTTTTGCGATTTTTGAAAAAAGTTTATGCATCATATTGAAGCCCTTGTTAAGACACATCTTTTGAGACCTAGAACATCTAGGTAGCCCCAAAACTCACGAGACCAGGGCGATGTCTCACTCTGACTGAAATTTGGGGGCTATACTGAAGCGATCGAAAAAACATTTTCAATGTTAAGAGCGCGTATTCGATTCGTGACGAAAACTTCATGTTTTTGCGTTTTGCCCAGAGCAATATCGTAATTATGTGAGCAGATTATTTAAAGACAATTTACAGTTTTAGAAAGATTAAGTCTTGATTTAGACAGCTACAGAGTAAAAGTATAATTTTTAATTAAGGTTTTTTAAAGCGAAGACAATTCTTTCATATCGTTTTGCGAAAATAGACGTCAGAGTTAAATTTCAGGACGAATACAACCATTACAATATGCCAAAATATTTTGTTTTATGCGTTTTTCCAACAGTATATACAGTCATAAAGACAGCTACAGAGCAAAAACTATGAAAATATTACTATTATGTATTAAAAAACAATGTTGAAAAAGTAGAAAATCGGTTCACTTTGACAATTTTTTTTCACCAGTATTTGAATAAAAATATAACTGATATATTTATTTTATGAAAGTAAATGTTATGCTTAATATACAGAATATTTTTCAGTCCGTTATACGAGCTCATTTATTTTAGACAATTATTTTAAAAAGCACTGTAAAACATCGCGCGCTTTCGTTTGCCGATCAATTTCAATGATTCGTGCTTATTTCGTGCATATTTTTTTTTCTGATGCACACAAGCAGACCATTGTATTGTGCTAGTGTGTGTCAATGCTGCTCCGCCATTCTAGCAATCGTTTAGATTTTGAGTTGCGCTAAATCGAATACGCGCCCTTAAAACATTTATAAACCAAACACCGCAGAACATGCCCAGCCAACACAATGTCTGAAACGGAAACGGAAGCGGAAGCGGCAGCGGAAACGGAAGCGGAAGCGGCAGCGGAAACGGAAGCGTAAGCGGCAGCGGAAGCGAAAGCGGAAGCAGCAGCAGAAGCGGCAGCGGAAGCGGCAGCGGAAGCGGCAGCGGAGGCGGCAGCGGAAGCGGCAGCGAAAGCGGCAGCGGCAGCAGAAGCGGCAGCGGAAGCGGAAGCGGAAATGGAAGCGGGAGCGGAAGCGGAAGCGGCAGCGGGAGCGGAAGCGGACGCGGAAGCGGAAGCGGAAGCGGAAGCGGAAACGGAAGCGGCAGCAGCAGCGTAAGCGGTAGCGGAAGCGGAAGAGGAAGCGGAAAGCGAAAGCGGCAGCGGAAACGGAAGCGGCAGCGGAAGCGGAAAGCGGAAAATTAAAAACACAAACAAGTTAAAACGAAAGCCGGACGTAAACGTAGCGTTTATCCGCTAAAGTGATTCGACAAATGTCGTTTTTTTTTGCTTTGCTTGACATTTGTTTTGCTGATCAATATTTTCATTTTGAATAATTTGATTTGGTCTTGTTTTTTTTTTGACTACGACAGACAAAACAGTTTCTAGCTACGTCTCTAGCGAGCTTGCGACCTCCTATAGGCCAGTAGCGCTCACGGATAGAAGAGAGTAAATGTTGTGGTCCAGCATGCAAGAGCTGGGTGTGCTTAGATTGAAAAATTAGTTTTGTTAAATAGTGATCAGATTTTAGAACAATAGGATACAGGAACATAGGGGTAGGCAGACGTATCAATGCGTCCACCAACACGAAGTAGACCTGCATCATCCACAAAAGAGAGTGAGAGAGTGAGTATTAGATTTAAGTGGTTTATTGGATTTTAGGTTGCTTATTTCCTTTTCAAAGGATTCTTTTTGAGCTATTTTAGTGAGAACAGTCATGGATTTTTCAAGTTCATGAACTTGTAGAGTTCCCGTTAGCTTATAGTAGGTTTATTTCAATTATAGACAAATCTGTAGACTTAGGCATATATTCTTTGTAAAGAAATTAATTTAGAGTATTTTTCAAAATTTACTAAGGGCACCTCAGGTGGATCCTCCGTCACCAAAGCGGGCAACGATTTCATTTCTGGTAGGTCAATTACTTTTCCGGCTGAAAGGGAAGGCCATGTTGTTTCGGGTTCCTTAAGAAAGGCAGGCCCATGCCACCATAAGACTGAATGTTGTACGTCTTGGGGTTCCACACCTCGTGAAATCGTAAAAAGTTGTTCTTATTTTGCTAACTATATTAGTTTAAATAAGAAGATTTAATATGAACATACATGTTGCATTTTCTTACAATTACATAACTACAATTACATGATATGCACAAAACACAATATAATATAAATCACAAATACGAAACAACAATAACTAATGTATCAAAATAGTATTTACAATTACATAATATGTACTATGTACATAACACAATATAACACGAATCACAAATACGAAACAACAATAACTAATGTACTAAAATAATATTTACAATTACATAATATGCACAAACCACAATATAATACGAATCACAAATACGAAACAACAATAACTAATGGATCAAGATAATATTTATAATTACATAATATGCACAATACACAATATAATACGAATCACAAATACGAAACAACAATAATTAATGTATCAAAATAATATTTACAATTACATAATATGCATGAAACACAATATAATACGAATCACAAATACGAAACAACAATTACTAATGGATCAAGATAATATTTACAATTACATAATATGCACAATACACAATATAATACGAATCACAAATACGAAACAACAATAATTAATGTATCAAAATAATATTTACAATTACATAATATGCACAAAACACAATATAATACGAATCACAAATACAAAACCTAAATAGCAAAAGTAGTATAATATATTCAATTTCAATATTATATACTACTCAAAACAAAATAAGGGCCACGAGGTATTTTTTCATTTTGGTGTAATTTATTAAACATTTACATATTGAAAGTAGTACAGTAAAGTTAATTTTTTTAACGACGATCGGCGTATTAGAGTAAGGAGAAGACGCGGCGAGTGATTTTCAGAAGCCTGCATCCATGAAGTCGATCGTTTTGGTGGTCCAAATGTAATGATTTGGGGCGGGATAAGCTTACACGGCAAAACTGAGCTCGCTATTTTAAATGAGGGTACTGTTACTGCTCAGCGGTATATTGAGGAAGTTGTCAGACCACATGTGATCCCATTTGCACAGCGAGCGGGTCCTAGATTCATCTTGATGCAAGACAATGCTCGTGCACGCACGGCTCAAGCGACTCGGTTTGTACTGGAAGACTCTCAAATAGGGTATTTTACTCTATACGAGAAAAAATCTATAAATATGTTATTGAGACAGTTTAGGCATAAAGCAGTCGGAAAATGTAAGTTTTAGCTCATAAAATACCAAAACAGATTTTTAAATTCAAATCAAAGTTTTCAGTATTTTTAATCTGTTATAAAACACCGTGAAATAGTAGCGGCCATGTTATTACGCCGTACGGCTGTGTAAACAAAAAATTGTAAACTGTCAGTCAACCGATTGGCCTAATATAGGCTTTGTACTTTTATTATTTTCGTAACCAACGTAATTTTTTAATTATTACACCTATTACAAAATATGCTTTTAATTATTTTTAAATGATATACAATTATCATATTTAATATGAGCTCATTTGATACAAAACGAACTGACGTCATTTACGCTGAGCATTATGGCGTCCAGTAAGAGGCGTTTTCGTCAAACTACGCGCGAAATTTGAAAGTTAAAAATTTTGATGCATTTTTATGGCACTTATCGATTGAATAAAAATTTTGTGTTTTTTTTTTGGTGGCATATTAGCACTACAGAATTTCATTGAGACACTTTTCAAAAATGGGTGTAATACCCTATTCAAGTCTTGCCGTGGCCGGCGAACAGTCCGGACTTAAATCCAATAGAGCACATGTGGGATCAGTTGAAACGAAGAGTTAGAGACGGTGATCAGGAAATCCACAACCAACAGCAACTCATCAACGCTGTGAAAAGGACCTGGGAAGAGATTCCAATGGAAAATGTCAGGCATTTGATTGAGAGCATGCACTCCAGGTTTCAGGAGTGCGTAGCTAAACGAGGGGGGCATACTCGTTACTAAAAGATGAGCATGGAGTATTTTCTTTTGTTTTCAGTAACTTTACGTTGTTTTTATTTTTAACCTAAAATGTGTTTTTTCTTTCAAAAGCAAATAAACTTTTTAATCATTATTATTTGAATAAATTTATTGGTCTACATGGTAAAAACAACATTAGTTTTCGTTATGGAGACAAAAAATATATATTGGTTTGTTCGGCACTCGACAACTGCCCGAAGACTATAGTTATAATAAAACAACTTCTTTGCTAAGCGAGTACGAAAATTTATTTTGTTCTAAACCGTATATCACCATATGCGGAGAATCTTAACATCGCGATACAGATATTACCCCAAATAGTACAACGCCATCTATCGAGCACATGGGAAAACTCGCGATCAAACATCCCGCCCACCATGGACAGAATGTCCAGAAGTCGGTTTAAGTAGAACAAAATTATCTGACCGCCCACCATAAAACAAACACAAGATTTGGTGGGAAGTGCAAACAATATTTGACGACACGGTTGGCGTAGTGGCTGAGCGATCGACTGCTGCGCAGCGTGTTGCGGGTTCGATTCCCGCCCAGGGTAAACATTTGTGTGATGAGCACTTGTGTTTGCCTTGTGTCTGGGTGTTGTTTATCTATATATGTATGTATTTACAAAAAAAAAATGTATTTGTGTATGTATATCAGCTGTCTGACACCCATAGTACAGGGTCTCCCTAGTTTGGGGTCAGATGGCCGTGTGTGAAAATGTCCCCACATATTATTATTATTATTATTAATAGTGGACTGTATGTAAACAACAATAATAACAACTACACAACAATAATAACAAGTAAACCTAAATAAAAACATATAAATCTCAATGTCAAACTTAAATAAAATTGTAACTTAACTAACAATTCTTTAACATTAAATTCAGCTAAAATTCAAACAGACTAAATATTTATGAGGTGATTGGAAGCACAATTAATTTCGACACGGATCTTTTAATCACAGAACCTTTACAGCGTAATGAAACCACTCTTGTGATTTTATCCGAGCCAGTATGCTTTTCGGTAATGAGACCGTAGAGCCATCTTGCAGGTGGAAGATCATCTTCCATAACCAACACTACGTCACCCAAGTTCGGTTCTACGGTGTGATGCGCCCATTTGTTCCTTTGGTGAAATTGAACCAAATATTCACGCGACCACCTACGCCAGAAGTCCTGAACCATGCGTTGAGTCAATTGCCATCTTCTCAAGGTCCAAATATTAGAATTCTCAAAATTCATTTCGGGTACGAGAAGCAAAGGATGACTGCACTATACTGTGCCTTAAATGCCGGCTCCCCTTTTATCCATAGGTCGCTGGTTCAAATCCGGCTCGAAGGACCAAATGTTTGGCACTCGACAACTGCCCGAAGACTATAGTTAGAATAAAACAACTTCTTTGCTAAGCGAGTACGAAAATTTATTTTGTTCTAAACCGTATATCACATATGCGGAGAATCTTAACATCGCGATACAGAAATTACCCCAAATAGTACAACGCCATCTATCGAGCACATGGGAAAACTCGCGATCAAACATCGTTTTATTATTTTCATGGTACAGACAAAATACCTTGTGTCCCTTATTTTGTTTTGAGTAGTATATATATTTTAATTTAATGTATTGAAATGTCGCCTATGTTACCCGGGCCATAATAACAAATCGATTGACATCTTATTCATAGAAATCGGATGAATAGTTTAGAAGCTACGGAGGAACATACGTAAATACAAACATATATGGACTGCTAAAATCATAACCCTTCCTTTTGGCTTCACCGTAGTCGGGTAAAAAATAACAATAGACAATATTACTTAAACTTATAACAATAAACCAAGAGCACAATAAAGTTGTAGACAAATAACACAAAATTTTAGGGTAGAGTCGAGGGCACGTGGTCGATGGCCAACTTGACGGACAGACTCCATCAAATCGTCACCAAGATCCGTCCCTTTGGTAGAATGTGGTCACAATGCAGAAAATACAGACCGATGAAAAAGGATAGCGAAGACTGCAACTGCAGTTACGGGCGTGTCGGCCATAACTGCGGCCTATGACCACAATTACTCTGTCAAGAGTGAACGACTAAGAAGAGAGAGACCGCAATTTACATACTTTTGGTAAGACGTTAAAACGCGATTCTCGTATAGATTTTATATGGTAAGCCAACTGTGACTTATTTGCTAACTCAATCGATTTCAAAGCAACTTAAAATCTAATTTTACTGTTCATGTTAATTCGGGTTTTCAGGGCTAATTGCATGTTAAGTGTTGATGTGTTGTGTGTATGTTCCTAAATGCTAAATCTTTTTTAGAGAAGTTGTGAAAAGAAACCATTATTGTTTATTATCGAATCCCGAAACCTGGTAAATCTGTAAGATATTGTTTGAATCTTATAGATAACTAGCTTTTGCCCGCGACTTCGTCCGCGTGAATGTCGGTTATAGTAGATGCAGACGAAGTCACTGATTAAAAAGTAGCCTATGTCCTTCCCTGGGGTTCAAGCTATCTTCATACCAAATTTCATCAAAATCGGTTCAGCCGTTTCATCGTGAAAGCGTAACAGACAGAGTTACTTTCGCATTTAAAATATTAGTATGGATTAAATATTTCGACTATCGAATACTCAGATTATCAAATAAAAGGCAGATAGACTGTGCGGGACACTGCGAGTGAAGCTACAAAAGCAAATACAAATTCAATAACGAATATCTAAAATCTCGTGATTGTATTCGCTTTTGAATTTTTATTTGTATTGGTATTTGTTTTTTCAACAATGCTTCGCTTCGCTTTTGTTTCATAATCTGAGATCTAATAGTTCAATACCAAAATCTCCAGACAGGAACAGATAGTGTACTTTTATAAAGATATATCGCGTAGAAAATGTAAAAGATATTCCAACTTGGGACTTGCAAGATGGAAGCTTCGGATCTTGGGATAGTGACGCGGAAAATTGCAGAGCGGTCGTGACATCACACTTATAGGATTACTTACGTTGCAAGCTGAGAGGTTCGGTGGAAAAGTTTGTCGTGTGATTTCTAAACAAGTATTGAAACTTCAAAAACATGTTTTGGAAATTAGAAGTATGTTTGTTTGCGATTCTTGAAATGTAGCAAATTTTTGTCCTATGCTAAGATAAAAAGCTTTTTTTACAAAAAAAGACAACCGCCTTCAAAATCTAAAAAAATGATCAATAACTTTAGATTTTGAAGGCGGTTGTCTTTTTTGTAAAAAAAGCTTTTTATTTAACACTTTTTAGTACCTTCCTATTATCCAAATTCTTTAAGAACCGGCAACACAGTTAAAACAGAGGTACTCCAAGGATTGAAGAAACTAAAACGTCGTTTATGTAGTTTTTTTTTGGTTTTTGTTGGTTTTTCAAAACGTGCTGAATCAATTTTAACAAAAGTTATATGGAACCACCCTTGAGGCATACCCTATCCACATGAAAAATAATTTTCAAAATCGATTCACATTTTCCGGAGAAATCCCGTAACAACTATACAAAAAAAAACATGCAATCGAATTGAGAACCTCCTTCTTTTTTGAAGTCGGTTGAAAATGGACTGGATTTCAGTTTTGTTGAAAATAATACTGTTTTCTGGTTTCTTCTACCAGCCCTGATGTAACGTAATGAATAATAGGATCATGAAAGTGATTCATCATCTACCTAGCCTTTTCCCAACTAGTTATATTGAGGTCGGTTTCCAGTCTAACCGGATGCAGCTGAATACCAGTGTTTTACATGGAGCGACTGCTTATCGGACCTCCACAACCCAGTTATAGGTATGGGTAACACGACACCCCTTGATAAGACTGGTTGTCAGACTTTCTGGCTTCTGACTACCCATAAAGACTGCAAAAGATCTACGAATAACAGCCAGGACACCAGGCACGGAGGGAACTCGGTACACTGTTACCGTGTATCCGTTTACGTTATATACTATTCTTGACTTATAAACATTAGTACTGGCGTACAGTAGCGACACGCACCGTCTCCCTCCAAAACACTGTTTCTCACCTCTTCCCTCGTCGAACGTGCTCTCGAAACTGCTTTTATTTCTCGCAGCGCGTAGACACGCACACACACGCACGTATTCGTACAGTCTGTTATTTTGGTAGTAATGTAGGTAAATCGCTTCGTTTGTTTGGAGTGTCGTAGGTGTGGCACTGACGTCGTCGCTGGCAGGAGCTAGTCAGAATATAAGACAACTAGCACTTTTCCCGCGACTTTTACAATTTTTTTTTAATATAGCCAATGTTAGTCAGGGATCATGTAGAATTCAAATGGTGAAAGAATTTTTGAAATCGGTCCAGTAGTTTTTGAGTTTATTCGTTACAGACATAAAAAAATACCAATCTTTCCTCTTTATATTATTAGTGTAGGTGTAGAAGTGTAGACAAATAACAGCTGAATAATTAACATGACATCGAAACATTATTTCTTTTCATAATAATTAAGCTTAATTAAAATTCGTTAATTACATCATTATCTTGTATTGCGAACCGCCCAGTTATTTTAAATTACATAGTACAATATCGTCGGATACATTCATTTCATATATTTTTTGTACCTCTGCACCTTAACTGAATAAAAAAAGCTTTTTACAAAAAAGACAACCGCCTTCAAAAACTAAAAAGTGAAAAATAACTTTAGCACAGAACACACATTGACTTAAGTTTCGAAATTCAGTGGCTTTGTTCTGTTTGTTGTTTTGTATTGCCACCGACTTCCGAAACTAAAGTCAATGTGTGTTCTGTGCTAAAGTTATTTTTCACTTTTTAGTTTTTGAAGGCGGTTGTCTTATTTGTAAAAAGCTTTTTATTTTCCGCTTTTTAGTACCTCCTTTTCATCCAAATCTATTAAGAAGAGATTGAAAGTTAACTACTACAAAGATTGATGAAACTAAAACGTCGTCTATGTAAAATTTTTGGGTATTTGTTGATTTTTCAAAAAGTGCTGAATCAATTTCGGTAAAATTCATATAGAACTCCTGAAGCATACCCTATCCATAAAAAAATTTTTCAAAATCGGTTTACGTTTGCCGGAGAAATCGCGTAACAAATCGCGCACATACTTAATGCAAATATAAGACTTATACGGTTTTCTCATGTATGCCATTGTCAGAACTGGGCCAAATTAAAATGGGACCACACGGGAAGCACTAGCTTTCAAATAAAATACAATCATCTAAATCGGTTCACCCAGTCCAAAGAAATCAGGTAACAAACATAAAAAAAAAAAAATACAGACGAATTGATAACCTTCCTCCTTTTTTGAAGTCGGTTGAAAAGAAGATTAGCTAAACTTTTGATAGCATTTAAGTTAATTAGTACAACTGATGTCAAGCATGGCAAAGTTGTCGTATTTGCTTGAAAATCATCGTATCTGCCTAGCCTTTTTCCAACTAAGTTCGTGTCGTCTTCCAGTCTAATCGAATGCAGCTGAATACCAGTGTTTTACATGGAGCGACAGCCTATCGGACCTCCACAACCTAGTTACTAAATATCACGATACCCCTTTGGTAAGACTGGTTGTCAGACTTTCTGGCTTCTGACTACCCATAACGACTACCAAAGATCTACCAATGACAGCCGGGACAAAAGGTTTTACGTACTTTCCGAGGCACGGGGGGAACTCGGTAAGAAATGGATGGTCACCCATCGACAGATCGGCCGCGGCAAGCGTAGCTTAACCTTGGTCCGATCGATCTGTACGGTTTTTACTTAATCATGATATTTGCTTAAAAATGAATAGAAAAATGTAACTCACAGCTGGTTGCCGCGAACTTTAGGTAGTGTTATTTAAAAAATACATAGAAACATGAAAACATGTTTCTTTGTATGGAATTAAATAAAGCTTTTATTGTTATTATTATTACTATTATTATTTAGAAAATAACACCACTGTATCAACACCGCTCCCTATACTAACGTACATTCTATCTATCCATATTTTTCTAACAATAGTATCATTTAATGCAAGCGATATACACATTAAAGATAGGGTGACGTCACATGTGGACAGCTTTTGAGCCGGGAGAGGGAAAGCCGGCGCCGTAGCCACATGCGGTCTCGCCATGACATCCGGTAAAAGCCTCGCCTTCAGTGACTGTTATTCTGAAAGTATTCGTTAATGGTATGTTTTTTGTTTTTTTTCGGATTCCGTACTCGAATGGTGCTAAACGGGACCCTATGAGATCAGGGTGCTATTCTCTAGGTAACACAACCTAAAGCGACGAGTTACATTTTCGAATTTAGTATCATCACCCTGAATAACATTTGTTCTACGATTTTGACCTCAACTAAATAATGTAGCCAACAATAATTTGTTTTCGTTTATTTGAAGTCTGTAAAATTTACGTATAACGCGCGCGCGCACCCTTATGATAGCGAATATAATGTAGGTAGTAAGTAGGTAGGCAAATGTACAGGCACAGCTAATTGCAGGCCTTTCGTTGGCCGTGTCAGAAAAAATATAATATGCAAATATTAAAGTGTATTTCCTAGTCTTGCCATAAATATTGTCACGAAGAAAAACATTTTTTTTTATTGCGAACAATTGTTATTACTTTTACAGTGTGTTAGTTTAATACATAAATATAAAATAATTAAAATATAAAAAGCTTATTTGAAGTGGTCTCCATTGGCTGCAATACAGTCCTTTAAACGTTGAGGCCAGTTATCAATAGAAGCACGCACTCTTTCCATGGGAAAATTCTTCACTGCCAATCAAATGGATTGTTTTAGGGACTCCAAATTGTACTCTCTAAAACTGACCATAAATCATAATCCAGCGGATTAAGATCGGGACTGGACGACGGCCAGTCTTCAGCTCTGATGAAGTCCGAAACGTTCACTTCCAACCAAGACTGCATGGAGCGAGCTTTATGACCTGACGCCGAGTCTTGTTGGAAGGACAATACTTGGTTATTGAACATGGTGTTGTTAAGGGGCTTAACTACCTTCTCAAGAATGGTATCTTGATACACTTGTTTGATACCTTTTTCACAAAAATATGGCTCAGTCACTCCTTCATAGCTAACACCCCACCATCACTGAAGTCGGATAATGCCCACGTTGCACTCTGTCGACTAATTGGGAAGCTTCCTTAGAGCTTTGAGCATAAATACGGTCATTTTGTTTGTTAAAATGTTGCTCAATTGTAAAGATTTTCTCATCCGTATACCAAATTTTTCTGTGACCTCCCTTTGCGTACCGCTTCAGTAGTTGTTTCGATTTTACCACCCTATTATTTATTTTAAATTATCAGTTAAAAAATGACCAGTGCGTCTCTTATAGTCTGCAAGTCCTAAGTCATCTTTTAAAATACGCGACATGGTTCTGGGTGCTATCTTCATCTCCCGAGATAAAATCATTTGCTTTCGGACAGGATTTCTTCGAATTCATTCCCTTACTGCTTTGACCACCTTTTTCGTACGAACACTACGTGGACGGCCAGATCTTTTTCTGTCACAAACAGAGGAGGTCTCATTGTACTTATTAATAGCCCGGTACACAAACATTTGACTAATACCAAGCGTATGGAGAGTTTTAAAAATTGCATTTGGCTCCATACCAACTTTGTGTAATGCAATCACAGCGATTCGGTTCTCTTTCTCACCCCACTCCATTTTAATATCGCAAAATATTGTACAATGTGTTGGCGCCAAAATTCAATGAACAATCGTATAAAAATGACAGATTCCAAATTCAAATTTAATATCTTTCTTATTTTTAATTGTAACAGTATTTATGGCCAGACTAAGTATATTTTTTTGTACCTATGGAAAAAAATGTTTCGAATTTTGAAAAGTAGTAAAACAAATGTTGTTTAGGGTGATGGTACGAAGTGAGGATCAAGTGGTTTAGGGGTATTTTTTCAATTGTATAGGAATTATAGCATTAAAATCTCATTATCAATCTGCCAAAAGGCCTTTGTCTATTGCCTACTTTTTTTTGTTTGATTGATTGTCGCTAAGATGAGAAAAGTGTTAAAAATCTAATCGTAACGATTAGATTTTAACACTTTTCATTAACAGATTAGCCTTCAGATTTTTACAGGCAGCGGTGACCAGTTTACTTCAGGTATTGGTCAGTACAGAGAAAAAAACTTTGTACAAAAAAGAAAACCGCCTTTGGAAACTTTAAAGTATAAAAATACTTTGATTTCGGAAGTCGGTGGCAAATAAAATTAAAAACAGAACCAAAGTCACCTACTTTTTTTTTAATTTAAATTTTTGAAAGCAGCTGTCGTTTTCTGTAAATGTTTTTGTCTATTTTTTTTTTCTTTTTAGTGACTAGTTCGTAACATCCAAATTAATTAAGTCATTTCTTTAGAGACGGAACATTTTCATGTATTTATTTTACTTTGAGGTTAAATACTATCTATTAAAAAAAGAATCATCGAAATTGGACTACACTGTAAAAGTTATGCGTGGTAAAACATTAAAAACTACATATCTGTGTCGAATTGAGAGCCACATCAACACTTTTTTTTTGTAGTCGGTTTAAAAAAATAGAAAATGCAATGAAACGTTCTATTCCATTGCGCCAACCGTGTCGTCATTATGGACCGTACATATTAGATACAAATAAAATTTCGCCATTTTCGAGTATTTTTAAATAACATACAAGTAATAAATGACGGAATAGACCCCTACACCACGTCAGCTATTTTTCGTTACTTTAGCTGTGTGCCACCCGTGAGAAATCTTTTTAGTTTAGAGATTTATTTTCAGCATCATTTTCTGTTGTGAACATAAAATATTTAGTTTTCCTTTTATTTTGTTTTACATTTTATTAATGTTTTATTTTTAACTATTACGTTGAAATGAAAGCACCATTTTTTTAAAACCTCAGTAAAAGTCAACTTATTAGGTAGTTTTTTCTTTGCACACCGCTGAAATAGGTTTGGTTGCTCAACATGGCTGCGTGGTGCCGGCTGCGATAAGCACCACCCCGTTTCTACCCGTGGGTGTCGTAGAAGGCAACAGAGGGATATTGACCAGAGGATGGGCAGCAGCGTCCTTCTGAGTATCATAACACCTACTGCGATCGCCAACATGCATCGGCTAAGCATGGCGAATACGGTGAACCCCTCCTTAGGGGGAAAGACCTATGCCCGGCAGTGGATGTCTAAAGATTGACATGATGATGATGATTATGCTCATGTCAACACTTCAATGTTGGACTAAATTACGTTTTACCTGTTAATAAATAAGTAAAACCTTGTTGACTGCACATGATTCTTTTCTTTTGCGTCAGGACTTTTGTTAAAAGAGAATATGTCATGATATAGTAAAAAGTACCTATGGCTAGTCAAAGTTGGAGTTTTAAAAAACGAAATAATTTTACCATCGCTGATCAGTTTTTTAAATAGAGAAGGAATCTTGTATGTTACTAAAAGACATATTTTGTCATGTTACTGTGCTTGTCTAGGTTTAAAATCCCATTTATATTTTTAGTTACGACCTTGTGGAACACATATTACATACATTGTGGATTGCAATAAACAATAAAAGGGCGGATACGATCAAATGCAATGTCATACCACAGTAACCAGTAACTAAGTAATCATTGTATAATTTTACTCAACTCTCAGATTACTTCGTTTGCGTTTTACTATAACAAATGTATATTGTTACTCTTGAGTTGATGAATAAATGATGAATGACATGTAAAAGTAATAAAAAAAAAGTGAGAGTTTATTTTATAGAGAACGCACTAAGTATGTACACACGGCTAAACACCTAGCTATACATTTCCAGTTAATGCTGATCTCACATCGTATAGGGTTTCCGTACAATGCGAGGTCAGCTTATACTGGAAATGTATAGCTTGATGTGTAGCCGTGTGTACAAACGTGTGTATTTCTATTTTCAACTAAAATAGAAATACTATTGAATTTCTATTATTTTAGTTGACTAGAAAGACTATTTTATAGAGCACGCACCAAGCACAAACGTGGAGAAGCCAATGCTATTCTGCGCGCTAAACTTGTGTACTCGATGCATTTTGACGTTAAAGTGATTCACTCTGGGATAGACAGTTATTCCGGGATTAAAATTTGGTAAAACGAAAAGTTTAGGTTTTACAAAATTTAACTCATTACTCTAGAGTAATGAGTGATTATATCCCCAGGATAAGACTAATACAAGTTTGGTCAAATCTGCACTAAGTATCGAGATTCTAGCACGACATGAAAATAAAAACATTTCAATACATTTTACCTTTAAACAAAATTGGTTTTAGTGAAAAACCTGCCATATATACCTAACCCCTAACATTTCCAGTTGTGCTTGCTCTGACACCCTTTGTGTACTTGACGATCGGCAAGCAGCAAAGGATAATATTTTTTTAGGTTTGTTTTTGTGAAACTCGCGGCACTTACAGGGAGATTTTGTTCGTGACTATGAATACAGGGTCTTAGCTTTATATACATTGAGCAATGTGAAGGTGGGACGCTTCATTTACTTTGTTTGATGTGGGTATCTGTTAATGTCTTTATTCTTTCTTTTTTCATGTTGAAAATAGGGAAAAGGATACACAGATTGTACAGACGCCAGCACAACAAGCCATACTCTTTTGTAATAAAGTAAAAAATCTTGCAAAGAAAGAATCATGGCAGGATTTGTAAAAAAAATAAAGATGTTTAGAGAAGTTGAAATTCTAATTCTTATGCTCTTGGGTACCTAAAGAGTATCTTTAGCCATTTACAATATTTTTAAAACCCCGCAAAAAAAGTGAATAGTTTAACGAAAAGCTCATTATTTCAGGACGTAACAGTGACACTGACGGTCGTCGTTTCGCAGATCTTACACTGAAATTGCATCGTTTTGAGGGAAATAATGTCACATATAATGATTATTTTTTACCACACACTGGTCACATCACTATATTACCATACCATACGTATTACCATATACTAATATTATAACGCTGAAGAGTTTTTTCAGAAACTACTGGTTTGAATTGGAAAATTCTAGACCAATTTTGACAGGACTTTCACTGGTAGATAACTGATGTTATGAGGAGTAACTTTAGCTACTTTTATTGTAGAAAAAGAAGGGATTTGCGAAAAAAAAGAATCAGTGTGTACTTATGTACGCGCGTGAGAAGTTATACTTCTTCGAGTCACAAAATAGCAGCGAAGGCAGTAAGTAGTTCAGCATGTACGTCAGAGATGGCGTTGTTTACAATTACTCCCGTGAGAATTTTGTGTGACGCTGTGCGCGCGCATCGTAAAATTTCACTCTCATCATTTTTTCATAACGCGCCTAAAGAAGTATAACTTCAAAAAAAACCGATGATAACCGACTATTACGCGGACGAAGTCGCGGGCATCAGCTAGTTTGTAATATTCTCCTTACCGAATTGTGGTCACGGCGGCCAATATCAATGGAGACTAGCGGAGTACGCAGAAGATATTATAGTGCGCAAGTGCAAACACAGGTGCACGCCCTCTTCCCTTACTCTCATAGCCCGAATAGGCGGGCATTCTGTCACGACCAGGGAGAGATCACGTGGATCACTAATGCGCACCAACTTCCAAATTGTGGGGTGCTGCTGATAAATTCCTACAAAAAACCCAAGACCACTTACCCCAATCTGAGAATCGAGCCTAAGACTACGAGAGCACTAGACCACAGTATTAATATAAGTACCACCGTCCAGTACTGATCTTCACCTCTTCCCGCTTCGAGAGTGCTTTTCAAAACTGATTCTTCTCGCGGCGCGTAGACGCCACGTATTTGTACAGTCTGTTATTTGGAAGCAGTGTAGGTAATTAAATCGTTTCGTTTGTATGAAGTATCGTAGGTGTGACTAGACTCTAGACTAACGAAGCAGTTATCAGAACGTGGCGGCACGAGTACCTAAACACCAGGAGTATAAACTCATTCGAACATTTAAAATAACGAAATAACTTTGAATCATTCATCCATCACCAGCCGGAAGACGTTCACTGTTGAACAAAGACCTCCCCCATAGAACGCCACAACAGCAACTTGCCACTTGCATTCACCGGCTACTCATGACCTTGACAATGTCCATTGATATTTGGCAAAATCCCCGCGCTTGGCAGTTGTCTTGGGGATAGCAGTGAAGTTGTTGAGTACACAGAAGCCGCTGCTGCCCGACCTCCTGATAATAGTCTGTTTCCACGACACCCTCGGGATGAAATGGGTGGGTGCTATTCTACCCCGGAGACCCCACGGGGAACGCGGATCCCCACTATCACTTTACGTACCTTGAAAAGGGTAAAAAGACACACTTTTATTTTTCACATCACTGTATGTCATGTCAATATTTGTTCTATTTCCGATATACTATCAAGTTTCGAGGTAAAGGTAAGAGCACGATAATGATATGAACGTGATCTGCTATGTTATTCTGTAAGAACTCACTCCAGTTCTCACGTCTGATTCCGCGGTGAAAACTGTTTTAGGTATACTGTAATTCTTTAGGTGCACTGCTGTTTCGTAGTAAGAAGGATCTATGTCAGACGAGCGTAGATTACGTTTTGTTGACAGAAAAGTTGCATGAATACTGTTTACTTTATTCAGTTGGAGGAAAGTAGGAATGATGGTTTAAAGAGAAAAAGGAAAATAGAGAAGAGTTTATTTGGCACAGAGAAGGAACATGGTTTAATAAAATCACAACGGAATTCACGGCTGCGTGCGTCAAATAGGTCCAATTTTAGCATTTTTGCTATCTGATGAGATAGCTGTAGTGTTGTATTCAATATTAATCTCCTGACAACGTAAGAAATCCCATTTGACGTTTTTCTTTCGAACTAGTACGTAAGAAATTGCAAAATAAAATTCATAATCCTAATTATTCACTATGTTACCCATAACAACGAGTATCATTCGTAAGCGTCATGGTTAACTTTATATTGAAAAAAAATGCGCTCAAAAACACGAATTAATCATTGATTCATATTCAAATATGATATATTATGTCAAATCCGACTTCTAAGACTGTCAGGAATATAAACACATATTTCTTGCTCGATTTTAAATAATTATTGTTCTAGTAGCAAAATGAGTAAGAAATATATAAATATAAAACAATTTATAGTTAAATATCTAAATAATAACAATTACCTACGATAGATTTCTCCTTTTTTGTCTTTAAGGTTTTTTATTTACATCAATAACACACTTTAATTTACACTTACACTTTTTAAAATTGGAATCTATATTTTTCCGGGCTATTAAATTATCTATACGATACGAAGCGTTGTTTAAATCAACAACAAATCAAGATATAAACTTCAGTGCCCACTGGAATTTACGATTCCCGTCGTAAAATCTAGCGAGTCATCCGGCAGCCGAGAGGGTTTGCCCATAAAATTCCCCTTTTTTCCATCCACTGGGCATTCTACTTGGGCATCATGGGCATCATAAAACGAATATTCACTAACCGTACAATTCACACCGTAAATACGAGATAATAATTCTGTCCGAATACTCGTGGAGTCGTTAAAATGTTTCTCAAATGAGATCGAGTACCCGCAGTTTGGTCATAGAATAGGTGCCTACAGAAGTTTGGCTAAATATAAAGGAGCAAATATGCACGCACACATAGAGACATGATGGTAATGAGAGCAAGAGCAAGTGCAATCGCACTCCCCACATTTGTTTGAGTTCGTCGTCATATATTATGTGTGCGAGCGCATATTTTTAACCGACTTTAAAAAGGAGGAGGTTCTCAATTCGATTGTTTTTTTGAAATATGTACAGTACGCAAAGGAGATAAGTATCCATGTCGTCGGGAATAGTTGAAGATTTCTTAGAAACCAATGGGGGCTTTCAAATGAAATTTTATTAAATCATTGAACTGTTTATTCTCTATAAATTGTATTTTATTTTATTCATAAAAACCTATCGGTTTCTAAGTAAACTTCAACTATTCCCGACGACATGGATACTTATCTCCTTTGCGTACTGTACACCGATTACGCAGAGATTTATGATCCGATTTACGTGATTCTTCTTTAGTTTGATGCGGAATAGTTTGCTATTTGGTCCCATAAAAATTTAACATAGTTTGACCCAGTACTTTTCATTTTATGAACGTTTTTTTTGCTCTTAATTTTTTTTTGTATGTTTGACCACGCATAACTTTTTTCAGTGTAGTCCGATTTCGATGTTTTTTTTAATTGTTAGTGTATACATACCTCAAATGTCCCATATACATTTTAAGAAAATATTCCACTTCTAAGGGTAGAAAATTAAGGGATGACTAAATATTTTTGGTGCATCGTTTCATAATTAATTTGTATGATAAGAAGGAAGCACTAAAAAGCGAAAAAAAAACTAACTTGTGTCCAAATAGAATTTTGCTTCTTGTTTTGTATTGCCACCGACTTGCGAATTGAAAGTTATTTTTTACTTTTTGAAGCCGGTTGTATTTTTTTTTTAAGTTTTTGAAATATACAGTTTTATTTGTATGTATAGATGACCAACCAAAATTTATCCAGCACGTCACGGTCACGACTATATGACAGACTTCTATACGAATTCCACAGAGTATGTAGCTTAGCTTTGCGCCGAGATCACATTTTGCTTTTTTGACGAGGCGGTCAAAAGGTTAAAGCAAGCCTTCTGTATCTATCTATTCCGTGGTTGGGTGTTATTGCATTTTTACTAAGATTTATTTGGCCTTGTTTCGTGTGCGTTTTTATTAGCTACATTGTTTGTTTCAACGAGTAATGGTTTTGATGTTCTCGGGTATAATGGAGAATTATTGCAATGGGTCAATGCCTCTTCAAGGGTGAAAGTAAAAGGAGATTTTAATTTAAGCAGGTGTAGAACAAGTATCTTTAGGCTGAGCTTCAGGCAACTATCTTTTAGTATTATTCTTATGCGTATTGGTAGTGGTATAGTGGCTGGCGATAGTGAGTGTTGGTTTTTAACAATATCCTGTAAAACAGTAAGGTATCTTTTGTACATGACTTCTGCAAAAGGAACCATCATTGCAGCTAGCAAGTACCTACACCTTCTTATACCTGATATAAATACCTATTTTTCTTTTCTTATTTTCCATCTAAATAGCACTAATTCTACTCAAAACATTATGCCAAAGTAGACTATTGTTTACAGACGAAGAATAACTAAATTGAAGTGAATATTTCTGCAAACTTACCTAAAAGTATTTACATAGGAATAATGTGGGAATAATGTTAGGAGCCTGAAAGGCAAAGGTCCTTGTTTACTTATGCCCACCATGTAAAAATGTTGAATATATTACCTACATTTGTAAGTTACTGTAAACATTTATTTGGCTGGGAAACTCTTAAAAAGACTTTCCTTACAGAGCGTTTCATAAATAGTCATAATATTATGATAAGTAATTAAGCTAGATGAAATTTTGTAGATAGAATAAAGTCACTAATGTCTAGGACAATAAGTACTTCAAAATCTCGTGTGATTTAAAAACTATTAACATTTGGTTTAGTTTTTTAACAAAAAACTGACTACTGAGACGTGGCCAACGTCTTTGGCAGTCGTTATGGTTAGTCAGAACCCGGAAAGGCTGACAAGCAGTTTGAAAATGTTAACTTAACAATTTTTGAACCGACTTAAAAAAAGGAGGTTCTCAGTTCGACCCGTATTATTATTTATTTATTTTATTTAATATATGTATATGTATGTATGTATGTATGTCCGCGATTATCTCCCGTTCGGCTGAACCGATTTTAATGCGGTTTTCAGAAAAGTGTTTGTTACATTCTGGAGTAGGTTTAGTATACAACAATTAGATACTTATTCTGTGCTTTTTGAAAAAATCAACAAAGTCCAAAAAAATATTCATAGAAGACGTTTTCGTTTATTCCATCTTTGAAGGATTTTCAATCTCTGTTTTAACTGTGTTGCTGTTTCTTAATGGATTGGGCGATATGGAGGCACTAAAAGGTGGAAAATAAAAACTATTTTATAAAAAAGAGAACCGCCTTCAAAACACTCAACACACATGACTTTAATTTCGGAAGTCGGTGGCTTTGTTCTGTTTGTTGTTTTGTATTGCCACCGACTTCCGAAACTAAAGTCATGTGGGTTCTGTGCTAAAGTTATATATAACTTTTTAGTTTATGAAGGCGGTTCTCTTTTTTATAAAAAAAGTTTTTTTACGCAGTTGAGCTTTGGTTATCTCAATGTCCTTTTTTTTTGTAATATGTAAGAATTTCTGGTTCGATTGAAAATAATCTGTCGCTGATAAAAAACTACAATATTGCCGACTGTAATAGGGTATATTTTATGATGTATTTGATTTCCACGTAAACAAACTCACAGGCAGAAGCTAGTAAAGTAGTATTTATTTCTTTACTCATTTTCAACATCTTTCTTTATTCGTTTACCGAAGGGCAAAGATTAATAACCTTTTACAAGTTCAATGTCTGCACAAAGACAATGTCTCGTCTTTTTAAATTCGTGAGCTCATAATAATTACGGTAATTAGTTCGCACTTAGTTACACTAAGCCATCTGACGGCGAAACACGGAAGTTGCATTAAAACTCTACCAGGGGTGTGATTCTGTAAGACCTCATTCTAAACTTCGAATCTGAATCCGCTGTGTGTTTCTTGATTGGCATTCTAAAAACTCGGTTGATAATTCGAATTTACACTAGCGCCACCTTTGCGAGCGTGTCAGCGAGTTGAACTAAATTTACAGGGAGATTTTGATAGATAAAGTATGAGATGACGTAAGAAGTGGCATTCTGTAAGGTGATTTCCCCGTCACTTCACCGCTCACTTCGCACTCGAACCCGATTCAAAGTGTCAAATATATCAAGGTCATTTTGAACCTTATGCGAAGTGAGAGTGAATAGCGATGTGAGATGCGAGTTGTTGTTTGAATTTTACAGAATCGAATGTCCCTTTTATAATATCTGTAGATAGATAATATCTGTAGATAGATAATATGTTATAATATCTGTAGGTTTTAAATGTTTATGAGTTTATATGTTTGTTTTGCAAGCACGTTGAAACGGCTGAATGGGTTTAGATAAAATTTGGCACACATATTGACTATGATCTGGATTTAGCTGTTACTGCTTGCCTTCGCTGTAAGATTTCACGTCTCTTTTCATCTATTATGCTAATTGAAATCCTAGTTCAAGAGCCAGGGTTTCACTGATGATCGTGTCCTGAAGTTACAATCATCACCATCATCATCAGCAAAAAGACGTCCACTGTTGAACATAGCCCTCCCCCATAGAACGCCACAACGAGCGGCAACCTGCCGCTTGCATTCACCGGTTACCCGCGACCTTGACGATGTCGTCGGTCCATCTGGTGGGAGGACTACCAACGCTGCGTCTTCCGGTTCGTGGTCGCCACTCGAGAACCTTTCTTCCCCATCGGTTATCGATTCTTCGAGCGATATGGCCTGCCCATTACCACATAGTTACAATAAAGAGTTATTATTATTTTTTGGTAAGTAATATATCATATAATTACAAAATCTGTTATATTTACAAGATATAACAACTGATTCTATAATTTTGTTTCACATAATGATCAGTTAATATAATAAACGATTGATATAATTTTAAAATAACTAATTTTTATAAGCTTATACATTCAATATAAAATCTTTTGATATACCACTCAAAAGACATAAAACTTATTTAGTCTAATATGATAAAGACGCCTTGTTAAAAACTCAAAGCAAAATTGCATAAATACACATTATAACTTAGTCTAATTATTGATAAGTTGAAGCTAGGTACACTTCTCAAATATGAAAACGATTTTAAAAGTATTTTCTTATGCTGGTCACAGTTCAAACCTAAACCAAATGATTCACCAACGATAGAGGCGATTTGGCGCTCGGTGGCCGCTGTCACGGCGGATATTAAAACATATTTTTACCATGCATGCAGCAAGCATGCAAACATGTAAACAAGCGTACACCACGCATGCAGCATGCAAGCAAGCATGCAGTATGCAGGCAAGCATGCAAGCAAGCATGCAGCATGCAAGCAAGCATGCAGCAGGCATGGTTTCTGTCACGGCTCCGGCGCTGCGGGGCTCCGGCGGTCCCACGCGAGCTTATCGTCGCAAATGTGTTTTACGCTCACCACCGCGGCTTGGCCTTGCCAGCCTCAGCCACGGCGGCGAGCGTTATATCCACCTGCTCCTCAGCTCGCGGGCCGCCTCGCCCCTCCACGCCTACGCGGGCTTAGATTACACTCTAGTTGTAGGGCAGACAAGACTGGGTGGAGTCGGTTTTGCAGCGATTCGTTTCTGTCACTAACTTTTGAAGAACAACATATTGAATTTTAAAGACAATACTTTAGCGTGGCGCAGTAGATTTGCAGATCATGCCTAGTAACATTATGCGAATTCAATTTATGCCAAAATAAATTAGCTTTCAAGATAATTTTGCCAAAAAAATATATGGCAAAGTATAATATGGCAAAACAAATTGCCAAACTGGTTATGCCAAACTATATTGGGAAAAAGAACATTATGCGAAAAGAAGGGATCCCTTTCTAACCTAACCTATCCGAGTCGGATTGCTCTGAATCGGGGTGTAAATTATAATTATGATATCAATATATATTTGAAACGAGTCTATAGTTTTAATAATTTTCGATTAAATAAACGTTATATCCAATAACGTTACACGAAATAAGTTTTAGAGTATATAAAATGTTATATGTAAAGAAATTAATAATAATAATAATATGTGGGGACATTTTCACACACGGCCATCTGACCCTAAACTAGGGAGATCCTGTACTATGGGTGTCAGACAGCTGATATACATACACAAATACATTTTTTTTTGTTTATAAATACAAACATATATAGATAGACAACACCCAGACACAAGGCAAACACAAGTGCTCATCACACAAATGTTTACCCTGGGCGGGAATCGAACCCGCAACACGCTGCGCAGCAGTCGATCGCTCAGCCACTGCGCCGACCGTGTCGTCAAAATTTATACCAACAGTTGAGATATCTCACGTTTATTATATCTTGTAAACGTTATTGAACTGAAAATATACCAAATAACTTTATATGATATGAGACGCACCCATTATTTTTGCATTATACGGATTAATCTAGTAGTTTCCTTGACTGCGAGTGAAACTGCGGGATACAGCTAGTTTTATTATAGCCGCGAGCAGTAAAAACACTTAAGTACAATGCACATGTTCAGGGTAAATATGTAGTAGTAAGTAATTACTTATAGCTACACTTTAAGTGGTTGTTAAACCACTTAAAGTGTAGAGTAGATAATATACAGCAGGCATAAAGTGGTTTTCGTCCTAGAATTAATAATCCGCTCTTAACATCGCTCTTGGGAGAGATATCCACGAAACTCGCTTGCATACTCATGTCATACGAGCTTAAGGTATTATGTTTATTAATAAATTTAGCATTTACATGGGCACTTAGAATTTATCCTAAATTATGTCTTTTTTTAGGGTTCCGTACCTTAAAAGGAAAAAACGGGACCCTTATAGGATCACTTTGTTGTCGGTCTGTCTGTCTGTCTGTCAAGACCGTTTATCTCGGGAACGCGTGGAGGTATCCAGTTGAAATTAAAACCATATACTCAAGTCTACGGTCCCTTGATGCTGTAAATTGAACCCTCTATGTTAACGTGAAAAATAGATACGGCGGTTTATGTCGCAAAAAACGCATTTATAATATTAAGTAGATTAAAGTATGGATGGTAGGTATGGATTAGTATAGAAGTATGGATATGTAGCTACAAATATGTACGGAACCCTCGGTGGGCGAGTCCGCCACGTACTTGTCCGGTTTTTTTAAAAAGAGATTGCTCTGGATAAAATGTATCCACCTATACTTACATGAAATATACGACAGTGAAATACTTACATTGTAGTTTTTATGAAGGTGCAGACAATATCTGAAGAGCACTGTCAGGCTGCTAAGAAAAAAGCTTTTTAACAAAAAAGACAACCGCCTTCAAAAACCCAAAAGTGAAAAATAACTTTAAAACATAACACACATGACTTTAGTTTCGGAAGTCAGTGGCAATACAAAACAACAAATAGAACAGCCAAGCCACCGACTTCTGAAACTAAAGTCATGTGTGTTCTGTTTTAAAGTTATTTTTCACTTTTGGTTTATGAAGGCGGTTGTCTTTTTTGTAAAAAAGCTTTTTATATTTCGGTTTTTAGTACTTTCTTATCATCCAAATCCATTAAGAAATGGCAACACAGTCAAAACAGAGATTGAAAGTACAAGGTGAGAACATTACAACATCATCTATGTATATTTTTTTGCTTTCTGTCGAGTTTTTCAAAAAGTGCTAAATCAATTTCGATTAAATTTATATGGGACCACCCTTGAGGCATACCCTATCCACAAAAATAGAATTTTCGAAATCGCTTTTCATTTGCCTTCTTTTTGAAGTCGGTTGAAAAGAAAGAGAAGCGCTTTAAAACCACTCTTGTAGTTTTTTACAAAATATGAAGCATTTTTATCGATTTATTCAAAAACATGTCGGTGAGTAATCAAGAACAAAACTTGGGTATTCTCTAATATGTCACGTCATTGTTATAGCTTTTATTACAACGTACATCCATCATCATCATCATGTCAACCTTTAGCCCAAACTTCCCTTCCCTTGGGTAGCCCAAAGGAGGGTTCAGCCGTTCTCGTCATGCTTGGCCGATGCATTTTGACGATCGCGGTTGGTGTCATGATACTCAGAAGGACGCTGCTGCCCATCCTTTTGGTCAATATCCCTCTGTCGCCTTGTAGGACACCCACGGGTAGAAATAGGGTGGTGCTATTCGCGACAGGCACCACACAGCACACGTACGTTGATAAATTATACAGATTTTTAACAGGTAAGACCGGGTTACCGTTCAAGTATATCGAAATTTATTCACAAAGACGTTCATTTTTAGGGTTCCGTAGCCAAATGGCAAAAAACGGAACCCTTATGGATTTGTCATGTCTGTCTGTCCGTCCGTATATTCACAGCCACTTTTTTCCGAAACTATAAGAACTATACTGTTGAAACTTGGTAAGTAGATGTATTCTGTGAACCGCATTAAGATTTTCATACAAAAATAGTAAAAAGCCTTATTATATTAGTTTTTTTTTTGTTTAATAGTTATAGGTTTTTCTTTTTTATTGTACGTGTAAATATTGCACAACAAACTATTAGAACTTTTATATTATGTTACTTACTGCTACGGAACCCTTCTTGGGCGAGCCCGACTCGCACTTGGCTGCTTTTTTAATCCTTTCTTAGTGGCCTATTTTGCCCCACTCCAAGGCATATGCTAGGAGGTTTAGTTTATAAATATTTATTCTTTGCCTCAAAACAAAAAGAAAAAACATATTAGTATTAAGCCTATTAGGAGTATTTTGTCAGTGCCTTACCTAAGGTAAACACATTTTTTGATAAAATTTTCTCAAACATTTTTAAAAGGCCCGCAGCCTTTGTTTACCCACTAAACAAGCCATGTCATTCTTCCCTAATCTGCGCCATTCTTGTCAACGACCTTTTGACAGGAGCGATAATGTCAACGAGCCGTCATATTTAGCCTACCCCACGCATCTCATCGCCCACTTTCGGCCACCTGTAACTCAAATATTCAACCTTTTACGGCTTATTTTTTAAAATAAATTCTGTCAACACTGAGTTCTCAAAACTTAGTAAATCTTTCACCACTTTCTGTCAGCACATGAAAGCATTGAATAAGAAAATATTTATGTAAGTTTAAATACGCCATACACTGCTCAGGCTAAATAGGATACTAAAAATAACCATTACACTAAACGAACAAACTATCTACTACAATCTTTAGTAATAGAATCGTTCAGAAGGCCGTTAAAGATCTTATAGAAATGTACGTAACACAGTTCTGTTTTACGCGGCAATTTCTAGTTTTCTTTAAGCGTCGTTCAGTCAGAACCAGTGCAGATTATTAAATATAAATACTGAATACGCTAATTGGAAACCTTTTTCATGTTTGACATGTTTTAACAAAGATTTTCTCGTCGTAAATGTAACCAAAACTGAACGTCAAACGAAAACATTTCCACCACGAAACTGTCAACATAGCCTATATCAAATTATGAGTGAATTAGTAACTGGAGACCTCAACAGATTGCGTAACGTTTACCCAACAGTTAGCTACAGCGTATGTTTGCTAAGAACCCTCATCTCTTGGGGTCACCCCTTTTTGTCACAGCCTGACTAAATGATCTTGTGATTTTCTTTGTATATATTTGGCACGTGTACTGGTTAGAGAATTGGCTTATGGAGCGATGTGTTACTCAGTGGTACAGTCAACAGCAAAAGTAGATGATCGAAATCAGAAATTCAATACTAGTGAACGGAGTTCTCGTCATAATTGTGTGGCGTCGAAGTGATTCAAAAGTATGTGTGTGACAATCACATACTTTTAATAAATAAACTAGTAATAAATTATATAAATTAGTGTTAGTAAATTAGTATTGAATTTCTGATTTTGATCATCTACTTTTGCTGTTGACTGTACTGTTGTAAGTGTAGTCAGGTACGGTTTTTGCTTATTAAGTTTACCTTCCAGTCTTGCCGTAGATTGCTAGCGGTAGACAAATTTGCACTCTTTTACCTTTTGTTATAAGGTTGAAAAGTAGTTGACTACCAATTTACCTACGTACATATTAGTGAGGATATGACACCTGTAACCACTTACAGGAAAGGCCTATTGTTAGACTAGAACCACACTGCGTGAGTAAAATGGTGATATAAATGGATGGTATCGAGTGTCGCTTACTATTCCTAACACGTTTAGTTGGATTTTGTATTTTCATGACACGGTGTCAGTATTTTTGACGACGATCCTGTAAACATTGGTCTAAACAACAGCTGCTTAAAATTGAGGGCTCCGATGTACGCGTACATGTATTTATATTGTTTTATTCTGGAGCATAGCTGGTATCTTTCTGGGTACGGCGATATTAAAGCATCCTGGCCACGAAATTTTTATATATTAGTTTACTCAAGGTCATCGTGCGTTAAATTGCGCACTTTCATAAACAATGATTTTTTACATCTGAAATAAAAGTTTTGTCCAACGTTTAGTTAATGATCAGTGTCGTGTAGTTGACGGCTATGTGCTATGTTTGTTAACACCCCGTTTTTGAAATAGTACCTACATAAGTACAGGCATATTGTTATATACAATACTAGCTGACCCGGCAAACGCTGTTTTGTCATATTAATTATTTTTTATCACCTAGGTCCTAGGGGTATAAGAAAAAGCCTATGACCTATTCTCTTAGCCGTTTCGAAGGAGTTCGATAACAAACGCTGTGACATGAGATTTGCATAAGAAGAAGATAAGTTTATCTTGGACATCACAGACATAAGGAAAACATTGTGAGGGAACCTGGGGTGTGATTCTGTAAGACCTCATTCTAAACTTCGAATCTGAATCCGCTCTGAGTTTCTTGATTGGCATTCTAAAAACTTGGTTGATAATTCGAATTTACACTAACGCCACCCTTGCGAGCGTGTCAGCGAGTTGAACTAAATTAACAGGGAGATTTTCACAGATAAATTATGAAGCCCGTCACATACGTAGCTATAATATATATTATAGCTAGCTACCACACCACACACGGTAGCCATAATATAATAATATATTTTCGCCCTTATTACGTCTGCGATCGTTGTTTGTTTCACATTTTTGAAATTTATATTAATATGCCTTGCTATATCTGTCCACATATTTTGGTGACGTAGTAAAAATATATTATAGCTGATCGTAATATGCCTCGATTATAGCTACGTCTGACGTATATTAATATATATTATAGCTACATCTGACGTAAATTAATATATATTATAGCTACGTCTGTGACGGGCTTGAGATATCGTAAGAAGTGGCATTCTGTAAGGTAACTTCCCCGTCACTTCGAGGACACATGAAAGTGTCAAATATATCAAAGTCATTTTGAACCTTATGCGAAGTGAGAGTGAATAGCGATGTGAGATGCGAGTTGTTGTTTGAATTTTACAGAATCGACCTACTGGACGTTTTATATAAGTCTTGAATCGCCAATCCACCATAAGTAAGCCGGGTGATTAATACTCGTATCTTCTCTGTGTGAGAAGCAAAATAAACTACGAACTGCCTAGCTTTTCTCAACTATGTTGGGGTTGACTCATAAACTCGATTTACATCAGGCTTGCCTACAAAATATTTCAAGGAATATTAGCTATTACTATAATTTCAACCCGGAGTAAGGTTTTATTACTCTCGGCCGCTTTCGACAGACACCAGTGATAATGTACTAGGAATATATAGGTACCAAAGTGCGATTCTTCGAATAATTCCGTTATTTTCGTTTAAAAGCATCATCTTCGTAGCCATTTCCCAGCTATGTTGGGTTCGGCTTCCAGTTTGACCGTATCCAGCTGAATACTAGCGATTTACTTGATTCGACTGACTATCTGACCTCCACAACCCAGTTACTGGGTAACACGATATACCTCGGTAAGACTAGTTGCCAGTCTTAGGGCTTCTGACTACAGCGACTATCAAAGATCTACAAATCACAGCCGGGACCAACGGTTTTTCGTGCTTTCCGAGTCACAATGGCTCTCGGTATGAAAAGGATTTTCATCCATCTACGTACCGCCCGCGGCAAGCGTGGCTTAACCATGTATGATCTTTACTTAGCCACGATCGCCTCCTTGGTCCTGCAGTGGGACATTAATAGATTGATAATATATATGTCGGGTATAACGCGCAGAGGGCACTGCTGCGACTGCCTCGCTTCTGCAGCGCTTAGGGGATGTTCGCGAATGCTCGCATTGACTGTTTTTATGCCAGCAAGAGCAAGAGGGTAACTTCGATATCGAGAAGAGTTCGGGGCAGCGGCAACAGTGTTCATACTGTTGTTGTCAACAGATTGGACAGGCCTTTCATGCAGCACTTGCAAGCCTTGCATGTACCCGTATATCAGGCTTGGGGCAGGTCATCATCATGTCAACCTTTAGACGCCCAGTGCTGAGCATAGGTCTCCCCCAAGGGGCGGTTCAGTCGTAATCGCAGGCAGGCAGGTCAAAATGTATAATACATATAATATGATTCTAATATTTATTTGTTTATTATTTTTTAATGGGATTTAATTAAGTAGGTTTCATTTTATTTTAGGTTTTCATCTGTTTAGAGTTTAAGAATAGTTGAGAATTTAAATAATAATAATATGTGGGGACATTTTCACACACGGCCATCTGACCCCAAACTAGGGAGACCCTGTACTATGGGTGTCAGACAGCTGATATACATACACAAATACACTTTTTTTTCTTTTAAATACATACATATTGTAGATAAACAACACCCAGACACAAGGCAAACACAAGCGCTCATCACACAAATGTTTACCCTGGGCGGGAATCGAACCCGCAACACGCTGCGCATCAGTCGATCGCTCGGCCACTGCGCCAACCATGTCGTCAAATGTATAATAATAACAATAATAATACCAGCCTATAATTGTCCCACTGCAGGGCATAGGCCTCGTTTCGTAAATATGGACTGGATGGATGTCTGAAATAAATAATAATAATAATAATTAAATAGTACAACCATGTCTCATCTGACAACTAACCATCACCACCACTGCCTCTGTCAGAACAGCTCCCATATTTTCCCATTAATAGATGTCAACACCCACGTACCATCTTTCACTCCTTCCCACTCGTAAAGGTGTCTATTCACAGACAACGTGATGAGGATTGCAATACGTAAAGACGAGCCTTATCATTCCTATCACGTGCATGTATAGGCTGTTGTATTTTCACGGCACGTCGACTGTATTTTTGACGTTAGTTGTAAACATGAGACGGACGGTGTGATGGTATGCTGAATCTTAATATAACACCCTTATGTGAAGTTACAAGGTTCAGTTCACCTTGTAACGTTATTAAAAGTTCTTATGTCTTCAGGGTAGAACATATTATTTTTAATGGGTATATTGCGGTAGGCTTTTGTTTTTAGCAGCCACGTGTATACATGTGTATACACGTGACATATGTATGTATGTATGTCGGAGTGTGTGTAGGTGTACGTATTTTAGCTAATTGAAGTATGAAGCCCATCATAGACGTAGCTATAATATATATTAATATAATTCATAGCAAGGCATATTACGATATATTTTCTATAGAAATCTTTGAGTGACCACAGACGCAGCTATAATATATATCTTTATTACGTCACCAAAATATGTGGTCAGATATATTAATATATATTTCAAAAATGTGAAACAAACAACGACCGCAGACGTTATAAGGGCGAAAATATATTATTATTATTATAGCTACCGTGTGTGGTGGCTAAGCTATAAAATATATTATAGCTACTTATGTGACGCTTTTTATTTTGTTATACATCGTTATTTGTTAAATCTGACTGACTGAATTCTGAGACAGAAACAAATAAATGCTAAAATAAAATAACATTGATTTCAGTAATTATAAATGTATTATATATTTGTAATATAATAATGTAAATAATAATAATGTATTATATTATTTTCAGTAATTATAAATGTATTATTTATTATATATTGTGTTGAATTTTAACGTTTACGATTTTCTATGTATTTTGATGTGCATTTTAATAAATGTTAACAGTGACCAAAACTGTATGATTTTTTTGCTTTGAGCCTTATCTATACTAATATTATAAAGCTGTAGAGTTTGTCTGTCTGTTTGAACGCGCTAATATCCGGAATGAGTAGTACGATGAGATGATTCGCTACTAGGAAATTACGCTGTCCCTGAGTGCTGTAGGACCTACAGACTACGCCCTTTAACCGCTAATACTACATCGTCTCTAGATACTTAAAAAAAAATGTCGTAGAAAATCGGATACGTAGAAGAAACAGTTTATTGACACGATGTTTTTTTTAATCTATTATAGACTAGCTGACACGACAGACGTTGTCCTGTCCCTACCTACCCTTTTTTATTTTATTCGTGAATTTTCTGATTTTTTTACCGTATAAACCTTCCTTGGAATTCAACAAATATTTGAAGATTGAAATTAGCGAAATCGGTTCAATCATTCTCGAGTTTTAGCAAGACTAACGAACAACGATACATTTTTGTTACATAGATGTAGATTAACGAGTTTAATGGAACGCCCTTTGTTATTTAACTTACTGTTTTAGGGTTCAGTACCAAAAAAGGAAAAACGGAACCCTTATAGGATCACTTTGTCGTCAGTCTGTCTGTCTGTCCGTCTGTTTGTCAAGACTCTTTATCTCGGGAACGCGTAAAGGTATCGAGTTGAAATTAAAACCATATACTCAAGTCTACAGTTGAAGCTATTAAAAATCAAACTTCTAAGTTAACGTGACCAAAAGATACGGCCGTTTATGCCGCAATAAACGTATATTTCGACACTCTTAAGGAAATCAAAATTGATAGGGTACTTCCCGAAGACCTAGAACTATGAAATTTGGCAAGTAATATCGTCTTACTCTACAAGTACAGGGAAAAGTCTGAAAACTATACATTTGTAATTAAATCATTAAAAATATAGTCTTTGTTTAAAGTACGTAATCAGTAATCGAGGTATGTGCCGTCGTAATTGTATGGGTGACCTAATCACGAAATATGAACGGAACCGTCGGAGGGCGAGTCCGACTCGCACTTGTCCGGTTTTTATCACAAAAACACTCGAACGCAGTCACGGGCGAATGCTAGTGTGGGCCGCCCGTTTGATAAATAATATATCATCGGAAGATATATTTCATAGCCTGCCGAAATTGGTATCAGCATTGAAGATGGGATACAAATATGACTGACTGACTGACTATTGTTATTGTCAAAGTCAAAAAAGACAAAGTCAAATCATTTATTTAAATTAGACCATTAAAGGCACTTTTGAACGTCTTATTGTAAAATTTGATTGTATGAGGGATATAATTATGTATTTAATATGTGTGTATGACATCATCTTCAAATTATCTGTAAGATGTTGTACTTATTGTCATAAATAAATAAAAGTAAATACATACATATCATGTATATTAGAAAGCTCTACGTGTTTGAATTGGTTTTAAATCTTCCCAGAGTTTGCCACCTGCCTTTGAGACATAAACAATGATCACTTACTAAATGAGAGAGAATGCTTCCATACACGAATACTTACTTTAATTGACAATTTGTATCCATCTGCCCAATTTATATTTACGAAATGACAAAATTATTTTAATTTATTTAACGAACCTCTCAGCCTAATTGATTTGAATTTTCCAAAATGAAATGAAGCATACAATCATCGGCTTACTTAATATTCTCTTTTCGTCGAACAATTTTAAATTAATCTCGTTTACTCAATGGGAAAGCCTTCATTACAAAGATCCTTTTCAATTGTAGGCTTAAAAATACTAACTATTTTTTAAATGATGTTAAACATCGCGAATAAATTAAGTAATCCAAGTTTATTTCGACGAGACGTATAATAACTTGAAATAGAGGAGCATCTGGATGAATTTAGAGCCAGTGAGCTGTGGTCACTGACTTACTAATTATTTTAATTTAACTGAAAACAAGATTAATTGAATTTATAAAAACAAAATGCGTAGCGTTTTACTACGGCTTGGAGTAGCGCATGGGTACAGCGCGGCGTAGCGTAGCACACGCCTACGGCGTAGCACATCTAAAGGTTAGTGTAGCATATATCTACGCCGTAGCCATATGCTATAGTGAGCTTTGTGTAGCTTGCTCCGTAAATGCATGATGTTATGCGGAGTTGTATTTTGTTAAATCATTAAACGTTTAATGAAGAACAGAAAAATAGTATATTAGAGGTATTGAAATTCCTATCTAAATTAACCGTTATTTTAATAGTTTTATTATAAAAGTGTTTTACCTAGTTTCGTACAAAATTTTCATTACGGAATCGAGGAATTTGTATTTCTAGTGAATTAGTGTGAATTACACCAACGTCTTGTTTATCCGCAAGAGTTAGGTCTAGATATCATTCACACTAAAATAGTATGGATATACAGCACCTCTGGGAGTTGAACATATGATAGCTACTATAGAATTATGATCCGATCGCGTTAGGATTCTATCGATGCCATGAATTGTATCGAGTGGAATGAATACTCAATATTATGTGTCGAGATCGGTTCGTTGACCTGTGTCTGTGTATGATATCTACTGTATGTAGGAATTTCATGACAATCGGTTTCTGTTTGTTTGTATTGTTAATACGAATAAGTTCTTTGAAAACATTGTTTGAAATATTGTTTTATTGTTTGTTTACCTATTGCATGTATTAATATGCTAAATGTGATTACTAACAATGCAGAAATAACAGTTTAACATAACTTGTGGTTAAAAGAGATTTTCTGTGTTCTGCGTTATATATCTAGTAGTATCAAAGTTATTGTAATGCAATTACTTCGAACAATCGAATATATTTTGACAGTGACGTCATTTTGCCAGAACTTACAATGCGTCATGTTCGGAGCCTCCGGCAGTACGCGCCAAGCGCTACCAGAAATATTCATTCCAATTACAGCATGATGTATTAGTTCTCCACTTGCGCAAGTTCGCTTTTAAACTTGCACAAGTTGCAACCACTTGCAAGCGGTTTTGCTAGTTCGAGAAAATTATTATAACTTTGTTTACTCCCGCCCACTATAGGCATCCTTCTCGTAGTTTTGAAACACTTTACGCAACTGAAAATTAAAGTTAGTGCAGAGCAAAAAGTATATTATGTTCCAGTGGCAGTGTTTTGAAGGTTTATACATTTGAAGTAGGTACTCCGGACCTACTCCATCATTAAAACTCTACTAGGTACTTATTGAAGAAAGATTTGTCTTCAAATTGTGATGACTGTGGAGTGGTTGATGATGTGTTTCATAATCTAATGGAGCTGTAAATCTTTTGATATTGTTATTTGTAACACAATAGTCGCTTGTTGAATATCAGATAACGCTAAACAGCTGTATGAGTTAGTCTTTACACTCTGTCCACTGACTTAATCGTTTTTTGACAGCTGCAACTAGTGAACAATATTTATGATTTTTGTAAAAACTGATACGCATAACTGCATTATAATATCTGTAAGAGGTCATAAATAAGATAATCCAACAAGATAATGCAGTATATCTATTTATTTTATAACGCATTTTTAAGTTAACTTGAGGTAATCGGGAATAATTTAATTCTAAGGCAGCTGTCAAAAAACCAATAACCCAATGGACAGGGTATAGATAGATTCTAACAAATTTGTAATTTTTCTGTAATAGGCGATGTGGTCACCATTATCAATGTATGTTATGTTTTGCTCTTATTTGTGTTATAAGTCTGAAAACCTGGGCCTCAAGTCTGCTATTACAATAGTATCAGAATGGTCTATCATTGATTTCATAATTGTTGATTTCTACAAGTTTGGTGATATACTAATATAATGGCGTCATTATGACTTTCCAATGGTCAACCACTGACACACCATTGAAAGAAATGATATAGAATCGTAATCTCGTACAAAATGACAACTGAATGACTGACTTAGGCGGTAATCTGCTAAAATTTTTACAGTTACTTTGATCAGTGACCTACCATTACAACGTCATTGTGCGACCAATGATAGACCATTATGAATTTAGCAGATTACGAACTTTTAGCAAAAAGACAATGGGATGGTGTTGGAATGACGAAATTATACAAATGGCAGACTTGGCCCCCTGTTTGTTTCTATCCTGTATAGTTTGTATTGTTTAGTTCTAAACAAAAGATGAACTTATTCAGCCTTATGTGAGTGGGACAGTTACATTTGCAACCAATTAGCTACAAAGTTAACATTAGACTGTCACTTACTGTAAAACTTCCTCAACTTATAATTTAATAATTACTTCCTTCACTATAGAGTGACGTCATTCAACCCACAACGTTGACTGTTAGCGAACAAAAATAAAGCTTATTACCCACAGTTGTGAAGCCTCCACATATTCACATCTGTTGAACAAATTAGTTGGGAGTGTTCCAACGAGCAGGCGATGGTTGTGGCGGCCACGAAACACGCGCTCAGAGCTAAGGACGGCCTACCATGTGAAACATGCCTATTTTTATTGTTCTGTTTTATTAGTAAGGAATATTTCAGAAATAGATAAACTCGTAATGTACCAGCCTACTACTCTTCCATTACATTTTTATATGTACACGCTATGGGCCTTTCATGCCTTGAAATAAATGACATACAGCGACATTTTTGTAATTCGATGCATTCCTTGAAAGGGGATTTGATGTGGGGAAGGGGTATTGAGGGAGGCATCTAAAGCTAAGCAATAAATTTGGGGACGGTACGGGGTTGATTTTAACTGATAGTACTTTTTTAAATTAGCTCTAGTTAAATTGAATCTATCGAATTACAAATGCCTCTTCTCTAACAAATAATGAACGAATACTTGTATTTTCCACTGAAAGGAAGAATATCAGTATCTGACATCCACAAGTCTTGTACAAACTTTTGTCTTATCGCTAAAAAACAAGAAAAACGTTTAAATGTTCTTGTCAAAAGATAATATAAGTGGGATTTTGTTACATTGAAAACCGACAGTAATAAAACCGAAGAACAATATTGATGGACAGACGGCGAGGCAGCAAAGTGATCATAAATAAAGTTACTTTATCGGTAAAATACCTGAACGTAAATAAATGGCCAAGTAATTTCACAGCCATTTGATTCTCAGAAAGTTAAGAGTAATTCCTGTTTTTATCAGTAATTTTATCAGAGTCATTATTTCTCGAATATCCTCTTGTAATTTGTGTTTAATATAGAAACAGAAAAAGCCTTTCAAAGAAGAAAACTATGAAACTATTAATATAATGAAAACGTTTTGCCTCCGTATGGTGTCGGACGTAAAGAATAGCACCATCCCATATCTTCCCGTGGGTGTCGTAAAAGGCGACTAAGGGACTTACCAGAGAATGGGCAGCAGCGTTCTCTGTGCCTTTGTAACAACCGTACTGCGATCGCCAACCCGCCTGCCAAGCGTGGCGATTATGGCAAAACCCCCCAAAATGAATAGCGCAACACATAAACGGCCCCTAGTACCCGGCAGCTCGTCTAGCTTCGACTATGGTAGCGGTCGAGGTTACGGCGTGGCAAGGGGTGCGAAGAATCTCCGGAAGGGATCAGGCTGCCTACACCGACGACTTGACCTGGCAACATACAACACGCGTACACTCCGGACCGACGAGAAGATAACGGAACTCGAAGAGGAATTGAGCAGGCTGCGATGGAGTATTGTGGGATTATCTGAAGTCCGAAGAGAGGGGGAGGACACGATAACCCTGAAATCCGGCAACCTGCTCTATTTCCGAGAGGGTGACCGGCAGTCCCAGGGTGGTGTTGGGTTTATCGTTCACAGGTCCTTCGTGAACAACGTGGTGAAGATCGAGAGTGTGTCGACCAGGGTGGCGTACCTTATACTCAGAATATCCTCAAGATATTCGCTGAAGGTCATACAGGTCTACGCCCCGACCTCGGCACACCCCGACGACGAAGTGGAGACCATGTATGAGGATATCTCTAAAGCCATGCATGGTTTCAAAACTCGCTTCACCGTTGTCATGGGGGACTTTAACGCGAAACTGGGCAAACGAGACGGTGATGAGCTGCATGTGGGGCAATTTGGGTTTGGACGTCGGAATCGCCGGGGTCACCAACTGGCTAGTTTTATGGAGAAGGAGGGCCTCTATATGATGAACTCCTTCTTCAGAAAGCGTGAGCACAGAAAGTGGACCTGGCAGAGCCCTGATGGTGCAACTAAAAATGAGATTGACTTCATCATGTCAACCAAGAAGCAAATGTTCAATGATGTCTCTGTGATCAATTCGGTGAAAACCGGGAGCGATCATCGCATGGTAAGAGGCACATTGAACATCAATATAACGCTTGAAAGGTCTCGACTGATGAAGTCTACGCTCCGTCCAGCACAGGTCCAGATTCAAAACCCCGAGAGCTTTCAGCTCGAACTCCAGAATCGTTTCGAGTGCCTAGGAAGCTCAGTGGACGAATACAACGACGAGTTCGTGGAAACTGTCCATACGACTGGGTCTAAGTTCTTCAAGACACGTCGTGCAGATAAGAACAAAAAACTCTCTGATCGTACTCTCAAGCTCATGAAGGAGCGGCGTGAGATGATCTTGCAGTCTTCAGATGAGGCGTGGAAATACCGGCAGTTAAATAGACGGATCTCTAAATCCTTGAAGAGCGACCTCCGCCGCTTTAATACCGAACGTATTAAAGACGCAATTGAGAAGAATAAAGGCTCCAAGGTATTTGCAAGGGATCTGGCTATTGGGCAGAGCCAGCTCACGAAACTGAAGACCGACGATGGCAGGATTGTGTCCGCCAAACCGGAGCTTCTGAGGGAGATCGAGAGATTCTATGGGCAGTTGTACACGTCAACCAGTAAACCCGTTGTAGATCTAGCGAACGACCCAAGAGCTAGACTAACCCGACACTATACCGAAGACATCCCGGACGTCAGCCTGTACGAGATTAGGATGGCTCTGAAACAGCTTAAAAACAACAAGGCACCGGGTGATGATGGAATTACGGCCGAACTCCTGAAGGCGGGTGGAAAACCGGTACTTAAGGCCCTTCAGAAGCTGTTTGATTCCGTCATACTCGAGGGAAAAACGCCACAGGCATGGTGCAGAGGTGTGGTGGTACTCTTCTTCAAAAAGGGCGACAATGCTCGGTTGAAGAACTATAGGCCCATCTCACTTCTGAGCCATGTCTACAAGTTGTTTTCAAGAGTCATCACGAATCGTCTCGCGCGCAGGTTTGACGACTTCCAGCCTCCCGAACAAGCCGGTTTCCGAAAAGGCTTTAGCACCGTAGACCACATACATACGCTGCGGCAGGTTATACAGAAGACCGAAGAGTATAACCTGCCTCTCTGTTTAGCGTTTGTGGACTACGAGAAAGCATTTGATTCGATCGAGACTTGGGCTGTACTGCAGTCTCTCCAACGGTGCCAAATCGACTATCGGTATATCGAGGTGTTGAAGTGTCTATACAGAAACGCCACCATGTCAGTCCGGCTTCAGGACCAGACCTCGGAACCTATCCTTCTGCAGCGAGGTGTGAGACAGGGAGACGTCATATCTCCGAAACTGTTCACCGCTGCATTGGAGGATGTCTTCAAGTTTCTGGATTGGAGCGGGCTAGGCATCAACGTCAATGGCGAGTACATCTCTCACCTTCGGTTTGCCGACGATATAGTGGTCATGGCTGAGACCATGGAGGACCTCAGTACAATGCTCAGTGACCTCAGTAGAGCTTCCGAAAGAGTGGGTCTTAAAATGAACATGGACAAAACCAAGGTCATGTTGAATGCCCATGTAACACCCACTCCTATCAAGATCGGAGACTCTACACTCGAAGTTGTAGACGATTATGTCTACCTGGGACAAACGGTCCAGTTAGGTAGGTCTAACTTCGAGAAAGAGGTCAATCGTCGAATCCGACTCGGCTGGGCAGCGTTCGGGAAGTTGCGTGGTATCTTCTCGTCCAACTTACCGCAGTGTCTCAAGACGAAAGTCTATGACCAGTGTGTGTTGCCAGTGATTACATACGGGACCGAAACGTGGTCGCTCACAATGGGCCTCATCAGAAGGCTCAAAGTCACCCAAAGGGCAATGGAGAGGGCTATGCTCGGAGTTTCCTTGCGTGATAAAATCAGAAATGAGGATATCCGCAAGAGAACCAAGGTTACCGACGTAGCCCGAAGAATTGCCAAATTTAAGTGGCAGTGGGCAGGGCACATTGCTCGCAGAACAGATGGCCGATGGGGTCGAAAAGTTCTAGAGTGGCGACTGCGAACCGGAAGACGTTGCGTTGGAAGGCCTCCCACTAGGTGGACCGATGACCTGGTAAAGGTTGCGGGGATCCGCTGGATTCGAGTCGCACGGGACCGGTCAATGTGGCGCCACTTGGGGGAGGCCTATGTCCAGCAGTGGACGTCTTTTGGCTGAAATGATGATGATGATGTTTTATTTTCCTTGCGTCTTCTTTTGAACTTGTGCATCGTAATCCTTTATTTTACTTTTCTTCTAAGCAAATTTAACAGACACAAAAGCAAGTAGCTACGTCGACAGAGGGTGCGAAGTCACATTACAATGTAAATCTACATAACAATAGACTGACATCCAGGAGTCGCCAAACCTACGTTATTTCCGAGAGAGACTGAAATTTCGAAGATATATAGAGGAATATGGCAAAGCGGTGTAGTGCCGGTCGCGAATAGCACCACCCCATTTCTACCCGTGGGTGTCGTAGAAAGCGACAGAGGGATATTGACCTGAGGATGGGCAGCAGCTTCCTTCTGAGTACCATAACACTTACTGCGATTGGCAATATGCATCGGCCAAGCATGGCGATTACGATTAAACCCCCTTGGGGGAGACCTATCCCAGTAGTGGGCGTCTTAAAGTTGACATAATGATGATGATGATGAAAAGAATATGTCACTGAGAACATTACCCTACAAAAATCCATAAAAACTAACCGGTTCACTTTAATGTTAGTGAGTAAAACCTTTTAAACCTGATACCTCAGAAGGAGCCCAGCGTTGAAGCCAGCAAGTACGCATTCCCTAGATAATATCTAGATATTAACCACAAGATACCTGAGTTTTCGAAATATCTGGAGGAAAAGCAATAATTTGTCACGTACAAGCGTTTGTATGGGAATCATGACAGGTTGGCCGCTATGATCATATTTATCTATCTATTCTCAAAATTACAACCGTACAAAATCAACGTAGGTCAAACGACTCTGGGATCTTAGACCACAACCCACATTCAATTGTTTTCAAATATCTCGTTAAGCTAAACAAAGACCCACATACTGGCGTACATTTGTACAAACTACCCAACAGAAATCTTAACTCAGTGTGGAATGGTTACCACGAAACAAACTACTTGTAACACAAGCTTGGGGAACTTTGCTAATGGTACCGACACACTATATGTATGTTCCTTTGTATCTTTGCGTTGGTATTTGTGGCTTGACGTGTTTTGTGTCTGTTTTTGATGCTGTGTAGGATATACTTTTCATGGATACAGATAGTATAGTGTATATACTCTGTGTGTTTGTGTGTCTCTGTGTGTGTACTCTTTATGTCACCACAAAAAAACGCATTTTTTTTTATAATAGTGCCATTTACGAATACGCGCCTCACTATTACCAAACACACACGTACACACACACACACTGGGTGGCGTGCTAGAACACCAGAGCCATTTTTGAATTTGTTGTTTGTTAAAACTATCTGTTGTAACTGTGGCAGACTGTACCTACCACATTTCGAAAAATTCAATAAATTATTATTAAAATTATAACTATTTATTGATCGAGAGGGTCGCGGGTTGGGTTGTGTTTGATCCGATCGTATATTTCATCGTAGTGTGCGTGCACACTCATATGCCTATGAACGTGAATGTTGAGGCAATTCAGCTGCTAGACAACACAGACTTAATGCGTAGGCTAAAAATAACTAAACCTTTTGAATTAGTGTAGTGTTTAAAGCGAATGAATAATAGTAACAATGTTGTGCTATACATATAACACATGAACATAGTGTTTCTATAAATTATGTCAGACTCTAAGAAAGTGCTACGGACTTGTACAAAATTCCATATGGACACTATTTTTAGTTTTAACATAATCTATCACGTAACATCGTAAGCCAGAGTTAAATTGCTTATTAGTCTTTTAGGCAAGATCGTAATTAATTATTAAGAATTTAGTTCTTATTAATACAGTACAAAAAAAGATATGCCTAGTGTGCACGCACTCGTACGTATCGACAGTATTACAATACTAGCGTAAGAATCATATCATTTGTCGTCCACTGCTGAACGTAGGCCTCCCCCAGAGATCGCTAACCAACCCGGTCTTGGGCAGAAAGGATGCACCCTTGCATAAATATAAATCAAAAATAGTGAGACGCGTCTTCGTAAATGACAATGGTGCCGATTCCCTTGTTCACAAACTAAAGTAAAATTAGGCATTTGGCATCTCTTACTACCAGGCAGCTGAAGATAAGGACGGCGACAGACAATGACTAATGACTAAGTTAGAGATGTCAAATTAGTTTTTCCCTTGAACTTCGCAGTGTTTTTAATCAATACGTTCAGAAATGACAATTAACATTATTTTTAGATTCAGATCAACTTAAATTGACAGCTCTTATTAATAAATATCTCTTTCTTGTTTTATTGGAGAGAAAGAGATATAAATAGCTTAAAATTAATTTAGTTCGTGCACAACAGAATGGGCACCATTATCTAACGTTGGGAATAAAATATAGTATAAAGTACTAAGGAATTAGTTAGCTTCCTAATAGTGAAAGAATATTTAAAATCGGTTAAGTATAAAATTTTAAATTTAATCTTATGTTTTTTCTTTATAATCATGTCAACCTTTAGACGCCCACGGCTAGGCATAGTTCTCCCCCAAGGGAAGGTTCAGCCGTAATCGCCATGCTTGGCTGATGCATGTTGGTAATCGAACTAGGTGTTATGGTAATCAGAAGGACGCTGCAGCCCATCCTCTAGTCAATAAACCTCTGTCGCCTTCTACGCCACCCACGGGTAGAAATGAGGTGGTGCTATACACGGCTTCTTTATAATATTAACGTAGATTTCGTTTTAAAATAGACACGGAAGCAACATTTTCACCGCAGAATCATGACGTAATCAAGAGACGATATTCACATAACACAAGCCTTAAGGCTTCACAGATATACACACACACCATAATCCACCCACTTTACAAGCTCATCATGTGACGTCATTGGGACTGCACATCTGCCTACCTTAAAGATAACATTTCCGCTGTATGAGTTACACGTCTCTGGGGCGTATAAAGTGAATCATATTTATTTATACCTACAGGGGGTTATTACTAAAGTTAGAAATTGTAATTGTTTAATGGATGTAACACGCTTCGGTGAATATTTCTATAAGGATCTCGTCTATATTGAAATTATAAATGCAAAAGTGTCTCTGTTTGTTTTTTTCGTTAACGGCTAAACTGCTTCATCGATTTTGATTGTAAGTTAGATAAAGCTTGAATTATGAGAAGAAACATTGGTTTAAAATACCATTAAGGGCAATCCAGACGTCATTTGTCGTCGGGGCGTTCCATTGAATGGATAAGTATTTCGTTTCGTTTATATTTGTGCATTTTACCTCTATGGTTCTTAGCTGCCTGATTCAAATAAAGAAATAAATCAACCTAATATAATTCAGTATTTACTATTACGTGAACCTACCTGCGTTTGCTTTTAGAAAATAAATAATCTTTTAAACGAGTGAAACTGGTTTGATAAAATTCAAAATCCACGCGGCTAACGCCACGGGCAATTCGTTAGTCAAAAATATACAAACAAGTCTTTGGTATGCAAAATTTTGATATTCTGTTCCATTACATGGAACTTTCAGAACATTAATTTCAGGCGAAGAGAACAGTCGACATTTATAGCATAATTAGACATTTGTAATAGCTTTATCAAACTTTACACAAGACTTCAACTGATTTATATTGCCGTACAGTATCTATTTAAAGTTTTTTTAGGATAATGGCGTGTTCACGGTTTACTGTGAATTGTATATTTAATAGGTTTTGATTAAGATGACAAAAAATCTATTGCATGTTTAGAAGAACCGTAGCAGTAAGTAGGTAAGTAGTAGTAAGCATTTAATAAACAAGTAGTATATTCGAAGGAAGTAAGCAGTTGATGACGCTGTCTGTACCTAAGTAAGTAGTTTAGAAGTTAATGAATCAATAAATTGGTACCTAAGCCATAGTAATATAACCGATAATCGATTGAAATAGGTACTGTTAACAAAACCCGATTCTGACTCCGTTATAGAGTAAAACCATTCCTGTAGGTCGATTCTGTAAAATTCAACCAACAACTCGCTCCTCACATCGCTATTTACTCTCACTTCGCATAAAGTTCAAAATGACCTTGATATATTTGACACTTTGAATCGGGTTCAAGTGCGAAGGTAATTTCCCCGTCACTTCGACGCTCATGAAGTGAAGGGGAAATTACCTTACAGAATGCCACTTTTTACGTCATCTCATACTTTATCTATCAAAATCTCCCTGTCAATTTAGTTCAACTCGTTGTCACGCTCATAAGGCTGGCGTTAGTGTAAATTCGAATTATCAACCGAGTTTTTAGAATGCCAATCAAGAAACTTACAGCGGGATTCAGATTCGAAATTCAGAATGAGGTCTTACAGAATCACACCCCTGGAAGCAGCAGAAACCTAATCACAGTTCTTTCATTTATTGAATTATCATTCCAGTTGTATTCAATATAAAAAAAACGTAATTATAAAATGGAAACCGTAACATTCTTTACTAATTAGAAACACAAACAATAAACCCAAGGTATAATAAATAAATAACAAATAATTAATAGCAAAAAACCTATACCAGCGCACTCGAGCCGTCGACTGCAGAGCTGCAGTTTGTAAAGCAAAGAGTTTAAAATGAATGAATAGGGAAAACACAATTTGTAGGACCCATCCACCGAGCGTGCACGCCACTTAAGTTACCAGAGAACCCTACAGGTAACTAATTTGCTATCTGTAAACAGAAAGAACTGGGGCAACGATGGAGGTTTTATTTGTATATAGCTTTTGTCCCCGACTCAGTTCACGTGAATGTATATCGTGAAAAAGTAGCTTAAATCCTTTATTGTAGTTCAAACTTAGCCTTTAACGAATTGTCTCAAAATCGGTTCCGTAGTTTAGTCCTGATACACGTTCAGGACTAAACTACGGAACCGTTTTTTTACGGACCGACAAACAAACTCCCTTTCTAAATTTTTTATATTAGTATGGCATCGCTGCCATTTTGAATCGTCGGACAGCACTGCAGCTATACAGCTAAACAAAATTAATTATAAAATATATATAGGTAGGTATACTACCTACCTATATATATTTTATAATTAATTTTGTTTTTTCATGTAGATAATGATATCACAGTTACCAACTAATATATAATAAGTTTTTTACTAACGAATGAGTCATGGTTACTCAATTAAATCAAGTTAAATAAAAATAAAATAAATTGTACGAAGAATATATATATACTGGATTGTACAGAGGCCAGCACATCAAGCTACAACAATCTGTCAAATTTCGTTATTATAGATATTCAACTTTATTACAAAAGAAAAAGGTTCATATTCAATTGGGAAAATTTTACAGTTTGGTATGGCTTCATGTCTGTACCGCTTTGTACGTAAATAAAAAAATTGCTCAGGAAATTACAATGTTATTCAATCATATAAATGCGAATGTGTGGAAGTTTGTTTGTAACTCAATAACGTATAAACCGCACGACGGGTTTGGTTATAAATTGACACACATGTAGATTAATTGTATTCTAGAATTAGAAACAAAATGATTGTATTAAAAGACCTTAACTTATTGTGTAGAGAATTCTCGTTTAACATGTTTACCACTAAAAGCTTAACAGCGCGGAATCAGCCAAACCTAGACTTTTTCAAAAGTGAATAAGTAGTTGTTCCGTTGTTCGTAAGAGCTCTGTCTCACCAAGACGCCATGGCGACGTCGCCGGCTACGTATCCAAGCAGTTAATATTGAAATGTATGGTACCTAACTCACTTGGCGACGGTTTGGCGACGTCGCCAAGTTGGAAGCGTGGCCACGAGCTACAGCTCCCTACGTGGCGTCTGGATACTCTGGCGGCCTGGCGACGTTGCCACTATATTGTACACGAGTAAACTGAACCTCGCTCACTCAGTCGCCAGTCAGCCGCCATTATGGACGCTCGATCGGAATATAGTAGTTGATATTGTTGTAAATAATGAGTAATGTGTAATATATGTATTAATATACATGTTGTTGTTGTGTGTGTTGTTGTGTTTGTGTATTTGTGTGTGTTGTGTTGTGTATTTTGGCGTAAAACGTAAATAACGTGTTGTCTGTTTTGATCCAAAATGTCTCGTGTCATTTACTCGTGTCACCTACTTTTTACTACTTTCTACTTTTTGCCATAGAAGCCAATTTGTTTGTTTTAAAACTTGAATATATATATGTGGAAACTTGTTATTAGCAAACATCATTATGTATTATTGTTATTGATAGTTGTTATTAGTCTGTAAGCTTTCTTTAAAATAAAATAAATAAATACATAATAATAATGATAAATAAAAATAATAAAAAGAAATTCAGGCTATTTTCGTAAATCTCATACAGTTTAATAAAATACCACTTCGGCTTCTATCTGATATAAAAGGATGAACTCATAGTTTCTTTTTTTTTCTTTTTTTTTCCATTTTTCTGCGACGTAGGTAACAAAGAAGTGCGATTTCTTCTACATCCATTCCTGACGGTCGTAAATGAACTGACTGTCGACTTGTCGAGACGCCATGGCTACTCGTCTTGACGACGTTCGGATGCCAGAAGTGGCCAGGCCTGCGCCGCTGGCGACGTCGCCCTGGCGTCCTAATGAGGCAGAGCTCTTAGTGTTAGTGATTTCATTCTTTAAATTTTCTAATTGTAGTGCGTACTGCTAACGGATCTTAAGATCTCTATAAATTATTACATTCTAGTCCTGAGAACCTGTAATTGGCTTTATATAACTTACCCAACTTTTTTGTATATACACTCACTCTATGTATAGCTGTTGGTTTTCTTCCATGAATTAAATAAACAAAAAAGCTTCGTTAAGTTCGCGTTGATGAAGTCGTGGTAAAAAGGAAATGGAACACAATATTACTTCACAAATACCTAAGTTAAAATCCACAATAAAAAACAATAGCTCAATTAACCTAATTCGAGTTAACCTAAGAACAGAAGCCATAATAACTTAATTGTTCAGAACTAAGTATTCAATGTAATTGACGTAATTATCGTGTAAAACAAAGGCAAAGATAGCGGCTTTTAGATTTAGGATATAACCTTGGCAGACTTTATTGAAGCTTGTTTAATTGTATAGCTAGCTATAAAAGATTAAATCGAGGGCTGTAGTTTTAAAAGGTTATAAAAATAATAATAAATTATTTGAAGGAAGGACGAAGAGATTAAAAATCATTTGTCGTGCGTGACAAAGACAAAACATGACATAATATGATTACTTCAACAAACTCTGTGATACTTAAGGGCCTATCAAATTTTAATTTGGAGACACCCGTGTCGCACATAATATGTATTTCGATGGAATTCATATGAAAGCCAAAGTCAAAGTCAAAGCATTTATTTCAATTAAACCATTTACAGGCACTTTTGAATTGTCAAGGAGTCGGTCAGTTAGTCAGAAAGTTGAAGCTAGTTGCTCGTTCCAAAACGTAGGTAGGTCTCTATGGAGAAGAACGAGCAAGAAACTCCACATGGAACTCCACATGATGAATGGATGTTATAATGAAAGCTAATGTAAGGATCGATCGATCATGGTTAAGTTACGCTTTCTACAGTTAGCCCGTGGATGGGTAACCATCGATTTCATACCGACACCCCTCCGTGCCTCGGAAAGTACGTAAGCCGTTGGTCCCGGCATTCGTATATCTTTGACAATAACCATAACTAAATTCAACTGAAAGCTTTCTGTCATAGTGACACACACATTGCATCCAAAGGCTAATTACTAGTAACACCAAAGCCTCTTAAAACCACAGAATTGTTGCCAAAATCCCTGTCAGGCAATATTGCCGCTAACATAAAAAGAGCCTTCAAGAATTAAGCTCCACCGTCAGCCGGTGAGCACATTTCAGCGCTCGAATAACTCTGCGAGGGAGGAATTTAGCAAATCTCCCTTCATAGGGATAATCTGGCGTCTAAAACGAGTGTACATTGCGAAGTAATAAAATGGAGTGATAAAAAAACAATTTTCTTTATTCAAACGTCGAACATTTTGTACCCAGAATCGAAAGTCAAAGTGCCAATTCATGTAGCATGGTCGTAGACTTTTGTCGTAGTAATGAAAAATATTTCATAATGTTCTAGTGAACCGGTTTATCCTAGGCAAGCGTGCTCCAATTTAGGCCGCATAATCACTTAAGATCAGGTACAGCACATAATTATTATACATAAACTTAACATAATACTACATAGACATAATACACTTTTTTAGTTTTATTTGTTGTCAATTTGAGTCGTCGGTGTCCCTTTGTTTGTCACAAACTCACAACCACTCACAACCACAGAGTAATATAATATACCTCTCACAACGCCAGCGGCATAGACAAACAATGTGGAAACAAATTGGCCGATAGTTGCAATATAAAAAAAAAGAAAAAAGAAAATGCTTTATATTATTCACTTTTATTTATTTATTGTATTTAATAACTTTATATAATTAATAGTTATGTCGGGTTTACATATTACATATTTTTTACATAATGTTAGCTTGCATATTTTTGTAGATATTTATTATTACAACTTTTTTTTTATTTATTTACCTTATGTCATGACTGTGGCCGCCCGTGGCATCTCTGCAAGGCCCTGTCAGAATACCAGCGCTGCGACATTTCATGTCGTAGCATTGTGCTGAGACATGAGCCTTTTTGGTCTCGTGCAGGTTTCATAAGGCTTATTTTATGTTTTATTGTTTTATATAACCCTTTTTATGTTGTGTTTACCTGTACGAGGTAACAAATAAACAATTTTTCTTTCTTTCTTTCTTTCTTTATAAAAGACCATAAAAAAAATGTTCAATAGCCATTTCTTGTAAGAATACAATATCTTTGGTTATGATCTGAATGAGCGTTTCATAAAACACGCGATAGATAAGTTTGTAGTCAGTTTCATTTGATGATTGCCGTCACGTCATATCATAGTGTGTGATTGTGTGTGTGTTGGTGTGAGTAATGTTACTCTGATACACGACATTTATCTCCTGAATCATCGCCATCGTTCTTAATTAACTCAATTGTACTCGCTTTTTATTAATTAACAATAGGGTATTGCACCCATTTTTGAAAAGTGTCTCAATGAAATTCTGTAGTGCTAATATGCCACCAAAAAAAATTCAATCCAATCCAATCGATAAGTGCCATAAAAATGCATCCAAATTTTTTATTTTCAAATTTCGCGCGTTGTTTGACGAAAACGCCTCTTACTGGACGCCATATTACTCAGCGCAAATGACGTCAGTTCGTTTTGTATCAAATGAGCTCATATTAAATATGATAATTGTATATCATTTAAAAATAATTATAAGCATATTTTGTAATAGGTGTAATAATGAAAAAATTACGTTGGTTACGAAAATAATAAAAGTACAAATACGCCAATCGGTTGACTGACAGTTGACAATTTTTTGTTTACACAGCCGTACGGCGTAATAACATGGCCGCTACTATTTCACGGTGTTTTCTAGCAGATTAAAAATACTGAAAACTTTGTTTTGTTATTTTATGAACTAAAACTTACATTTTCCGACTGCTCTATGCCTAAACTGTCTCAATAACATATTTATAGATTTTTTCTCGTATAGAGTAAAATACCCTATTATTTTGTGTCGTATTTAGGCGCCCGACTCTTATGCGCGAGGTTGTGCGGAGCAAGTACCAACGTTACTTTTTAATTTCAATTGTACTTTCTAAGTTTATCTATTACATCAATGACATCGATGAAGGAAAACATCGTGAGGAAACCTGGACTTATAGTTAATATAAGTCTGAAATCACCAATCTGCCTTGAGCGCACGTGGTGATCAATGCTCGTGCCTTCTCTGTACGAGAAGAGCCCTTTTCCCTGCAGTGGAATAATAATAGGCTGGTATTGTTATTATTATCAAAGGTATTGAACTTTGTGAAGCAACATGCATCAGTATATTCCTTACTTTTGCTGCGAATGTTTTTGTTAAAAGTTCTTCCTTATGAAGTTGACGGAGACGCTCGTGGTTTGCCAGAGAGCTATGGAACGGAGTCTTCTGGGTATAAGACCTGGTTATTAATGTACTATCCGTTTTATCACTAAAGTAGCTGACATCGATGGGAAGCTATCACGCTGAAGTGGAATTGGGCTAGACACATCTGCCGCATGTTTGTCGACCTAATGGATCCCTCTACATGGCAAGCGACATCACGGCAGGCCCAGGCAGAGATGGCGGGATGATCTAGACTCCTTGGACAAAAACTGCTCCCAAATAGCCCGGGATAAAGAGAAGTGGAAGGAGAGTGGAGAGGCCTTTGTCTTGCAGTGGCACACCATTCACCACACAATGATTACTCCATTCGTTCATACTCCGTGTTTTCCACCGTGCGGTGTGTTCTCGGCTTAATTATAGTATTTGGTGGAATCACGTTAAATCCGTAACGTTTGTGCAAAGAGTTAGTGCGTGTTGGTACAAGTTGTTCCACTGAAGACCTGATTTACTTGTTTTGTTGTTCAAGATACGTGATTCTCTTTTGTTTTGTTTGTTTGCGGGATAATTGTCTCATTAGTTGGTCAATCTGTAGCAGTTGATTCTAAAGCAGTTGTTATAAATAAACTACGCGTTGATATCAGTGATAACTATGCATTGATATAGTTGCATACAAGATACAAGTAATATTTATCTTTTATCTATATAATAAAAATGAATCGTTGTTCGTTAGTCTCGCTAAAACTCGAGAACGGCTGGACCGATTTGGCTAATTATGGTCCTGAAATGTTTGTGGAAGTTCAGGGAAGGTTTATACGGTAAGAAAATTAAAAAAACGATTTACAGGACAACGTCTGTCGGGTCAGCTAGTTAGCATCGTTACCTAATGAGCATCGTTACCTATTATAAAAATTCCTGAATCTTTCTATCAGAGCTAAATAGTCTTAAGGAGTACAATTGTATTAAACACCCGTCAATTGAGACCAGGTCATTTGAACTAGGTACGCAAATAGTGTTGTCCATACTGGTACAGTATGGTATAGTATAACGGGCTGGTGTACGCAACTCCACGTCTCAGTGCGTATTTTGCGTAGATGAGCTATGTTTGGTAATCCAAAAAACTGTTAGGCAAGTTTATAAATCACTTGCTATTTAAATCCAATATCTGTAATCGTCACTACATATTATAAAACAAAGTTTCTCGCCGTGTATGATTTTCTTAAATATTTAGTTAGGGTTTTGTGTAAACTTCTTGTGTAAGTTTCTTGTCCGTATGGTGTAGGACGTAAAGAATGGCAATATTCCATTTCTTCCCGTGGGTGTCGTAAGAGGTGAATAAGGGAACCAGAGAATGGGCAGCAGCGTTCTCTGTGCCTTTGTAACAACCATACTGCGATCGCCAACCCACCAGCCAAGTGTTTCGATTATGCAAACCCCCCCCCCCTTTAGGGGAGGCCAATGCCCAGCAGTGGATGTCTTTCGGCTTAAGTGTGTAAATTTCTTGAAATATGACGAAAGTACCCGTGCGATGCCGAGGCGGGTCGCTAGTATTTAATAAATACATATTAAAACTTGAAACACAGCAATTTAATCCATTTGAACAATTCCAGCTACAATTCAGTAAAGATATAAAGCGGATTGCATTAATATTTTATCTTGTTCAAGTACATAATACCAATCGCAGTCTACATTGAGAAAACAAATTGAAATCCATTATTCTATAACGAGTGAGATTTTCTCCGGCTGTCGGAAATTCAATTGTTCAAGAATACTTGTTACTATCCCGTAGTAACTCAAGCCTACAGGTAGACAGAAGATTGAAGAAATCGATTGGATACTGAATTCTAAGTAAATCTTTATGAAAATATATTTTGCAGGTAAAAGTGAAGGAAAACATCGTGAGAAAACCAAGACTTAAAACGTCTGAAATCGCAATCTTTGAGCAAGTATAGTAAGTGATCAATGCTTGTGCTTTCTCTCGATAACAAGAGGCCTTTGCCCTGAATTGAGACATTAATAGGCTGGTATTGTTATTATTGATTTATACTTTGTAGGTAGTTCGTAGTAGTATCGTAATGCCATTGCTACGCCGTAGTCGCGTAGTAGACTACGGCGTAGCAGCTACGCAGATGTAGTTAATTAAAAAAAATATTTTTGTTTGTTTATCGTTTCATCTTACGTAACGCTACCTGACGCTGCTTAGCTATGGTAGTACTGTTACAAGCGTCACTATGTTGTAATTATGCAAAATTCAATGCAATCATCTAGTGAAATGTTGATTGTAATTTAGAGGTAAAACCTATTTTATAAAGTTAAAGCATTTATTTTAACTAAACCATCTACGTATTCAGTAACACATCCAGTAATAGGGTGGTCTTCTTATTGGAGTTCGTAAAACCATTCTAATAAAACTAAAGGACAAAATCGCTTTTGTGTATTGTAACATAATAATGCTCGTGATTGTACTTCCCTCGACGTGGTCCTTCACAATAAGTTTAATATGACTACAATATCGCTAAAATGTTCTCTCATAATTAATACAAAGCCTGGAAGTTTGTTTTCTATCCATAAATATTTCGTAGATTTACGAAGATGTTCCAAGTTCGTATCGAAGTTAATAAACTTCGTCGAACTCCGGACTTTCTGTTACGGCGATAATTAACAGATAAAGTGGAAAAAGGTTACATTGAATTATGTTATTGTCAAAGTATTTATTGGGCACTTTGAGTATTGTTATCAAGGACTAAATTCTCGACACGACACAATATTTGAGATAGGCCTTGAAAATACGTACAGAGGCAGACTTCTTTTACTGGCCTGAGGGTGGAAGTACTCATGAAAACAAACATTATCATCTTTTGACAACACGGTTGGCGCGGTGGTTGAGCGATTGACTGCTGCGCAGCGTGTTGCGGGTTCGAATCCCGCCCAGGGTAAACATTTGTGTGATCAGCACTTGTGTTTGCCTTGTGTCTGGTTGTTGTTTATATACATATCTATTTATATATTTGTGTATGTATATACACAAATATATGCCTTGTATTTTCGCAACTATTCTATTATTATTTTTCAGTCTAACCAGATGTATCTGAATTCCAGTGTTTTATACTTGATACAAAAACTTCCGTTCGCCAGCAACAAAAGAGACCTTGGCCCGAATTTTAAGCTACATAGCACATATGCATATGAATGCATATAGACAGTGCTTTACATAAGCAGGTCAGGTCGTGCAGCTGCCATTAGCATAGCTGATTTTATAGTAACTTGTTTTAAGTAGCCCTCTTCAAAATTCCTTTGCTTGTTTTTTACCCGATAACGGCAAACTAAAAGGCAAAGCGTATATTGGTTCTGCATTTTTTTTTACGATTTGAGGGTTGACCCTCTGATTTCCCTGCTCTGGCTCCTGCTCCCTGCATTGCTTGCCATTATATAGAATAGAGGGTTGGCCCTGTAGTAGAAGTGGTTTATAATTACGAGTACAATGACCTTTTTAGGTTTCAGGTTTATAAACATAGGCTAGTAAAAGGGAAAGGGGAAGGTGGAAAGGAAATCTTGACAAAAAAAGTTCCAGAAATACATAATTTATTTATAACTAGCTGATGCCCGCGACTTCATTCGCGTGAATTTCTGTTATCTGTGGGGTATTACTTTTTTGCACAGTACAATAATTATTTTTCTAAAATAAATGTAAAAGTAGCCTACTTTACTCCTAATAACGTCAGCGATCTGCCAGTGACAGTCTCGTCAAAATCGGAAAGCCGTTTCAGAGATTATCCGGAAAAAACAGACAAACCGACAAAAATGTTAAAAATAAATTTTCCGTGTAAACATTCAAATGCATGCAGTAAAAAGCTGTTATTTTAACATTACAAACAGACACTTCAATTTTATTTATTTTTATTTATTTACAAGAAGAGAGAGATAAGAGAGAAGAGGAAGAGGGGGATTGGAGGGGGGGGGGAAGATAGTGAAGAGTTTTTTTATAGGTGTACAATATTTTCATGAATAATAAAAAAGAAAACCTATAACTATTAAACTATAAAACTAATACAATAAGACATCTAAAAAAGCGCCCACATCGCCGTCAACTGGGAATGCTTAACCTCTGACCGTTTGGACATTACCTTGAAAAGATGATAAGCACTTGGACCCATCGACCCCAGGATTTCAACCCCAAACGGGTCGATTATAAAGTTACTCTAATTCGTTTATGTATTTAGACCCCCAGCGCGAGCGCGACGGTTGACAATTATCATCAGTAAAATAATCAACTGTGCATACGGTTCGACCCTGTAGATGTCTGCTATACGGTTGAACTTCCACGATCTCGAACCAGGCGCTTAGCTTCCACGTTTATTGTTCGAACTGCCAGACGGTGGTTTTCGCTGCCCGCCTCTCTGTTCTCCGATAAATATAATCTGGGTATCTTCAAGGCACGTGTGAACTGGTTTATCTTAGGGGAGCGTGCTCCCCCTTTGGCCTCATCGTCACATCGGTCAAACGCAAGCCCATTAGAATACTGAAACAGAAAAATGCAACAGAATTTTTTAATATAATTGACTAATAATTTCGTTCCTATAGTAGTTGATAGTTCAATTCCGCGTAACTAACATTGTCAAATACCGCAAGTTTCGACCTTATGTGAAATCAGCGAAAGTGCACATTCACGGTAGGTATTGAAAATGTTAGACTATCCACGACGTTATGTCCTTTCACTTTCGTCACGATGTCGCTTCCAACCAGTACAGTCTATAGAGTACAGCTTAGTTACAAATGTTTTGTTCTATTCTCTACGCTTGGATTATGATCCGGATTTATTATGAGAGAATCAGAACTCTGACGATAAGTCCTGAGATACCCAACTTTTCATCATAAGATGGGGCTATGAAGAGAGCGATCCGTAAAAATCGTTTCTCTAAGCTAAAGAAGAAGCAGGTAACCTCCCAATCTACTCATTCATTAAAAAAATTCTTTCACAAAGCTACGTTAGTCCCGAGTGCTATAGGCTGCATTTTATTGATATATTTTTTATACAAATAGGATCTAAGGGTGTTACCAGACTAATCGATCGATCGTCGATCGACGGCATCGATCGATGGTAGAAAGGATTTAGTCGACGTCGATCCACAGTTTCTACCAGACCAATCGATCGATTATCGATCGACGATCGATCGTTGGTAGAATGGATTAGTCGACGTCGATCGAGCTGCTTGGTTATTATTACTGATGGATTATAGCCGGGGTAATTGATCATCGCCGACCGATGCCATCGATCGGCAATCGATCGATTGGTTAGTCGAACGGTATCTGTCGATCAGCCAAAGCTAACACACTAATCAATCAACGCCGATCGATCGTCGATCGATACCATCGACCATAAGTCTCCCCAAGGAGGGGTTCAGCCATAATCACCATGCTTGGTCGATGCATGTTGGCGATTGCAGTAGGTGTTATGGTACTCAGAAGGATGCTGCTGCCCATCCTCTGGTCATTATCCCTCTATCGAGTTCTACGACACCCACGGGTAGAAATGGCGTTGAGCTATTCGCGGCCGGCACCACACGACTAGATATAATTAACATTAGATTATTTTATTAGGTTTACTAGGTTACCCGCGACCTAATCCACTTGAATATTCTTGCGGATCACTAATTTTGTTGGTAAGAAAAATTTGCTTAGTGATAACGTAGCATTGTTGTTTATCTATCTTCTTATATATATAAAAATGTACTGTGCGTGTGTATGAAACTGAACTCTTCCTAAACGGCTGGACCGATTTTGATGTTTTTTTTTGTTTTCCAGTGGTTTCGAGAATGGTTTAAATTCACATTTGTATTTATACGTATGTATTTAAAATGTATTTGTGTATGTATATCAGCTGTTTGAAACCCATTGTACAGGGTCTCCCTAGTTTGGGGTCAGATGACCGTGTATGAAATGTCCCCACATAATATTATTATTATTCTACTAGCGATAGAATTTCCAGTATCGAAACAGTGTTTCGTAGATTAGCGCGAGTTTGTTGTCCACAAACTCGTGAGCTTTGTAATCTTTCTAATATTTAAAAATCTCGTGTCATAGTGTTTGTTATCGAACTCCTACGAAACGGCTTGACCGATTTTTATGAAATTTTTCTGTATATTTGGTAGGTATGAGAATAAATCGTAGGCATTTTTTTTAAATAATAATAATAATCATTTAATTCAGGTAACAAAGACTATAGCGGACAGGTGGGACAGTCCCATACTGGGGCATTGGACACCCCTACATGCCACTGTGGCGTATACTTAATAATAGATTTAATTGTTTCATTTTCCTGGTAGATGTAAGTGCTAACATTAGTTTCTAAGTTATGTATTGTACTAACCAATTGGACATTCGTCTGAAATAAAAGAGTTATTATATACCTTATAGACTACAAAATTACATTACTTGTTAGTAGGTATAGTATCTTATGTCTATGTTAGTTACTTCACTGCACTGTACACTATGTGTGTGTTTTTTTGGTAAATTACGTTTGCTGGGTCAGCTAGTATTAGTATAGATTTAAGTCTATACATTCCCGGCCACCGCAAAATCAAGACAAAATATCCATAATTCATTTGTTGCACTCTCTCATCTCGAGGCCCCGGTCGATGGAGGTCGCTCGATCTGGATTAAAATTCAGTGGCTTCCATTAGACTTCGCGCTTTGTTTGAGTGGGCATTAAACTGCCGCCATTTTGTTCCCAACTTTTTTTTTATTTACCTAGCCGACCCGCCAAGTTTCGCCGTGATTCCGATCAATCGCAGTTAACGTTGAAAATGCGGTGTTTGAGCGGTTTTTCATGTTTAACTTAGACCTTTATTTACGTCTTTATTTTTTAAAGTTCAGTAATTATAATGTTCGATAATTAGCTAAAGTACTTTGTTCTGTTGGAAATTGAAGCAGCTAAAGTATTTATAGGCGCACATAATACGTGTACAGGCCTAAGCTAATGTTCAAAGTACCTATTTATGATAACAAAATTTAATATAGTTAGACGCCTTTAGCGATGGAAATTCTTGAGATACTCAGTAGCGTTTTAAATGATTTGATACCTACGTTAAAGGTCATACATGTGAAATATCTGTATTAGGTATGTGTTATATCGTAGAAAGCTGTATTGATGTTCTAACATGTTATAACGGATTTGTTACATCTTGTGGTAAATGGGTTTGGGCGGATTGCTTCAACTATACTTTACTGACGGGTAATAGTCAAAAATGGCACTAACTATTGTCAAACCAAAAAAATGGGTTGTTTCACAAAATCGTACGCCAAAAAGTTACTATTACCATAACCGATGCTTCATGCACCAGTCAACGTCATTTTGTGTTGTCAAACAGCTACGTCAAACATCAAAATATTATGGAATCTCTTTTTGAATAGCTTTGACTGACGGATTTTTATGTCATGAAACAACCCGTTACATTTAACCAACGATAAACATCCGTCCATATGTAACGTTAACCAACTGTTTGAAACAATCCGCCCTTAGGCGTGAAGGCCTAATGGTTAAGGTGTCTGCCTCTCATACATGAGGTTGTGGGTTCGAAACCCGGCAAGTACCATTGTGACTTTTCAATTCATATGTACTTGCTAATTTTATCTTGGACATCATTGACATCGGTGAAGGAAAGCATCGTGAGGAAACCTGGACTTTAATTAATATAAGTCTGAAATCACCAATCCGCCTTGAGCGCACGTGGTGATCAATGCTCGTGCCTTCTCGGTATAAGAAGAGGCCATTGCTCTGCAGTGGGACAATTATAGGCTGGTATTATTATTATTCTCGTTTATTCATTTTCTTAACATATTTCATTACATTTTTAAATATTAGTAAAAAAAATAAATAAAAACATTTAAAAATATAAAAAATAGTAGCCCACCGGTATCGGGAACAGGGTCCAAGCTACCGGTGGTCAGGGCTCCTGAGAGAGGAATCTCCTGACTATACGCGCCGTGTCCAGGAGTACCGCTTTCTGTATCAACCCCTTGATCCAGCTGCCTAACGAGAGCCTCCTTAGGTGTTGGTCGAGGCTCTTGGAAATGAGTCCATTGGCCGTAACGACTATCGGCACAATGACTGCTGTATTCACATCCCACATGTCGACAACCTCGCGAGCCAAGTCAAGATACTTAATTTGTTTATCTTTCTCGGTTTTCACGAGGTTCTCGTCATGCGGAACCGCTATATCAACAATCATTGCGCGACGCTCTAATCGATCTATCACCACTATATCAGGCTTATTGGCAACAATAGTCCTGTCAGTGATGATAGATCGATCCCAATACAACGTGATATGACCATTTTCGAGAACTGGGTCGGGAACATACCTGTAGTACGGTACTTCCGACTCCACAAGCCTGTACTTTAGAGCAAGTTGCTGGTGGATAATCCTAGCTACAAGGTTGTGTCTATGCAAGTAGTCTCCGTTAGCTAGACGAGAGCACCCAGAGATAATGTGTCGGATTGATTCACCCGGCCGGTGGCATGCCCGACAAATGTCAACCGTGCCGTCCTTCACAATATACCTCCGGTAGTTGTTCGTCATCATAACTTCATCCATAATTGCACAGACAAAACCTTCGGTTTCCCCAAACAGGTCACCAAAACGCAGCCAGGATACGGACGCCAAGAAATTTACATCAGGCCCATGTAGGGCCCGGTAGAAGCGCCCGTGAAGCTCCTTGCTCTGCCATACCTCCTTGCGGTCATTAGTATCAAGTACTACAGGTTTGCGCCAGTTCTCGTTCGCTAAGGAGAGCGGGGTGAGGCCCTTGTCCACTGAGACCACATCTCGGTGCATACCCACGTCGGTTTTATGGAAGTACTCCCTGAGACTGCATACCTCACGGTTGTGCAGGGACTTAGCATTAAGAAAGCCTCGGCCTCCGCACTTCCGTGAGATATACAGTCTCATTACCGATGACCGTGGGTGATGCATCCGATTTGCGGTCAGCAATGAACGGACCCTCCTATCCAGGGCGTCAAGTTCCGTCTGAGTCCACTTGAGTATGCCGAAAGAGTACATCAAAACCGGCATGACCCATCCGTTGAAGGCGCGCACCTTGTTTCCGCCTGATAAAAGACTATTTACCACTTTATTCAGGCGGCCAAAGAAGCGCTCCCTCAACGATTGTTTCATGTCGGCAGCATTGATACCTAACGCTTCCGACATACCCAAGTACTTGTAGGTTTCGGTTGACGAGAGGGATCTAAGGCGTATGGAATCCGAGAGTTGGGTTCCCACGGATTCCATAATCTCCCCTCGCTTCACATGCATGACTGCACATTTATCCACACCAAATTCCATCCTGATGGCACTACTGAAAGTTTCTGTTACTTTCAGTAGCTCCATCAGTCGCAAATTGTTGGGGGCAAAGAGTTTCAGATCATCCATGTAAAGGAGGTGAGATATAACCTGACCTCCTCTTCTCAACCGATAGCCCAGACCTGAACCCTCCAGCAACGTGCTTAGAGGGTTCAAGGCCAAACAAAACCACAGTGGACTCAGACTATCGCCCTGAAATATACCTCGCTCGATCCATATCGGTTCGCTATTCTCCCGGATTTGCCGACATCCTGGATAGCGAAGGACCGTCCTCCATCGCCCCATACATGACATCAGGAAGGTGCGTAGAGTTGTGTCAACTTTATACAACTCTAACACCCTCATGAGCCATGTATGTGGCACAGAATCATAGGCCTTCTTATAGTCTATCCAACATGTCGACAGATCCCTTCGGGAACGACGAACCTGCTGGTTAATGGCCATATCAATGAGGAGTAGCTCCTTAGTACCACGAGACCCGTTCCTACATCCATTTTGAGAGGCAGACATTTATTATTATTAATTATTAAGTGGGCATTTGTTTGGAACTGTGACCCACTAGCGACTACTAACGAAACTCGTCGGAGTATGAAACTACCCAATGAGATGAGTCGCATTCCTGAAAAGTATGGGAAAGTTTTTTTTTGTTGCAAAACAAGAATTAATAAAAAAAAATGAATGAACTAAATATCTAATATACTTACATGAATGCACAAAGAAGGTACTAAATAGGTACAAGAATAGTTAGGAGATTTTCTATCTTGTTCCCCGCAGTGTTTACCGCGTCATTCCAAGCACCCATTTATAAAAATACAAGTTTATGAGTAATCCCCGAACAAATCTAAAAATGGTAACCTACCTACATTATTTTTACACTGGTAGACAGCTGATGCTATAAGGAGTAATATAAGTTTTAAGTTGTGAAAAAGAATTAGTCAAATTCACGCAAACAAAGTCACGTACATCTGAAGGTCGATTCTGTAAAATTCAAACAACAACTCGCATCTCACATCACTATTCACTCTCATTTCGTATAAGGTTCAAAATGACCTTGATATATTTGACACTTTGAATCGGGTTCGAGTGCGAAGTGAGCGTCGAAATGACGGGGAAATTACCTTACAGAATGCCACTTCTTACTTCATGTCATACTTTATCCGTCAAAATCTCCCTGTCAATATAGTTCAACTCGCTGACATGCTCGCAAGGGCGGCGCTAGTGTAAATTGGAATTATCAACCGAGTTTTTAGAATGCCAATCAAGAAACTCACAGCGGATTCAGATTCGAAGTTTAGAATGAGGTCTTATAGAATCACACCCCAGCTAGTTTTAAAAATGTTTTCACCGAAATCTTTTGAGTTTTGGCAGCAGAAAAAATATGTTAATCTTAAACATTTTCCTGAGTAGATGATTGATTCTGAATTCGGCCGAATGCCTTAAGACAGACAAGTTCAAACAAATTCTCCATTCCTTCCATTCGCTTCTACAAAGAATCAAAGTCGTTCGAATGCAAAGGCGGGTAGCAATAGGGAAGACACTTATATAAATTCCGTCATTCATTTGTTTCCTATCTATGTAATTCTATTTTCAAACAGACATTCGGGTTTGATAATAGCCGATCAATAATAAATAACAAATGAAAACTTTTGACAGGGGCCGATAACGTTAAAAGTTGGGCCATTGTTGTAGCAATTTGAATCTTAATAGCAGAATCTGTTTGATATCTAAATATACCTTTATGTTTTGCCACATCAATATGAAACGGAAGAGCCACGAGCCACTTTACCGTTTAAATGGGTACAAGTGTTTTGTTAGACAATACTTGTCCTCCGTCATCGTTTTCATTAGAACGAATTGATAATGTTTTCCTTGTTATCTTTGATGAAAAGAAAATAAGGATTTCATAATAGAAACTCTTTTTATTTGAATACTCGACTCGTTTGGAATTTAGTTAGTAATGGCGTCGATAGACGATTTTATTTTAAACACAGCATATGGAGTATATTTCCTAGTATCATAATAATAGTAGTTTATTTCTCTCATAAAGGTACAATTTTGGTACATAGTACTGTAGCGACTAGGCTACACTTTGTAACGTTCTCGTTACAGTACCGGATCAAGGATACGTTAAATGAAAAGTATGAATGACTTTCAGAAGACTATATTAATATAATTAGCGAGAGGTAAGATTTACATGACCTTCAGCTCTTCGTAGAGCTGTCGGTCTGACAGGCTTGTCAGAATATAAAAACTATCTTCTACGATTTGATTACTTCTCGAAGCATCCAGAATGTTTAACCATAGACATATTATCTAATGGCTACAGTACCTAGGTACTATGTACCAAAATTGTACCTTTCACAAATGTCTGAAGAAAAGATTCAGACATTTGTGAGAGCTAAAGCTTACCTAACCCAGAGCGAATCCAGATAGTGGATTCGGGACCTGTATAACAGATCCCTGGTGATCTGTCACACGCTTAATATTACAATTTTAAATTAGGATATTTTTATACCTTGATCTCGGAGTTTAATTTCAGTCGTAGCTGTTAGGTTCTCACAGTGCCAATTATTGTATGAAATACGACGACACGGTTGGCGCAGTGGCTGACCGATCGACTCAATTCCCGCCCAGGATAAATATTTGTGTGATGAGCACTTGTGTTTGCCTTGTGTCTGGGTATTGTTTATCTATATATGTATGTATTTAATATGTGTTTGTGTATGTATATCAGCTGTCTGACACCCATAGTACAGGGTCCCCTAGTTTGACCCCTAGAAGCCTACTTTCTTTTTTTAGTAGCCTATGCTGTCCCACTGCTGCGCAAAGGCTTCTCCCAAGTCTTTTCAGGAACTTTTGCCCCGCGCTACCTCGAACCAGTCCTTGTGGTACGCGTCCTTGTCATCTCACCACCACTTTCTCGGCCGGACAGGCTTTCAGGCACCCATTGCGTGGAGACTTTCGCCCAGCGGTCACTCTGCATGCCGCTTCTTTTATCAATATTAAATTTAATGTACAGTCAGCAAAACAGATAGGTATGCAGGTCATCGGAAATGGTTGAAGTTTAGTTAGAAACCGATGGATGTTTTCGAATGAAATTTAATTAAATCATTGAAATGTTTATTCTCTATTAAATTAATTTTATTTTAATCAAAAACATTCATCGGTTTCTAAGTAAACTTTAACTATATCGGACGACCCTGCAAACCTATCTCTTTTGTTGACTGTACATACAAACAAGATTGAATCTTAAAAAACATGGTTGTTGACATTTTTTATGGTAACTTGTTAATCAATCTCAATCAATTTAGGTTACTTTAGCTAATACCCTAAGAAATAAACGAGCGTACCAAACTTACATTTACTTAAACTCAGAAACAATGGAACGCAAGAAATGTGGGAACCATATTTAATCTTATTCACTAAACACACGAAAGAAGAAAGATCTTGAAAAAAAGTAAAGATTACCGACTTCACGGTAAAATAAATTTACTTCTTTGTAACTGTATAATGTGAATAAATAAAGGTTACATTTTCTTTCGTAAATTACCTACATTCAATTTACTTTGAGGACGTTGGCATCTTCCGTTACGATTTGGGGAATTTCATTTTTATTTGCTACTATACCGAAATCGAATTTGGAAAAGCAGCTTTAATTTATAGATATTTCATTTTGTTCAATTTTATTATGTTTATTTGATTTAAAAATAGAATTAGGTATCTATCCAGTTATGATAAGTTAAAAAAGGATGAATTGGGATTCCATTTATCTTTAAAATAATATGTAAAAAGAGTAAACATCAATCAGGCAGAGTTTCTAAAATAAATTTACAATAAAACGAATATTTATAAATGTTACAGTCAAAACTCTTAACCAATCAAAAATACTTTCGACTGGCTTCAGTCAAAACCCTTATTAAGATAAAACGCGTTTGCGTTACAAATACAAAAATTCGGAGCGCCCTAGTTAAAAGAATCGCTACAAAACCAAAGTTTTAAAACGGGTCACAAAAAAACCTACCAACCTAATGGGTTTCTAAATATTAAGGATTCATTTAAACCGTTCAACAGTAGTTTTGACTGTTTTTTTAGTAAAAAGTAGTTTTGACTGGTTAAGACTTTTGACTGTGACATATATGCTAATGTTTTATAGAGGATAAGTTTTTTTGTTTTTTGTTTGTTCCTGAAGTACTCGATTACAAAAAATATCACTGATAAAGCTACACTTTATCAGGATAATTATGTTTTATGGCTATATATTTTTGACTTTCACGTGGCAAGTCACGGGCCGTCGTCGGGCGTCGGGCGTCTAGTACTTTTATTTAGAAGCTGATATTCCAATTAATTAAAAATACTGCATTTTTAAGCCATGTGGTGCCGGCCGTATTTAGCATCATCTCGTTTCTACCCGTTGGGGTCGCAGAAGGCGACAGAGGGATATTGGCCAGAGGATGGACAGCAGCGTCCTTCTGAGTAATGCCACCTACTGCGATCGCCAACATGCATCGGCCAAGCATGGCGATTACGTCTTAATCCCCCCTTGGAGGAGAACCTTTGTCCACCAATGGGCGTCTAAAGGTTGGCATGATGATGACTGTAATTTTATAACAGGTGAATGAAAGGGGACTATGTAGTACTAAAAATGTATAATCAGAAAGTAAGATGATATCGTGGCTGACCCGGGGTGTGAAAGTGAAAGCAAATACATACTTACATTAATTGGGTACTTCACTTATTAAAATGCGATAAGGGAGTAACTAATAGTAACAACTATCCGTACATTCACATCGATTATGGTACTGTAAGTTATAAGAGTTTAAAATAACCTATATAGTCAATGGTTTCGATCAGCATGCCAAATGCATGCAACCTTTACAGTACCTAAACCTCCCTTATAGGGGAGGCCTTTGTTCTACCGTGGACGTCACCAGAAGAAAGCATCTATCAAACTCCAGTCAAAGTCCAACAGAATCATCAACACGATTTCAAGTAGCCATCCCATCACAAAACCCTTAATCACAAGTTTACATCATTCTGATTACAACTGAAGTGTTATTTTTCACGACTGTGGCAATTTGGAAGGAGATTACATCGGGATCGGATTGAAAGTCCGTACTTGCTATGACCGAGGGCTATAATTCCCCGCATTGCAGACAGCACTGCAACAATCATGAAGTGAGTACAAGTTTTAAGTTAAAAGCTTTTAGCGATTTAAGAGAATATTTTCGATTAGCGATTATTTTATGAATATACAAGCTTGTGCCGCGACTCTGTTCACGTGCAATTAAAAAATAATGCTAACATCATCATCACGTCAACCTTTAGACGCCCACTGCTGGGCATAGGTCTCCCCAAAAAGCCGGTTTAGTCATGCATAGCCGATGCATGTTGGCGATCGCAGTAGGTGTTATGTTACTCAGAAGGACGCTGCTGCCCATCCTCTGGTCAATATCCCTCTGTTGCCTTCTACGACACCCACGGATAGAATTGGGGTTATTGTATTCGCTGCCGGCACCATACGGCTTAAAACTAAATTAAAACATATCTTATGACAATCGGCAATAATTTAGTTTTCAAGAGATTGCCTCTTACAATCAAAAATGATAAAAAACGTTGCCTCTTGGTACTACTAGTACAGATAGCGTGCTGCTGCGCTTTTCATAGACACGTAGTATCGGCACTTATGAAATGAAGCCAACAATAACACTAACATGTATTTACATTTGGGAAAAAGAAAATTTTATGAGCCTAGGGTATTTTAGGAACCGTCACATGGTGTCTTTATCTAGACTTGTATGCTAGGTCCACCAGGTAATTTTCCACCAAATAACTTCATTTCGAAATGATACATTGTAACTCAAAAAATAGTTCTTGGCATTACGAGTTATTGAGTTTTGTATCATTTTGAAATTTTTTTTTTGTAGGTGAGGGCGTTTTTGTCCAGTTCTCTTATTAAAGACGACTGATGAAATAATGACTTTAATCACGAATTTGTTAACTACTAAAAATAATTAAATATGTACGGTCACCAAAAGAGATAAGTATCCATGTCGCCGGGAATAGTTGAAGTTTACTTAGAAACCGATGGGTGTTTATGAATAAAATAAAATACAATTGATGGAGAATAAACAGTTCAATGATTTAATTAAATTTTATTTGAAAGCCTCCATTGGTTTCTAAGTAAACTTCAACTATTCCCGGCGACATGGATACTTATCTCTTTTGGTGACTGTACATAGCCTATAAATACATTTAAAAATATATATATATTATGTACAATGGAGAGCTCACAGGGCATCGAAAAACTCGTCCGCATCGCTCACAATGGGCCACCACGCTAGCATACCACGTTGAATGGCAATGGTAACTCTTTGACCCAAGAAAAGGCCAGCTTCTCTGGTCACGTGAAGAGTCGACCAGCCGCCGGAGGCAAGAGCACGACGGATGATGTCAATAATGCTGGCGTGCCGAGCTATCCGGTCTGCGCTTTTACACACAGGAAAGGCCATGGTGGCCGAGGCAGTCGACAACTTCACCACATTGACAGCGATGCGGGGCCCCGCAAGGAGCGCCCAGACGTATATAGCGAGCCGGAATGTAGAGTCACCGAGCATCGTACCTATGTTAGGTGACGGCAGTGCCTGAAGCCAGAGGCCCGACTCCCACTCGCCCACAGCCAGCATGCGGGCACGCTCAGTAGAATTGGTGGACGGTTTAATAAGTTTGTTCCGTACCAACCTGCAGAGCGGCTCATCCCACTGTCTCTGGGAAGATCGGTTCACGGGCCGAACCGTACTTGAGCAAGCCACTTTGCAGGCGTTCACCGCATCAGTCAAGTATGGCACTTCAAAGTCAACCAGTGACAAGGATTAGATTTTTGTGGTTAACTTTTCGGTGCTGTGGACGGAGGACAGGAACGCCGACAAACTAACACTGGGAATTTTGTGGACCCCGAGGCCGCCAAAACGAATGGGTAGTGTGGGTTGGAGCCAAGCTCGCCTTCGAATTTGTTTACCAGGCACTGAATTTTCAACGCTTGGCTCAGTAATGAAAGTTCAAAATTCGACAGTGTGGTTTTATAACGCTTTAGTTATTTTTTTATTGCGCTTTGTTAGATTCTCAACACTTCAATCGAAGCCGAGAGTTAAAAATGCAGTGCGCCGACAGTCTACATCTTTTTGCGAAAGCTTCGTGATTTACCAACATTTTTACGAATTTATGTGACACTTTATTCTCAACTATGTGCCTTATTACAGTGGCTATGGTTTCTGTCAAAATAAAACATCGATCATTATAATTGGAGATATAAGGGTCATTTTTTAAAATCGCTGTCTCCTACATCTTACACCACACTCTCTAGGACTGAGCGGCGCTGGTTTGATTACCGTTTTCCGTGCACCACGATCGACTGTTGTAATTTGCTTGCTATCATAAAACCAAACGCCCTTATTTGCTACACGGCAATATATTATTATTTGTGTACCGGCTTTACAGCCCCTGCCTATAAATTGTGGGAAATGCCGCTGAAAATGAATAGCGAAGCCGCTTCAAGCGATGTTTTATGCTGTAGACGGAATTACATGATTTTTATAGTCTCTACTTCTGATAAATACTTCGGTGTCGCCTTTGATAATAAATATGCTTAGGCTTGTGGTTTTTATTACTTTTAGCATTCACTAGTAAGTAAATCTGTAGGTCGATTCTGTAAAATTCAAACAACAACTCGCATCTCTCATCGCTATTCACTCTCACTTCGCATAAGGTTCAAAATGACCTTGATATATTTGACACTTTGAATCGGGTTCGAGTGCGAAGTGAGCGTCGAAGTGACGGGAAAATTACCTTACAGAATGCCACTTCTTACGTCATCTCATACTTTATTTGTCAAAATCTTCCTGTCAATTTAGGTCAACTCGCTGACTCGCCCGCAAGGGTGGCGCTAGTGTAAATTCGAATTATCAACGATTCGAAGTTTAGAATGAGATCTTACAGAATCACACCCCTGTTATTACATATATTATCTCCGCAACAACTTGACTGTCATGATTCATACTTTTTTATAGCTTGCGTTTGGCCGCAACTTACTTGATCTTAAGTGATGATGCGGCCTAAGGTGGACCACGTTTGCCTAGGATAAACCAGTTCACTCAATACCGAGCCTTGAAGATACCAAGATTATGTATCGAGGAATAGAGATGCGGGCAGTGAATTCCACAGTCTGACAGTTCGCACAATAGCCAGATAGTTATATTTATCTATTTGCATCCTTTATTGTCTATATGTATATGAAGTTACATAAGACTAAATACCATTTCTATCCGTGGGTATCGTAGAAGGCGACAGAGGGATATTGACCAGAGAATAGGCAGCAGCTTTCTTCTGAGTACCATAACACCCACTGCGGTCGCCAATATGCATCGGCCAAGCATGGCGATTACGGCTGAACCCCCACTTGGAGGAGACCTATGCCCAGCAGTGGGCGTCTAAAGATTGACGTGATGATGATGATGAAGGCTAAATATGCTAAAGTGCAGTTATGGACCATGTTAGGGCACAATTACTATTACAAAAAATATATGGGTTGACTTAAAAATCTTCTACTGACGAACACTTTGACATTTAAAAAATATTTAAATATACATAAATATTCTCTCGACCGTGTTTCGTTCACGGCGGCCAAGTTAAACGTAGACTGGCCAAGGACGTAGGATATATAATAGTGTACCTACAAGTGTGTGTGCAAACACAGGTATACTCCCTGTTCCTTCACTCACATAGTCTGACCGGACGGCAATCCGATACGACAGGGAGGGATCAGGCGCAGGATATTTGTCCATCCCACCACTAACTTCCAAATTGGATGCTACTGAGAAATTCCTAATAGCAATACCCAATAGGTAGTACCTCTTTTTGAATGACAGTCAAAAATATGAAATACTAGCTTTTGCCTACGACTTCGTCCGCGTTAATGTCGGTTCTCACGGATGCAGACGAAGTCGTGGATTAAAAAGTAAAAAGTTTGTCCTTCCCCAGGGTTCAAACTATTACCATACCAAATTTCATCAAAATCGGTTCAGCCGTTCTATCATGAAAGCGTAACAGACAGAGTTACTTTCGCATTTATTAAGTATGGAAGTATGGATTCACGCGCCATTCACCTCAGAAAACCTGCCATATTGATAATAAATCGTAGGCGGCTCAAATTCGAGATACTAAAAATATATCAACGTAAACCGAACTCACTCCCTTGTTAGCCATATATTGTCAAAGCCAGACATAAAAAAACCGCTGATCTAGATTCTACCATTCGTAACGTTTCCAAATGTATTTTTGTTGGAATTGCGATATTTTAAATGGCTTAAAAGGGTCGCCTGTTGCTTTGTTTTTTAATTTAAATAATTTATGTACGGGTCGGTTTTTGTATAAACGACGATATGACGAATTTATGCAATATTTTTTTTCGGTTCCGAAAGTAAAAAAGGTCGTATAGCAGTAGAAACTCCTCAAGCGGTTTTTTAATGGCTACATCAAGATTTCAGGTTTACGAAATTATGGTCTTTATGATAGTGAGTGAAAAGTAAAGTATTTTGTTATTGCGTAGATAAATATATCTTAGAACAGAAATAACAAAGTTATTTTCGAAAAATATTTCAATTTTCCGTAAAAATTAGATAATAATACAATGTGTGGGGCACTGCTCAACAATAGTACTGTGGCTCAAACTTTATTGCGTTAGAGAAAAGAATACCTGTTGCTTATTTTATTTTTCTGAAAGAGTAAATCTTTAAATTCAATTTCTTTTCTGTTAATCCTATTTCGTTCGCTAGTACAGTGATCGTGACAGCAAAGTACTTTCTTTTCTTCTTAATCTTCTCAAGCTTTCGCAATAAGCAAAGTTTAGGTATTTTTCGCCACAAATAGATGAAGATTAAATAACCTGGGTTCATTGCCGTGGTGTATCAAAAGAATAACGCCTTTATTAATAAACGTGGAGCAAATGTATCCTAACTTTTTATTAATCATAAATTTTTCGAGAACTTAGTTGGACATAACTTTACTCCGGGTATATTAATAATGCTGTGTTTTTTTAATATGATGGACAATTTCATCATGATCTTACGTAGAGGTCGTATTCCAATTGGAACTGTTTTTATAACGTAACCAATTACAAACAAATTGCTGAGCTAACTGCTAGTTTTTATATTAAGATCTTTTTAGGAGTCCTGAGTCTGGATTTGTACCCCGTAGATAATAAATAAATAAATGTATTTGCTAGACTAATACAAAACTTCTAAACTATTATGAAGTGGAGATTTGTTTGTTTGTTTGTTACGATTTAACTCAAAAACTAGTGGTCCGATTTCAAACATTCTTTCACCATTAAAATACTACATTATCCCTAAATAACATAGGCTATATTTATCAATTGAAAAAATTAGGGATCCTTGAGAAAATTCACGGGACGAAGTCGCCGGCAAATTGTCATATACACAAATAATTAAACAACTGTGACTTAACCAAATTTTGAGGTAGTAGTCAGAGACAGGTAAAAAACCTGAATCTTTGAGTCTAGTTTTCTTAATTTATTAGATAGGAATAGACATCGATACGTGCGTCGCTTTCGCGTTAATAACAGGTTTTTCTTTCTTTCTTACTTTCCATTACATTTAACCGCTGACAAACTCAGACATTAACTAGTAAAAAGTGTTTTAACACACCTAATCCTTTTGTAACAAAAAAGGCGTCATGGTCAAGAAAAGTTTCCATTTTAGTTTACTCCTTAATTCCGCAAAACGTGAATTTGCAACTGTATCGTACACTATGTAAATTAAGAGATTACCAAACGTTACAGATCCCTGGTCCAAATCTGTCTGTCCCGGTATTGTATGCCAAGAGACAATAGTGCTTCTTCGGGCCCAACATCCAAATTGGATTCAAATCCTCTTGGATTTATACAATAGATGTGTGTTGTGTTGTTCCAATATTGGGTCAAATGTTTGGAAACTCTATGAATGTTTTTTGTGGACATTCAAGGAATTGTACTGGGCCTTTATGAATATGAAATTCTTGTTGTGACTCTAGAATTGGGTATGCCATATGTAAATATTACACTTTGTAATCGGAATAATAGGGAGTACTTAATACTTTTTAATATTTCGAATTGTAAATACGACTATCCAATACATAGATGTCCGATACAATTTTAGTTTAATTTTACACGATAAACATAATAAGTATCATCCATTGATATGAAAAAAGCCTTCAAACGATGTAAATATTATGCGCAAAAGGGCTATTTCCAATTCAAAAATCGATAGAATGTTGAACTTTAATATCTAGAATTAGCATTGGACTGCGATTTGGTCCGTGTGGAAGACAAATGTATCTAAAAAAGTTTTATCAAAAAAAAAAGAACCGCCTTCAAAAACTAAAAAGTGATAAATAAGTTTACCACAGAACACACATTACTTTAGTTTCGGAAGTCGGTGGCTATGTTCTGTTTGTTATTTTGTATTGCCACCGACATCCGAAACTAAAGTAATGTGTGTTCTGTGCTAAAGTTATTTATCACTGTTTCGTTTCTTTGAACGCGGTTTTCTTTTATTTGAAAAAGCTTTTTATTTTTCGCTTTTTAGTATTGCCTATTAAGAAAGGGTGACACACTTAAAACAGACATTGTAAGTCATCCAAATATTGAAGAAACTAAAACGTCATGTTAATATTTTTTTTGCTGATATTCTCAAAAAGGGCTGGATTAATTTTGGTAAAGTTATAGGTATGGGACCATTTCGAAATAAACCCCTTTCGAACAAAAAAGAATTTTGCAAATCCGTCTATATATGACAGAGATATGCACGAACATACATAAAAAAATATGAACATCCGAATTGATAACCTCCTTTTTGAAGTCGGTTAAAAAGAACCCAACTTTACCAGAACCAAATATTTGTAATGATACTATGGTATTTTATCCATGGAATACCATTGACTACCTGGCAGTTTTAATATAGAAAACCTGTTAAAAATTAAGAATTGGTTCTAAGTTTGGTGAAATTCGTCCTAAGACATAATGGATCATTACTGCTACTTACTACATTTATAACTAGCGACCCGACCGTGCTTCGGAAGGGCCTATAGCCTTCCTCAATAAATGGACTATCTAACATAAAAATAATTTTTCAATTCGAACCAGTAGATCCTGAGATTAGCGCGTTCAACCAACCAAACAAACAAACAAACGCTTTTTAATATTATTATAGATTTATAACTTCATCATCATCATCATTATATCAGCCTATTGCCATCCACTGCTATACAACTGAAATATATACAAAACTTATAAATAACCTGAAAGGGTGGTGGGGGAGAGCATGAAAAAATCTACAATACCGTGTAACATTGCTGTCAATCGGACGCACACGCACACGCAAACACGGCTGATTGTACGACCATTAAAATGCTGACGTTATACCTACTTTAGTCTTGTACAAAAACATGAGTAGTACATATTACCTAATGTTTCGCGTAGTTTTCTCATTGTAACGAGAATTCTACTAGCAATTTTATTGTCTGTTCCGTCTTTGAGTATAAATAACACAAGCTATACAAGAGAAAAATTGGTGTTCATGATCATCTTCTTGCCCTTATCCCATGTTACTTGTGGTCGGCGCAACATGTTTTTTAGAACGAAGTTCCTTAACGCGGCTTACGGGTAGTGCGAATTAGTAGAAATCAATCGTCACGTAACGAAATGCTTGTGTGTATGCGTGCGTGTATCGAGCCTACTACAAAAAATATGCACGTGCTCGTGTATTATTATTATTTTTATATATGTTTTTTGTCTTTTTTTGTGCACACGTACGTAAGGAACTTCGTTCCTTAAGGGGGTCCTCCGACCGCACAAGTATTTTTCTTCCATTCCGTCCTGTCAACCGTCATGTTTATTCCCTTTTCATTCATATCATTCTTCACACAATCCATCCATCTTTTCTTTGGCCTTCCTCTCCCTCTCCATCCATTCACATTTATATTCATAACTCTTTTGGCACATGCGTTTCATTTCATCTCTTCACATGCCCATACCAAGACAATCGATCGACTAACATAATTCGTTTGAATACGAGTGTAATTTGTAGCTTGCCTGAATTGATACTCTAAGGTTTGTGCCAATAGAGTTGTAAGTCAAGAGGTCATTGTGAAGAGTTCGTTGTTCGAGCTGTATAGTACCTACTGATGTTAGAACAAATTCACTAGGTTAGAACGATTGAACACACAAAGGGAAAAGTAGAAGTATTTACAGACAGTGAATTTAAACAATGAGGGACTTAGGCTTCATGTTGCCGCTTTAATAACGGTTTAGTATTGTCGTAGAAAGTTAAAATTGGTTGCAAATAAAAACGAAACTAATAACAGTAGAAATGGAAGTAGTCATTGTTGCACTGTAAGTCTTTTCTATGCCATTGAGTAAACAAGGTTCTGTGTCTCACAAAGCGCGTTAAGCTCGCTGGTCCCAGCTGAAATTCGTAGTTCTTTGGCAGTCGTTATAGGAAATCAGAAGTTAAAAAACTGACAATTAAGGGGTATCGTGTTACCTAGCAACTGGGTTGTGGAGATCAGATAGATAGGCAGTCGCTCCATGTAAAACACTCGTATTCAGTTGCATCCGGTTAGACTGGAAGCCGACCCCAATATAGTTGGGGGTTAAAGGCTAGGAAGATGATGATGTTGAATGGTAAACAAGGCAAGCTTCTTTTTTAACCGACTTCAAAAAAAGGAGGTTCCCAGTTCGACCCGTATGTTTGTATGTATGTATGTATGTTTGTACGCGATTATCTCCCGTTTGGCTGAACCGATTTTGATGCGGTTTTCAAAAAAGTGTTTGTTACATTCTGGAGAAGGTACACAACAAACATCAAATATAAATTAATCAAGCGCTTTTTGAAAAAATCAACAAAAACCAAAAAAAATATACGTTTTCGTTTCTTCCATCTTTGGAGGACTTTCAATATCTGTTTTAACTGTGTTGCCGTTTCTTAATGAATTTGGGTGATAAGGAGGCACTAAAAAGGAAAATAAAAACAAAACGGTGGCAATACAAAACAACAAACAGAACAAAGCCACCGACTTCCGAAACTGAAGTCATATGTGTTCTGTGCTAAAGTTATTTATCACTTTTTACTTTTTGAAGGCGGTTCTCCTTTTTGTAATAAGTTTTTTTTTTTATATCTATTTTATGCTATGGTATGCCCAGCAGATGTAAATTGGTCACTGTATCTGCAAGACATCTACAATCTCAGAGAGTGTCTCGATGTGTGTCCATCTTAGAGACAAAGCAGAAAATATCTCGTGTGCCTGTAATTACACAGCAACTACGATTTGCTGCAGGAATATGTATGGTGGTAAATATTACCTCGGACGAGCTCTTTTACAAAGACCTCCAACACTACTACTGATTTTCGGTGCTCACCCAAATCAAGCATACCAAACTGTCAAATTTTCGCGAAGAACGCCTGCGTTCTCAGCGTATTTAGGCATCTACATCCAGGTCTCTAGAGACCAGTGAAGAATATGGTGCACGACTGCACGGATAAAGAATTGCGCTTGAGTTCTCAGCGTATCTACGCATCTGCTTCTAGGTCTCTAGAGACAAGTGCGGAACGTGATGCGCGACTAACTGCTGATCGAGATTATCATACATTGTTCCGGACACGCACACAACAAAATATTCATAATCAGTTAGAAAGTGAAAGAGAAAAAATTGCTGGAGTACGGCATGAAGAGACAGAAGAAGAGCGCAACGAACGTTTGAATTCTGATCGACTTCGACATTCTCTGAACAGAATGTCGATGTCATCTGAAGAATCGGATGTGTCTTAAGATATAGCCGTAGGGCATGGCGACCTTCCTTGGGTTGATAAGGAACGGAGTGCATTTACGTATACTCCTAAGATTGACTACGCCACATATTCCGCCATCGGAGGTATGATTCAAAATTGTACTTTTTGAACGTCTCGAATCGTCTTGCACATCCCGTTGTGGTCCCGTCCCCGGGCTCTTAGAATTCGACATCAGACGTTTCAGATCTTCGATTTTGCCGACCCCGTTGTCGCTGACATAAGCAACAGGATCCGCGTACGAAGTCGCGGGCAGAAGCTAGTTTTGTCATAAAGTTGAAAATCTATCAAAGAAATTTGACACATTGTTATAGCTTGATGTGCTGGCCTCTGTACGTAGGGAGGAATTGTAAACTCAAGGATGATTTCCACCAAACGGTTCGCATCGCATCGGATCGAAATGGATTTTACAATCTTTAAACGATATTAAATCGTGTACACAGTATTTAAAGTCAATATTACCAACACAATTTGACCTCAGGCGTCTTCTGCGACGCGCAATCGTAGCCGAAAGCATGCTGCGACGCACGATCGGCTTCGTTCGCTTGTCGTCGTTTCCGATTCTTTCGGCTATCAACACGGTAGGAATGAAACTATTTGACTAGGCGTAGAATCGGGTACGTTCGCAAGCGACAGTACGTAGCCGATCGTATGCGTCGACATACTGCCGGACGCGATTGGCAGCGCCGCATCCGTTCGTGTCCTTTCCGTTCCGATGCGATGCGAACCGTTTGGTATAAATCATCCTATAGATATTTCGTCCTGTGTAGCGGGGTGGAGGGGAGAGGAAGATGATTACTTCGACGACGTCAGCGCCGGCGCAAGGACAAATACAATCAAGTTTCACCTCTGTACAGCTTTTTTTCTCTCATTCTATCACAAAGCACTTCATTTATAAGGTCCACATAATTGCTATATCTGGAATATTTTCCCGGAATTAGCGCCATTCTGCTATATTAGGGTCGGCTATTTACGTAGGATTGGCTATTAAGACCATTTTGGTCAATAGCCTATCACTTATAATAATTGGGTGCCCTTCATTGCCTTGAACGATATTCGACGCTTCGAAAAATGGTTCGAGTGAGGAACGTAATTAGGTATCGTACGACCTTCTATCATTTACGCTTTTGTTTTTTTTTCTTTGGGCCTGATTCTATGACACTGGTTTGGTGGGAGATTTATGCTTGAATATGTTTGTAGAATCCGGATCCACAGTCTCTCAATAATTATACAAGGTGTAACGTCAAATACGCAAAACCTGAAAATATTTTGATTAGAATAACGAGCAGAATCAATTCAACAACTTTAAACCATGTTGCCCTGTCTATTTATTAATAACTCAAGCCATCACGTGCGCAATTTGCCAAAATAGGTAAACAAACACAAATAGGTAGTTGTCATCCAATTTAAATTTTCTCATACGCGTGATAATAATAGTTCCTATTTTAATGCAAATACGAGTCTTGGGGCAAAAATACTTAAAGGTTTTATGTGCTGTTTTAGTAACTAAAACAGCACATAAAACCTTTAAGTATTTTTTTATGATTTTTTTTCTTTCGGAATTAGGTTAATTGAATTAAAAATCATTTGGGGTGTCTGAGGTTTTGCGTGTTTAACGTTACGCCTTGTATAACGTAAAACTAATTCGCCGTCATTGCGCGTAGAATCAGCATGCTGAAGTGGAAGTGGGCCGACCATGACTGCAGACGGACAGACGGTAGATGGAGTGGACACGCTTTAGAGTGGAGACCGCGTCTGGGCAACCGTAGTGTGGGACACTCTGCGACACGATGAGCCGATGATATGAAGAAGGTGACTGGTAGCGGATGAATTCGGGTTAATCAAGACCGGGTTGGTTTGCGATTTCTAGGATAGTGTTATGTTTAGAAGTGGACGACAATAGGCTGAAAAACGAATTCAATATGCCAAATGTTACTATTCAGAAAAAACGGTTTAGTGTAAGTACGGTTAGTTTTCACAGAAATAAAATCAATTGTGGTAGATGGATGTACGTTCAAAGTCTCGTAATTATCATAAACTAGCTTTTGACTGCGACTTCGTCCGAGTGAATGTCGATTGTCGCGGAAGCAGACGAAGTCGCAGACTAATAATAAGCCTATGTCTATTCCTAGGGTTCAAGCCATTTTCATACTAAATTTCATATAAATCGGTTCAGCCGTTTCATTGTGAAAGCATAACAGACAGAGTTACGTTCTCATTTATAATATTAAATATGGACGGACTATGGATAATCATAATTATAATCAGTTAGTTAAAACTACACTAATAATATACCTAATATTATATCATATAGATAAGCTTTGATAACGCCATCACGAACTAAGCTAATGTATTTATTATCATATTATTGTTCTTTTGAACGACCGTCCCATTATTAAAAATGATAACTTTCAGAATAACATCTAAAGTACAAAATAAAATAATGCGAGTTTAAACTTTGTCGCTCCTTTCATTATAACTGTTTAAACTTTAAACGGTATAACAAGTTGATGTAAAAAGAAATAATTTAGTACTCCCACATCTAAAGCTAAAGGTCATTCAACTCTTTATTTCATTTTGAAACTCTCACAGAGGTAGAATTGTTTACTATCACTCAAAAATTTTGACAAAGTGAATAAAAATACATATTGTGATAATTTTTGTAGTTTGGACCTAATTAAGTGTTTATGAAAGACTAGCTAGTTGTAGCTAGTTTTGTTCAGACGTCTGAAATTGTCTGAAATCTACATAGAAATGTTACCGAATGTAAATACTTGAATTAGGTAGTTATAGTATAGTTGTATTGTTAGGGGTGGATTTTGTAGGGACGTATGAAATAAAACTTCAATTTTTGATAACACTTTTCTGCCACTAAGCTCATTTTGATGCGAAAGTTACAAAGCCTACGAATATGAGCTTACGAGATAGAAAAACTTGACAACACACTTTTCCTATTTGTTAGTGTATAAAATAGTAAGTACCTACGTTTTTGACTGCAATTAACACTACCTATACTGAAGGAGAGTTGAATTTAAAATGTCATACAAGTTAATTAATTATAATGTAAAAATAAAGATTAAGTAATGGTTACTGACTCAAACCTGTTCAGAATCCGAAGCAGTTGTTCGAGTAATGGCACCATCATAGACATAACAAACACACAGTCTCACTCACACAAATTCACCATCACACTTGTATAATTCTAGACACACCTACACACCTTTGCTCAACACTAAATGCCTACTCTAATTTGGATCATGCTTTTAGTGAATTTATCTGGTTTTTGTCTGTTCTCTCTCTCTTTTTTTTGTTCCAGTATCTACACTGGAATCAAAAATGGTTTACCACCTAGTTAAGTATGGAGTTTACAAGCTACCGTGGTTTTTATACAATACGAGCTATTTGAAACGTAATTTACGTGTGTATTAATTCTAGACCCAAACAAATTTTATTTAAAACATATGGAATTCTATTTTCAAATTCAATCATTTGTTTATTTAATTAGTGATTTGTTTCCACTACATTTGTGTATTTTTCATCAATATGGACACGATAAAAATACAAGAAATTACGGAATACGAGTTCCGTCGCGGTAGCAATGTCGTACAAACGGCTCGATATATCATTTGAAAAATGTATCATCAACAATAACCATTTACGGTTCTGTCTAGTTGCATCAAAACACCAGTTGCACGGGACCCTAAACTTGAAGGATACCGAACTCTAACTCCCCTAATCCCGAGCTTTCACCGAAATGAGAAAAGTGAGTTCGAACGGACGACTTTTCTTTTATCTCGTCTAAGTGTAAACAGTTTAAGAGGAACTCATTAAAACTTTTCACTGTTCCTACCTTCCAAGCACATGGAAAATGAGTGGTTATGAACTAGTCTTAATTTGACGTACTTCTTATATTACAAGCTTAAATTTGTTGACGAAGTTTCATGTTTTGTTTTATTAATTTGCGTTTAATTGTTTTTTGGGGTTCGGGACACAATATTGGAGTTTCATAACATTGGAAACCAAAACAAATGAATTAAGGATTTGGCTTGGAGCGATTTGGAGATGAAAGGAATTGTTTATTTATTTAAATGTTTAATTTTTGGAGGTTGATTCTATTTTGTTTTTCGTTTGAAACCAACGTACTTGCGGCACGCCGTTTTTGTCTAGCCGTATCGTCTCGGTTTTATTGCTGTCCGCCGCATGTCGTTGTCAAATACAAGTACATAAGTTCCATTATATTGATGGCATTTACAAATTTATAACAATAGATATGCGGCTTGCCACAGCTCCAAGACAACCGGAGCGGTTGAGGACTGGCCGCAACTCAGTGCGTTGATATCATGCGGTTTCATACAAAAATTGAAATGCGGTCTGCCGCAACGACACACCGCATTGTGGTCAGCCGCAAGGATCTTGTAGGTCTAACAATTTGTTAAATTAGATTCGCGATAGAGAATTTCTATGCTGGTCATTACATGTAAAACGAAAAAAGACAACCACCTTCAAAATCTAAAAAGTGATAAATAACTTTGGCACAGTACACACATGACTTTAGATTTGGAAGTCGATGGCTTTGTTCTGTTTGTTGTCTTTAATTGCCACCGACTTCCAAATCTAAAGTCATGCGACTACTGTGCTAAAGTTATTTATCACTTTTAGATTTTGAAGGCTGTTGTCTTTTTTTTATAAAAAAAGCTTTTTATTTATAACATTTAGTACCGTCTTATTATACAAATCCATTAAGAATCGGCAACACAGTTATAACAGAGGTACTCCAAAGATTAAAGAAACTATTAAAACGTCGTTTATGTATTTAATTTTTAAGAATTTAATTAATTTTTCAAAAAGTGATCAATTTCGATAAAATTTATATGGAACCACCCCTGAGGCATACCCTATCCATTAGAAAAATATTTTTCAAAATCGATTCACATTTTCCGGAGAAATCGCGTAACAAATAGGTATACAAAACAACAAACAGTCGAATAGAGAGCCTCCTTCTTTTTTGAAGTTGGTTGAAAATACTAGCTTTCTCTACGTGTTTTTACGGATACCACATCTTTTTGATAATAAAACATATCCTATAGCACTCAGAGGATAGAGATAATTTACAAAAAGAGATTGGACGAAAGAACACAAACCGAATTTAAAAATATAATAATATGTAGTGATGATAGTGATATTTATTACATTATTTATCTCATCTCTAAGTATTTTATGCAAACGGTTCCAAATTGAAAAATTAAAAACGAATGTTGAATCCATTAGCAATGTTGAAAGTTTTACTGAAATGTGACGACAAAAGTAAATATCTATTAGTTGGAATAATATTTGTCTAGGATGTAAGTACATTTTAATTTTAGTTGAAACAGTATTCAATTTTCATAGTTTAGTAAGAATTTTAATAGTAAACATTTTAAAGAGATTTAGTTATAATCTGTCTTTTTTTAAATATATAACCTTCGACCTTCCTCCTAGATCTTTGAACTTCGATCTTTGACAGTCGTTATGGGTAGTCAGAAGCTAGATAGTCTGGTTTACTGGTTATCTGGTGACTGGTTGTCAAACCAGTCTTACCAAGGGGTATCGTTACATTCAGTAACATGGGTTGTAGGGGGTCAGATAGGCCGTTCGTCGTTCCTTGTGAAATACTGGTATTCCGCTGTATCCGATTAGACTGGAAGCCGACCTTAACATAGTATAAGGCTAGGCAGATGATGAGGATATCTTCAACGTTTTAACTTGTCAAAGTTGCTGCAACCGTTGAGCGTATTCTTGGTTGGTCCTGGGTTTTATCCCAAGGTCGGGCAAAGTGGAATTAAGATATTCCATTAGGAAATAAACCGTGACGTTTATAAGCCGTGTGGTGCCGGCCGCAAATAGCACCGCCCTATTTCTACCCGTGGGTGTCGTAGAAGGCGACAGAGGGATATTGACTAGAAGATAGGCAACAGCGTCCTTCTGAGTATCATAACACCTACTGCGATCGCCAACATGCATCGGCCAAGCACGGCGATTACGGCTGTAACCCCCCATGGGGGAGACCTATGCCCAGCAGTGGGCGTCTAAAGGTTGACATGATGATGATGATTAGGAAATTCTTATAAGTAGCCCGGAGTCGAGATTAACATGGCAACTGGCAAAATAAATGATGTTAACATTGAGTAAATGAACGACGCGGTTGTCGCAGTGGCTAAGCAATTGACTGCTGCGCAGCGTGTTTCAGGTTCGAATCCCGCCCAAGACATCACACAACATTTGTGTGATGAACACTTGTTTTGCCTTGTGTCTGGTCTAGATCTACATATATACGAATCTATTCATACATTTGTGTACGTATATCAGCATATATTATTATTATTTTTAATGAACGAAAGTGAAACAATGACGTTTATATTTTGGCAGATTCATAAGAAACTGCTCAGAAGCGCCATGATAAAAAGATGTTATTCAAAATAAAAAAATAAACTACACCATCCTTTTTTTAACCCACTGTAGGGCACAGACACGTTCTCATTCAGAGAAGTTGCGAGCACTGAATACCACAATTGCTTTAGACGGGTTGACGATTTCAGACTTATATTACCTAATTACTAGCAGTCCACCCCGGCTTTGCACGGGTACAATGTAGATCAAACTATATGTATAAACCTTCCTCTTGAATCGCTCTATGTACTGATGAAAACCGCATCAAAATCCGTTGCGTAGTTTCAAAAGATTGAAGCGTACAGACAGCGGGAGCGATATTGTTTTATACTTTGTAAAAATAAGTCCTCACACTACTTTCCTTACCGAAAATTTATATGATTTGAAAAAGTTACATTGGTACTTACCCAGTATTGAAGCCACAATCATCTATTCTGACAACAAAAATTGGTTATTATTCAAAGTCAAAGTCAAATAATTTATTCCAATTAGACCATTAAAAAGGCACTTTTGAACGTCATAATAAAAATATATAAAGTTGATTCTAGTTGCCCATTCCAAAAGGTAGATTCGTATGGAGAAGAATGGGCAAGAAACTCCATCCTTACTCTTTTAAAAATAAATGTGTACAATATTTTGCATTTACAGTTTACAGTTATATAACTATACGTGAATACGATGGACCTTGCATAAAAACACTATATTGAAGTATGTAAAAAGTATTACAAGATAAAGAATGACAGCTAAGTTGTATACATAGATACATAGTGTTCACATATTATTATTTACAATTATTGTAAAAGTAGACAACCACTCCATACATTTCAACAAACTATGAACCAGAATATCTATTACCAGAATAATACTTTTATTATTCCCACCAAACAAAGAAGTTAGGTGTGACAGCTTTATATGAGAAAATGTAAACGCTTCAAATAAATGTCTTTTTGATATTACAACCAGCATTTCAGTGGCGTTCTACATCGACGTGCAATATCCGTCTTCCGTACGCGGAAATGGATATACATTATACATCAGACGTACACGGTACTTACAGCCGTACTACGGATAGGTACACAAAGAATGATGTTGAACTACCATGTGATTGAACTTTAAAAAGTACAATATATTTTCATACGGATTAGTATCGGATAGTTGAAACCGATCGTAGATAAATATTAGTTAAATATTTGGTATGACATAACTGCTGTTTATTTATCTACACATTATGTATTGCTGGCACTTCACATTCACATATTTGTGAAAATATTCGCTTTGGTTGGATAATACAACATTTTCGTCAAAAACCGACCGATCGACTTTGTTTTAACAAACCAAGTCGATTTTAGACGAAGAAGACGTAGGGAAAATGTTATCCAAATAAGGCGAATATTTGCACAAATACGCCATCTGAAGTGCCAGCTTAAAAAATATTGATATACCGACTTAAAACTGGATATAACGTTTCATTCTGCACACACATTTTGCCATTACAGTAGTATAGCCATGCTACACTGACCAAGTTCACACAAAGAACGATTCAAATATGACCGGTTAAAACAAAATGTAACAATAATTTTGCACAATATCTGCATAAACTTTTCATTCGTAGGACGTGCTCGGAGAGCCGTTAATATGCAGTGACATTTAGACTTAAGGGACTTCAGTTTATGTCACAATAAAATGGAAATACGACATTATATGAATGCTAAAATATGCTTTTTAAGATGAACAAAGACCTATTAATAAAATATTATTTATTTAACAGACAACAATTGAGATAAGTGTCTATTTCTTGAATAAAAGGATGCTTCAAACACTTGTTATACAGTACAAACTCGTTAAAACTAATAAACTAATTTGAATTTGAATTGGACAATTGATCCAATGACATTAAAAACAAGACTAAAGAAAAACTTAAAATTCTAGATGTTAGTAGATAAATTAACTTATAATTACTAGCTTTTGCCCGCGACGTCGTCCTCGTGAATGTCGGTTATCGCAGATGCAGACGAAGTCGCGGATTAGCCGTTTCATCGTAAAAGCGTAACAGACAGAGTTACTTTCCCATTTGTATTATTAATAATTAGAATTAATAAATTATGGAAAGTATGGATTATGGTGTGGAGTATGGATGAATGTTAGTACTTATATCCTACTACAGACAGGGTGATTTTTATAAGATGCCTTATTATGGGTTTTTCATCACGCCTATCAGCAATAAATCTCAAGAGGCTGTTGCTACTGCCCCACAATCTGGTGAGAAGAGACGCTGTCCACCCTGGCTTGTGCAAACATTGCAGATGCACTGCCATATCGTGGCAGGCAGTCACAACATTGTCCTGTGAGCGTTATTGTTTTGAACACACAACGCATTGGCGGCACGTTTAGTACAGTAAAGAAAATACAACACAACATACACGGTGACAGAGATGGAGACTTGAGTTATGAATTCAGTTCACGATTCTCTTCTTTTCTTCAACATAAAAAAGTTTCGTCAGCTCTTTTAATAGCTAACAAAAAATGTTTTCTCTGGGGGGTTTACCATCCATTTAGTTGATGATGAACACTTCTTACTACTTTCTAGACTACGAAGAGTAGTATTCATCCGTTATAAAAAAAAGTCGATGAAGCGAGTCGGACTTGCGCATCGATGGTTCCGTACAAAACTACAATTTTACCGGATCAGTTTTTTTCCTTTCCTTGTGCTACATCACATTACTTCTTGCCAAAATTCATGATTCTAGGGCAAGGGGAAGGACCCTAAAGTTTTGATTCCCTTGCGAGTGTCATTAACGGCTGTATCTTTTGATTGCGTTGACTTTGAAGTTTGCCAAAGGGATGGCAGACATTATTTGATACACATTTCAGCGTGATGGCTCCACCCGTCGCACAGAAAAAGAGTCTTGACAGACGGAAAGACGCACAGGACCACAAAGTGATAAAGAATCCGTTTTTCCTTTTGAGGTACGGTACCCTACAAAGAAAACAGCGGAGTACTGAATTCGTAGTAAAAGTTTGCACGTCGACGTCCATTTTACCGTGTATAGTACAGAGGCGAGCACATCAAGCCACAACAATCTGTCAAATTTATTTGATAGATTTTCAACTTTATTATAAAATAATACGGTTCATATTCAATTGGGAAAATTTGACAGTTTGGTATGGCTTGATATGCTGGCGTCTGTAAAATAAAAAAAAAGCTCTTTAATTTTTGTCCTTGTATCTGATTTCGATTGTCTGAAATGTATTGTAACTAATAATTGAGGAGCATATATGCCCAGTACACTAATCAACAGCTCTACTTACATTGTATTCTGTTTAGATAAGAACTTTAAGGTCAGTCAGCCAACACGTAGGCACCCTTTTCCAGCCCCCGGTTAGTTCCCAACACTGGCCTTTGTGGTTAGCTTCGATAAATTCTCAAACAAAACTGACGTACGGTCAACCGCATGTCAGTATTCAGTAGTAATACTTGAGTACGAAGACCCATATTGCTATGAAATGTTGGCGCGGAAAATGTCAACTTATTACAAGGACGTGTAGATGAGTATATAATATGGAACTCACTTCTATGCAATAAATTAAACCTTAAGTAATACTAGTCCATAGAAGTATAGCAAATTTAAATATTAAATTAAAAACCGAAAATAAAAAAAGTTTAATTTTCAAACAAAATAAATATTCAAATAAATTCAGTAAAAGTGAACACTCTGTTTAGACAACGTACCTCGACCCCGTAGCGAATTTTACATTTAGGCAAATAACTGGAATAGGTACGTAACAACGTTGTGATAGTTTGTAGTTTTGCACTACGTGGCAACGTCGCTTTTCAGTCTTAGAGGAATCAAATTCATTGAGTCATTGACCTAGTAATCCAATTCTACAGAGTGTTTAAATTTGTACAAAATTAAAACTCTACTTTTTAACCTAATTACTGGACCGATTTCGTTATTTTTTTTGTATATCGTCAGAAAAGGCGATAACAATTATGCCGTATAATTTATTGCATATATGTGGTCCCCATTCTGTATATGTAACGGCTAAAACCCGACGTGTTAACACCTAGTTTTAACCGGCTAGAACTAGGTGTAGCCGGTAGCAGTTGGTTAAACTTAGGCATATCCTACTTATCTTCGGTTAGAACAAGGTTTAGCCTTCATCATAACGGCTACAAGTAGGTGCAGCCGCACACTGACGTCAGGGGCACCCCGAGGTTCGATTTGGTTAGGTTCCTTTAAACCCTGCAGACAGAAATAGGAGCCCCGTGGAGCGGGGCTCCGTCGACCTGTAGTCGACTGTCGTCTTCTTCTCAATGGTTTGGTGGCCCAAGTCCCGAGCTCGCAGGCTACACCTTAGTTTAACCAACTGCTACCGGCTATGTTCTAGTTCTAGCCGGTTAAAACTAGGTGTAACCCACAGATATAGATAGACCTAGATAACGCAAGTGCAACTCCTTCGCGTGCCTACTTTCGTGCCTAGCTTACGTACAAAAATCGTAAGTAAAAAAATAAAGTAAACGTTTCCATCCATCGGTAAGTCATTTTGTGATTAATATTATGCGTAATTAATTAAAAAAAACAATTATTTTAAATCTAACACCCTCAGTAATACCTGGTAATACCAAATTTAAGAAAAACTAAACATTGTGACGTCATAATAGGTAGTCAAAAAATGGCACGCTTGGTTTTCATACGTGATACTTGCGTTATCTAGGGTCTATCTATATCTGTGGTGTAACCGCACTTCGAGGTTTAGCCGTAACATATATATAAACAGAGAGGTGTTATAACCGCTAAAGATGTATTTCCTGTATTGTTGGTGGGTCATCATCATCTTCCTGCCCTTGTTCGATGTTACTTGGGGTCGACACAATATGTTTTCTTCTTCCATTCCGTCCTATCAACCGCCATGCTTTCACTGACTCCCTTTTCATTTATATCATTCTTCACACAATCCATCTTTTCTTTGGCCTTGCTATCTCTCCCATCCATCCACACTTATATTCATAAAATGCTTTTGGGCACAAACGATTCCCTTGCAAATTTTCTGTCACTGGCGCCAGTTTAAAACTACTTCTAATGTATTTATTTCTCACTTTATCCATTATTGTTCCTTTTAGCTGCTGATTCAGAAATCTTTTGGGACCTCCGACTCAGCGCAAAATACGCGACGTGGAGTTGCGGACACCAGCCCGTCATACTACTACTGCTACTTGCTACACAAACACTTTTTTTTTTTTTACTTTTTAAGGGGTCATTCTTATGTTTTGTAAAGGAGTTGTTCGATTTTGGGCCACCACTATGTACACTACATAGATAAATAGGGAAAAATAAGGAGATTTCCATAAAAATACAAACATATTAATTTGAAGAATAGTTTAGGTGTAAGAAATGATTATTTGGGAAGAATTTTTAATATGATAAGTATGATAACCCAATTTTTAGGACCACCATGACGTTGTGTTTGACAGTTTGTGACATTAGCGACTTTCTTTGACTTTGTCTTTGAATTTTGAATGGTTTTGATTGATTGAGTCGTGTTCGCGCGCGTTGGTTTGGATGTGTTTCGAAGTTGTTAGTGATTGTTTTTGTTTTTCGTTTTGATTTTAACTCATTAATTCCAGTTTATTAACAATGGCGTGCCTATAATGCAACTCTGTAATAAATGAAAATGAACAATATTATGTTGCCGATGTTAAGGGTCCCGAAATAATTTCGTTCATCTAACGGTATCTTCATCGGGTAAAAACATTTTATTTATTTCTATTCTATAACATATCTATGAAAACTGTATAACCTCTTATTTGTTTTGTTTTAGGTTGATATAAATGAGGTAATGTGCTCACAATGTTTTGACGTTATAATGCAAGAAATGTTTTGTGATAATCATGGACTCCAGCATCGTCATGATAGAAATGTTTGTGTTAGGTGTAGGACGTCTTTGTTTAATAGACATCCTCACTCTATTCCTGAGGGTGCCGTAAGACAATATATTGCTGAAACCATTGCTCCAAGAGAGGTAAGCACCTCTTCTATTCTTCTTTTTTGTTCATAAACGGCAGGCACAAATATAAAACAAATGCAGATATTTCTTGATTCTAATCCAAAACAACAATGTTGCAGAAAAAAAAAGAACAGTCATAAAAAGTTATCCAAATAGCTATCTTTAAACTATGCTTATTTTATAATTTATTACTATATATTACTATATTTCAATTTCATATTTTTTATTTTAGATACCCGAAGGAGGTTTTATATGTTTTGCTTGTTGTGTACATACTCGGAGTATAATTCAAGAAAGAGGAATCGTAGCAGCTCCTGTAGTTAACACAAATTCATGTGTATGGTGCCGACGGTCTCTTACCCATACACGCAGACACTCTATACAACAAGGACCTGAACGCACCATAATCACAGCAAGAATATATCCAAGAGAGATAACAGTAACAGCTTACTTAATTACCTACTTTTAGAATGAAATAATTGTTCGAATAGCCTATACACCTACCGCCGCTTTAAGTCAGTCTTTGTATGTTTGTGCATGAAGTATATATAAATAAATAATACATAATGCATTCTTTTGTTTTATCCAGATTCCACCAGGAGGACTGGTTTGTTATGCTTGCTGGGTAGCAGCACATAAAAATGTTGAGCATGCTACAAGGGCTGAGGATGACCGGCAAAATCCGGGCCGATCTAACCTTCATCAAAACACTAGGTGTGCATGGTGTGGAATGTCTCTGCACCGTAGGCAAACACACTTGGCAAGTGGTCCATGGAGAGATGAAGTTGCAGCAAGAATTTATCCCAATGAGGTAGGTAATATTTTTTTTTTTATTAAAGCACTGTTCACGGGTTACGATATTGTGTGCTTGAAAGACTAACCAGTGACTATTAGTCAATTGTAATTCTTAAAGCTAAATTCTATAAGCTTCACATATCAGTGCCTATTTGCTTTTACACATATTTAACAACCCTTTCTGTTGCCACTATAACTAAATTATTTTATTGTTTCAGTTACCAGAAAATGCGCTTCTTTGTTCCTACTACTGGAGACGTGTACAGGACAATATAAGAATGGAAGAAGTAGCGCAACTTGATGTCCAGCCACCAAGTGCATCAATAACACTTGATTATTTTCACATACAACACAGACCAGTTCTCAGTGTTTTGTGCCAGCTTGTACCAATTTAGAACGAAATAGAGTACCGGAATATTTAAGAAAAATTATATTAAAATCTGTAGAATCAAGTCTCGGACTGGAAAACGGACTGTGGGTCATTGTGTGGTATTTGGGTTGGGTGCCAAAAGAGCATAGAAGCACCAGCGTCATTCCTGGATGGAATATTAATAAGGGGTGAAGTAAAAAATGAATAAAATAAAATCACAAATCCTAACAAGTTGTTTTATTTATATTCCTCACATGACTGATGTCTCATCCTCTTATAAGTCGGTTATATTAGAAAGTAAATATCATGAACTTGATTGAAAATAGTTACTGTCAGCTGTTACTGTGTAGATACTACTTTTACAATAACTTTTTACGTTTTCTGGTACTGCACAGCTCACTATTCTATGAATCTTCGAAGTTCAGAATATATTGTTCAGCAACAAGGACACAGCTTGATAAACCAAATAGCGTTCAAGTCTTGTTTGTTTGCTCCTTTTGACACCGGTAACCAATCTCTAGCTGCTCGAATAGGTTATATAAGATTTGCTGCCGGAATCAAGTAGAATATCCTGTACCATTATTATATCTCAAAACCCAAGTATTTTTTTTTATTATTTATGTGTTTTTAGCAGTAGACAGTAGACACATTAAACAAATGTCATTGTCTTGTCAGTCAAAATGTCATTTGGCATAATACTGATCCGCCATATTTATATGTTGTGTTGCTCTCCTTGGCCGAGTTAATTTGTTTTTACACTAAAACGAAGTAAAATTATACACAATTACCATAATAAAACGGTTTCTATATTGTGTAGCCATATTTACATATGGTGTACATAGTGCTGGCCCAGGCTCCATATATTTTCCGAACATCTCCTTTTATTTTGTATACCTACGACGGATCACAAAAAGTGTTAGGGAATGGCAGCTCTGTCGATTTTTCTTGGGTTTGAAATCATATCAATAGGTAAGTGAATATGTGTAGTACCTATATTTGATATTATTGCTGTGACTATCTCTACGAGAAACAAATAGGAAGCACTAAGGAATCGCATAGATAGTTGCTTTGTTTTTGTGGTTGTTGGAAAGCAATTTCGCAATTGTTGTTATGTTCTGAAATTCCTGTATTCAGTTAAAGCAAACCAACTATGATTCTTTTCCACCGACCTCGTAATTCAAACATACATTTCCAAGTCCAAGAATCCTGTAAAGTCGGTACACCCAGGGGTCATAAACCACAATTTACTTCAACTAAATAATGTCAATTCGATAATCGTTGAATACAACAGAAACTGGGCCCACATTAATAACCTGGTCCCTTGACAGGGGTCGCACAACAAGCCTTTAGATGGTCCCAATACTTATCGATAGAGGTAAGTATATAGCTATTTGTTGTTATAAATGACTAATAAATTTAGAGTTGTATAGTTACCAAAAACGGACCAAATGACAAAAAAGCCACCGACTTCCGAAACTAAAGTCATGTGTGTTCTGTGCTATAGTTATTTATCACTTTTTAGTTTATTTTTGAAGGTGATTCTCTTTTTTCAAAAAAGTTTTTATTTTCTACTTTTTAGTGCCTCCTTATTACCCAAACCTATTAACGGCAACACAGTCAAAACAGAGATTGAAAGTCCTCCAAAGATGGAAAAAACAAAACGTCTTCTCGGTTTTTGTTGTTTTTTCAAAAAGCGCTGAATAAATTTCTGTTTATTGTATACTAAAACCTTCTCCAGAATGTAACAAATACTTTTCTGAAAACCGCATCAAAATCGGTTCAGCCAAACAGGAGATAATCGCGAACAAACATACAAACATGCGGGTCAAACTGAGAACCACCTTTTTTTAAGTTGGTTAAAAACAGAAATAACAGTGACTAGGTATGATTCTCCCTGCGACGGTTGCTCCCTGTGTAGTAATTTGGACGCTGCACTGCGTGTCGCTGGTTCTGTTCCAACACGGTACAAATATTAAGTACTAGCATATGCCCGCGACTTCGTACGCGTAAATGTCGGTTATAGTGGATGCAGCCGAAGTCGCAAATATAAAGTAGCCTATGTCCTTCCCCGGGGTTCAAGCTATCTTCATGCCAAATTTCATTAAAATCGGTTCTGTCGTTTCATCGTGAAAGCGTAACAGACAGAGTTACTTTCGCATTTATAATATTAGTATGGACGTACAGGAAGTTCATGCGGCTCCAGTGTTTTGCATATGTGAGTACTTACGTTTGTAAACATACCCACGAGGGATACCTTCTCAAAGTGCCCGGTCTTTGGGGATAAGACTGGGGACTGTGGGATTCCTACCTAACTAAAACCACCCCGGTGGTCACCATCAGCAAATGGAGAGGGTTCGGTTTCCTCTTAAAAGACCGCACCACAACGCTCCCCGTGCAAAGCTTGTTAGGGTGTATCCCTAGGGAGACTGTAAAGGGATCTCCCCTAAGCCTCGCTGAGGCATAATGGTAACTTCTCTAAGGTCACTTTAGCGAACGGCAAAGTACCTATTTTGACCGCCGTGACCGAAAAGGCCACCTGCCATGAAAAAGGTAGCTGGGGTTTCGGCGTTTTAGGTGTCGAGACGGTTAAGCGGTCTCACAATCTCGTTCGGCGGTCTCCTTCTGGACCATCACGGTTTCATAGACGGAGACCACTTTCCTCCAAGGAGAAATATATCTAGTGTAGGGTAATTTTTATTTTTATTTTATCCTCTTGGAATTCGAGTGCCAAAAAACATAGCCTATGACACAAAGTACGTAAGGCTGCGTCGCGCCCGAGCAGAGAGACCACTCAGAACAAACCGACATTTTTATCACGCACACATTGACATTACGTTTATAGGCATTCTCAAGCAGTTTCAAGCAGACTTACGACTCGACTGTCACGTGTTGTCTAAATGAATAAATGAGAGACATTTACATTTCACGCCAAACAAGAAAAAATTGGTATAAAAAATTGCAAAGAGTTCCAACCAGTGTCAATAAAATTTTATAAAAAACCCTACAGAGTCAAAACAGTAGCAGCCCTAGTGAGTCTGGCAATTATTTTAGAAGATAGCGGGAGCGGTTCTTCTGTACCCTCTATATTTTGTGCCTATGAGCACTAGTGAGTTTAGATTTCTATCAGTGAACCATTGCCACCAATGCTTATAACGTTATGGTGCCCGCCTTTCATGTACGAGGTTCTGGGTTCGCAACAAGGCACGAGCAATATCAATATCAGCAAAAAAGATAGGTATACAGGGTCGTCAGATATGGTTAAAGTTTACTTAGAATCCGATGGATGTTTTTGAATAAAATATAATAAAATTAATAAAGTGAGACGGTACTTCACGCCGGAACAGCTGCTTAAACTTTATCAAGCGCAAGTTTGATCGTGTATGGAGTACTGCTCTCATCTTTGGGACGGATCTGCCAGATACCAGCTTGATGCCCTAGAGTCAATTGAGAAACGAGCCAAGAGGATCATTAGCAATGATAGGCTCGTCGAGTCAAAGCTCCAAAGTCTTGAGCATCGACACCGAGGTGCTGGCCTGTCGGTTTTCTATCGGTTGCATTTTGGGGAGTGTGCGACGGAATTGTACAATTTAATTCCGCCGAGCCCGTTCCATAATCGGACCACAAGACGTACGGCGATGCGCCACCGGTACATGGTGGACATCCCACCCACACGCACGAAACGTTTTGGTAATACATTCATGTACTGCTAAGGAGTGGAATTCCCTGCCTGAGTCTGTGTTTCCTGATAGCTACAACCTGGGAGTCTTTAAGTCAAGAGTGAATAGGTTACTTCTAGGCAAGCGTGCTCCATCTTAGACCGCATCATCGCTTCCCATCAGGTGAGATAGTGGTCAAACGTATGCCTATCAATAGATAAAAAAAAATAAAAAAATAAAGAATAAACATTTCAATGATTTCATTAAATTCCATTCGAAAACATCGATCAGTTTCTAAGTAAACTTCAACCATTTCCTATAACCTACATACCTATCTCTTTTGCTGACTATATTCTCTAAGTTTATCTTATTATCTCGTAAGTTTATCTTGGACACTGATATCAGTGAAGGAAAACATCGTGAGGAAACCTGGACTTATAATTATAAGTCTAAAATCGCCAATCCGCCTTGAGCGCACGTGGTGATCACTGCTCATGCCTTCTCTTTATGAGAAGAGGTCTTTGCCCTGCAGTGAGACAATAATAGGCTGATAATAATATTATATTTAAGCCACAGGTTATCAAACAAAAGGCAGAGAGACCGTGCGGAACACTGCGAGTGAAGCCACAAAAGCAAATACAAATTCAATAACGAATACCTATAATCTCGTGATTGTATTCGCTTTTGAATTTTTATTTGTATTAGTATTTGTTTTTTTTAACAATGCTTCGCTTCGTGCTGTACTGACTCGTGTTAGTACAGCGCGAAGCGAATTGTAGGTATTCGTTTTTGAATTTGTATTTGCTTTTGTGGCTTCACTCGCAGTGTTCCGCACGGCCTTTTGTTTGATAATCTGATATTTAAGCCTAACCTAAACCACCTAGCCAGATAACATTATCAAATACCTTCAGTACCGACCCCTATCCAATAGATATCAAAAATGTTTCTACCCCCTTATCTCTCACTGATAAGGACACTGAAACTCCTGATCATTATTATCAGTACCACAGCTGTTTCTGACAACTTCCATACTAATATTAATCGTACCAACTTTGAAGTCGTTTGAACAAGAAGTCGCAAATTTGCTTTGCAATTATAAAACCGCCTGTAGCTAAACGGAGTGTCCCGTTTTAATTATTTATTTTTAAGGGGGGTTATTTTAATTATATCAAAGAAAAATATTGTCGAAATATATCGGTATTGTCTTGTAACAGTTAACTATTCTATAAAATAATTTGTGGATAACGTTGTTAGTAGTGTATATGCTAGTCCTATTAACTAAGTGCTAAAATTATTGTTTTTTATTATGCACTTTGTTGTCCCAAATAAAATAAGATACAAAAATAGAATGGCTATACGGTAAGTAGACGTTTACTGTTAACAGTTTAATTTATACGTTAATTACTGGTTTTTCGAGCCTTTGAAGTATTTTTTTGGGTTGCGTAATAACAACAGTTTTTAAGTTTATTTTTTTTTGTCACTAAAAATAAACACGCACAATAAAAAAGAAAACCTATAACTATTGATTTTATTCATTCCAAAATTTCTTCACATCGCCATCCTCCTGAGGCTGGCGGAATTGCCAGACTGGATGGCCTTGCTTAGCCTGTGACCAAGGTAAACCTAGCTCTTGGGTCACGGGAAGTGTCAAACAATCGTTTGGACATTACCAAGGAGATGAGCACTCGGACCTGAGTAAAGTTATCACCAAGGTACTATACTTTTGCTGTTTGAGGTTTTATGGAGCCGCAGCAGCAGCACTAGCACAACACGCTGTGAGTTACTTACCTTACTACCAAACTTAATACATTACCAAGTACAAGGTAAACATTAAATCTTGTACTAATATTATAAAAATGTTAATCGACGAATGCCATGTCAAGGACTATTTGAATTTACTTCTTACTCATACATCTTTTTTAACAAAATATCAGCATAAACCTTCGCTGGCTACACCGTAGCGATCTCGTAGCAGCGTAGCGTAGCAACTACGCCGTAGACCTTAAATGCTACGGAGATATTTATAGTGCAATGTTCGATTGATTAATATTTGCTTTCAGCATTATTTACTTAGGGGTCGAGTGTTAATACGTGCGGTATAAGGGATTTAGAGTTAACGGGTTAGTGTTTGAAGTTAGTATAAAAAGGGTAAGGATGAGCTGCTTCTGTTTATAATGGGATCCGAAGATTAAATCAATATTGAATTATCAGCAATATGTTACACATCTAAATTCGTTTGTTTGTCTTTCTATTAGAATTCTATTGGAAAATGGCACGTCTTAATATTCTGAATTCTATTAAATATCCAGACAAGTAAATAATTAAAATACATCTTCTCTCATGAGTAAATCTTCTTCATGAAAATGTTCTTCGTTAATTCATTAGTACATATTAATATTAGATGAAGTCGTGAGAGGGATGAACCGTACTCTGCTTTACCCTCCGTTGAAGATGCTTGTCGAATGTGTGGGTACAAAATATATTTTTAGAGTTCTTAGGGTAATTACGAAAACGAGAGGGCTTAGACCTGCTCAATTTAGACATTTAGTCTCATATTCGGGTTTCGGTGGTTTTTAACGCCCGCAAGTATGATTTAATTAACTCCTGAGCTTACAGGGGTAAAAATACTCATGAAACCTGAGAAACCTAAGAAACTGGCGGCATTGTCATGAAAGATGGCAATGCTTAATCTCTGACCAGGGTAAAAACCAGCTTTCGGATCACGGGAAGTGTTAACCAACCTTTTATGCATTTCCTTAAAAAGAAGATGACCCAGCACTCGGAGACTCGGATCCAACGACCGGAGGGTTTCCATCCCAAACGGCTCAAAAATAAAGTAATCATCAAGGATTATATTTCGCCGTTTCAGGATTTCTGCAGCCGCAACAGCAGCATCTGCATAGCACGTTGAACGGATGATTATATTTTTTTAAGGTTTCTGAGTTGATCTCATAATAAAAGTTGTCCATCATTAAATGACTATTAATTGACTATTAATGCTAATCTCTCTGAGAGAGATTAACATTAATAGTCATTTATACAGTCGGACTTTTTATTCAATTCCAACCTTTTCTTAAAAGTACTCATACTTATGGACAACTTTTATTATGAGACCAACTCAGAAACCTTAAAAAAATATAATCATCTGCTATTATATATTTTTTTAGTTGCCATAGAGAGATGGCAACTAAAAAAAAATATGAAAGAATTACGAAGCATACATGTATCTTTCATTTCTTTTTATTTCACTGTTTTTTTTTGTTTTATTGCATAGCATAAATGCTAAATGTACCACAATTGGGCGAAGACACTGGCTTCTGTAACACAGGTTGCTACCTAGCTCAGGAGCCAGGGCTTCAAATAAGTTGTCATACCTGTATTTTAGGTCAATAAAAAATATTATTATTATTATTATTATGTTTATACCGTACTACTGAGCTAAGGTCTCCCAAGTTCTTCCAAAAACTCTTTTATCGCCTTATCATGTCTTATTTTATATTTCCAGTACTTTTTATAACTTTACAAAAGCTGTAACCTGTATAAAATAACAGTATAAAAATATAATAATACTAATTACAACCCGCGACTTCGTTCCCTGATTTTCTTTCTTTTTTTAGGGGCAAGAACCTTCGCAGGCTTACGCAGAACCATCCACCAAAGTTTCATTGCAATCGGATCAATGGTTTTGGAATGAATAAGTGACAAACATACAAACATGAATTTTTATATATAAAGATGGACAGTATTAAATTTCTTTTACCTAAAGTTTTTATGAGTAATTCCAAACCAGGAGTTATATTTACCCGAAAAAGAAATTAAGCCAAGATTAATAAAGAACACAAATACACTGACACTTTTAACAATTTTTTGTTAATTCAGCGTAATGGGAAAAGCCATTCATTAAAAAGAATAATTATAGAATAATGAGCGTTAATTATCAATTCATTAAACATTTAACTCCAACACAAATGTTCAACATTAACATCACAGCAAGTTTGGAATGAACAAAGTTTTAAATGTAATCGTAAAAATATATTTGACTTTCATGAAATCTCTGCAAGTAAATGGTTCGGACAAAACAGGTGCATGAGAATAAACGGCGGAGGCGGAAAGATGGTGTTCTGGATGTCCATTAAACCAGCGATACGCCTTCCTTGTATTTTTATTTTGGCACGGAACCAAAATAGTTTTGGAGAATTTCGCATTGGCATGTCATGGTCCGCTTATATACACTAATATTATAAATAAAGATTTGATTATTTTTTGTTTGTTTGTTTGCATTGAATAGGCTCCAAAACTACATGACCGATTTGAAAAATTCTTTCACTGTTGGGAAGCTACACTATCTCCGATGAATATAGGCCATATTAAATTTTCAAAAAGTTAGGGATCCATGCTAAAACTCCAATAATGTAACCCAAGGTGTGAAAAAATTACCAAAAAACTTTCTTACATCGCGTGCGCTGCAAAAAATATTGATTATAGAACAAAATAATGTACTACGTCTTTGCAGAACATATAATTATCTACAAAAAATACCGCGACAGCTGTCTTACTATTATAGTTACGTCACAATAAGTGTTTTTTCATAAAAAAATAAAAAATAAATGCCACCGCTATAAAAGCTCTTTTGTTTATACTTTGGAATTAATCCTTATCAAAATAAATAAGACTACATATTTAAGTCTGCTTCAATACCATTATATGACTTTTTGAGTTATTCAATTTGGACATTCCATTCGAAAGATATCACAAGTTTAAAAATGTAAGTTATTTGAAAAATGTCGCATGGTTGCCGCTCACGCCGCCGCCGCTCGGTTCGACGGCACCATAATAATAATAAGCGATGTAGGCGTCACTGGGGTACGGGAGGGGAGTCAATGTAATTATGCTTTTGAGGAATTTAAGCCCTCCAAGCATGTGCAACGGGACGAGGCTGCTTATTTAGAAATTGAAGGACAATTAATTTGTAGCAACCATTATCACCGGCCCAGCAGCTGGTCAACTAGCACATATACCGAGGATTCCGATGATCCCAAGTGATCTGCCAATCCCATTTAAATGGGTTAAATTTCCGGTGAAAACATCTTTCGCCCTAACTATCAAAAAGTCCCAAGGCCAAACTTTCGAATTAGTAGGGATTGACCTACGAAAATAATGTTTTACTCATGGCCAACTGTATGTTGGTCTATCGCGGGTCGGAGGTCCTGAAAATCAATTTATTTAGCTGCCACAAAATAAATTAACAACAAAATATCGTTTCGTTTACAGGGAAGCTCTGACTCAATAAATTGATTATCAGAAGCAGAGAAAGTAAAGTAAGTAGGTAGGTAGTGTAAAGGCCTTTTTACAAAAATTAAAAAAAAAAAAAATACAAAAAAAATATAATTTCATATTCGAATTTTCTTCATTTTACTCCTTTTTAATGACCCCACGCAAAAACGAGAAAGTATGTATGCGAGAGTGTGTGTGTGTGTGTGTAAAAAATTATAACTTTTGAAATCGATGGCAGCAAAGTAAATACGGACATCTGTATTTGTGTGAAAATGCTATTTTTACAGAAATGCGTGTTTGTAATAAATATTTTTTAAATTTTAAAATAAGTAATGAAGAAAATCTTGCACGTAAATAAAAGATAATATTTAATACAAACACGTAGATAGGGTTGATTTAAGCTCATTTTGGTAAAAATAGCATTTTCGCAAAAATGCAGATGTCCGTATCTACTTTGCTGCCATATGTTTGTTTAATACCCGTGCGAAGCCGGGGCGGGCTGCTAGTTCCTGTAACAAAATCTTCCTGCACGGCGGCGAATCCCAATGGAGAACTAACCAATGTCGCTGAAGATATTATGCTGCACAAGTGTGTGCGCAAACACGCTGCATTCCCTCTTCTTCCCATACAGACACGACCGGGTAGAGATCCGGCGCAGGAACAACGGCTTTACCTACTTTCCGAGCCTAGGAGGTGATACATCACTAACTTCTAAACCCCGCCCGCTATTACTGAGAAATTCCTAATGGACCAACACTTTGTCTAACCAGGGGACCGAATCCGACCCCAAGCCTCAGCAGTCACGTTTACGACTATGATATTGACGGGGCAGTCACATTAGTCGGAGCCTATTTCTATATTGCTGACACGGGTGGCACAATGGCTGAGCGATTGGCTGTTGGACTGCGTGTCGCAGGTTAGATTCCCGCGTGAAAAAATATTTGTCTAGCAGAGCGATGCTCGGGGTTTCTCTGGCGGATAGATTTTGCAATGAAGTCATTTGCTAGAGAACGCAACACCGACATTGCGCGTTGAATCAGCACGCTGAAGTGGAAGTAGGCCGGCCACGTCTGCAGACGGACAGACGGTAGATGGAGCAGACACGCTTTAGTAGGATGCCCTGCGGCATGATAGACTAACAATTTGAAGAAGGTGGCTAGCAGCGGATGGATGCGGGCTGCCCAAGACCGGGTTGGTTGACGATCTCTGGGGGAGGCCTACGTTCAGCAGTGGACGGCAATAGGCTGATATGATGATGATTATGATGTAAAGGTAGTTATTTCGTTGTTGTTGTTTTGTTGTGTATGTGAATATACATAATGTGCGTAAACACAGCCACAATATACGAGAAACTCCCACTCACTAATTACCTTGGCTATTATATTTTGAAAGCTATGGCCATGAATATAATATTGTTTATTGATATCACAATATTGTTAGATAGTGACCTCAAACATCTTAATTAGGTGCGGATCCCCAGTGGACATGTCCCGCTAACAGGACAAACCTACTTTCTTATTCATAAGCCGCTGTGCGACGCAAGTTTGACTCAAGGTTTTTCAACACAAAGTAACACTTTGCCCGCGACTTAGTCTGAGTAGATTTCGTATTTTCTCCTACAAAGAATACCCCTTTTACCCCATTTAATAGGTAGCTTTGGAAATAAACGATAACGATCATTTACTACAATATATTTTGCTACAATTATATACATAGATATGTATTTGCACAAATTATGAAACATATATTATCTTCTATCTGTCTTTCTCCCTTGTTCATTTTGGTTTGTCAGTGATCTATTGTAGATACTTAATTTACTACTATTTTTAGGGTTCCGTACCTCAATAGGAAAAACGCAACCCTTATAGGATCACCTTGTTATCCGTCTGTCTGTCTGTCAAGACCCTTTATCTCGGGAACGCGTAGAGTTATCGAGTTGAAACTAAAACCATACATTTAAATCGACGGTCCTTTGAAGCTGTGAAAAAATTAAACTTCTAAATTAACGTGAAAAAAAGATACGGCCGTTTATGTCGCAAAAAACGTACATTTCGACACTCTCAAGAGAATCAAAATTTATAGGGTACTTTCCGTTGACCTAGAACTATAAAATTTGGCAAGTAATATCGTTTTATACTATAAATATAGGAAAAAGTCTGAAAACTACACATTTGAATTTAAATTATTAAAAATATATTCTTTATTTATAATGAACTTTTGTCCGCGATTTGGTCCGTGTGAATGTCGGTTATCGCGGATGCCGACGAAGTCCCGGATTAAAAAGTACCCTATGTGCTTTCCCAGAGTTCAAAGCTATTTACATACCAAATTTCATCAAATCGGTTCAGCCGTTTCATCGTGGAAGCGTAACAGACAGAGTTACTTTCTCATTTATAATATTAGAAGAATGGAAGTATGTATTATGTACCTACAAATTGGTACGGAACCCTCTGTGATCCGGTTTTATTTTTTCTGATTTGTGCCACGTTTGGACCACAAACACTTTTGACAGAATGTTTGTGGTCATGGGGGATCGCGCACAACTACAGTCAGGTGCTTTCGCAATCCTTTTCACCGGTTTCTATTGGCTGCATGGCGAGCAAACTCTGCTAGGTGACAGATTAGATGGAATCAGTTCATCAGGGGTCCACTCCAACGAAGAACTCCATTCACCACCGTCCCACTTCAACCCCAGGAACATCTGCCACTCGGAAGTGATTTGCAGTGTCCTAGATAGACTGCGTACCCAGGCAGTTCGCTGTAAATACAACCTAGCAAAATAGGGGATTATAGATCTCACCGATACCCAGTGTAAGTACGGTGATCCTGACCAGACAATGACCCACTTATTACAGTGCCCAAAGTGCCCCTACCTGCACCTTAGAAGATATTAAAAACGCTACTAATGATACGATAAATATGGCTACCTACAGGGCCAAAGTAGTTTAACAAAAAAAAACCATCGACTCGATTGCTGATTGACAGCATCAGCTATTCGTATTTTATTTGTGCTAAAATAGATGCTTTATAGTCATGAACAATATTATTGTAATTGTGAGCACTTCTGTGTAAATCAACTTCAGTTGACACAAAGTCCTTTGTCGCTTGTTTCAAGGCCCTACACGCAACATCAGGCATAATCCCGTTTACTTATATTGCGCTCGTGCCTAATGTAAAAGCTACCTTGATATTTTTGGCGGCGAACTTATTCTGAGAATGCGGTGAAGAAGCTTTCTGAATGTCTGATTAGGACATCTGGGTACTTGACACCACCAATCAATTGACATACTTTTTATGAGCTGTCAAAACGAGATTCCTCCATAGATTTTGTATGACAATAGCGGTCTGTGACGTCACTTATTTACCAACTCAATTGACTAACTATTAATTGATTACAAAGCAACATAAAATCGAATTTTACAGTTCATTGAAAATTAATCGGATTTTCGGGGCTAAAATAAAGTGTATTTTAAGATAAGTTTTATTTTGGAATGATTGGTTAATGGTGTCAACAACCCAATTGTGTTAGCCTTTTTGTTTTTATAATTAATTATATCATTATAATTTACTATGTTGACCTTGGTTAACCAAAAGAGTTATAAATATTAATGTGAATGGATGGAGAGGGAGACGAAAGCCAAAGAAAAGATGGATGGGTAGTGTGAAGAATGATATGAATGAAAAGAGAGTCAGTGAAAGCATGAAGGTTGACAGAACGGAATGGAAGAAGAAAACGTGTTGCGCAAGGGTAGGAAGATGATGATAGTTTTGGTAAACTTAATGGTTTTCTAGAAATCATAAAATCGAAGACTTACCGCAACCTCTTGTCTCTTACTGGCAAGACATAGATTTTTTTGTACAAGATAACATTGAATTTGAATTTAGCTTTAATAACAAAAAAGATATCTTGTTTGCGTTTTATCTATACTAATATTATAAAGAGGTAAAGGGGTTAGAACCGATTTCGTGCTCCTAGTGGTATATAATGTACATACTCTCTTTCAATAAACAATAATAATAATTATCAACCTGGTAACGATTATTTGAATAAAATCTGACGGCTAAAGACACGTAATAAGTCTATTTTTAATGATTGTCTTTGTACTCTTTGTCGATCTTTACCTTCAAATATCTCGGTAACGTGACACTTTGGGGTACCATGATGTTGGACAGTTTTAGTTCGTCTATGAGTCCTCTACCCATTCATACAACTTTCACCGTGCGCAGCGATTAAAAAAAAAATGGCGCTGGGCCGATATGTCAGCTTTCATACAAAAAGGTTTGAACCCCTTTGTTTGTAAGTTTGTATGTAGGGGGTAATCTCCAAAACTTCTAATCCGATTTCAAAAATTCTTTCACCAATAGAAAGCTACGTTATCCCTGAGTGCTATAGGCATTATGTTAGTATTTTTGATAATAATGCAATATAGTGCTATATTGCATTGTTGTCAAAAAATAAGTATCCTTGAGAAAAATTACGCGGACGTAGTCACGGGCTGAGTGCTAGTCTATTACAATTTGATAATAGATATACCATTTCAAAGAAAACATAAACTTTCTTTTCACAACTTTCTTCTTTTCTTTTCACCTTTGAAAGAACGTAGATTGTCTAATCACCGGCAATCCACTAATTTATTGCAATACATTCTAAAAACTAATCAGTAGTTTAATTACTTTTGTGAAAGGATAGTTTTTAATAGAAAAACTTTGCTCGAAACCATTTAACCGTTTGTCAAATCTGCAGTGTGCGTCCGTTTCGAAGTTTCTGTGCAATTGTACTTGAGACCAGAGTATGAATAAAGTATATAGAAAACACATGGAAAATAAAAATAAAACCCACACACCCCCCATGTAAATAAATACCCAGTAACCATACTATTACTGAAGCAATCAATATAGGCATTTTATAATTAAGTACTAAAGAAACTTATCGCATTTCTATAAGTACCTATACGTTGAAAAGCGATAAGCATGTGTGTTTGCCTTGTATCTGGTTGTTGTTTATCTATAAACGTATACAGAATGGGGACCACATATATGCAATTATTTATACGGCATACCTTGTTATCGCCTTTTCTGACGATATACAAAAAATTAACCAAATCGGTCCAGTCATTTATTAGGTCAAAAAGTAGAGTTTTGATTTTGAACAAATTTAAACACTCTGTAGAATTAAATCACAAGGTTAATGACTCAATGAACTTGAATCCTCTAACACTTAAAAGCAACGCTGCCACGTAGTGCAAAACTACAAACTATCACGACGCTACTACGTACCTATTCTAGTTATTTGCCTAAATGTAAAATTCGCTCCGGTGTCAAGGTCCGTTGAATAAACAGAGTGTTTACTTTAACTGAATTTATTTTGTTTGAAAATTAAACTGTTTTAATTTCCGTTTTTTTATTTAATATTTAATTTTGCTATACTTCTGTGTACTAGTATTACTTGAGGTTTTATTTATTGCATAGAAGTGAGTTCCATATTGTATATTTACAATGTATTTGTGTATGTATATCAGCTGTCTGACACCCATAGTACAGGGTCTGCTTAGTTTAGGGTCAGATGGCCGTGTGTGAAATGCCCCCACATATTTTTTTATTCGTCATCCGTCCGTGTGGTGTCGGACGTAAAGAATAGCACCATCCCATATCTTCCCGTGGGTGTCGTAAAAGGGCGACTAAGAGACTTACCGGAGAATGGGCAGCAGCGTTCTCTGTGCCTTTGTAACAACCATACTGCGATCGCCAACCCGCCTGCCAAGCGTGGCGATTATGGTAAAACCCCCCCTGGGGAGGCCTATGTTCAGCAGTGGACGTCTTTCGGCTGAAATGATGATGATTTTTTTATTTAGTCGTATTTTAAAATATAATTTAAATGAAATGCATCTTTTATGTGTGTTCTAACCTAAGGGACCTGAAGTACTAATTAAAAAACGTTCAAAATATAGTCGCAACCTCATTTTAGTGACTTGTGAAAAAAAAAAATTGACAGATTGAGAATGACATTAGGAAATACAGGCTTCATGTTTATCTTTCCCACAGTGTAATTATCATTGCTATGTGTTGTTCTTGAAGCTTTCCTAAATGTACTTCTAAATTAATTAATTAATTAAATAAGTAAATTGTGGTGACAAATAAATCATTATCTCCTTATCTTATCTTAGTACGTAGACTTACTTACAACTAATAATTTATGAATAATTAAACAGAGTTTAAGAAAAGTTTCATCTTTGTAAAGCGCCATCTCTGTCACCCCTATATGCAAAGGCGTCGCCAGGACTCGTCAGCTGATGGCCTAGGGGGGGGCAAATTAGTATTTGGTGGATAGGAAAAGTATGAATTTTAAATACAGTCAAAGGCACATGAACCTTTTGGAATCTCTAGGGGGGGGCAGCTGCCCCCACCGCCCCCCCTTGGCGACGCCCTTGCCTATATGTGACTCTCTTTCATAAAGTTCAACCAACGTGTCATATTTACGCCTCAGTAATAAAGAATGTAGTTGTAGTTGAGCTTCTAGATTAAATAACTCAGATATATACTCGTCTTTGACAACTTATAAGCGCGCTTTACCACCAAGCATTGTGCACTGCATAGCTTGTTCTATTCATACCCAAAGGTAATATCGAAGGCAATGGCCACGGATATTTCTTTATCACGAGGAACTTTATCTTCCAATACAGACAGACTATGGAAGTTACCGTCCGCTCCCAAGAGTTATTAGTTTTCATTGCACAGCTGTTTAAGTTTAGTCTTTTCTCTTGCCTTATCTGTTGGAGCTGGCGGACATTTAATTTAGACGTATTGGAGGGAATTAAGATATGTCTTTATCATTAGAGTTAGTTCATTATGTACCTAGTGGATTTTTTATACATAAAATGAGTTTTTGTATGTCTCTGCTGAATGCGTCCTTTTTTTGGGACAGGCCACGCTATTCCCAAATCACTGCAATTTCTGATAACCAGAATCAACAGTCACCTCTAGAAAAGCGTCGAGTCGAGTTATAGGATCACTTTGTTGTCTGTCTGTCTGTCTGTCTGTTTGTCAAGACGCTTTATCTCGGGAACGCGTGGAGGTATCGAGTTGAAATTAAAACCATCCAACCAACTCAGGTCTACTGTTCCTTGTTGCTTTAAAAAAAATCCTCAAAAATCAACCCTCTATGTTAACGTGAAAAAAAAGATACGGCCGTTTATGTCGCAAAAAAATGCATTTATAATATTTAAGTAGATTAAAGTGTGGATAGTAGGTATGGATTAGTATAGAAGTATGGATATGAACCTACAAATATGTATGGAATATGGAATGGAACCCTCGGTGAGCGAGTCCGACTCGCACTGGTCCGGTTTTTTTTATTTATTTTTTGTTGCGCGTTGTAAATCCTCATGGACTTCCTCCATCGTGGGGGTGACGGAGGGGCATGGCAAACTCTCACCGGCTAAAACTACCGCGGTGTTCCACCTCTGCCTATGGCTGGGGGTGCGAGATTCGCATAAGCATTCTCCTGGGGAATCGTTACAACTCTCTTGGATCCTGCAACGAAATTGATCAGAAAAGAACAGCTGAGGAGTAAAATCCTCATAACATAGAAATCTTCAATCCTAAACCATTTATTCCGATTGTGAGGAAACTAGGGTGGGATGATCTGCTTTTGCCCACCAAGGTCAACTGGCACAAAAATACAGCAAGCTAGTGATTTAAAAAAATGGTCCTTCTGTAAAAAATCTGTCGTGCGTATGAGATGGTAATGGCAATTAATTTGTTGTTTGTGTATGTTAAGTTACGTATTTGTGATACCACCCACGATACAGGGAAATTCTTAGAGTGGAGCAATGCGTTCTAGTTATAATATTAAAGGAAGAATGAACAAAATCAGAAGTATGTGAAGGGCACAGTGAGTGAAAATTGTGATTGTGTAATATTGCTGATTTTTTTACGGCCATACTTAAAACATTACGAATCTTAGATTACTTTGATTGCTTTGTGCCAAAAAAATAAGGCTTGTTTAAGAGCGTTACAGTAATTATAAACCAAGCCTTTATTAGAACGTAAACCATTTACGTATAAAACAAAATTACAAAGCTAAACTAAAAAGCTTTGAATTACCTTTTCTCTTTGCTAAATACAAAGCTAAATACAAACATTACTGCAGATTTGTTTATTGTATTTATTTTAATGTTCGTGCAAATTCTTATTTTCTAGTATTCTTATAAGCCATTGCAAAATATCTAAATATCTCTCGTATATTTCATAGTTCATTCATTTGCTCCTTATGTCGGCGTCTGTCTTTGTAAACTTAAAACATTACGAATCTTAGATTACTTTGATTGCTTTGTGCCAAAAAAATAAGGCTTGTTTAAGAGCGTTACAGTAATTATAAACCAAGCCTTTATAAGAACGTAAACCATTTACGTATAAAACAAAATTACAAAGCTAAACTAAAAAGCTTTGAATTACCTTTTCTCTTTGCTAAATACAAAGCTAAATACAAACATTACTGCAGATTTGTTTATTGTATTTATTTTAATGTTCGTGCAAATTCTTATTTTCTAGTATTCTTATAAGCCATTGCAAAATATCTAAATATCTCTCGTATATTTCATAGTTCATTCATTTGCTCCTTATGTCGGCGTCTGTCTTTGTAAACGCAACCGGACACCAAAGAGAGCGTTTACGAAGAGCGCTTCACTTCACTCAGAGTGCTATACCAATAAACCGACGAGGGAAACGGAAATACAAAACTCATTAATAGTGTTTCAGTAAAGGTTTTTAAAATATTATGCCAGAGTATTTTATACGTAAGGGTATTTTAAACAAATATAGTAACAAAAAAGAAATAAATTAAGTTGTAAAAAGAATGACTTAGTTTTTACTTTGTCTAAAACCGATATAAAATGTATTGTGTATGAAATAAAAACAAACGTAATTTAATACATTTTTAATTTTCTTTTTTAAATTGTCTTTTAAGCGGCAGCTAAGTGCGGGGCGGCGTGCGATAAGATCAAATGTATGAAGTACGCCACGAGTCACCGCTCAGCGAAAACGCGCGCGGTTTTCTCGGCGCTAGTACATTTGTTCCTGCCACCCACCGCTAAGACCGAAGTCGTGAACAGGCCGTCAGGGATAACTTAGCTTCCTCTGAGCGGAAGAATGCTCAGAATAGGACTAATAGTTGCGGAGATTTAAAGGACGTGGCGGCGTGCTTTGGCATGCCGCGTCACATTGTTTCCCGCAGCAAGCCCAGACAGTCCTCCCTTGCCCCCGCACCTCACTCAGGCTGCACACCATTCGCTGAAAACACCGCCACACCCGTTTCAAACCTTTTTTCAATTAGTTTATAATAATAAATAATAATAAAACTTAAATTCGGACAACAAAGATCCATAGAGTGTTAGTAACATAGAAAAACTTATCATCTAGTATTAGTATAAATCAACCTCCGCACAAACTGCTGTACAATTGGAGAGCCGAAGCTCTCTGCAACCGTTTTCAGGATGCTGTTTTGACTGTCCCTCACTCTCCTCAGTAGCGACGCGGTTGTCTTGCGTATAATCGCTTAAAAACCGTCTGTACGGGTTTGCGCGAACATTTCCGACGCGCTACAGTAACGAGGCAGTCTCAACAACATCCTGAAAGCATTGTTATATTGGACGCGTTATTGATTATTGGAGTTTAGCTGTCATTATCCCATGACCTATTTGACTTGCGGGACGCCACGGACTGCCGCGACGTGCCGCTATATGATTGCATCGAATTAAAGTAATATGAATTCTAAACTCGATGAAATATGGATAAAAATAACTTGATAAAAATAAACTCCTTTGCCATGCCGTGCCGTGCCAAGCCGTCAGTCCCTTATACACTAACACTTTGCGCGAAATCGTCCGCGTGACTTTCTTGCGTATTACAATTTTTTATATAATAAAATATAGTCTGTAGCTCTCAGAGATAACATAGCTAAGCGTATACTATTAGTGAAAGAATTTTTGAAATCGGATGAGGAGTTCGAGTACCTCCTACGTACAATACTACGTACCTATAGAGTTTCAGAAACACGGTTAAACGAGGTCGGGGTCAAAACTAGTAGACATTAATAAGGAAGCCGGCCACCAGGGCAGCCGGAAGTCTCTCCGGACCCTCAAGGAATCTACCGGAACTTAGTATGAATGAAATATGGGACGAGGAAGTTATACATCTAATGTTTGAATGAGAAACTTTAGATGATTATCACGTTCTAGTTTGATTAACTTTAAGTTAGCTGTAATTAAATTATGTGATAAAGGAATCAGAGGGCCTAGCACCTGTGCGTTTACTTAAATTTTGAATTTGAAATACGACAATCTTTTAGTATTTTGGTGCGAAATGCGTATTTCCTATTTAAAAATCGATCAGCGTTAAATATCCAAGTCAAAATGGGAAAAACATGAGTTTGTTGTCAAAGTCAAAGCATTTATTTCAATTAAACCATTTGCAGGCACTTTTGAATTGTCAAAGAGTCAGTTAGTTACCCAGAAAGTTGATGCTAGTTGCTCGTTCCAAAACGTAGGGTAGGTCTCTATGGAGAAGAACGAGCAAGAAACTCCACGGACACTCTTTTCAATTAAGCTTTTACAAAATCCTGGTTACATTATTCTTGTTGCTTCTATATGTGAAAACAATGTAAGTGAAGAGAAATTCAAAACATTCACAAATTTACGTTGATTTTGACTGCTACCACCGCCGCTTCTGTCTGAACGGCGCATTTACGAGCGCCCATCCCCATCGAACGAACTTCAACGCGAGCGCGATTGAATTTTTTTTTGTTTCAACCAACGCAAAGCTCAAAAACAAACGAGTGAGTGAGAACGCGATTACATCACAGGAAAATTGGCGCGCGAAAATTTCACAAATCTTGTTCCAGGACATACGTGTTGTTGAAAAAACCTTATAAGTTTTTGGTAAAAATGTTTGTAATTTAGAATCTCAATTACATGTGCAAGGTTTCTATGAAGCTGTTTTTTTACATTTCAATGTATTGAGTGCATTATGACCGGCCAAAGTTTAGATAAAATTGTGCAAAAAAACAGATTTTCGGACGTGTTTACTGAATTGGTTTCTCGAAAAAGTTTATTTTTGGCTTCATACAAACCTAGATTTAAACCACAAGATAAGTACCTGTGTGTTAAAAATATTTGGAAAATAATTTATTATAACGCCGTAATCGCGTACGAGCGTTTGTATGGGAAATATGTCGGGTTGGTCGCTCTTAAATGTTAGACCGGCCATACACGGGCAGCTTGAAGCAGTCAGGATCAACTGCTTCAACCAGCGACTGCATAGTGAACTATAGTCTTTTTCGTATACACATACGGGACTGCTCGAGCAGTCGCGACTGCTTCGGGCGGTTAGCTGCACGGTGAATTTCATCGTACGGTTAAGCAGTTGTCAGGCATACACTGACTGCTCGAGCTGTCGACTACTCTCGACCGCCCGCGTTCTTCATTACACGGCACGCGCTCTTTCCACCCGCACGTTTTTTGTTTTGCTTGTTGAGCAGTTATCAATGGCAGCTTCAAGCCAAAGACTATGACTGCTCGAGCGGTCCGTGTATGTTGATCAATGCCTAAGGGTGTTACTACACCAATCGACATCGATCGACGTTGATCGATTGGTGTGGTAGCTTTGGCTGATCGTCGGATACCGTTCCACTACCTAATCGATCGACTGCCGGTCGATGGCATCGGTCGACGTCGATCGATTAACCCCAGCTATAATCCATCAGTAATAATAATCAAGCAGATCGATCGACGTCGACTAATAAATTCTACCATCGACCGATGCCGTCGATCGACGATCGACCGATTGGACTGGTAGAAACTATCGATTGACGTCGACTAATCCATTCTACCAACGATCGATGCCGTCGATCGACGATCGATCGATTGGTCTGGTAACACCCTAACTGCTCGAGCAGTTCGTGTATGGCCGGTCTTACTCACAAAAACATAAGACGACAAGAAAATCAATTCAAATATTATGATAACAAAAAACAAAAGTTACATCAAAATGATACGTCCTCAGAAATCTATTTGAACACATGTGTGGAATAACACAATGTGTGTCTTGAAAAAACTTCTCCTATCTTTCGTAACACATACTTACATACTTTGTTCTTTTTCTTTATTTTTGCTCGATCTTTCGATGTGTGCTTCGAAAACTTTTGCTCTAAATTTAGTGCCCGATTGTCGATTTGATCGAGTTTTTCAAAGTTGGTATCTGAATAAAGATTCGAGGGAAATGGAATCAAACTTGTCAAGACGAACGTAAGAAGAAATTGTTATCGTTGAAGATTTTGTATGAAGATAATTTGAGGCGTAGGAACTTTTATGAGTTTGATGATTTAGTTACATGTGGCAAAGTGTATTCTGGAATTGAAATAGTTCGAGATTTAAAAGTTATAACGAAACAAAGTTTTTCTAGAACGGTACTCTAGGGATTTATTTGAATTAGGAAATTTGTAAATCGAATGCTTTAGATTGTTCAGTGCATATAAAATATGGATCATTGTACCCTGAGCGTTTTTGGTTTGTTGACTAATAATTTGAAAGGGTTTAGCGATTGACTGCTGCTCATCGTGTTGCGGGTTTGTATCCTGCCCAGGGTAAACATTTGCGTGATGAGCAGTTGTGCTTGCCTTATCTGTGGTTGTTGTTTATTTATATACGTATGTATTTAAATGTATTTATTTATTTATTATTATTTATTTATTTATTATTTTAATTACTCTCTGCACTAACAGTAGACACCAACACATGCAGAGAGTCAACGATTACAATTATAAATTATCATTATCATAACAAAAATAGTATAATAAAAGAAAAAAAAAAAGAAATGTCAATTTGAATTAAAAAATAGAAGAAAATTATTTGAATCACATTAATATTAAAAATTAAACAAAAAAATAATAAAACATTAGAATCTCTAAATCTGTATGTATATCAGCTGTCTGACACCCATAGCACAGAATACTTAATAGTACTACGTACAGAAGGGACACTCCCTTCCCCGCGCTACATCAGATACCGCACCCTCACCCCGCACTAGGAGGGGCTAACCGTCGACTCTTTAGCCAGGGCGCTCAAAATCGTAAGAACTGCAGCGCTGTAGGTACTGCTGACACAAACACACAATTTTGCGATTTATTTTGTTTTAAGTTTTATTAGTTTTAATCTCGATGATTAATTTATTTTACAAGTTTTCGTCGTTTTATAATAATACAATTAAAACTTCCGTAATAATAACATACCAACATTACCAGCTATTAATATTGCTCTCTCTCTTTATTGTCTTAGTTATGTACTTATGTCCCTTTCTTTCACGTTCTATTCATTCTTGGAATTGGAAAGTACCCTACGCACTAACCTTGTCGCGTCGCCCCATTGTAATTATTATTATTGTAATATTTTAATTAATTCTTAATTTTTATTTTTAATACTTTTGAACTTAACATGTACGGACATGGACTGGTTCCGAAATAAATGAAAAAACAAAAAATTGCGTTGCCGCGTAATGGTACGGGGCGATCGTGAATTCCATATTTTGTAATTAGGTAGGTAGGTACCTTAATTTACCATTATTGATGAATAAATAAACCTCTTTACATAATAAATATTATAATATTACTTTTAACTCATTACAATTCCGAGTATTAAAAATCAAATATCATTTATTTTATTTCTTTAAGAAATAAATAATTGAACGCTCGGACAAGATCACTTCATAATAATGCTCGAAACGTTCGGGTAGTTCCGTCGTCGTTCGGTTCGCGCCATTTTGTACGCCACGACATCCAACTGATTCAACCCTACTAAAATTCACGCACACATTTGCACGTGTACAGACGTCATTTGGTTTTGTAGTAGTAATAGGTAATTATTTTGCAAGTTTTGTATGAAGTGTCCGAGGTGTGCCCATAGTACAGAGTCTGCCTAGTTTGGGGTCAAATGGTCGTGTGTGAAATGTCCCCACATATTATTATTATTTATTTCATAACAAACACTACAGAACAGCTTGAATCAAGTAGGTAGCTACAAAACACTTTAAGTTTGTTTTGAAGTTGAAGGAAATCGTAAATTTTTAGCTACTACACACGACTACTACATACAACATTACTACATAGAACATTTCGTCTTCAAAGTGTTAGGTTACCAACCAATTCACGTAAAACAATCACATCACCATTTTAACAGAAAAAAAAAACAAGACAAAAAATAATAAACCAACGGACAAAGCTCATTCTTATTTTAACATTCTTTTTTATTACCCTCTATTCATACGTGTAAAGAGTGCCTAACCATAAGTCCCTGTAGACAGACTTATTATATTTCTGGGCGCGTAGCCCAGTGAAGATACAAACTTCTGGACGGGAGCGGAATAATAACGCTTATAATAAGGCATTAGAGAGGGTTTAGAAACTTATGGAGGGTAGCAATGGTTTCAATTGGTTTCTATGAAGCTGGAGGCTATTTTTTAGTTTTATTTGGCTTTATTCTTTTCGATTTCTGTAAATACCAAGTTAACAGGTTACATATTGAGAATTGGGCACAAAAGCTAATAATGTTTGACCTGTGTCATTACGACCTAGAATAATACCAACATCACAGCCCGAAGACGTCCACTGCTGGCCAAAGAACAAAGGTCTCCTCCATTTTGGGTTGACATAATCCCCACGCTTGGCAGGCGTCTTGGGGATCGTAGATAGTGGTTGTTGTTGCACGGAAGCCGCTCCTACCTGACTTCCGAAAAAATATTTTATTATTATATCTATAGCTTAACCTTTATTGCCATTGTAATGAAGGAAAACATTGCTATTTTAAATGTATTGATGAACTAATCGTCATTATAGTACAGTGAGCGAGCGTGGTGATAATTTCACTCAGAAGAGGTCCTCTAACCAGAAAAAATAGTACTTGATTTTATTAATCTTCAAATGACGATATTAAAAAAATCTCATTACTTTAAGTTAACTAATTTCTAAAGTAAGTATTCACAATTCAACTTTTTATAAGTAGAAAAAAAACAAATATCTTTAGGAATATGATCTGCAATTTGTCATCAAAGGTTTTAATTGTAAAATATGTTTTTCGTAAAGTTATTGTAATTTAACTTTGATAACGGTTTTCATGAGTGTTTTTTTTTTAATTTATTGCAGAGTGATTGAACTTTCTGTGTAATGTGAAACGCTTTTTTTATTTGTTGTCAAAGTAAATAATCTTGTCTTCTCGTTCATTTTGTAGTAGATTTTGTATGAGTATAGCAATTGAAAAACATAATATCAGTAGCTTATTATTCCGCGCACGTCGTATAATTCTTACTAAAACTAAAGGAAACTTTTATCTTAACATTATTTTAACAAAACCTTACTTAGGACATGCAAACTGCCACAGTATGCAAATGGTTTCAGTTGGAGAAATTGATGTAAGAACGGGATGTAAATTGGTGGTGATGGAGATCATTAATTTCGATGTTTACTAACAGCACCCAAGAACTGAGTGACCAGGTTTACTTACCCATCAATTCGCATAAGACATGCGTGATGGGTTTAATATCTAAGGGCGGGTTGCTCCAACTATACATTACTAACCGGTAATGGTCTAAAATGGCGCTTATTTTAATAATCGTTTATTTACCAGAATAATATCAGTTACATTTCCTTAAAATATAAATATAACAGTAACATTATATTATGACGCGTAAATGGGCCGTGAAATGATATATAAAGGAAACTTAATTATATTTTAACTTGTGGACTCCACACTAGGTCAAGCCTGTCTCGTGGAGTACTTGAGTGATTTTAACAGTTGGTTTTTCTGAGGTTGATACTGTAAAGTTACCAATAATGTCTTTTGTGTAACAAAGCCAAGAGTAATCGTTATCGTCAAATCAAACAAATGGGTTGTTTCACAAAATCGTACGTCAAAAAGTTACTATTACCATAACCGACCAGTCAATCAACGTAATTTTGTGTTGTCAAACAGCTACTTCAAACATCAAAATATAATGGAATCTCTTTTTGACTGACGGATTTTTATGTCATGAAACAACCCGTTACATTTAACGTACGCTAAACATCTTACGTCTTAATTTCCACCATAAACTTCAAATACCAACACTTTCACTACATATTATAAACAAGCTTGCGCCCGCGATTTCGTCCGCATGAACGTTGTTTATCGCGAATGCAGACGAAGTCGCGGATTAAAAAGTAGTCTATGTCTTTACCCAGGGTTCAGGCTATTTGTCTTTAAATGGTTCATCAATTTCATCGCGAAAGCGTAACAGACAGAGTTACTTTCGCATTTATAATATTAAGTATAGATATGGATTAAAGCCCCCAGCATTGCTGAGTTCGTAACCGTTCTGTAGGTTACCTTTGATGAATGTGTCTGTCTTGGACAGTGGTTGTTTCTACAATTGTATACTGAAAACTTCTTTCTCCATATACACATTCGAGGGTCGAGAGCGCGTGGAGTACCTAAACGTAACGTAAATTAGGTAGAATTTTAAATCGGAAATATCCATCATCATCTTGCTACGCTTATCCCATGTTTAATGCTTCCTTTACGTCCTGTCCAGCGTCATGCTTTCACTGACTCCCTGATTTTTAAATCGGAAAATATCCGTTGGTCAAATAATATTTATTTTGTTTAACCAATTTATTCATATATATTTCCCTATGGTCTGCTGCCACGAGCGTGTTGAGTTAACGGACTGTAAATTTGCTTTTTTTGTTGGTAATATTTCGCGAATAAGATTTATTTAATTTGAATGCTGTATACTAATTTAATTTCAGTGGATGTTACTGGCTGTCCTCGTCGTATAAAACTAAAACAAATTGCTAAAGGACGGTCGTATTTCCAATTTAAATCGTTGTCTCGAATTGAATAGGTAACTACTCAAGTTGGACGTACTGATCGAATTAATCTACTACAATACTATCTCCATTACCAACTGCAGCACACACTCAGCAACCATAATATCTAATATGGCCAACAATGACGTCATTGTACACTAAACAATGTCATTGTTTCCACTGAAGAGTGGTGCTATTCTCTATGTAACACTACCTAAAGCTCGACGCTGCGGCAGGGGCGAGTTACATTTTCGTATTCATTACATTTATTCACGCAACGCTAGCGACAAGTTAATTGACAGCTTTTGGTAGAACTACTCAAGGTTGAATAATTTGACACTTTTGACAGTTCATATTTTAATTATGAAAAACGATATTCTCTAAGTGAACACAGCCGTTGAGCTCGACTTTGATTTCACGGTTGACACGATGTCGAGTTCGCTGTCGAGCACAGCTACGAATGGTAAAGATAGATAATAGCATAGCAGTAACGTCACTGTTCTACTGCGTCAGTGAGTTAATATCAACCAAGTTGATAGGATACGGCGCCAATTGCATTGCGTATAGGAAATTGTCAATGGATTTAGTCGATTGGTTACATTGATTGAACCTAGGCACTAAAGTTGATAGTTTCGGTAGTTAGAGAAAAGTAGTATTTAGCATATTGTAGTAGTCATCATCATCACCATCAGCTGAAAGACCTCCACTGTTGAACATAGGCCTCACCCATAGAACGCCACAACGAGCGGCAACCTGCCGCTTGCATCTACCGGTTACCCGCGACCATAACGATGTCGTCGGTCCATCTGGTGGGAGGCCTACCAACGCTACGTCTTCCGGTTCGTGGTCGCCACTCGAGAACTTTTCTTCCTCATCGGTTATCGGTTCTTCGAGCGATGTGTCCTGCCCATTGCCACTTCAACTTGCAAATTCTGAGAGTTATGTCGGTGACCCTAGTTCTTCGGCGGATGTAATCGTTTCGGATTTTATGCAAAGAAATTACGAGCATAGCTCTCTCCATTGCTCGCTGCGTGCAACAAACATTATATTCCATCTATGTAAAGGTTTAATACATTTGGGGATAAAGCTCGGATAATAGCAATAAACCAGTCCCAAATTTAATTAAATTCTACAACAATAACATTTCACAACTACCCTCAAGATGTTCACTGTACATCGCGTCTAACCTCAATAAGATAATCCCATTAATACCGGCTTGTCGTGCACTTGTCCATTATAGGTCGCTCGGGACGGACGTGTATTGTGTTAGAGGTAATATGTAGATCGTACGGATTACTGTCCAATACAATTTTGTTATGATTGATTTGAGATATTGTTATGTGCTTGGCTTATATATTGATATGGTTTAGTGGATTTGAGTAGCAATTGTGTGTTATTTGACATGTGTGGTTTAGTTTCCAATGTCTGACGATTATGAGACACGTCTGACCATAATGTTATAGCAACCCAAAGGATAGTCCTAATTAGTTGCCAACTCGTCTATCAAAGGAACAACACATTACATAATTATATACTAATATTTTTACAACCACCGACATTATAATAATTACGTACATTGTCACAAAAGTTTGTCAAGTCATTCTACATTACATCGCGTAACGGAACACAGTCATTATATTTAATACTCCTGATATTCCCGAACATTTTTGACCGCGTGGAAGTCGAGAAGTTGAAGTCAAAGCCGTTCTGAGTTGCCATCTCCAATCTAAAAACTGTCATATTTCAGATTCATAGTTTAAGTAGTTTAGTAAGTCAAGTCTGGTAGGTAAGGTAGACTTGTGGCTAAGTAAAATCTCTCTCTCTGGTAGGACAACGTATCTGCAAAGCCTTTAGTTTTGGTGATGTCTCCTGCGGCTTGTTTGTAAGACAAAAAAAAATACTTTCTCTTTAATAATGTGTAGTTACCTACCTCTACACTACATGCTAATTCTAAGTACTCGTATAAACATCTCTAAGATAAAAGGAGTAAGTAACGAATTGCATTATACACAAGAAGATACATCTAAGAGGAGAACTTTCATGCAGGAGTCTTATGAACGCTGCTTCACTTTAAGTTGTTGATTAACAAAATGCAGAACTTTTTTTATATCGCAGCTATTCTGGGGGCCCTAGCCAAATTAACCAAATTGACAATCTACTATCGATAACGCTAATAGAAAACTATTCTAATATATAGGAATGACGTCATCTCAACGATAAGTCACTGATTGAAAATCAAAAATGTGTTTTTCTTTTCTCTGCAAAATATTTGAAAATCTACCATCTGCCTAGCCATTTCCCAACTTTGTTGGGGTCGGCTTTCAGTCTAAACGATGCAGCTGAATACCAGTGTTTTATATGGAGAAGCTGCTTATATGACCTCGACAACAATAAAGACTGTCAAAGATATACGAATGACATTCGGGACCAATGGCTTTACGTATCATCATCATCATCATCATTTCAGCCGAAAGACGTCTACTGCTGGACATAGGCCTCCCCCAAGTGTCGCTTTACGTATAATAATAAATAAAACACCGTGAAAAAAGAATACTTTCAGTAACGAAATTACGCGTAAACCTGTTTTACTTAAATCCTATCAATATTATCTGAACAAAAACCACCGCTAAAGCACTCACAAAATCTGAACGTTCTTCGCCCGCCTCTTAAGTTAATATTTACGAAATATTACGTCGTTTTCAATAAGAATCGAGTAATACTCAATAAAAAGGTATCGATATTGGTAAAGCTTCATCGGACAAACACGAAAATATCGAACTCATTAATATTTATGACAATAATGATCGTGAAAGGTACAGAATTGTTATCATAAAGGCGTTCCCACACCGTGAACATTCGCTTGTAATGTACAGTTCAGATTCGAGCATTACATCAATGAGTGCTGAGAACCGAGCATTACAGTGCGCAACCTATAATGATACAATTTGTAACATTGAGACACTCTTTCACAGGGAGCATTCAATTGTAATGTAACAGTTCAGACTCGAACATAACATCAGTGAGTGCTGAGAACCAAGCATTACAGTGCCCAACCTGTAATGATACAATTTGTAACATTGAGACACTCTTTCACAGGGAGCATTCGATTGTAATGTAACAGTTCAGACTCGAACATTACATCAGTGAGTGATGAGAACCAAGCATTACAGTGTCCAACCTGTAATTATACAATTTGTAACATTGAAACACTCTTTCACAGGGAGCATTCGATTGTAACGTAACAGTTTAGACTCGAACATTACATCAGTGAGTGCTGAGAACCAAGCATTACAGTGTCCAACCTGTAATGATACAATTTGTTACATTGAAAGACTCTTTCACAGGGAGCATTCGATTGTAATGTAACAGTTTAGACTCCAACATTACATCAGTGAGTGCTGAGAACCAAGCATTACAGTGCCCAACCTGTAATGATACAATTTGTAACATTGAGACACTCTTTCACAGGGAGCATTCGATTGTAATGTAACAGTTCAGAGTCGAGCATTACATCAGTGACTGCTGAGAACCAAGCATTACAGTGCCCACCCTGTAATGATACAATTTGTTACATTGAAAGACTCTTTCACAGGGAGCATTCGATTGTAATGTAACAGTTTAGACTCCAACATTACATCAGTGAGTGCTGAGAACCAAGCATTACAGTGCCCAACCTGTAATGATACAATTTGTAACATTGAGACACTCTTTCACAGGGAGCATTCGATTGTAATGTAACAGTTCAGAGTCGAGCATTACATCAGTGACTGCTGAGAACCAAGCATTACAGTGCCCACCCTGTAATGATACAATTTGTTACATTGAAAGACTCTTTCACAGGGAGCATTCGATTGTAATGTAACAGTTTAGACTCCAACATTACATCAGTGAGTGCTGAGAACCAAGCATTACAGTGCCTAACCTGTAATGATACAATTTGTAACATTGAGACACTCTTTCACAGGGTGCATTTGCCTGTAATGAAACAGTACAGATTCGAGCATTATATCGGTGAGTGATGAGAACCAAGCATTACAGTGCGCAACACCGGTGATACAATTTGTAACATAATTGCGCATTGCTTGTAATTAGAGGTTGCAAAAATTCGATAGTATTGATTTTCGAATATTCGAATATTATTTCAGTGCTGTTCGAATATTATTAGAATGTTCGAATATTTTCAAAATATATAAAATCACTTAAAATATCAGCTTTTTATTTATTTATTTAGGGTCTCCAACAAAGGATATACACAAACAAATGAAATAAATAAATTATTAACGACAAAAGTACCCACCATCTCACTTACTGGAGACCACAGCTTACATAATAAAATGTATAACTAAGCTAACAAAAATTAAAATTAAAATTCTAATCAAAACACATTTGGTAATAAAATTGGAAAATTGGAAAAATAAAATTAACAATGCCTTAGCAGCAATTAGAAAATTAAAATCAAAACATAATAAAATTGGACACATAACATTAAAATTGAAAAAATATTTTTTTTTTAAAATAAAGTAAAATCAACAATGTTATAGCAGCAATTACTACTTGAGGCAGTATTGTAATGTTACGCTCAAAATCGAAACTTAGAACGTTACATTACAAGCGAATGCTTGCCAGTCAGCAGTCGCCCAGGGTAAACATTTGTGTGATGAGCACTTGTGTTTGCCTTGTGTCTGGGTGTTGTTTATCTATATATGTATGTATTTAAATGTATTAGTGTATGTATATCAGCTGTCTGACACCCATAGTACAGGGTCTCCCTAGTTTGGGGTCAGATGGCCGTGTTTGAAAACGTCCCCACATATTATTCTTATATTTTATATACTTTATGTATCTCGGGACCCAGAGGTCCCGGGCCTTTGTAAGGCGTACGAGGAGCCGAAGCCAACTCGCAGAGGCCCCTTAGGTAGCTTTATATGAAATAAGACATCAACCGACGATTATCCCTGTATGCACTATGCAAGTGCACCCAAGGACAACCCCCGGTTGGTGCAGGACTATTACAGGACATGGAAACTAACAGTACTGGACTATGGGTATGAGTTGCTAAAGTGACTTGGTTACCTGGAACTATGAAGTGACTATGCCCCCTGCCGAATCAATGTTTGTATACATGGATAAAATAGCAGGGGGTGACTTGCACACTCACTAAATGGGCCCCCTGAAACAGTCGCTAGCACGAAGTGACGTAGCGACAAGGGGGCAACATATCTTGAGGTGCTAGAGGAGTGGAGAGGTATTCCACGGCTATCAGGACAATCCCGGAAGTACGGTCAAGATCCCTACCAGCGTCTTACTGGAATACTTCCTTACCCCGAGCACGAATGCTCTCGCGAGTTTCCACTCTAACCGGCCAATTAAGGCAAGATAGAGGTGGGAGCTCCGTTCCTCATCTCTGGCTTGCCCTTATTGAAAGGCAAGCCAGAGATGAGGAACAAGACTTCTCCCGGGAGATCAGCCGTGGGGTCGCTACTGCCCAACAGCTTGCCACAAGCTGCCCTGCGGTATTATTATTATTATTATTATTGTAACGTGCGCAAACATAGTTGGACTCACTTTGCCCTCATTCTAGTAGTCCGATGAAATATTACTTTAACGTAATGCTCAAAATCGAATCTTGTTACAGTACAGACATAAGCTCTCGGTGAGGGAGTACCTTTAGAGTGTGTACTGAATGAATTGCTTGAATGAAGAATGTGATCTTTTTAGCAAGAACCGTTACTCCAAAATAAATGGAAAATAGACAAAAAACGCTCATGAAATGAGATCCCGAAATCGTTTAAAAACAACCAGTTATACATTAAAAATGTTAAAGTTAAAAACATTGAATTATTTTAAAACTTTCAGATGTGGGCAAAAGTTTTTGTGGCTTTTACAGTGAGGTTGATTCTGAGTGGATTGCATTTATAATTAATGGGCTCTAAAATAGAAACTTTTGCAGTCTCATGATTGAAATTATATAGGTATCTGAAAATATTTGGAGTCGTAATATTACCTTATTTTCTTTTAAATGTGTACTAATAAAAATATAATCAGCAAAATTAGTTTTAAATGTCAAGTAAGTACATGAAAAACGATTTACTTGCTACTTTTCTTGGTTATTCTATTAAAGTACCTCTTTGAAAGTTTACAGGTTCTTAAATTAAAGGTAAACATTGAACTGTTTGTTTAGGCCCGACCACTAAAGTACCTGCAAAAAGTTTCTTTAAAAGCTACATCGTAAACATTAAATATTATTTGGGCATTGATTTCAGGTCGAAATATTTCAGCTGTACAGTTTGATCTTTGAACAAATAGTTCATGAGCGGATATAGCAAAATCTAGTAGAATATAATACATAGTGATTTAATGTGCCCGAGAGGGTCCATAAAATATCAATTATATTTATAAGCCGAGATGATATCTTTACGGAAAGCAATAAAGAGTTGAGTATTGAATAAAGTTTGAAGGATTACCAGTACAAGTAAAACCGCTACTTACTTGTAACTTTAGCAATCTATTTAAAAGGGTCTGTAATGACAACCAACGTAAAAAGCTCGGTGACCTTTTCACGAATCGTTTAATTTTTATTTGACAGCGGCGCGGAAGAATATTTTAATGCCTTTTTGTTTTACGAATACGGTGCTGCCCTCGAAGATACAAATCGCCGACGTCACTCAAAAAGCAGCCAAGCTTAAGTGGGACTGGGCCGGCCACGTCTACCGCATGCCAAACGGATCATGGGCTAAATTAACTACAATGTGGGTCCAGGAAAACGTCCAGTGACATCGTGGTAGACCCAGGCGAAGATGGCAGAATGAACTTGACGCTTACAGGAGGGATTGGTCCACACTAGCTCTAGACAGAGAGGGTTGGAAAAGGAGAAAGGGAGGCCATTGCCCTGCAGTGGGACAATACGGGCTGAAATAAATAAATAAATAAATAAATAAATTTAGTTTTAGGTTTTAGATGAATTGTCATAGATTTTATTTTGTTAACGTTTTAATAGGTAAGTACGTGTGTAAATATAATATATTATTTTTAGTGGAGGATCTCGTGGCTAAATAAAAGCCGTGCAGATCGACTGGTTATAACTGTTACACTTGCCGCGGTTGACCCATGGATGGGTGACCACTGAGGTAAACCCCTCCGTGCCTCGGAAAGCACTTAGAGCTATTGTCCCGGCTGTCATTCGGACATCTTTGACAACCAGTCAAAGCCAAGAGGGTATCGTGTTGTTCAGTACTGGGTTGTGGAGGTTAGATATTTAGTCCCTCCATGTAAAACATTTGTATTCAGTTGAGTCCTGTTAGACTGGAAGCCGATCCCAACAGTGTTGAGAAAAGGCTAGGCAGATGATGATGTTTAATATTATATTTAATTCTCGACACAAAAAGAGCTTTACAAATAACAATACAATAACGTTGAAAATAAGTACACCTTCTCGAAATAATACCAAAATTAAATAACCATTAATTCTTTACAACCCTTTTGACATTTCGGACTTGGTGATTACAAAGCGAACTTATTATCCAAATGGTGATTTATAGCGGTATCTATAATTAAAGATAACAATGGGACTTTTGTAATTACAAGCGTATTGGAGTTGTAATTTGGGATGCTTACAGTACATATGTACGATCCCGGCTTATACTCGTAATAATTATAATTTGGCTGGCTACAACAGAATAAGCAATACCCACAATTTGTTTTATTTTATGGCCAAGTTGTACATTCGTATTACCTGTAAAGCCAGAAAGTTACTACATTTTTTCATGTCAACGTTAGATGCAAATTACTTAGCATAGAATGTTAAAATGTAATGTAATATTTAGGGCCTGTCACTCTATAGGACCTATTTATCAGCTAAAGGTGAAACACGATTAGAAAAACCCATATAATAAATTGGTATCAACTGCTATCAATTTAGTCATCATTCTTTGAAATCCAGTTTTAGATTTTATTTCAAAATGAGCTCGTGTTCTTTTTATCATTCAATTTTAAATGATTCTGATTTCTGATTTCTATTTATTTCTTACCATAGACACACAACACACATAGACATACACCTCTCTCACACACACACACACTCACCTATTACCTACTTTTGCAAAATCCCAACCTATTATCACATAATCTTCTTTGTCACCTTACCAAGTGCCATTACTTCCAGCCAGTCATATACAATTCTGCTCCGACATGCTAACGAGTAGCGACTATCTACCGTGAGGTTCCTTTACCTCGAGGCGCGACGAAGATGGCGGGTGTCACAAGCCTTGTATTATCACTTAGGTAATATACCTTCAAATGCTGATGGTGGCTTCAGTGCTGGTATTAGTTGGAATTTAGGATACTTTGGATGCCTGGCGTTAATAACTGCTGTTAATAAAAAAAAAATGGTAATTGTAATGATATCTTGTCTTTGTTTTTAGGGTCCCGTACCCAAAGGGTAAAAACGGGAACCTATTACTAAGACTCCACCATCCGTCTGTCTGTCTGTCTGTCTGGCTGTGTGTCACTAGGCTGTATCTCGTGAACCGTGATAGCTAGACAGTTGAAATTTTCACAGATGATGTATTGGGGCACCACTTCCGTATGGTAAATATTTTGCTTATGTGTTTTTTGCTCGATCTTAATATTGTGCGATGGTTTAGGAACCTTTCTTCCTTTTTTTTAAAGTTTGCCCCTATAACAAATCTTCTAGATCCTAGCAAAATAAAAGGATATAAGACTTGCAAATTTAAAATTTATAAGAGTAAATGAACAAATGAGATAAAAAATACAGATAAATATAAAAAGATCAACCTAAAATGCACTCTAAGGAAGGTATATGGATGGTATGAAGTAAGGTATGCAGGAAGGCTTCGGTGTAGTTCCCAGGAACAGACGTCAAGGCAGCTCTGCGAGACAAGTGCCAGGGCAGGTACGAAGACAGCTCCGAAGATCGGGAGTAGAGGAGACTCACACTTGACCGGTTTCTTTTTATATCTGTACCGACCTACATAATACTTTTAACATTATGTCTCAGAATTCTTGTAATCAGATTTGATTCCTCCCGATTGCGGGTCAAGAGGGCATACAAAGGGATTTGTCAAAGATACACTTACAAGTTTAGTGGTAAAACTTTCTTTTTTGACCCCTGACCCTTTCTGCGAGATCAATAGAAAACATGGCAAAGTAGAATTTTATCGGAACTCCCTGCGCCATATTCGTAACTCTTACTTTTCCAAATGTAATTTCGACTGTTTCAGGGTTATGGTTTTTCCTAGTATTTTCATAGAATTGGCATTTCCCCGAAACTCGAGCGCGCGGAGTACCTACCTAAACGTAAAGTGAATTTGATCGATTATCAAACAGGAAATAATCGTTTCGATCTTAATAATAGGTTGGGGAAAAAGTCTTTTCGCATGATAGTATGTATGAACTTGTAATAAAATCTTTTTGGCTATACTATTTGTACCTGGCTGGTTCTGGTATCATTGAAAGTTTAAATTTTAAAGAACATAATTCCAAATTCAAATTAGGAAAATGTGTGATTGGTATTTGTTTTTCGTACTGTCAAGATGAGTGAATCTAATGAAGAAATTCGATACATTTTAAAATTTTACTACAAAAAAGGTAAAAATGCAACGCAAGCCGCGAAAAAAATTTGCGATGTTTATTGTGCAGTGTCTGTGAGAGTAGCACAAATTTGGTTTAAGCGTTTTCAATCCGGAAATTTTGATGTCAAAGATGCACGTCGCTCTGGTCGCCCGATTACGGATAAAATGTATGCCATTTTTGAAAAAGTGGAGCAAGATCGGCATATCAGTAGTTACGACGTAGCTGAAGAACTGGGAATTGACCACAAAACAGTTTTGGCGCATTTGAAAAAAACTGGGTACACAAAAAAGCTCGATATTTGGGTACCTCACGAGCTCACTGAAAGGAACCTAATGAACCGTGTACTCATTTGTGATTCTTTATTACGACGTAATGAAACCGAACCATTTTTGAAGAAGCTGATAACTGGTGATGAAAAGTGGATCACGTACGACAAGAACGTGCGAAAAAGGTCGTGGTCAAAGGCCGGTCAGGCTTCACAGACTGTGGCGAAACCCGGGTTAACTCGTGTGTGGTGGGATTGGAAGGGTATTATTCATTATGAGCTGTTACCACTAGGCAGGACCATCGATTCTGAACTCTACTGCGAACAACTGATGAGATTAAAGCAAGAAGTTGAGAGAAAGCGGCCGGAATTAACAACAGAAGGGGTGTGGTTTTTAATCATGATAACTCTAGTCCTCACACATCTTTAGCCACTCAGCAAAAATTAAGAGAGTTTGGCTGGGAGGTGTTATTGCATCCGCCGTATAGTCCTGACCTTGCACCTTCAAATTTCCACCTGTTTCGGTCTCTTCAGAATTATTTAGGCAGTGTCAGGTTAACATCACGAGAGGACTGCCAAAACCACTTGTCGCGGTATTTTGATCAGAAGTCCCAAAATATCTATAGCAATGGGATCATGTCCCTACCAACAAGATGGCAAAAAGTTATCGAACAAATTGGTACCTACATACTTTAGTTAAATGTAAATAAACTATATTAAAAAATGTTTTGAATTTTCTTAAAAAATGCGAAGAAACTTTTTCCCCAACCTAATATATACAGTAAGTTAAATAACAGATCGCGTTCTCTTAAACTCGTTAATTTACATTATAAAAATATATCAGCATAAAAAATAAGTATTAAAAAATCCAAAAATATACGGAGTTTGTTTTTTAATGACATTAAAAAATTTAAAACATTTTTATTTTTTGGGAATATCTTTTTTAGTATCTATGGACAATGTAGAGGGAACGCCTTTCGTTAATGTAACATACTATATAGTAAGTTTTACCTAAAGCTTTATTCTCATCAATAGCTAATACTAATTGATCTTCTTCACTAAAAGGATGTTTTATTTATAAGTAACAAACATATAATATTTACACGTACAATAAAAAAAAGAAAAACCTATAACTATTAAACAAAAAATAAACTAACATAATAAGGCATCAAAAAATTCCTCCACATCGCAGTCATCTGCGAATGTGCCCAAGAGACTGACTGCATTGCCACGTAGAATGGCAATGCTTAACCTCTGCCCAAAGTAAAAACCAGCTCTTGGATCACGGGAAGAGTCAACTAACTTTTTGGAAATTTCCTTAAAAAGGAGATGAGCACTCGGACCCCACGACCCGAGAGTATCAACCTCAAACGGCTCGAAAATAAGGTTATCACCAAGTTATCAACTAAAATATTATAAATTAAAGTCTCTCGTCACACTTAGTTTATGTTTGTTTGGGCTAAACTCAGAAACTACTGGTCTGATTTTGAAAATTCTTTCTCTAATAGGAAGCTACATTATCACTGGGTGTCTCTGAGTACTATAATTAAGGGGCTATTAACGACTTTTACAGTTTTTAAACTGACAATCACGTCAAAATGTTTGAAATGTGACGATGTGTGTAAATGATTTGAAAAAAATATATGTTAAACTAGAAGTACTAGAACGTTCTCTTAATAATTTAGTATGACATGTGAATATTTTTGATTATATTCATATTAAATAGTTTAATTAACTCGTGCAGTTGTGTCTGACGCGGACAAAACATTGACAATCACACAAAATCTACCAGGTATAATTAAACGAAACTTACACTATCTTACAGACAATTTTATTATCTATCTTTTAGTAACTATACTCCTTTTTTAAGTTAAAGAATACTATCTTTTGTTTAATTTTTTCGACTAAACTTTGAGAGTTTTGAACGCAGCGCATACAATTCTCTGGTCGCTCAAGGTTGCCGGCGTATATCGTCGCCTTAATTATCTAAATGGGATCTTTAAGAAAATTCACGCGGATGAAACCGCGGGATAAATAAATAAATAAATAAATAAATAAAATAAATAAATATCTTGGGACAACTCACACACGGTCATCTGGTCCCAAGCTAAGCAGAGCTTGTGTTATGGTAACCAGACAACTGATATACATACTTATATAATTTATAAATACATACATATTATAGATAAACACCCGGATAAGCTTGTGTTATTTAAAATTCAATCACAAAATACTTTTACGTTCGCGTTCATGCTAGGCCTACTGCAGTGAATACCTATATGATGATAAAATTGTTTATAATTTTTAGAAGGGTTTCAATTTTACACCTTTTCATTTAACTACAAACAGTCGTTTCTAAGTATGGTTCACGTCAATTATACAACGTAAGCTCCCAAAATCGTGATACAAAACAACAGTACCTACTTTATGTGAACATAAAATACCAACAATGTTGGCCATGAAACCATTTGCGCGGTATTTTAATACTCTTTTTATGACATTTACGGTTTACTTTTTTAATTAAAAATGTATGTTTATGTCATAAAGCAGTAGAAGTGTGTTAATTTGCTAAAAAAAATATAAGCTGCCATTTACACAATGCAAGGTTTAACTTTCTCCTCGCGTTTGCCCCAGAATTTAAAAATTTCCAGTACAAATTTCGTCAACACATTTCACGCTTTCACTTTTTTATGTATTTTTTATCAGGGTTAAAGCTGCCTCTAATCAAAATCGGTTCAGTGGTTTAGTGTGTAAATGTAAAGAAGAGATAGACAGAGACAGTTTCTTACATATTAACAGTAGGGTATTCTAAATAGGGGACGAGCACAAGGTTAAGTAAAAGCCGTACGGATCGATCGATCAAGGTTAAGCTACACTTGCCGCGGTCGGTCTGTGGATGGGTGACCATCCATTTCATACCGAGTTCCCTCCGTTCCTCGGAAAGCACGTAAAGCCGTTTAAAGTAAAGTTTTTTTTTTTTTATAATCGTTGCCCCACACTTGTAATTTCTCCTGTATCGTGGGTGCGTTTACAAACATATAAACTCACATACACAAACAGCCAGACCCGGAACAACTATCTGTAGGTCATACAAATATTTGTCCCGTGCGGGAATCAAACCCGCGACACGCATTGCAGCAGTCGACCACTCAACCACTGCGCCAACCGTGTCGTCAAAAAAAGTTGATGAAAGTTGTAGGTTGTCAGAAGCCAGAAAAGTCTGACAACCAGTCTTACCAAGGGGTTTCATGTTACCCAGTAACTGAGTTGTGGAGGTCAGGTAGGCAGTCGCTCCATGTAAAATACTGCTATTTAGCTGTATCCAATTAGACTGGAAGCCGACTCCAACATAGTTGGGAAAAGTCTTGGCCGATAATAAAGATATTTATATAGGTCTTTAATAACAGTGGAAGGGGCCACAAGGGAAAGGGAAAGGAAGGGAGACTGATGTTCCATACGTTTTGACAGTATAAATGTTGCACTTATTTATTTATTTATTATTTACAACATCCACAGCTCTTTAACAATTTATCTTAAAATATTAACTAGTCTTATACCTATAATCATACATGCAGCAGAATCAAACATATAGAATAAACTGCTAGCACCATCTAAACAATGCTATACTCCATTGATTTATGTAGTAAATTATAGGTAAACAATCTTGAGATGTCTTTTTATTATAATGTGCTTGTTAAAATTCTGACATTTCTTGCAAACAATAGGTACTAAACTTGTTTTGCATTTGTGATATACAAGCAATACATACTACATATATTTTGAGAATTTGATCATGCAGATGTCATTATAAAGACATAATATATAAAGTATCAAGATTGTTTACCTTTATTTAACTACCTAAACCTTTCTAGTGTAAGCGTACAGTGTGGAGTATTTAGAAGTGTGCAATGTGTAAGAAGTTGCAAGTGGGAGTGTGAGTTTGTTATGGTAATGTGTGGAGTATTGAACAGCAGATTTTTCTTTTTTAATAACTGACCGAAAATGACAACTAAATCCATTCACATACTGTCATAATTTCCTATCCACTGTATATGGTTTAAAACAGTATTATAATAGTATAAATTGCATTTAAATTTAAATAGTGTCGTCATAATTAACCCAAGTTCAAAGATATCTCGAAAATTATGAATAGAAGCCATTCTGTTACTATGTAAATTCTCAGACGGTAGTTCCAGTTAGCATTTGAAATGTACCCTTTTGAATTTTAATGTTATTAGTCTTGCCCAGCTAGCTGCTATGCGGCTGTAGTGAGTCTGTGAGAGCGGCTATGCACCAATTACAAATAGTTTAAGGAACCACAAGATGTACACATAAGGTTGGATGCCGACATCCAATAAATGGGAACCGATTTTTGTCCGTGATCTTGGTCACTAAGTTACAATACTAACTAACATATTAAATTCGTAACGTTTGACTGATATTTTTTTTAGGACAAAGCCAATCACCAACTGGTTATATTTCAGGGGATACACCAGTCAGTCAAGCGATAACCGGCCCCCCCACTCATGGTAGCGAGAGTAACCGTGGGGTTCGTTTTCGTCGGTAGAAGCTCGAAATTGCCCTCCTTTCTTCCCAGAAGAAAGATTTCCATGAGAATATCCAAAAAAAAAAACATATTTCAAAGTAAGTGTTGGTCCTAACAGACTGTTTGTTGGGACAAATTTTGACGGTATTCCTCGAAATTATAATGTTTTTAATTTAATTTTCTAAGCGCACCTGACGGGTGCGTTTCAAGGAATAGTTTAGGTGCGCTTTGTTGGGTACGTTTCAAAATGGGTGCGCTTCGAGGAATACCCCTAATTTTGTTCCATATTCTTGAGTAGGTAATTTCAACACACGAAAGCAGGCCAGTGAGTTAAAAGTCAGGCTGTATCTATTGTCGTAAGTTTTTCACATTTCGCCCGCACGTGAGTAAGTTCTCCATAAGGTGGTTAGTCGATTACTTATGAATAAGAATAACTGACCCTGAAATATAAAAAAAAATGCTGTAGTGCAATATTGTAGGGAGTTGCTGTTTTTTTTTGTCTTTGAGTTGGTCTTAAATAGTGGAATTTGTTTGTTTTCATGAGTACTTTCTCCTTCATAAAGATGCACAATTTAATGAATTATAAGTCAGATTGTGTTATCGAATTACTAAAATTCGGTCGTCTGTAATCACCTCAAGCCCAGGCTTCACTCAGAATATTATTCACTTTTTTCATCAATTGTGTACATTTTTTGTTATTTTTTTTTTTAAATCGGCACCTGCCATATTTCCTCCTCACCACCCTTGGCTGTCTGGTAGAGAATGCCTGAGACATTAAGTCCGCCTTTGTGCATCCTATCCTACTAATATTAAAAATGTGAAAGTTTGTGAAGATGTTTGGATGTTTGTTACTCAATCACGCGTAAACCGTAGAACAGATTTGCATGAAAATTAGCACACAGGTAGACCATTTCCTGGATTAACACATAGGATACTTTCTATTCCGATAATGTGTTCCCTTGGGATAATCATTCTTTTTTACGCGGGCGAAGCCGCTAGCAGAAGTTAGTAAAGTATACATTTACAATGATGAAGTTATGAGACAAAGTTACAGTTTAAATTGGATGCGTCGCGTCGGTGCTATTCGTTAAGTGAAATGGTTCTAGTTTAATTGCCGCCGCTAAAGGATGGTAACTAAAATAGTTATGGTTAAATAGTAATGGTGTAAGTTTTGTTTAGGATGTACTTTGTTGCGTTTTTATGTGATTATCTTAGTTCAGTGTCTAAGAGTAATTAGGTCAGAGGACGTTTGAAGGGGTATTATTTATTTATTACAGGCTTTTGCCCGTAACTTAATCCGCGTGTTTCTTTTTTGCAGATCCCTATTATTTTGTTCATAATAAAATAAAATACAGCCTAAATGAACAATTATTTAAACAGAGGACCACAATTATCTTTAGAAGAAAAGACACTGTTAAAGTCATAGTATTATCGTCGCTTTGCGGTTAACCGTACCCGGGGACTGAAATACAACAGCCTCAGTTTCTGACCGCCACTGTTATCATTCCATTCTATCTTGTTAGTTTAGTAACCAGTACACCTAGTGCTGCCGCTAGCTATTTCTTTAATATCAGAGATTGCAAATAATTCCTTTGTGTTTCATACGAAAGTAAATTGAGAATTGCTACTGGGATTGTATTGGGAATTGGTAACCTTTCGAATTGTTGGTATGTAATTGGTAATATTGTTGTATTAGTACATAGATGTAATTTACGACATATGCGAAGTAAAATAGGAGTTTCAAAGGAATGAAAAATCTTCAGCCATTCTAATTACAGCTTTAAATAGTCTAGTTTAAAATAGTTATTATAATGACAAGTTTAACGGCTCGCGGACGGTGTTTGTCAGCTATTGGATTTTTCGAAGCAATTTCGGCCGAGGCGTTGCCGTGTTGGAGCCGTGCTTATAATCAGCGATGACCCTAACACTGGCCGTCCTCCGAACTCATTGCCTTCAAGCTCATCAGATTCCCATGCGATGACTAGACCAATGAGGCTGCCATAACTAAGAAGAATAAAAAGAAGTCTTAAATAGATAAATCTTTATCAGAAAATGTGAGGTTGGTACCCAGAAATCATTATCATATAAAATATACTCAGTAGGTTTTCATCATATCAGCGTTTTGCCGTCTACTGCTAGTGCTGATCGTTGGCCTCCCCCAGAAATCGCCAACCAACCCGGTAGATGGAGCAGACACGCTTTGGGCAAGCGTAGTGGGGGCAACCTGCGGCACGATGGACACACGTTTTAGGATGATAAGGGCAGGTGAATGATAATTGCAATGTTGGTGTTTATGTATTAACATAACATAACACCAACATTGTACACTTTACGTCTTGACTTTGTCTTTGACTTTGACGATTTGAAGAAGGTTTGAATGGATGCGGGTTCCCAACAATTTCTAAATAGACACTGGACAGGTGCTGGTTAGTTGCGGGTCGTATAGGGAGTATGGTGGGTGTATAAACCAGTATTTATTTGGACGAAAACATAATAATATGAAACGCGATAGCGGGTCAGGCACGGGCGCGGGTCGTGTGTATATATATTTGTTATAAATCCTCCGTTCTCCCGACTCTACCCGCGATCGACCCGCGCCAGTCTTATGTGTGTTTTGCGCTTTATCGTTACCACTGCTACTGTCAAAGTTTACCATATAGTCTAATTGAGTTACTATGACTTAAACCTAGTTAATATAACAATAGAATATTCTACTTACTACAATTTATGAGCACGTTTTGAAACTAAAACTCGCATTTGTCGGCACTATGTGTTTTCATTCAAGTTACATTAAGTTAGTCGACGCGTGTAAATAGCTGCTAAAGTGACGACAAATTACTTAACAAGTTGATTAACGTGAGAACATTGGTATTCATCCTGCGTATACTATAAGAACGATCGATGCTTTGTCTTTGTAAGTACCTTTCTGCCACGTGTACATGTAGGATTACATACAATATTAAAGTAGAGCAAAACACGCAGAAAAAACACGTTTCTTGAATAGAGACAGACTTTAAATTTAAATGTTTGTTAAAAAAATTCGAGTGTCTAACACTCTATACATCACCATCTGCCTAGCCTTTTCTCAACTATGTTGGGGCCGGCTTTCATTGTAACTGGATGCAGCAGTGTTGTACATGGAGCGACTGCCTATCTGACCTCCACAACCCAGTTACTGGGTAATACGATAAGACTCGTTATGGTTGGTACCTACGGTCAGACTTTCCCTTTTTACTTAAAACCCATAACGACTGCCATAGATCTACGAATGACTGCCAGGACCAACGGCGTTGCGTGTTTTACCGAGGCACGGAAGAAACACGATATGAAATGAATGGTCACCCATCCACGGACAGACCGCGGCAAGCGCAGCTTAACCATGAACGACTGGTCTGTATGGCTTTCACTTAGCCACGAGCTCCTCATCTGCTCGATGCATCGAGCTGTCTATTACACTCCGTGATTACTCTACGCTTATAATGTCAAGTGTCTATCTATTATGTTCCAAATAAGTCAAAGTTACAGCCCTGTAATAGAGGGATAGACAGACAGACAAACGGACGTTTGAGTGAAAGTGATGCTTTGTTTGGACCCTTTGGGTACGGAACGTAAAAATGCCTGAGTTGTTAATGACTGTTTTTGGTGATTTTAGCATCGTAAAGTCAAAAGTATAAACGCATTGCGTTTGCGGAGTCGCAAACTGACGGCTTTCAAGCAATTATGCGCAAAAAATCGGCTTCCCTACTGCAGCATTTCCGTAGCAGTGGCAACAGCATCCTTAAAGTGATTGCTGCACAAGTCGACTGCCCTTACCAGAATCACTGGATAAGGGTAGGTTTAGGATTAGTGTAAGTTAGTTTTATTCTGTAAATACTGTAACTAACCCATTATGAGCCCATGGCTTGAAATAAAGATTTCTTATTATTATTATTGCTAACTTTATTACAGTAATGAAATGAAAATGCATCTAACGATAATTACGATATAATAAAAATATCATAGAGATGGTCAATTAAATAGGAGTTAAATGAATCGAACTTAATTTTTAACAAGACTGATTGACAAGACAGTTGTAGTATATAGCATATTTTGGGTAGAAACTACATATATTTGAGTCATTACACAACGGTTCACGTATAATCTCTTAAACAAATTGATCTTTATCTATAAACCGATTAATGCTAAAGAGAATTTAAGGATACCTACGTAAGTACCTATGAACGTGACGTAAACAGATCTCTAAAGATCATTATCCTGAGATCCCGGAGGAATGCATCGCTCCTCCGAAGGTAATCTTTTACGTTGTAAGCAAGGCTCAGAAGGATTTAACGACCCTTGTTGAACTGGCGTCTAATGTTGTTGCCAAGGCGTTTAGCGTTTAAGAAATAAAATACTACGATTTTCATACGACAATATATCGTACCATTTCATTAATTTTTAGGAGAATGTTTTCATATTTATTTCGATATCTTATTCTTTTGAATACTTTAAAGAATTCATCCGAAGTTTAAAGATGATTCACGTTTAAAAAAATTAATTTCCCTATCTCGTCAAAAAATCTTGTCTTATTTGAATTGTACACCTTTTAAACTGTAATCATCATCATCATCATTTATTTATTTATTTACACTTCATGCACAAAGGTACAAAGGCGCACTTAATGCCATAGGCATTCTCTACCAGTCAACCCAGGGTGGTGAAGAGATAACACGGCAGGTGCATATAAAAAATATAACAAAATAGGTAAAGTACATAAACAAAACTATATAACTAATAAAATATATATCTATATAAATATATTTATGTATATATATATAATTATATCATAAGAAAAGTAAAGACGTTTATGAGATGGCTCTGCTTACTTGTGACGAAAGTATGTCCGCAATTTCCGTTTAAATTCATACCGACTGGTGGCCATCCTGATATCGAGAGGAAGCTCATTCCAAAGAAGAATGGACTGGATATGAAAGGAAGAGTGAACAAAATCAGAAATATGAGAAGGGCACAGCAAGAGAAGATTGTTAGAAGACCGCAAATTTCTAGCGTGTGAAGAGCATAAATACTGAAAGTGGGACATTAAATAGGAAGGAGGGGTCGGTGAGTTGAGTAGGGAGAAAAGTGTTGTCAACGAACGCAAACTTCTTCTCTGGCGAATGGGTAACCATTTGAGCTAAGCCCTGTAACTTGACACATGGTCATATTTCCTCAAGTTAAATATAAATCGAATACAGTTATTGAGGACCCTATCCAGCTTATCCAGCAAGACAGAGTTCAAGTCAAAGTAACACACGTCACCATAGTCGATTATAGGGAAAATTAAAGTCTGCACAAGCATAATCTTCGTTTTAGCAGGCAAGAAGTTTCTCAGACGATACAGAGTCCGCAAGGTTCCGTTGGATCTTTGACAGACACTTGAAACCTGGCTTTGCCACTCAAGTGTCGAGTCTAGATGCAAACCGAGATCTTTTACGTTAGGACTAATGGGAATGACGGTTCCATTGAAGATAATCGGAGGAAGAGAGCTAACCGCCACTCTACCCATCATACGCGAACTTCCAATTATAATGGCCTGACATTTTGAGGGGTTTACGGCCACCCCAAATCTATCAGACCAATCTTTTATAGCAACCAAGTCTCGGTTTACATCTCCTATAGCGTCCGATAAACCTTCCACCCGCGTAGCTGTATATAACTGAAGATCATCGGCATAAAGATGATACGAACACCGAAGACAGTGAGTAATAAAATTAATGAAGATGGAGAATAGCAAAGGAGAAAGAATACCGCCTTGTGGAACACCAGCATCGAGATCACACCAATCAGACGAGCTCTCGTCAACGTGGACCGACTGCTGACGTCCCCGAAGATAAGAAGAGAACCATTCCAGCGCCTCGGGAAACCATAAGATGTGAGAGGATGGATATGAGAATATCATGACTGACGGCATTAAAGGCATTGGAGAAATCAATTAAAACCAACACAGTGACCTTAGTATCACTCATTGCTTCTCTAATGTTGCCAGTCACTTTAAGGATAGCGGAGGTTGTGCTGTGCCCAGGCCTGAAGCCAGACTGAAATGAGCTCACAAGGCTGTTCCGATGGATAAACCCCGAGAACTGCTTGTGCACACAGGCCTCGAGCACTTTAGACAGGAAAGGGAGAATGCATTGGCATTTCAGCCGAAAGACGTCCACTGCTGGACATAGGCCTCCCCCAAGTGGCGCCACATTGACCGGTCCCGTGCGACCCGCATCCAGCGGATCCCCGCAACTTTTACCAGGTCATCGGTCCACCTAGTCGGAGGCCTTCCAACGCAACGTCTTCCGGTTCGCGGTCGCCACTCTAGAACTTTTCGGCCCCATCGGCCATCTGTTCTGCGAGCAATGTGCCCTGCCCACTGCCACTTGGCAATTCTTCGGGCTACGTCGGTAACCTTGGTTCTCTTGCGGATATCCTCATTTCTGATTTTATCACGCAAGGAAACTCCGAGCATAGCCCTCTCCATTGCCTTTTGGGTGACTTTAAGCCTTCTGATGAGGCCCATTGTGAGCGACCACGTTTCGGTCCCGTATGTAATCACTGGCAACACACACTGGTCATAGACTTTCGTCTTGAGACACTGCGGTAAGTTGGACGAGAAGATACCACGCAACCGACTGTAATACGAGATTAAAATTAATATAAGTATACTTGTAACACCGAAGTTGTAAAATTGATTTACATGTAGTTTTTTTATATGCAGTCTTTTCTTTATATTAGTAAAGCTTAGTAAATGAATTAACAGGCTCATAAGAGCACATTTTAGCGGAGAATTTCATTATTAAGGTACCATTTAGTGTTCTAGTTAGATTAATTTCTAGTAATGTCTGACCTTGCTCATTAAATAGTAAGTAAGTATCTATTAATTAGCTAGTGTTCAACAATAATATTATTGCCTTTTTTTTGGTTCTAATAAATTAAGAATTTAAAAATATGTTTCAATGTGCTGTTACTTCTATTTTTTGAACTATGATCAAGCTTTTGATAGTGTTTATTTTGTGGGTAATTTTTAAGAATCTGTGTAGTCGTAAAGCTATGTACCGCGTACAGCGTAACATCGCAAGAGAAGAACGGATCTGTTTTCTGCACGTACTATCGTGGTCACACCCGCCTAACCACCACTAAGTTCATTTTTGCTTGCACTCAAAAGATGGAAGCGCTCTCTACCCCGCCCCGTTGACTTCGCAGGCGCCAAGGGAATTATTTTTTAACTGAGCAGGCGGGCAAGTCCGCGATAGTACGTTACATTGTTCAGGTGGTCCATAGGGAGGCATTTAGGTGTGGACCTAAAAAACAAACAACAAAGCAAAAAGGAAGGAAAGTATTGGTACTTTCCTTCCTTTTCGATATGTTACACTCTATAAGGAGAAAGAAGAAGCGTCAAAAATGGTTATCACTAGCACGTGAAGTTGAGTTTGTGATTGTTCAAGCAAATCTCTTAAACTCCTGGTCCGGTTATGTTAATACTTTCGATAATAATAATAATAATATGTGGGGACATTTTCACACACGGCCATCTGACCCCAAACTAGGGAGACCCTGTACTATGGGTGTCAGACAGCTGATGTACATACACAAATACATTATTTTTCTTTTTTTTTTGTAAATACATACATATATAGATAAACAACACCCAGACACAAGCCAAACACAAGCGCTCATCACACAAATGTTTACCCTGGGCGGGATTCGAACCCGCAACACGCTGCGCAGCAGTCGATCGCTAGCCACTGCGCCAACCGTGTCGTCGAAGCAACGTTATCCATAACTGCTATAAACTATATTTTATTATCTAGAAAATTAGGAATCTGTATAAAACTCACTCTGGCTAAGTCGTGGACAAAAGCTAGGTAAGTATAAGTTTACAATATTTGTGTTATCTACAGCAAATTAATAAACCAAGATTTCCGTGATTAGGTCAAGCCACGAAATATGTAGCTGGACAAACTGAACGGAATTCTCTAAAATTGGTGGGATGAAATGAAGCCCAGGATCAGGAAAGATGGAAGGCATGGAGGCTACCATAAAAAAAATCCGTGATTATAAACACTGTGTCCTATAGGTAAAAATGTAATGCAAAAACACAATTGCAACATCCGTTTCAATCAGTTCACAGTTTCAACAACCGTAAAGTGCCAATACCAACAGGATACAGTGAATCACAACACGCAAGCACAGATCGACAATTTCAAATTTCCAGCAATTCCTGGACTTCCACTGTTCATACAGCGTCATGTTTCGGATAGACAGATGTCAAGTACCGTACTAAGGGCTGCCAGCGTTCAGATTGTTTTGCGGTCAGTCAGGTTCGGACAATCCCTACTTTATGTAGCAGATCCTTTGTGAGGTTGACAACGTAAACAAGATATCAAACAGACGCTCGTATTTTTTGTTGGCATTATTCTCGCCAAACTTTGGCAAATATTGATGTGGTTTATGATTCTGGCTTCAGTTGTATGAGTCGATTTTTGGTAGATTCTATACGTTGTTAGATCTACTACCACGTTTTGACATTGTGGACCCCCTACCTGCGACATTTTAAAACGGCTCAAAGTTTTATCCATACCAAAATGCGTCCGGTTTGGACAAAAAAATTGATCAGGATTTCTTAGTGTCACTAAATGTGGATTATCGTTAGTAATCATGTTAATCGAGTAGATTTAAATCACATTTAAGTTTCTTGCATCATTTTTCTTCACTAAAAATACATTGTATTATATTCTTTTCTTTTTTCTTTCTATACAGACAGCGTAGACATACAACGTGGTAATAGTGGTACATAACCACTGCAAATCCTTTTACCCAACGAAGTAACGAGGTTCCAATATGGACTAACTCGATATTACAGATTACTGCTTGACCTACATTCGGTTAACCTTTTGTACACGGATAAGACGGGCTTAGTGAAATTATTTGATAGAGGTAAATTTTCGTATTTTTCATAGTTTTAATTTTAGACTCAAGCACTTACCTGACTGTCTATTTTTAAATATACCATTCAAAAACAATAATCTCCTTTTGGGCACTACCGCAGTTGGTTTAAAAGGAATTAATATAGGTAAGCAGTGGTGTCCCCTTGTTTCGCAGACGCTGCATGCTTGCTTGTACGCTGCATGCTTGCTTGCACGCTGCATGCTTGCTTGCACGCTGCATGGTTGATTGCACGCTCGCGCAGTCAGTTTGGTTAGAACTGAGAGTTCCATTCTTGGGAATAAATTTTATATTAAATAAAAAATATAACGAAAAAACTTTTGATTTGTTATTCTATGATATTTCTAACAATAAACTTTATGTGAAACAAAAATCAATGATTTGAAAATCTTGAAAGTAAGTATTCTGCGTATTGATTATTCTATGAAACGATATTATTAGAAAAACATTATTTGAAACGAAATTCTATAAAACTATTAGCTATGAAACAACGTAGGTACCTACAACTGTAAGCAGTAAATATGTTGTATACCTAAAAATTAAAAAACTGGTCAAGTGCGAGTCGGACTTGCCCACCGAGGGTTTCGTACATATTTGTAGGTCCATACTTCCATAATTAGTATACATACTATCCATACTTTAATCTACTTAATATTATAAACGCGTTTTTTGCGACATAAACGGCTGTATCTTTTTACAGTATCAAGGGACCTTAGATTTGAGTATATGGTTTTAATTTCAACTCGATACCTCCACGCGTTCCCGAGATAAAAGGTCTTGACAGACAGACACACAGACGGACAACAAAGTGATCCTATAAGGGTTCCGTTTTTTCCTTTTGAGGTACGGAACCCTAAAAAGTAATAGAAATACTGAACTTGAACTGAAGAATGTAACTAATAACGCTTGGTAAGTCAAATCGTTCATTAGTGGTTAGTTTCGATGAATTTTCATCATATTACCTTTACATTTCAATCAACAACAGGCACTTGAATTACTTCAATTGGTTCTCATAACAATTTCGTCTAAAACGTTTGATGGTGGTTAGATACGTTTACACTGACTGAATAACAGTAGGTAACCAAATTCGTGGCTCAGTAATCACGAGAACGTAATTAAATTCAACAATATTCTGTAGAAATCAATATTGCCACAATTATGTGGTAGTTTACACAAAGTCTGTACAGTTTCAATCAGGGACCGTGGTCCAACTAGTCTGTCCAAATAGTTGGTCTACGGGCCTTCGGTAGCAGCGTGGTCCAATGATATATTTTTTCGTTGATTTATTTATATAATGCATTTCATAGTGTTTCTGAGATAAAACACTATGGATGACTGGACTGACTGACTGGTGATGTGTGTTTATTATCCTGCCCTGTGCTACTCCTAAAGGTTAATTCTCCTAATTAAAAGCGTTCATAATCTAATAGCAATGTCGTCTCAGCGACAATCAATATCAAAAACCTGTCAATTATTTTATTTTAATATTAAGGCCATATTTTTACAGAACAATACAGATTTGAATTGAATTATTCCCCTGGGCTAAGAACCTTTATTCCTTCCAATCTTTCTCGTTCCTGTTCTAAAGGAGAAGAAAAACGAAGACTTCTTGTGACATGTGGGCAAGTAACGCGAACTTTGGTAACAAGACAAATGATAATAGAGAGAAAAGTAAAATTATGCAGAACCAAGTGTAAACCTTCGTAGTTCGGAGAGGCATTTGAAGAAGAAAAAGTTGTTAAGGAATCGCAATGTCAAAAATGTAATCGTCGAATTATTAAATAAATAAAAGCCTACAACTTCGTTTTCATACAAAAAGTTCCTTTTAAATGAAATTTCCATTTTATTTAGTCTTAAGTCGATATACTTTGGTTCAGTAATCTTTATAAATAGTCCTCGTTGAATCTGAGTGCTTCATCCCGGCCCTCTTAAGCTTCCACACGACAGATATTTTACCCCAGATTTGTCGTTTCAAAGCCCTTATAGATTCCAAGAAGATTTTGAATGTTTCTTAAAACCTTTTTGGCTTTTAAGGCCTCGTGATTAATAGTAAGCGATTTTTTTTGCTTGAAACTCCTTAAAAGGAATATTTTTTATAAATCCGATATGTGTAGCTTTGATATCTTGACAGATTTGTAGAAATCTCAATGTGCATTTTGTTGATGAAATTGATCATTTCCAATTTATTTGATGAGTTCTTCTGAAGCGATTAAAAGCTTTGGAAACGATGTTTTGTTATATATTTCAGTTTGCAGCTGTGATTTGTATTCAGACACTAAATAAAATAATAATGATCCTTGTTGAATCGCTAATACAAAAAAAGTCAGGCTCACACATGTAGGGTTTCGTTATTCTGTACCACCTAAAGATCGAACAAAAAACGATCAAAAACACATGTTTCTTGTATGAAGTTTCTTTAATTTAATTTTTATTACTTCATAGTAATACATATTCTGTAAATGTGTCTATCTGTTACGGTTTAAAAGATACATCTAACTGACAGACAGACGGACAGATAGTGGAGGCTTAGTTATAGTGTCCCGTTGGGCACCCTTCGGGAATAAAACCATAAAAAGAGCACAGGGTCAATATAACGTACAAAAAGGTCGTATCTAAATGTAAAACGTTATATTTACCGATAGCTTTGTCTACCTTAAAAATTCAAAGAAAGATATCAAAGGGCTTTTAAGCTTCTTTGGTTTTTAATGAGCTTCGATTTGACGTAAAACGGTTCGGATCCATTGGGTTCTGTTCGGTTCTTTTAATTTTAATTCGTGCCACGTCGTTACAGAGGTCTCAAGAGTCATAGGGGTGTTTTCTAGGCAAATTAGGCGAGACTATAGGGAGGAAAGTTAATAAGGTGAACGCTTTAGCCTTGCCGGGGGATTTCGCAATTATGGAGTTGAAGAACGTAACATTTTGAATCTTCGCAATATCTAAGTGTTGGTGTTACGCCTACACATAATTCCAACCGTAAATGAAGAAAATAAGGTGTAATTGAATTAACTGAAATTCTGAAGTAGAGTCAAATCAAATCAATCCGTTGATTGTAAATATGTTGTACAGGGTTTGGCATAATGTAAAGTATGTGTGTGTGTGTGTTATTCTAAAGTTGTTCATAATGATGAGTAGGTACGATTATGAACAACTTTGGGGAAAACTTTTACTTGGCCTTATCGTTGTCACTATTTCTATCTTATTTTTGTACGTAGCTGTAAGTTTTCCAAACAAAAATAAAATAAAATAAACTCTAAAATAGTGAAATAAACATTTATGTTCACGTAGCTCAACCAAATGTGTGCAGCAGATTTTTTTATGATTTCAGGGTGGATTTTACATGGATGAGTTCAAATACCAATTCAGGTTTTCAGGTAATTGAAAGTAATTCTTAATCCGTGAATTTGGTATTAATTTACGGTTTTGAATTTATAAGTTACTAATTATATTCTTAATCATTACAAAACTCATTTATTTATTTCCTTAGGTTACAGACTTTATTATTATTTTTTTAGTTTTCTCTATACACTATACAGGATCAAATTAAATTCATGAACAACTTTCATTATGGAACCAAATCAAAACAGCGCGAGAAAAAAAACAGCTGTTTCATACATTTTGGCCGAGTACCTATTGCACTTCTATAAGGAACAGCTGTTTTTTTTTCGCGCTGTTTGAGTTGGCTCCATAATTAAAGTTGTTCAGGTTCGTGGTCTGAGTCACCCCTTAAAAAAATGCTAATGCATTAAATTTCATTCTGTATGCTTAGCAAACACCACGCACACACACCACACCACCCACATCTATTTAAAGATATACACCACATGCAATATTTTCGCAAATGAATACATAAAAAGAAATAGACGTAATTAGTTTTAAGAAAAATACTGTAACCTATTCAGTGAAAACTCTTTTTAACCGACTTCAAAAAGGAGGAGGTTATCAATTCGAATGTTTATATTTTTTTTATTTTATGTATGTTCGGGCATAACTCTGTCATATATAGAAAGTCGGTGGCGGTGTCTTTGTGTTTGTTGTTTTGTATTGCCACCGACTTCCGAAAGTAAAGTAATGTGTGTTCTGTGCTAAAGTTATTTATCACTTTTTAGTTTTTGAGGCCGTTTTCTTTTTTTTTGTTCAGCATTAAATTTATCGTTTAAAAAGTCAGTTATATTACATTAATATTTCATAGAGCTAAAATCTTTTTCATCTGTAATTTAAACGAAGGTGTATGTAATTGTTCGATATTATTTGGAATTTTATTAAAGAAAGAAAGAAATAAAAAGATTTCAAAAAACACTAGTCTAATTGTAAGAGTACTCGAGCCAATCTTTCAGAGCTGGAGCAAAGTAATCCATTTCCTTTTGTTGACTAGCACTTGTCGATAAGCAGTCTATTCCATTTAGTTTTTATTTTTTCCCTTACGGTTGAGGAGGAAAAATGAATCGGTTCTCACTCCTTACAACGTGGAGTGTTTTCTATCGATAAATCTACTTTTCCTTGAGTTTAGCAAGTTTTAAGTTTAAGGTAATAATAATAATAATAATGATTTATTTTCTCACCACAATATTTAGGTACATTTACAATCATACATTAATACATAATATATAAGTATACTGTGTGAGACTGGTGCCTAAACTAGACGTGAAGTCTGTATTTCAGGACACCAGGTCTCCACCCTTTGGATAGTTTACATTTAATTAAAATTATGTACTCGTACAACAACAAATGCCGTGAGCTATTTGAAGTTATTACAAAAAGTCTGATCGATTGATTGCGGGAGTGTTGGTGAGGTTAGTAGGTATTTGTATGAAGGTGTGTTTGTAGGTGTTTTGTGTGGGTGTTGTATGTGCGTGTGTGAGTATGTATGCGTATGCGGAGATATAATAAAATGGGAGGGTTGGGATGTAATAAAGAGGCTATATCGGGTAATGTTTGGTTTGGTTTATTCGGGTTGATATTTTAAAGTCAGGTTAGGTTGTTGCCAGATACATTCGGTTCGACAATTTCATCGAAGTTTTTCATAAAATGCCAAGCCTAAGACCTAAAACGCACTTACGGCTGGCCGCATTTCAATTTTTATATGAAACCGCATGATATCAACGCACTGACTTGCGACCAGAAGGTCGATTCTGTAAAATTCAAACAACAACTCGCATCTCACATCGCTATTTACTCTCACTTCGCATTAGGTTCAAAATGACCTTGATATATTTGACACTTTGAATCGGGTTCGAGTGCGAAGTGAGCATCGAAGTGACGGGGAAATTACCTTACAGAATGCCACTTCTTACGTCATCTCATACTTTATCTGTCAAAATCTTTCTGTCAATTTAGTTCAACTCGCTGACTCGCTCGCAAGGGTGTGTGAGGGTGAATTCGAATTATCAATAGAGTTTTTAGAATGCCATTTAAGAAACTCACAGCGGATTCAGATTCGAAGTTTAGAATGAGGTCTTACAGAATCACACCATAGCCCTCAACCGCTCCGGTTGTCTTGAAACAGTGGTGAGCCGCACTTCTATTGTTATGAATTTGTAATGGCTGTCGCATATAGCTATCAATATAAGGGAAAAGAAATGCTTGTAATTGATGATGACATGCGGCGGACGGCAATAGAATTGAGACGATAAGGTAGTTGGCATACGGCGTGCCGTTGCGGCAGACCGTATATACGAGTACTGCGGCCTCCCGCAACAGCACGCCGCACTGCGGACAATAAGTCGACCCGGTTAAGTGCATACGCGCCTATAATCGTAGACATACATACATACCCGACGGCCGACACGGTTGGCGCAGTGGCTGAGCGATCGACTGCTGCGCAGCGTGTTGCGGGTTCGATTCCCGCCCAGGGTAAATATTTGTGAGATGAGCACTTGTGTTTGCCTTGTGTCTGGGTGTTGTTTATCTATATATTTATGTATTTAAAAATGTATTTGTGTATGTATATCAGCTGTCTGACACCCATACCCTAGTTTGGGCTCAGATGGCCATGTGTGAAATGTCCCCACATATTTTTATTATTATTATTATACAAACTCGTGTTATAGCCGTAGATAGATCGGTAATATGTAATTAGGACGTTTTATGATTAAGTAAAATTAAACAAAAACACAAACAAAAACATGACATGACATAACAAAAATATCTAATGAATGAGTCATTTTGTATTGGATGTAAGAGCACGACCACAAAAAAACCTTACGTAAATACCTACCTCTATACGTAATTCCTTTTTAGGTCGAACGGGCCTCAGCTTACCTACTCTAAACCTCTCAAATACATAATTATACTAATTAAAGTTAATGAAACATTTACAAAATGGAACATGAGCCAATGTCAATTATGTGTCGAATTCTGATGACAATAGAACATGTCTCTCTAATTCAGTATTTCATTCTTCTTCAAAAAAACACCTGCGTCACTCCATACAAACGAAACAATTTCATTACCTACACTACTACCAAAATAACAGACTGTACAAATTCGTTTGTGTGTGCGCGTGTCTACGCGCCGCTTGAACTAAAAGCAGTTTCGAAAACACGTTCGACGCGGGAAGCGGTGAGGAACAGTATTTCGGAGGGAGGCAGGGTGTGTCGCTACTGCACGCTAGTACTAATATTTATACTGTGGTCTTAGTAGGTAGACACGATAGATAATAATATGTAGATATTGTTTCATACTTCACCAACATCGATGTATCCAACAAAAATCTTACAAACTTTTTTCAAATTCGAAAGGCAACACGATCTGCTAGCGAGTGTGTTGTGAAAAAATGTGGTAATTTCCTATGATTGATGGATCGCCAGTAGAAGGCGCTGGTAACAGTTTCTCTAGTGTCTGCTCATAGTCAAGTGTGCACATTTGTCATGTTTATGACAGATCTCCGTTGAAAATGCTTTAGGCTAGAGCATAGACTAAGGAGCTTGTTTAGACTAGGTGTGGTTATTTTTCTTTGTACGGGTGCCGATACCGACAATGAGATCCTTGGGTACTCTTTATGTAAGATAACACGTGGTATTTAGCAAAATAATAAAAAATAGAGAAATCTATAGGTAGACAGTTATAATTATAATAAATGCAACTACTGGATGTGGGGTTCGGTTTTCCTTATGGAATTTCTCTAGCAACCCAGAGTTTGAAAGTTTGGCGGTGTACCGTGCTTTCCGAGGCACTCCCTGTGCCTCGGAAAGCACGTAAAACCATTAGCCCTGCGTCTGATCTCTCTCTGATCGTGTCAGATTGCCGTTCCATTGGCCTATGAGAGGGGCGGAAGAGGGAGTCCTACGTACTGGGCTGGTCGACATTAAGATTGGCCACTGGGGATTTATGATTACTAAAACAATTGGAGATAACATTATCCCATAATTATTTCCGTCGAACAACTATAGGGTTGTGTCTGTGGAACGTTTTTTCTTAGAAATCACTCTACCGCTTCTCATTACCACGACACAACCTACCCTCCCTAAATCGGCTGACAATTATTTTTTTCAGCCTTGATTTTTTCATTGCAGTGCAAAGTCCTCACTACTCTCCTTCCAGTTCTCTCTATCCAGGGCTAATTGGGACCAGTCCTTGTCGAAGGAGTCTAGATCATCCCGCCATCTCCGCCTGGGCCTGGCGCGATGTCGCATGCCATGTAAAGGGACCCATTGGGTCGCGCGTTTTGCGTAATGAGTCCAATTCCAATTCAGCGTGAATTAAATTAATTTTGTCAAAATAATTCAATATACCAAAGTTTACACTTTGGTTGAATAATTTTTTAGTCGACTTTACTATTTAGTCAAGACAGTTCAATGCTCATTCAAAAGTACAAATTTCTACTTGACCAGAAGATTGAAGAGCTCGAAGTGCCAATACAATATTGTGATAATTTTATAACGATGGTCTGATTAAAAGAACTATCGAAAAGAAAAATACCCTTGGTCCTACTAGTAGAACTATGCACTCGAATCACGGGTAACAAACGGAAAAATGGCGTTTTGTTAGAACTGAACCCAATCCTGCCAATGAACAAACCCGCATTGCTACGTACGGTGCAAGCAACGTAATCCAATTAAATAAATAGTAATCCTGACAACATTCAACGTTTCTTACGGCCCAGTACTGTATGCATTTAAGGCACGAGTGAACCGGTTCATCCTAGGCGAGCGTGCTCCAACTTAGGCCGCATCATCACTTAAGATCAGGTGAGTTGCGGTCAGACGCAAGTCTATATATAAAAATAGAATACATTCAAAAGGTGGGGCTTAGGTACTGAAGATCGGATCCAATATTAAATTTAAATTAGATCCAATATTAAATTTAAATTAAATTCCAACGATAAAATCCGGTTAAAATGGTTTTTTTACAACTATAGGCTGGCCGAAAGACAGATTTCGTTCGTTGGATGTTTTTATTCGACTGTACAAAATAGCTTTTTATTGGTGTTTGAATCATCAGTCAATAAAATATCGTTTCGGACACGGTGTCCGAATATATTGTGTCTGAATCTTCAGTGAACCGAAGATGGAGTTTCGCTTCTATAAATTATTATTCTATGTCTAGAGTTAAAAGATTAGTTTTTGTTTATTACTGAATTTATGCAGAGAATTTAAAGGTGACGTGTTTTTGTGTCGGCAAAAATCCCTTGAAGGGATACCTACCTTGAGATGACAGATAGTTTACACATTTGATTGAGAGCGGTAAATATAATATTTTTGGTCTGCAAGATAGTTTTTTACATCTTTTTACATGAGACAAAATGAGGGCGTAAGCAACATTTCCTTTACTTACCCATTCGGGCAATAATCGCATGATGGTATGAGAGCTACTTATTGCATATTTCTATTTCTTTTTGAAATCTTATGATCTTCCGACCAAGTTTGTACACCAGCCATGGTCAAACATGTTGTGCCAAAGAATCTGCAACACCTTTATTAAACACCATGTATATTATCTACACATGTTTTTGTAAATAAATGAATCTTTATGTTTATACTTATTTTGTAGTAGGTATAGTACAGTATAACGGGTTGGTGTCCGCAACTCCACGTCCCAGCGTGTATTTTACGTTAAAAAAACGCAAAAAATATACTAATTGTGTAATAACAAGCTGTAATATAAGATGTGTTTTATAATAATAGAGTTAAAACCATTTCTTTAGCCTACTCTTTTGAACAATAATAATAATAATATGTGGGGACATTTTTGTTTCCTACCCCTTTTTTTTATTGACATGAGTAACGAGTATCGTTATTATTATACACAAAAATATTTTAATTACTTTTTCGACATTTTAGAAACATTAGAAACCTTAGTTTTGTATAATTTAGCCTCATTATTTCAATTTTGTAAATGTGAGAGTACCATGGAGCCATATATTAAGTAAATTATTATGTGTTTGACATAAATGAGCATGGCGGTTGAGAGAATTGTCATGCTCACTCAAATGTCTCGCTGATGGTGGCGCGTGTGTTGGATCATTCAGCTCCCTCTAAAATGGTTGAGCTGAATGATGCTGATTCACGCGTCATGTTCGTGTACGGGCGCTGTCAGTAGAGATTGGTCAACTCTTAACTGCCATGGTTTTTATCTTGATTATTTTTTATATTTTGTATTTCTAGATTACCTTCATTGTTTTCACATATAGAAGCAACAAGAATAATGTAAGCAGTATTTTGTAAAAACCGGATTTTAAAAGAGTGTCCGTGGACTTTCTTGCTCGTTCTTCTCCATAGAGACCTACCTACGTTTTGGAACGAGCAACTAGCTTCAACTTTCTGACTAACTGACCGATTCCTTGACAATTCAAAAGTGCCTGTAAATGGTTTAATTGAAATAAATGCTTTGACTTTGGCTTTGACTTTGACAAACGGCCATCTGACCCCAAACTAGGGAGACCCTGTACTATGGGTGTCAGACAGCTGATATACATACAAAACCTTTTTTTTTGTAAATACATACATATATAGATAAACAATGAAGAGGATCACCCCTTCATTATGACAGTTATTTTCTATTGCTATAGTTATTTTTCGGATATAGCTACTGTAGTATGTAACTATAGTAGCACAGTTAAAACATTCTCTAAGCATTTAACCACCAACAGTTTGTTAATTATAAGATATTCTAGCTTAATTTATGCAAAAGAGTCATTTTGTTGAAGCGGATTGCCTATTATGATAATTACATAAGAATTTGTGGATGTTTCTTGGTTTTCAAGACGATTAAAATAACTTGAGCTACGTCGTCAGGTCATTATTGTCAAATCGCATATGAAATAATTATAAATAAACTAGCTGACCCGGTAAAAGTTATTTCGCGATGTAAAAAACGAAAAAACTATTTTCACTCATTTATCACAAAAATATAAGGTTCATATTCAATCGTGGGAAATTTTTACAGTTTGGTACGGCTTGATGTGATGGCGTCTGTACAATTCAGAAACGACCCTACAAATTGACCATTAAACCTCCCGACTGTATTAAGATGCGTACATATTATATAACATAACGTGTTATAAAACGTTGCAAAGTAAAATGTTTGAGTAATGTGAAGGCTGAATGTTATTTAATATGTTATTAATATTTACAAAAATGTTATTTAACTTATGCAATCGTGAGCAGCACTGCAGAACGACAAACGACAAAGTCATATAACATTGTATTTCTAATGTGTATAGTATTGTTAATGTTGCAATGTTGAAAAACAATGTTACATAATGTAGACGTGTTATAAAACACAAGTTATTTAACATGTTACTTCATCTGTACGCACCTTTAGATAGAATTTTGTTGAGAAGCCAGTTTCCTTCGCTGCACAGCGTTGAAACTGTGGGTTCGTGCCTCAGGGAATATTGTCGTCACGGTACAAAACCGAGGCAGACGCAATGCATTGTACTGATAGGCCTTCCAAAAAACACAAATATCTATCATATGTACTCAAATCGTTCTCTGAAATAACACATCTTCGTAATGGAGGCCTTTTGTCCTCAGTTGAATAGATTCAGTGGGAGTAATACTGGGCTCACACATGCAACGCTAGGCATTCAGGCATTTCTTAATCAAGCGAGATCGACGGCCCGTACCGAAGTAGGGACGTCTAGAACGGGTTTTACATTATGCTATTGAAGATTGATTGAAAAAGGATATTTATTTGAAAATGAAAGTGCATCGTGCTGAAACTCTTACCATAGAGACAGTTAAGACAGTACAGGATTCTAGACCACCCCAGCGTAAATAAAAATCGTTACTTAAGAATACATCCGCTTTTCCACATATTTTGACCCTGTAAGGTGGCACTTTTGCACTTTTTTTTTCTTTTTTTTGCCATTTTCAAAATAAATATAATAAAATAACAATGACGCCGTAACTGTCAAAACACACAGTTACAATTGTGGAGGTTTCTGTGGAAGAGTCACCACAAATTTATCAATATCACAGGTACGATAGACCATCGAACGCTGAAGATTATACGATCGCCCATTCCCAAACAGTACGGGTTTAGACAACACCAATCAATTGGCATACTTTGCTTGGTTGTTAGAACGCATTTCCCCCATAGATTTTGTATGGCAATATCATACTGTGGCGTCAATTATTTTCTAACTCAATTGATTAACTATTTATGGTTTTCAAAGTTAAATTAGAATTTTTTAGTTAATTAAAACTTAATCAGGTTTTCAGGGTGTATAAATGTTTTTTTTAAGAGAATTATCTGGAGACTAGAGTGAGAGCGAGTAGAGTGTCTTGGAATTAATGGTGACTACGTCTCTATTGACACATTTCATGGATAACATACTATGAGTTGGCAACACAGATTTAATTATTTTATATTATATTAATTTATTTAGCCTACGATTGTTTACACATTACTCATTTAAAAGTACACGATATCAATTTATACTCGTAAGTGCAACAATTACTTACAGGCTGATGCTTCAGTCGGGGGTTGCGGAAGTATCTCCAGTTCCCGCGACCCCCGACGTTGGTGAAAGACACCGGGGTGGTTTTTAGTCAGTAAAAGTCTGACAGACCCCTCCGCCCGCCCCAGGGCGCGGAGGACATCCATGAGGATTTTCCACCCCAGAACAAAAAAGAAAAAGATGTGTGGATATCTGGATACATATATACATATCCTACTTTTAAAATGGAACACAGAAACTTTGCCTGGCCTCAGTTATAAGAATAGGGTAACTAACGAATCGATGGACACGAACTGAAACTGAATAGATGATAAGCTGAACCCAAAATTTAAGAGAACGATATTGTAATATCAGACTTGAGACCCTGGCTCATATCTGACATATATGATTCTGAACACGTCTCGTCTAATAAATCTTATTTCCATATCCCAATTTTCTCATTCCCATATTAATAAAACACATAAATTGGATCAAGAATTTGGTGAAAAATAATCTGTCAAACCCTTCTGTCATCCATCGTTTATATGAGCCATTTTTAAAGCAATATCGTGTGAAATAAATCCCAATTTCCATGTCGGGCTGGACGGTTGGTTTGATGCATATAAAAGTACATAGATACATACTTTTTTTCAACAGCAGTCGTTACATAATCCATTAGAATGTAAGGATGTGAATATGAAGCTTGGAAGTAAGCGATTGTCTCGTGATGTAGCCGCAAGCGTGACTGTTGAACAGGCCCTGAGTTCGATACAGAGAACAAAGATTGATGATACGGTTTGTTCAGTGACTTCGCGATGCTGTAGGTCGATTCTGTAAAACAAATAACAACTCACATCGCTATTCACTCTCACTTCGCATAAGGTTCAAAATGACCTTAATATATTTGACACCTTGAATCGGGTTCGAGTGCGAAGGGAGCGTCGAAGTGACGGGGAAATTACCTTACAGAATGCCACTTCTTACGTCATCTCATACTTTATCTGTCAAAATCTCCCTGTCAATTTAGTTCAACTCGCTGACACGCTCGCAAGGGTGGTACTAGTGTAAATTCGAATTATCAACTGAGTTTTTAGAATGCCAATCAAGAAACTCACAGCAGATTCAGATTCGAAGTTTAGAATGAGGTCTTAGGGCGCCTTCAAATTAGTCACGCGCCAGTAGCCCAACAGCAGCACGACGGCAGCGCTGCTTTGTAAATCCATACAAATGAAGTCGCGCGACTATATTTGAAAGCGCCCCAGAATCACACCCCTGCACTGCGTGTCGCGGGTCCGATTCCCGTACGCAACAAATATTGGTACGAACTAAACAGATCAGTTTACAGTTAATTGATTTATTTAGATACGTTTAGGAATTACAGGTTTCTGCTATACAATCGTTACTAATAAGTGCCGAAAATATCCCCAAAAATTTAAAAAGGTTTATAAACAACAGCTACTCTTGTCACTAAAGCCGCAGCCTAATGAAACAAATGAACGACACCCAGTGCGGCTCATTGCGTTTCTATCCGCGGTGTCTGTTATCAATCACGTTGGCGTCTTAATCCCTCCAACGGCCACTAGAGCGCGCCCCTCAACTCTTGACAATTAACTGAAATGGCCATACTTTGTATTCAAACTTTGAAAACAAATTGATGCGACCAGACATACTGGACAAGAAAACCAGGACTTTTATTAAATTCAGTAGGGTAATGAAGTTCCTTTCTTCAGATAATATAGTATAGAAATATGCCCATTCTTCTCCATTCGAACCTACCTTTTGGAAAGGGCAACTAGTTTCAAATTTCATTTATGAAAGAAAGAAAGAAAGAAAGAAAGAAAAAGCATTTATTAGCCCGCACAGGACGAAACACACTAATAACAACAAGGTTTAATATTATTACAAAATAAAAAATAAGAAACGAATCGGTCCTGTACGATGCCAAAAGGCCCCTATCTCAGCATTGTGCTGTAACATTTAAAAGTGTCACAGCGCTGATATTCTGATAGGGCCCAAAGTGATGCCACGGTCAGATACGGATATAATAAAAAATAAATAGTGTAAATGAAAAAACAAATATAAATACATGTAAAAAAGTAAATTAGAGAAAACAGTAAATAAAAAATAATAATAATTATTATATCTACACCCAACATAACCATACCCTTCGTCAATCTGCGCGATGGGATGGCCGATAACTTTCATTTTCATTCACTGGCAAAATGGCAAGTGGCAACACTGACGAACAGAGACGGACGCGGGCGCAGACATATTTGTTTATTGTTAAGGAACGTAGCATTAATTATTATAACATCAATTATCAAAGCGAATTCAAAATCATAATCCATACTCTTTGCGTAATACCAGATAGCGTGCAGTGATTGTGAAACAAACTTGTATTATAGTGGGTATTTATGACGTTAAACAATACCTTTTAATGGTGTAATTGAAATAAATAATTTGCCGTTTGGTGCCGGCCGCGAATCGTACCACCCCATTTCGACAGTAGAAGGCGACTGAGGGATATTGACCAGAGGACAGGCAGCAGCGTCCTTTTGAGTACCATAACACCTACTGCGATCGCCAACATGCATCGGCCGAGCATGGCGATTACGGCTGAGCCCTCCGTGGCGGAGACTTATGCCCAGCAGTGGGCGTCTAAAGGTTGACATGATCATGATGAACGCCGGCCGAACACGGCCAAATACACGGCCCACTCGAGCAGTTATAGTCAACAGCTTCAAGCTGCCATTTAACTTCTGCAGACATCGGTTTCAACTGCTAGATTAGTCACAGTTTGATCAGTAGCAACATCGAGTTTAAGGAAGAAGCATTACTATTGCTACTTTTGCTAAAGCGACGACGACGGTGTCATTAGCGTAGAAATTTAAAATTGTGCGTTGATCCACTAAGGTAATTAGGTAATCATCATGGAATTATCTATACCGCCCTTATAATTACCTTACCTTAATACCCTTTCCTTAATTGTAATCGTTGACTCTCTGCATGTGTTAGTGTCAACTGTTAGTGCAGAGAGTAATTGAAATAGTAAATAAATAAATAATAAATATTTGAAATAGGTAATCATGGCAAGATTTGTACAAAAAAAATAAAAATGTTTAGAGAAGTTGAAATTCTAATTCCATACTCTTGGGTACCTAAAGAATATCTTCATGCATTTAAAATATTTTAAAAACCCGCAATAAAAATTGATGTTAAAAGTGAATAGTTTAACGAAAATCTCACCATTTCAGAACGAAACGATGGCTGATAGTTTCTTACACTGAAATTGCATCGTTATCGATAATGTTATTTGTCATTTTCTTTTTTTTTATTAACACGAAATAGTGTTATTTTTATTTAGAAATATTTTAATTATACAGAGGTTTCAAAATATGGCAGGTATATCAATCTACTCCTGATAATATATTCTCCACATTGGAAAATATTGTAAACCCTCTAAATATTTTTTTTATACAAATGAATGTATGGATCTCGCCATAATTCTTCGATTGTTTGGAAATAATTGCCCGATTACAAAAAGTAAAAAAAAAACAAGCATGTCATGTCATGCATTTCTTTGCCAATATTGGTAATGGGTACAGAAGCCAGCAAATCAAGCTACAACAATCTGTCAAAGGATGTCAACAATATCTGCCCAATTTAGTACAGACAGACAGGTACACTTAGTGGCATAAAATACACTAGATTACACTGAATAATATTGCACTCTTAAAATATTCATATAGTTGCCAGGGGAAGAGAATAAAATAACTTTTATCGTAATAAAAAGGACGCCGTTTTAGTACTCCACCAAATAACTACCTTACTTATTAAAAAAAACAAGTGTCAAGTTTCTTCTTTCTTCTGTCAAACGTAGAAATAAACGGAATGACATGTGTGAAGTGTCAACAAAAACAAAACAAAATTACATTTACGAAATGTCAACCCGAGTGACAACCAAATAAAACGCAATCGTGCTTTCATAGTTGCCACGTTTTAATTGTACTTTAAGTTATTAGGTTATATTTTAATAATTAGCTACAAATGATTTATGAATAAAAGTACAATTATTTTCGAATTCCTCTATTTTTTCTCTACGCTTTGGTGCACGTGTACCTCGAGGCACATATTTGGGCAAAATTGTATGGGATTTCATTGATCTCCTTTCTTTGATAGATTACTAAACTTTATTACAAAATGATAAGGTTCATATTCAATTAGACAAATTTCACAGTTTAGTATGGCTTGATGTGCTCTCGTCTATACATAGATGTCCTTTTATAATAGGGTTCTCTATAATGTTACCGCCACATGGATATACAAATAGTAGGTTCACAATTTAAATTCAAAAAACTGCGGTATGGCATTGGGAACACAATAAAAAAAATACTATCTATATATAAATTGTTTTTTTTTAACATTAGGAAACTATTCTTATTTTTAACGATTAATCGTTTTTTTTATTCTACTAAATGGTAATTTAAATTTAGATTAGATAACACCGGATGTGGTTGTGAATGTCTTGGCGCCGGAGCTGATTACCTTTTGATGCAGTCGTCGCGCGGTGCAAACGCACAAATCCATTGGCTCTAATTTAAAGTTGAACAATTATTGTGACTTGATTTAATCAGTGTTAATCATTGTAATCCTTACTCTTCATTGTGATGTTTTGTTACAATACTTTTAAGTAAACTACTTGGATTATCTTAGCCGCTCGAACATTTCGTTATTTAAATACTATCAATAATGTTAAACGGCATAAAATTATGCCAGCTAGAAAAAAAATCACATGGAAAGCTACATTATTACGAAGAACTTTTGACGGTATTAATCACAGGTATTCATGACCCCATGCGGACAAACTCGCGGGCAGGAGCTAGTCTTCAAACGAAAGGTTTATAAAACTAAAATATTTACTAGAAATTAGCTGCCTCTTTACTTTTTCTTTAGCATTTTTACTGTATTTGCTTTTCCCCATACATTTACAAGACTTTTCCTTTCACGTAAAAAGCTCTATAATTTATTTATCGTGCACCTTTTATCGTTCTATCTTTTATGTTAACGGTAAGATGACGTGAAATACAGAGACTGGGTCTGAAAGCCTAAAGAATGTAAAGTGTAAATAAAAATCATTTTTATTTAAAGTAAAGTAATAATGAATATTTGTTCTCTACAGGGTAATTGAAAAAATACCCAAAACCACTTAATCCAGACTTCATATCATCACCCTGAACAACATTTTGTTCTACGACTTTTCAAAATTCGAAACATTTTTTTTCCATACATAAATTATAAACACACTTTAAATGTTGCATATTATTTTTACTGACTCGGCAGGCGGACTGCGCGGCTAGATCAAACGGCGTTTGCTGCAGTATAGGTACGAATTCTGCCCAGATGTTCAAGGTCGTTGACCCTAGGACCTCACGTTTGTGCCTATACATTAGCCTACCTACATCATATTTGCTATCATATGGGTGCGCGCGCGCGCAGTATACGTAAATATTAGAGACTTCAAATAAACGAAAAAAAAATGTTTTTGGCTACGTTATTTAGTTGAGGTCAAAGTCGTAGAACAAATGTTATTCAGGGTGATGATACGGAGTCCAGATTAAGAGGTTTTGGGTATTTTTTCAACCAACCAACAAACCAACCAAACCATAGATCCGATTGTAATGAAACTTTGGTGCGTTGTTCTGCGTACGCCCGCAAAGGTATCTGGCGAAAATAAAAACAAAACTGGGAACAATGTCGCGGGCACCAGATGTTGTATTGTTATAATTTCGACGACACGGTTGGCGCAGTGGCTGAGCGATCGACTGCTGCGCAGCGTGTTGCGGGTTCGATTCCCGCACAGGGTAAATATTTGTGTGATGAGCACTTGTGTTTGCCTTGTGTCTGGGTGTTGTTTATCTATATATGTATGTATTTAAAATATATTTGTGTATGCATATCAGCTGTCTGACACCCATAGTACAGGGTCTCCCTAGTTTGGGGTCAGATGGCCATGTGTGAAATGTCCCCACATATTATTATTATTATATTATAATTTTCATAAAGTACTAAAGTAGCTTTTACACGCTACTTCGGTGGCGTCAAAGTTGATGTTTGCGATGGCGCGCACTGATTGTTTCCACGCTTCTTTGCGTAAGCGGTGTGCGTCCCTGGTGCGCCGGCCGGTGTTTGCGCTGGCCGCCAGCCCCAATGCTACCCTGGCAATGATCGCCAACAGGTTGGACTGCCCTAATGCCCGGCATTGCTGTGGCAGGCATGTTGCTGTTTCACTGACGGTTAGGAATTTATGTTTTTTGTGTCAATTTTATTTATATGACCAGTGATGTAAATGTGAATGAATAGTTTTAATTTTATTTTAATTGAATGAATTGTATGTTTTTTATTGATAATGAAACTGTATTGATTATGAGTCTTGTTACTTGAATAAATAATAATAATAAGAATGAACCCACGGGAACACAAAACAGGATACAAATAAATAAATAAATAAATATGTGGGGACATTTTCACACACGGCCTTCTGACCCCAAACTAGGGAGACCCTGTACTATGGGCGTCAGACAGTTGATATACATACACAAATACATTCTTTTTTTTTGCAAATACATACATATATAGATAAACAACACCCAGGCACAAGGCAAACACAAGTGCTCATCTTGTGTGATGAGCACTTGTGTTTACCCTGGGCGGGAATCGAACCCGCAACACGCTGCGCAGCAGTCGATCGCTCAGCCACTGCGCCAACCGTGTCGTCTAATATCCTATGTGTTATGGCTTAACACATCAATAGCAAACCTATGTATGTTAAATTTCAGGTAATTGAACAAATGTGTGTTACTCTTTGTTTTCTAAAGAATAATCTCTTAAAAATTTCATGCAATTATTATTTTAAGTAAACTATGAACTTTCCAGAATAAATTATCTAAATGAAAACGAGATCGGTGTATAATTTTAATGAGCTGTCAAAATGCGATTCTCCCTTATAGATTTTTAAATGTAAAGTCAATCGCCTTACAATTTGTTTATTTCAAAGCATATAAAAATCTAATTTTACAGTTAATTGTAAATTATTGTTGTTTTCAGTTACAAAACAAAGTGTCTTTGAATTATTGGTTAATTAATTAATTAATTTAGTTTCCATGTCATATCTATCCTTCCAGGTTTATACCTAATGCGATAGTGCACTTATTTCATATTCCTCATACATATTGCAATGTTTTCTACATCCCTATTGTTACATTTTCATGAGTGGCAAACTATGAGTTGGCAATACTGATGCGGGTGTATGGATACCTTTAAAAATGGAACACAAAAACGTTGTCTGGCCTCAGATATAAGAATAGGGTAAAGTGCCTCCTTACACGGTTGCCAACCGCGTCCCCGACGGAGGTGACCTTGGTTGGAGACCGGCAGGGTTGTTTTTTGAATAGGACAAGCCCGCCACTCTATTCGAAGCAATGAACGAGCTTGACGAGTCCCGGAGAAACGATTCCACTGTCTTGGATTCTATTGGATAATAATACACTTTAAACAATTCATAAAATCAAAACCATAAAAAAACAATAAGTATTATAAACATAAGTGGTACTTAATTTAATTTAATTTTACATAACCCATGGTACCAAATCGCGTATATATTTAAATGTTACTATTTTAAGTAGTTTTAAGGTCTTAAACATAGATATCCGAGTCTTAAAGCTAACATTACAGTAAAACTTACCCCAATGCCCACTAGCTAGCCATAAACAAAAATATAACCCAATGAAACTATACTCAAAAAAGCTAAGTTAAGCTATTATTAGTAATAATAGCAATAGTAATAAAAATGAATAGACAGCTAATTTGTAATAATTTATTACAAATTAGCTGTCTATTCATTTTTATACTATTAAGATGATTAGCTTCCTCTCTCCTACTTACTTATTTACTGTGCCCGACAGGGTCCATAATGATCTACTATACTATTTAGGTTACCACCTAAGCTCAAATTGTGGAATGTAATAAAGTATTGAGTATCCCGCAAATTAAATCAGAAACGAACAGAAGAGGAGTAAGAAAAAAAGATACTTTCCACTTCCCTCGTTATCAAGCAGGAGACAGAACAGAACTAGGACAATAGGCACAAAGAGACATTTGCAACTGGGAATAGCCCATTTGCCAAGCATCACGGATTATAATTGACATAATTAATGGGTCCTAAAACGTGAGCTGTTACGTTTGATTCCAATAATAGATATAGCAAAAACGCTTACATGCACGGAAGTTAGTTCTAGTTTCTATACGGTCTGCATAATAAACAGCTCCGGATGTAACTTGTACACTATCTAATATAAGAGCGTACAGTTTACATCCGGAGCGGCAGAGTTGTTTGAAATTTAATCATAAACCTCTATCTACACAGTTGTAAACCACCAAGATCACCTCTGTCGGGATACGGTTGGTGTAGCAGCTGCTTAATTGCCGATAAGCCCCGTGGTGTCGTTCGGAATTAACACCTCCCTATTTCTACCAGTGGGTGTCGCAGAAGGCGACAGAGAGATATTGACCAGAGGATGGGCAGCAGCGGCCATCGGCCAACCAAGGAGATTACCTTTGAATCCTCTCTTGGGAAGACCTATGCCCAGCAGCGGGCGTCTAAAGGTTGACATGATAATGATGAGGTAGATTATAAATTTTATGTGCAAGGGGCAAAGAGAAAAGATCAGAGGAAATTTTATCTGTTTAAATCAAATCAGTTTAACATCAAACATCAAATCCCTCTATCGTCTGACATCATTAAAGTTATCGCAAATTGGCACAGCGTTAATTACACTTAATGAGCACTTAGTAAGATTTTAATCGATTTTTAAAGTACAGTCAGCGTCTGCTTTTTTCAATCCTAATTTTAGACTAGAATATTAATTAAATTAATGTAAAATTAAGATTAAAGAAATTCAAAGCTACTACAGAAAATACTGAAAAGCAGTACCTGTTTATTTATATGATATTGCGCTTAGTTCTGTTAAAAAGAGGGTACTCACAACATGTTAATATTTAATTTCACACACACATCCCCACATCCTCATCAGGCGGAAGACGTCCACTGTTGAACAGAAGCCTCCCCTATTTTCATAAGGGGGGAGAGGGATTTCATAATCCCCACGCTTGGCAGGCGTCTTGGGGATCGCCGTGAAGTTGATGAGTACACGGAAGCCCCTGCTGTTCGACTTCCAGATTTTCCCTTAGTCGCCTTCAATGACACCCTCGGGATGAAATGGGTGGGTGCTATTCTAGCCCGGAGACCCCATACACACACACGTCACGTCACATTGAAGAAAAGGCCATTACCCTGTAGTGGGAAAATTCAGGTTGAAAATAATAATAATAACATGAATTCAATATGTCAATATTATAATCCAGCAAAAACTTTATTTGCGTGGAAGTGTAATCTATACATATAATGCTACCACTTCACATGGCGTATTTGTGCAAATATTCGCCTTACTTGGATAATACAAAATAGACTTTATTTCAGTAAACATAGGGTACACTTTGTATTATCCAAGTAAGGCGAATATTTGTACAAATACGCCATGTGAAGTGCCAGCATTATAAAACAGTAAAAAAACTGTGTCTGTACATTGAATATATTAAAAAAAAAATAATTGAGGGGGGTTTAGAAACAGTAATAGAGCACGAATCCAAAAAAAAAAAGTCTGTCTGTTTGTCTGTTTGTCTGTTTATCTGTTTGTCTGTTTGTCTGTTTGTCTGTTTGTCTGTTTGTCTGTTTGTCTGTTTGTCTGTTTGTCTGTTTGTCTGTTTGTCTGTTTGTCTGTTTGTTTGTACACGCTAATCTTCGGAACTGCTGGACGGATTTGAATGTTTTTTTTTTGTTGTATAGGTATTAAGTCTGGGCAACATATAGGCTATAATTTATCTTGGAAACTTGAACACCTGATACAGAACCGCAACAGACCAGCTAAACTATAAGAGATACAAAAATGGTACCGTAGCAAAAATTGTTCCACGTGATGAGCATTTTCTGCTGAGAGCATAAATTTGAAGATCTGGAACACCTGATGTGGAACTCCAAGAGCCCAGCTACACCATAACACATACATTAATGACGTCTTAGCAAAAGTTTTTCGGTCTGATGGGCATTTCCAAACATCTGACTTATAAAAATCGAAGATCAGAAACATCTGACGTGGAAATCAAAGCTGTAATTGTTAAAATTTAACTGTAAAGCTATCACTAATTTCGCTGTATATTATAATAAGGTGGGAGTACCTCCTCGCGGTGAAGGCGGTAACAGTTTAGGACTGATTTTTGATGACGATGGTATATCATTGAAAATTTGACTCTACTGGCCAAAACTCCCTTTTATTTTTTTATTTTATTGAATGAATATGCCTTTGGGCTTAAAGATAAAGATAAAGATATATTTACTGCATAACTGTGTACATTAAGTTCTTATTAATATAATAAACATTACATTTTTAGTTTCAACAGTCTACCCAAGAGAGAGAGAGAGAGAGAGATTTGAGTGTTTAATTTCCTTTTACATTTATCTTCGTGACACGGTAGCCTACCCGGTAACGCAGGGTAGCAGTCACTTAGACGTTTCAGATCTTCGATTTTGCCGACCCCGTTGTCGCTGGCATAAGCAACAGGATCCGCGTACGAAGTCGCGGGCAGAAGCTAGTATATCATAAAATATATCACTCGGTAAAAGTGAATATTTTCTAAGTATTAGTGAACCGATTTAGCCTCCCACTAGGTGGACCGATGACCTGGTAAAGGTTGCGGGGATCCGCTGGATGCGAGTCGCACGGGACCGGTCAATGTGGCGCCACTTGTGGGAGGCCTATGTCCAGCAGTGGACGTCTTTCGACTGAAATGATGATGATGATGATTAGTGAAAAGATTTTTTGAAATCTGATGATTACCTCCTGCGTCCAAATTAAACGAAAGCTATTAGAATATAAAAATAAAACATACAAACTTTAGCTCTTTAACAATAATAAAGTCAAAGTCAACACGTCACTGCGCCAACCGTGTCATGTCGTGTCATGACGACACGGTTGGCGCAGTGGCTGAGCGATCGACTGCTGCGCAGCGTGTTGCGGGTTCGATTCCCGCCCAGGGTAAACATTTGTGTGATGAGCACTTGTGTTTGCCTTGTGTCTGGATGTTGTTTATCTATATATGTATGTATGTATTTACAAAAAAAAAAAAAATGTATTTATGTATGTATATCAGCTGTCTGACACCCATAGTACAGGGTCTCCCTAGTTTGGGGTCAGATGGCCGTGTGTGAAAATGTCCCCACATATTATTATTATTATTATAATATTAGTGAAGATTTAAAATTAATCATACTTATATTATAAAGAGGTAAAAGTGTGTATGTAGGTAGAGGCTTATCACTGGAACTCCGGACCGACCGAACCGGAACGTATATTAAAAATGTCACTAATGCTGCAATAAATGTGGTTACAGTTCGATTCAAATATAATGGGTGCTGTGAAGTACGCTACTGGTTGCGCAGTACCCCGCCCCTCACCCCCGCTGACACGTGTAATTGTTACTGAGCAGCCACTTGACTCGTGTTCAGAGCCGCCATAAAGTTTGAATCGTGCTGTACCTAGTGGCCAGTGGGCCCTAGTAGTTTATAAAAAAAAAACCTTCGATTCGGAAAGAAGGGCTATAGGACCGGGGCTATTCATCTGATTTCAAAAATTATTTCACCAATAGAAAGCTACGTTCTCTTTGAGTGCTATAGGATATATTTTATTATCAAAAAATATTGTTCCGTAAGAATATTCAAGCGGACGAAGTCGCAGGTAAAGTGCTATCCCGCGATGAATAGACAAAATCATTAATACTTTAAAAAATTGATTCTTTTTGACGTGGTTTCGTATTGGCAGACAAAATTTACATTCATAAAAGTAACAATGTTCATAGACTATTGTCGCCAACCTTACCAAGCACGTATAAAAGGATTGATGTGAGATACTGTCTTCACACAGAAGTTTTTTTTTATAAATAATAAATTATAATCCAATCCAATAATGCTACTAACAAATATGTTTTCTCATCAAATTGAGATACTTATTTTTTGCTACTTGTCTACTTATTTATTGGTGCCAACTTATAGTCAAACGGTAAGTTCTTGTCGGACTAACAGGAGTTCTAAAGTTAAGCTTTCAACCAGTTTTTGTAATTTTGACCTTCTTAGTGCAAATCTCTTACTAAGGCGTTTTCATAAGTGTTAGTATAATTTGGAAATAATAGACACAACTGATTTTGCCATTTTTCAATGGCGATAGAGTAGCTGCTGTTCCGGACTTTCGAAGGGAAGCCGGTTGGAACTGAATTGAATGCAGTTCTCGTCACTAATGATTTTAAAACTTGCATAATAATATGGTGTTTGTTGAACCCTGGAAAGCCTCTCTGGAAAAGGCATACGACCGGGTGCCTCGTGAGGTTTTGTGGTGGGTCCTTTATGGGAAATGTGTGCCTGGGAGTATGTGGTGTTGATTCGAGCAATGTACAATTGGTGCAGTACCCAAGTCCGGTCTACTGTGGGTACTACTGGCAGCTTAATTGTGGCTGTTGGCTTGCACCAAGAGTCGACCCTAAGCCCTTACCTTTTCCTGGTAATAATGGACGCTCTGACGTCGGACATACGCGTCGGATATAGCACCCTGGTGTATGCTGTTTGCCGATGACATTGTTCTGGTTACCGAAAGTAGACTGAAATTGAGCAGATCCAAAACGGAGTACTTATTTTGCGATTTCAGCAGTTTCTCCAGTCCTGTGTCTCTAGACGAAACGCCCATCCCGATCTGCTTTGATTTTTGGTACCTCCGGTCGGTTGTACAAGGGAATGGAAAAGTAGACCGAGACGTAACGCACCAGATCAACGCAGGATGAATGAAATGGCGACACGTCACTGGAACAACTTGTGACCCACGGATGCCCCTCAAGTTAAAAGGGAAAATCTACAAGTCCGTGATAACATCTGTCGTACTGTTTAGGTTGGAATGTTGGACCGTGAAGAAGAAGGATGAAAAATGATTACATGTAGCGGAGATGAGAATATTGAGATGAATGATGTGTGAAGTGTTGACCAGAATGGATAAGGTGAGAAATGGATTAGATATGGATATTAGAGGAAGAGTTATGAATATACGCGTGGATGGATGGAGAGAGAAAGAAAGGGCAAAGAAAAGACACACACGCACAGAAGAGATATGAATGAAAAGGGAGTCAGTGAAAGCATTACGGCTGAAAGGACGAAATGGAAGAAGAAAACTTGTTTGGACCAACTTCAAGTAACATGGGACAAGGGCAAGAAGATGATGATTTAGTCATGTAACACAACATGTACGGTAAAAATGGATGGGACACCTGTTTTTATTAACCTACGGATTTTTTTTACTGACGAGCTCGTGGCTATTTAAAAGCCTTATATATCGTCTTGGCGCGGTCTTCCGGGGATGGTTGACTATCCATTTCATACTCCCTCCATACCCATATACCCATACGTGCCTCGGAAAGCTCGTGAAGCTATTGATCTCGGTTGTCATTCGTAGATCTTTGACTCTTGTTATGGGTCAAGACATCAGAAGTCAGAAGCTAGAAAAATCTGACAACTACATAGTCTTACCAAGGGATATCGTGTTACCCAGCAACTGGATTGTGGAGGTCAGATAGGCAGTCGCTCCATGTAAAACACTGGTAAAAAGCTGCATCCGGTTTGACTGGAAGCCGACCCTGATAGCTTAAGCAGATAATAACGAATTTTATTTTTACGATAGAGGGTTTTAAAATCATGTACTGAATACAGTACTTGTGAAGTTTGTGTCATGACGTCATATCCGCTGTGTATAAAACTTCGACGCGCTTATCTAAAATAATTGTTCCAGTGCAGACGGTACTTCCTTTAGGAACAGCAGAAGATGAATGGGATCTTACGACAGTCTTACCTACCAATATGGCAGAGGAATTAGTACAAAATGCTCTAATTGTGGACTACGGCAAATATAGTACTGTAGATTTTCATTATGAAAATAAACAGTGGATGCCAGCACTTGACATCGATATATGCTACGATGACTATATGAAATGCGTCACAAGTCTGTAAGTACACCGTAAATTTATAAAAAAATATATTATATATAAAATAAATATTGTATGTAGGTATATTTTTGGGTTGGATCTAGTATCTGGAAACAAGAGTTGGGGTGTCAGAAGTGTAGAATTTGGTAGGAGTTGGGTCTACGATTATAACACTACCCCTCTCATTAAAAGAAACCGCGTAGTTTTCGAGAAATTAATATAATAATTTACGAACCTAAAATCACATCATACAACGTGAAACCCGAAAACGGAACGTTACAATGGGCGATTGACCACCAAATCTGTCAAAATATAATGTTAGTGGTGTAAAATACCGTGCAAAATTGATAAAACGGAACGTAAAAAAAAAGAAATGACGTTTGTGTGTTGTGTCAAACTTTTCGGACAGAAGAAAAATCTTTGGTTATCGGTCGACATCAAGGGCACCCCGAGGTTCGGTTGGCTAGGTTCGTTTAAACCCTGCAGACAAAAATAGGTCCGTCGACCTGTGGCGACCGTCTTTATGCCAATTTTTGTACCAGTTGCGCACAGTTGACGCCTTTTAGGCAACTTTAGTGTTTTTAGGTTATATACAAAAAACAGTTTTCCTTTCATGGGAGTGGTAGCACGGGGTCGAGAGGCCCCCCCCCTACCCACTCCCACCATCCCCCACTTCCAATTCCTGTTTTCAGATACTAGATTTGAACCTATTATTCTGCTGTTCGGGGCGGACACAAATCCAACAAATCAAAAATCAAAAATCATCAAAATCTGTTGTAGAGTTACATAAGTGGTGTACAAACACGACTTTGTTTTATATAATAATTTCTTTAACTTGCTTCTGGTGGTCAAAACTTTCTTCTGCTTCTATACATATATGAGACTTTGATGAATTCATTGTGTTGTGCTTATCATTTTATATGTATATCTCGATGGGTCCTAACTATTTGCACCTTTTTTCGCTTTTGGGTGTTAAATACAGCAATTTACTATAATAGTTTTAAGACTGGTGAGTGAGGTTATGAAAATAACGAAACCTAAAAAACACTGACCTTTGTAAATATTAAAACACTAACTTTTGCCCGCGATTTCGTCCTCGTGAATGTCTGTTATCGCGGATGCAGACAAAGTAGCGGCATAAAAAGTTGCCTATGTCCTTCCTTAAGATTTAAGCTATTTTCATACCCAAAACTCATCCGAATCGGTTCAGCAGTTTCATCGTGAAAGCGTAACAGTAGACAGAGTTACTTTCACATTTATAATATCAGTATAGATTCATTAAAAGTATGTTATTCGATGATCGTTTTTAGTGATTCATAATTTTATTGAATTTTATTTAAATAAAAATGGGTGAGTAAAAATCTAGAAAATACTCATTAAAAAAAACAACATTTAATGACACTGGTTGTTTTACTAGCTTTTCAGTGAAACAAAAGTACAAAAACTGAACGAATATGGGTATAAGTGCAACGATCAAAAAACTAAAATATATATTTAATGATAATTATTATTCTCTTCCTACTTGAATATTCGTGGGTAATAAAATGAAGAAACGTGAATAATAAAATTGCATTTCTATGAGAACACACAAGTTTTATTTACAATATGAACTAATACTATTCAAGCAACTAATCAAATCTGTAAATAGAAGATTTTACTACAAAAAAACAACAATTAAAGTCTTTATTTTAGGTATTTCTTACACACTTCCATTAGAATCTTATTAAAACGTCAATTGTCAGGTTCTCAAGACAAATATGCCACAGTGCATAAGAAGCACCCTTTTATCTAGAGGGACAAGACGCAAATTTACTTCAGTTCATCGTCGCCAAAGGGCAACAGTGACTCTGTCATATTAATATTTAAGATTTATATAATGAACAAAAAGTTGCTGGACTGTCAAACACTTACCAACAACACCATGCGTATACTTTTACTTAATAGCCTATTACAGTTATGTAACCATAAGTGTTTAATGCAGTCTTTGTATGAACTCAAGTATCCAAAGGGGTACATACTAGAATTTCGAAAATTAAAATGTTTAATTAAAATCTGAGCGAATTGTAGGTATTCGTTTTTGAATTTGTATTTGTTTGGTGGCTTCACTCTCAGTGTTCCGCACGGTCTATCTGCCTTTTCTTTTATAATCTGAGATCGATTGTATCGTAATATCGAAAATTGTTATACTTAAGTCTGAAATGTCTAACATTGAAATGCCGAGTGACAAAATTATCGAATGGTTCAAAATCTCAACATTCAATACGGGTACATATTATTAGAGTATCGAAAATTAAAATGTCTACAGTTAAAATGTCAATGTTCAAAATACCGAAAATTAAAATGTCGGCGACTGTAGTACCGAAAATTAAAATAACGAAAGGTTAGAACTGTGCTCACCACCCCAGCCTCGGCTTGTTGGCCGGCTTCGCCGGCCAGCCTCTGCCGCCGCCGCGGGCATTAAAGTCACCTCCTCCTCAGCTCGCAGGCCGCCTCGCGCCTCCGCGCCTACGCGGGCTTAGATTACACTCTAGGTGTAGGACAGACAAGACCACGTGGAGTCGGTTATGCAGCAATTTGTTTCTGTCACTAACTTTTGTAGCATAACATATAAATAAATACTTATCCCGAACCTTGGGGTGCCCTTGACGTCGACCGTCTTCTTCTGGTTGAAAAACACAAAAAACAGATAAACTCAGGTTTTTGCTCAAAAACCTCAACAAACTCAAAATAAAACACTTTTGTAAAATGGAAAAATATATTTTCCGATAAATCAATAACATAATTTACAATCTACCTAAATTTTTTCATAGTTCAGAATTTGTTCGACAATTTAACTAGTAGCCATTTTTAATGTAAATATTATGAACTAAGGTGTTATAATTTCCAATCTAACTAATTTTTTTTAACACCATACCACTGGCCATCTCACCTAACCTAACCCAAATGATTCACCAACAATAGAGGGGATTTGGCGCTTGGCGGCCGCTGCGGCGGCACCGCTCGCTTCGCTCGCTCGCCTTCGCGCTTTAATGGTCACAGTTCTAACCTAACCTAACGCAAACGATTTTCTCAATGGTACCTATAGTTGGTACCCAACAGACCCAATATTAAACACTGACATTTTAAGCTTAGGCATAACAATTTTCGATATTAGTTACGATACAATCGATAATAATAATAATAATAATAATAATATGTGGGGACATTTTCACACACGGCCATCTGACCCCAAACTAGGGAGACCCTGTACTATGGGTGTCAGACAGCTGATATACATACACAAATACATTTTTTTTTGTAAATATAGTAGTTGATGATATTTTAGTTTTCAATGTTTTGAACGTTGACGTTTTACCCGTAGGTATTTTAATGTATTAGTTATTCTGTACTTCGATATTTAAACCTTTCGATATTACGTTTCTCGATAATTCGATTTGAGATATATTGGACGTAGGTAATCTAACCATTCGACAATATTACCTATCGTTATTTTAATTTTCGGTATTATGGTCGTTCGACATTTTAATTTTCGGTATTTTGAACATGGACATTTTAACTATAGACGTTTTAAGTTTAGAAATTCTAATATGTACCCATTCAAAGAAAGATTTAACTTGTGTTATGGATGTCAGCATTCTCACAATAAATCAACATAATTATGTAGGTAACATTGGTTGCATCAGAAGATGATGTCAAGAGTGTATACAAGAGAGGAAGCCTTTAGTGGAATGTGTGTAAGTGTAGTGAAATGAGAGCGCGTATTCGATTCGTGACGAAAACTTCATGTTTTTGTGTTTTGCCCAGAGCAATATCGTAATTATGTGAGCAGATTATTTAAAGACAATTTACAGTTTTAGAAAGATTAAGTCTTGATTTAGACAGCTACAGAGTAAAAGTATAATTTTAAATTATGGTTTTTTAAAGCGAAGACAATTCTTTCATATCGTTTTACGAAAATGGACGTCAGAGTTAACTTTCAGGATGAATACAACCATTACTATAAGCTAAAATATTTTGTTTTATGCGTTTTCCAACCGTTTAAACAGTCATAAAGACAGCTTCAGAGCCAACATTACGATAATATTACTATTATGTATTAAAAAAACAATGTTGAAAAAGTAGAAAATCGGTTCACTTTGACAATTTTTTTTCACCATTATTTGAATAAAAACATAACTGATAAATTTGTTTTATGAAAGTAAATGTTATGCTGAATATACAGAATATTTTTAAGTCCGTTATACAAGCTCATTTATTTTAGACAATTATCTTGAAAAGCACTGTAAAATTCGTGCTTATTTCGTGCATATTTTTTTTTCTGATGCACACAAACAGACCATTGTGTTGTACTAGTGTGTGTCAATGCTGCTACGCCGTTCTAGCAATCGTTTAGATTTTGAGTTGCGCTAAATCGAATACGCGCCCTTAAATTGTAATGCATGAATGAGGAAGGATTGTGAGTTTGTGTCTGAAGGATCATCCATCGTAGCAGGTAACTTGTGTCTAAGAAGTGATGCTTATCTTGATAACTTTATAAGATTTTCCGTTTCTTCGTAGCTCTTTGCTTGTAACCAATTTTTTACTCTAATTTTCAACTCTTGCAAAGTATTGGAGTACCTATATAGCGCATTGTTTGTCGATTCTATTATACAGATGACTTCCGATACCATAGACCACCATCCATATCATTTTGGTGCGACCAAATCTCAACGGGTTGTTGTTCCATCACCCTCGCAGTATAAGCAGAATGTAAAAAAATCTTTAAATGGCTCTTCTGTATAATTATTAAAAGCGTAGTTATGCCCTAAAAAATCATTACACGCAGGTCAAACAATGAACATCGGTATCATAGTAAGTATGCAAAACTTGAAAATCTTCAATTGTTGCATGTAAAAGATATATCAAATGTAAACATGTGAGTCTCTACTAAAAAATTTTGTATTTTTCATGAGCACTATTTTAAGCTAGCTGTAAGTTTGCTGAATAAAATATTTTTAAGGATTGAGTAAATTATTATGAATTCAGTAATGATTATAATGACGACTCCTATAAAGTTTTGTCAGTATGGGTTAATATTACTACTTTATTTTTAACACCCTTTGATTCCAGTTATCTGATCCATATGATTGACATTACTGGTGGGTGCCATCAAAGTACAGAATGTTATTTTTTCACATTGATTCTCGCTTTAAAAACAGAATATATTCCTTCTGGGAAATATGCTGGCTTTATATTTTGAGTACATACTTTCACTCCAGGTAGGGATACAGTGTGGAAAGTTTGTATGGGACAAACTTTCCACATTTTACGAGTATCTCTTCTTATTTAATAAACTGACACGAAGATAAAAAATAGGATAAAAAAGAGAAGAGCTTATTATAGGTATCAAGAATAAGCCAAATGTTCTGTTGACTATTATGTTATTAATAACTTTTAATATGGAGATTATGATCATTAGCTTGGAGAAGCGCCAGATTTGATTCAAATTGTATGCATGCATGCAATTCATTAGTTGGCTTTTAAGTTATTTTTTAATTATGTTTTGCTATTTACAGAATACATCCTTATCCCGTTTGCCTATTTTATGTAAAGGGATACGACACGGGCACTAAAGTGTTGAATACCTATTGCGATGCATATTTTGAAAATTGCAGAATGACATATCGTGAGTTTTTGTCATTATTATGAATTGAAGTGGCAGTGGGCAGGGCACATTGCTCGCAGAACAGATGGCCGATGGGGCCGAAAAGTTCTAGAGTGGCGACCGCGAACCGGAAGACGTGGCGTTGGAAGGCCTCCCACTAGGTGGACCGATGACCTGGTAAAGGTTGCGGGGATCCGCTGGATGCGAGTCGCACGAGACCGGTCAATGTGGCGCCACTTGGGGGAGGTCTATGTCCAGCAGTGGACGTCTTTCGGCTGAAATGATGATGATGATGAATTGAAGAAAAATCTTAACAAAAAAGAAACACATAGTATCAAATAAGCGATTTTAAAGTGAGACTATTTTCAAAGTGTTTTCAAAATCGACGTCAGCTTTTTCGATAGAGTTTTCGAACTTCATAACCCACATACACGTTTACTATCACAAAATCGGACGCTTAAATTCACACACACCCCATTCCAGGTTTCTATGACAATTTTTTTGAAAAGCAACGGACTGGCCTAAAGATCCTTCAATAATACGCATGTGGATAGCCACATGCGAATTATTGAAGGATCTTTATGTGTCCTATTAGCTATTTAATATTAAATCATAGAAATGGATTTAGAACTGAATTTAATTGAATTCCTGATTAGAAATGTACGAAATGCGAACCTCCATCTCGACTTTAAAATGCCCACCATCCAGCAATTTATGAAATGCACTTCCATGTGCTTCTTTGATTCGGCCGCCCGATTCACTGCCGGCCGCATCAGTACGATTCACCGACCGTGTCATACTACTAGCACATTACGCAAATATAAACAAAGACTGCCTTCGTTCCGCCGTCGCCACCGAGGTCCGTCACGATGTACCAGTCACTCCGCCGCGACGATCCTTGCCCGAACCAGCAAGCTCCGCCGCTCCTGTAGCTGTAGCCAAGGTGGCCCCTTGCTGTTTTACCCCAAAAATGACCTAATTTGAAGACCGTACCCCACAGGGGAGTGCCCTTAGGGTGTAGTATTATTTTTACTCGCATGGAGGTCTTAAAAAAACAGGTCTGTTGGATCGAATATTCTTAAGTCCGTCGCCTTCGGACCCGCTTAAAAGGGCCGTAAGAGGGCGTTATAGTCCTCCATGGAGGCCCGAGGCGTATTTTGCAGGCCTAGAGAGTTGCCGTTATGTTCCTCTTATTTTTGCAGCCTCTTGCGAGTTAACTGTATCGAAGTAGGACCGATGCGATCATTTCCACGCTTCTTTATATTGTTTTTTAAGTGACTGATAATTTTGAATTAATTTTATAGAGAACATTTTATTTCTTTAACCCTTAAGCATTCCCCGCGAATATACCCCCTACATGCACTTTTTAATCCAGTAAACAGGTTTTGAATTTATGCATCCCACAATCTGTCAAAATCTTGTCGTTATATTATTATCTATAGTATCCGTGCGTTATGTAACATATTATGTTACTTTATCGCTCATTTGAAAGTGAGCTTGCCAATGAAGCAGTGTTTTTTGTCAAGTGTAAATTTTTTTATGAATTATGACGAGACGCTGAAAATTAAGGCGTGCAATAAAAAATAAATAAAATAGCGAAAGTAATGATTGAAATGTTCTATTTTGTGTTTTTCATATTATGCGTGACTCGATTCTAGCTATTTATTTAAAAAATTGAGAGAAGTGTTCAAATTAAAGTAAATACGTTGGGAACAAATGACCGAAATCTGTTGTGTTCGGAATTGGTGGGAACTGTTTCCCTTTCCTGTTCAAATTCATTACTTTTTCAATTACTTTTTCATCCGCCATTCGTGAGAACAGATACAATTTTATTATTTGTACCAAGTTGTTTGCTTTATTGTAATTTTTACAACATAGATAATTAGTAATTTATTTTCATTTCAAATAAAAGGAGTCGTTTGTAGAGTCTTCATTAGATTTACGTAATCTGTTTGGCATTGTAAAAACTGAACGTGAATAATACAAATGGCATTACTAACACATTTCATAAGATAATGGTTTTCCCACATGATCTTGTCATTGTTTATTGTCAAGTTTATTTTCACGATTTTATTTATTTATAATAGCTCTATGCAGCAAAGGGTACAAACATGGACTTAATGCCTTATTCCTCGCCTTGAATTTTATTGTATCTGAAATAGGACAAATAAAAGAATAGGGTATTTTAGCAAAAAAAAACTAATTAATCCGTCACTTAGACTATCGAAAAATATTGGATACGTGTTTTTTGTTTTATCAAATCAATCAAAACTGACGAATATAAAACGCATCAAAGGTCATTAGTGTGGGGGTTTGTGACGTCACTTCGCCAGTAAAAGTGTACTGACATAGTGATGTCACACAAGTTTTCGACGCACTATATCGTCTTCATTTTTTGTTTACGTGAAAAATAAAAACACGTGTCCAATATTTTTTGGAAATCTATCTGACGAACTAATTAGATTTTTTTGGTAAAACACCCTATTGCGGGATCCAAAACAACTCAATAATTTCTCCGCGACTCGTCGAGCTTCATTGCTTCGGCGCGTTTCTGGTGGTCTCCACTGTTGATTCTGGCTTACAGGAATTGTAGTAGTTCGGGAATAGTGTGGCGGGCTTGTTCAGAAAAAAAAAGTCTAGGTTTTTTCACGATTTTTCCTTCACCGAAATAAACTGAAGAGGAGGTATGCAAGTAGGCATACCTCCTCTTAAATATTTCTCCATATTGTTACGAGCTGGGGTTTGGCATAAATAACTAACACCAATTAACACCAAAGAAAATACTTTATTTAAAAAAATCACAAACTCAATAATCAATCACTTAAAAGAATCACTAAGATCGCAGGATTCGCAGTTTTCCGTTTCGCTCACAGAGTACATTGGTTTCGCTTCCAAAAACTAACTCACTCCACCGCATTTTTTTTGGTTCCGAATGGCATCTCGCAAGTCAACCTAGGAGGTTGTCGGCGGCTTAACCGGACTTTCCTGTGGTGCCTTAAAAATTATAATTTTTAGCCAGGGCAAAATAACTTACTAACTAAGCGATTACACGCTAAGGGCACCCCCTGTGGGGTACGAGCCTCGGTTTAGGGCGTCGCTGGGGTAGGACAGCAAAGGGACAGGCTGGATCCGATTTCCATTACTTAGGGACGAATTTAGAACTGCAGGCTCAGTGGCGCGGGCTGGCACGAGCAAAGGTCGGGAAGTCACTCCACCGCATCGCAGTCCGCCATTTATATATTGCTTAGGACACACACGCGAATATTCCAGCAAACACGGGACTGATCGAGAATGTTGCAACACGAAACTTAAACATTTCGAAGATTCTAGAACTGTAGATCTACTGTTTGATAACGGATGGCACCAGCGTGTGACGTAGTTCTGCTGCTTGACAATAGATGGGGCCAGCGTGTGACGTAGTTCTGCTATTCGATAATAGGTGGCGCTAGCATGGCGACCTGCGTAATAATATTTATTTGTTTATCCTCATAATTGTAGTTTGGGCGACTCTGAATCTTGATCTTGACCTTTGTTATTATTATTATTTTCAGGGTATTGGCGTATCATCGAATATGGCAGATGTTACTTTTACTCAACATATTTATCTACGATGAAATATGACGTACGCAGGTCTGATGATAATAAATAATTGTATGTATTTATTTTTAATTGACTGCATGACTGCCGATGATGCCTGTTCCATTTTACAATAAAAAAATAAAGAATTGTGTGGTGGGACCATATAAGACGTATTCTTTAATTCTACATATTTTGCCTAAGAACCCTGATTTTTTCTCAGTATTTTATGTAAATACCTAGCTGACCCGACAGACGTTGTCCTGTCAATAGATTTTTAAATTTTCTTACCGTATAAATCGTCCCTGGACTTCCACAAATATTTCAAGGCCAAAATTAACGAAATCGGTCCAGCCGTTCTCGAGTTTTAGCGAGACTAACGTACAACGATTGATTTATTTTACATAGCATAGATATGTTATCCTATTCTAAATCATCATAAAACATATTATAACAGGTCCAGCTTTGCGCCTGTTATGAGAAGCATGTGGCGAACTGGTTTTTTCAGAGTAACCATAACAATGAGCCTTGCACCTGGTCCTACTCTTTCGCTAGTAAATAGGTAGAGACAGCATGATTGCATCATTATTTTGCAGTTGCAACTTACTGAAACTTACATAAATACAGGTGATTTGATTTTCAGAACGGGCGGACGGGAAAACTGGTAAAATACTCGTATAAAAGAACGTGTATGAAATACACGTTCTTATATACGAGTATTTTACTAGTTTTCTGCCCGAGACTTTATCTACAACAATCATCATTTCAGCAGAAAGACGTCCACTACTGGACATAAGCCTCTACAACAATATGTTATTATTATGGATATATATTAAGGACTTGAACTATCTGTGTAACAAATTTCATCCCGGTCCGTCCATCCTTTGAAGCATGAGTGCGTAATAAACAGCTTTCGCATTTATACATTTATATTTAATGTAAGTAAGATAGGATTTGTATCGAAGTCTATAGACATCGTTAAATTTTGTGAGTCTAGCATTGACTTACAGCTCTATTCATCAAAAAAATCTTAACTTAAAATTGTTTTGAAATTAGTCTGTCCTTATCTGTCATTTTGACTCTTTTGATTGTCAGAACGAGACAAAACAAATTTGAACTTACAGACTCTTAGGCGATTGTCAAACAACACCTCCCACCGACGCGGGGTTTCCTATCCATTTGCATACAATTTGAAGATGTTTTAAAACTTAGCATACTTTTGTTTCTCCTAATTATATTTTCGCATAACAGTATTTACCTATAACAGATTATGCATAATTCTTTAAGCATAATTTCTCTAATCATAATAATGATTGAGTATAACATTCTAAAGCATATATTTATTTACGCATAACGATATTAAAACATATTTTTACCATGAATGCAGCAAGCATACAAACATGTAAACAAGCATACATCATGCATACAGCGAGCATGCAGCATGCAAGCAAGCATGCAGCATGCAACATGTAGCAGGCATGGTTTCTATCACGGCTTCGGCGCTGCGGGGCTCCGACGGCGGCGGTCCCACGCGAGCTTATCGTCGCAGATGTGTTTTCTGCTCGCCCGCAAGCCGAACCTGCTCCTCAGCTCGCGGGCCACCTCGCCTCTCCGCGCCTACGCGGGTTTAGATTACGCTCTAGGTTTTACAGCGATTCGTTTCTGTCACAAACTTTTGTAGCACAACATATTGAATTTTTTAGATAATACTCTAGCGTGGCACAATAGATTTGCACATTACACCTAGTAACATTATGCGAATTAAATTTATGCCAAAACAAATTAGCCTTCTAGATAATTATGCCAACATAAACTGACTACAAAAAAAATATGTGGCAATGTATCATTATGGCAAAACAAATTATGCCAAAATAGTTATGCCAAAGTAGGTATATAAGGAAAAAGAACATTATGCGAAAAGAAGGCATCCCCCGACGCGGCAGGTGGTGAAGCGGATCTCACGTCGCATTGGCTGGTATATAAACCGTTGATGCGTCAGCCTAACACACGTACATCGCCCGACCGTACGTACCAGCGGCGCTCACGCCGCCACCACCGCCTCTCCGCACGGTACACCGCGCGGAGGGGCGGAGCGCGGATCACTGCTTAAAATGGACTTTGATGTCGTAAAGTTTTTTTTCGGAGATTTTATTTCGCCCTGCTGTTTGGGACATAAAAAACTCGCAATACAGTGATAGATATATTACAATTATTAAATGGGAAGAAATTATTACTACATATGAAGAGTTCTGTTTCGTAAAAATTTATGAACCCAATAGGTTCTTAAAATTTTCTTTCTTTGTCGGAGTAGTAATTTTACGTATAGTAACTAAATTGCTGCTACCACTTCAACGTTCATTCTTTCCAAAGTATTTGATCGGACTGTTCGAAACCCAACATCCACGCGGACACGCGCGCTCACCGCCTCTCCGCGCGGTGCACCGCTACAAAATCAGCTTCGCCGCCTCCGCCCTTCGAGGTGGTAAGCGGCGTCGTGCAAGAATCGTAATAAAATTTTGAGTATTTTGAGTATGTAAGTTCAAGTTAAAAATGTTATAACGCTATTCGTATATTATGTGTAAGGCGATTCCACACTTCATTTTATTTCACTCAATGAAAGGTACACCTTTCATTGTTTGCGTAGAATCGAAGAATTTCGTGCATGGCGAAACTTTTTAGTAGGTATTTTTCGAGTCAAGCGGGACTAGAGTATAGGGGGACTAACCGTGTTAAACGACTCTTGTCGCGGACCTTACCTACTAATGGATAGGAACAACTTTAACTTTAACAACTGGAACTACTATGTATTTAGAAAATGTGTAACTACAGAGAAAGTTTGTATGTCAATATCATCATCATTACATAAGAATTCATATTCAAAACTTTACAGAAGAATGTACATTGGGATGCATTGTTAGATGTTGGGTGAATATGTAGTTTACCATGTCCTACTAACTAAGAAATAAGGTAGAACATTCGACCACGTCGACGTCACCAGGCTGCTGCGGGACATCAAATCCCTGAGATCAAGCCTGTCTGAGGTGCATTTGAAGTTGGAGGTATCGCAAACCACCATCAGTGATCTACGTACCGAGGTGGCGGATTTACGCAATACGGTATGTAGGTCACAAGAGCAAACAACCAACGTCAACATACGTCACGGCACGTTCAATGCATCGCAGCTGAGTTTCGAGTCAGCAAAATTCGACTCGTCGCCGGCCGCCGTCACTGTGAGCGATGCACAAGCGCGCCCCGCTGACCCCGCGTCGTTGGGGCGCCGACAAATATTAGCACGACAACTCCGGCACGTGCTTACTCAGCTGCCGTTACTGCTACTCCGGCAAAACAACAGCAGCAATCAAAACTAGCGAGGGACACCCAGGTTCCCTCCGATCTCGTCCGAAGCGCAGTACCAGTGAGATCAAGCCAAGGGCAGGCCGATAAAGAAGGCTTCATTTGTGTGGAGAAGAAGAAGAAGAAGAAGCCTACTCGTCGCAATCAGTGCGGTACCGCGTTGACCGAACCGAACATGTTGCTGCGTCCCGCTATTCCGTCGACGCAGCTGTACGTGTCACGTCTGCACCACACTGCGAAGGTAGAGGACGTTGTGGAGTATATAAGGATGAAGACCAAATTCACCTTGAGAGTGGAGTGGTTGGAGTCGCGTCACAAAATTAACTTCAAATCTTTTGTGGTGCGAGTACCAACTCATCACCTAGAGACCTTCTTGAAGGAAGAATTTTGGCCGTCGGGTGTCTTGTATCGGCGTTTTCGCGGAAGGTTACCCGACACCACGACTCAGCGCAATACGTCGCCGATCCAACGTAGTAAATAGATTTTTAAACTAGGTTAATAATTATGTATTAGTTTATGTTTTGTTTATTCAATTTGTGTATTTTTTTCTATGGGCCTTAGTAGCCTGATAATAAAGAATTATTATTATTATAAACATAAAATATGTACAGCGTAAACAACGCTAAGTGTTAAGAGTGAGTACATGTAAGTATCCTATTTTACCAAGAGGACACATTTCATCTGATTGTTCTCAGCTACCAACGGTAATAAGGATCATAAAACACATTGTTTTTCCTCGTTTCATGTAGATTGTTGCAATACAATGACAATGTAAGAAAACACAGAACTCCCTACCATTTGGCTTTGTCCGTCAGTCCTCATTGTTTCAGTTTCTCTAGCTGCATTTTTCATATCGTCGGCACAGTATTAGTATTAGTTGAACTAAGGTCGTAAGGTCGGTGTAACTAAGGTTACATACCTCGCAAAATTTGCAAGTTGAAGTGGCAATGGGCAGGCCACATCGCTCGAAGAACCGATAACCGATGGGGAAGAAAGGTTCTGGAGTGGCGACCACAAACCGGAAGACGCAGCGTTGGTAGGCCTACCACCAGATGGACCGACGACATCGTAAAGGTCGCGGGTAACCTGTAGATGCAAGCGGCAGGTACAGTCTGTTATTTTGGTTGTAGTGTAGGTAATAAAATCGTTTCATTTGTGTGGAATGACGCAGGTATATCGTCAGTGTGGGGTTCTTTGCATGCTACGCTTACTGACACATGGGCCCCACTCCAGCAATTCTTCTTCAGGTTGCTGTTTAATTTCTCGACGAAGTGGGCCTTTTGTAGCATTTCTGTTTAATAAAACTCGGTTTTCTCTTAAAAGCTTAGTATAAAAGTGTTTCTTTGTTGGGACCAGGTAGATCGATGTTCTGAATAAATTAAAAGGGAGTGACGAGGTACGGAAAGGTCTCATTGAGTTTAGATGCTCAGAACTGATGAATATTTATTTTGTGAAGAGTGATCATGATTTTGAATAAGTTTAACTCGCAGGATATGGCACACATCATCATCAATGCATCATTTTTCACATTAAGTGACAGTGAGTGGTAAAAATGATATTTATATATTGGAATAACCAGAAATATGAAAATACTAGTTTTTGGCCACGACTTCGTCCGCGTAAATGTCGGTTTTCGTGGATTAAAAAGTAGCCTATGTCCTTCCCCAAGGCTATAGTTATCTTCATACCAAATTTCATCAAAATCGGTTCAGCCGCTTCATCGAGAAAGCGTAACAGACAGAGTTACTTTCGCATTTATAATATTATATAGTAAATATAGTATAGTATGAATAAGTAAATAAGTAATAAGTAAAATAAGTATGGAAGTATGCATTGAGTGGACCACCTTCGTAAGACGACTAAAATACCACGTTTTATAATCCCACGCTGCATTTATTACCTCCACACAACAAGCAATTTTTAAACCTGTTTCTTATTTGTTTATTTCAATATTGATAAATCTATCGAATCACCTCAAGCATAGATCGTAACCCTGCGTCTAGACATAGACATGCTTACACTCTTAACCCGAAGGGCCACATTAATATCTACTTTACTAAGACGTGATTCAGTTAATTCAAAATTAACAGCACTTTCGCTATCGCAAATGAAATTGTACTTTAACCCACTTTTCATATTACGTGTAGGTACTAATTTTAAGTAAAACATGTTAATAAAGTACCTTTTACACTTTAATTATGTTATGTGCATTAAACTTAATTAATTATGTTACGTAGATACTTACCTACATGATATATGTGCAAAGTTGGTAGAGGTAGTTCTGTTTAGTATGTACTGTATAAAAACGAATAGAAAACGGCGGGGTTTGTGATGTCGACTCTCTCGTTTCGTATACTATGTGAATGAAATAGCATGATAAACACGTTTTATTTGGCTTTGAATACACATACGTTATATATAGTTACGTTCAGCAGTGGACACAATAGGCTGATATAAATATTGTAATTTTTAAGTTAGAGGAATTCATTCATTCATTTAGAGGAAGAAGAAGGCCGAAGAAAAGGACCTTCCTTGATAAATTAACTATCCAACACAAAAATAATTTTTCAGTTTGAACCAGTAGATCCTGAGATTGGCGCGTTCAACCAAACAAACAAACAAACTCTTCAGCTTTATAATATTAAGTATAGATTTGAACGTTATTCTGTAAATGCGATTATCTCACCTCAATACTTAACCTGAACATATTTTAAAGTGATTTTTAGCTGCTTCCTATAGTTTTCGAACATTTTCTTCTTTTGGAAATGAATGATTCCCTTTATTCCTACATCGAAATACACAGCACTGATGCATTATGGTATAATATATTTTGAACTCAATAGGGAACATTATGCGAAACTCGGCGCAGAGGGCGCCACTAGCACATTCCGTAAACCATAACCTCGTTATGTTATAAAAAATCTTGTTATCTTCCTCGTTAAATTCTTGTTATATTATGTTATTAATTGTAATAACTAGGTATTTTGTGAAAATATATTAAAGTTTTAATTAATCTTACTTACCTAACTGTATTTTAACTATATTATGGCATCCTACGGCCATTTGAAAGTGGATTCTAGGTTATGCTCAGAATAAAATCATATTCGGTTGTCTTACATGATAAAAGTGAACGTTATTCTGTAAATACGACTATCTCACCTGAGTACTTAACCTGAACATATTTTAGAGTGATTTTTAGCTGCTTCCTATAGTTTTCCAACATTTTCTTCTTTTGGAAATGAATGATTCCCTTTATTCCTACATCGAAATACACAGCACTGATGCATTATAGTATAATATAATACACTTTCCAATTTTGAACTCAATTAAAGGCAGAATTTCACGCTTTGAACGACTCGTTGAAAAACTGTGTACGCTAGTGCTGCACTCTGGTGTCAGAACATTGCAGTATTATCCCCTATTAAGGTCTATTCAAACCTGAGCGATATTCGCTGCCACTGTGGGTAGAGGTACATACCGCGCGGGTTTCGCTCAGGTATTTAGTATCAAGTACCGCGGCTAGAGCGACCTGAGCGATATTCGCTGCCGCTGTGGGTAGAGGTACCTACATACCGCGCGGGAGCAGCAACAGTTACAGTTACGCACGATATTCCTTGGCGAAAGGACGCGTTTGCAACATGGCGTCATCGAAACGAACGAATAACGATTCATTTATTGAAAAAAAAAAACAAAAAAAAAATGAAAATTTCTTACCTCTCTGAGCGAAACTAGATTACCGCGCGTTATTCTACCCACAAGGATAGCGAAATCCGTTTTGGTGTGAACAGTAATATTACCGCATACTTACTGGGTTTTCTCTGCCGCAGACGGTAGCGAATACCGCTTAGGTCTGAACAGTAATATTACCGCATACCCACTGGGTTTTCTCTGCCGCAGACGGTAGCGAATACCGCTTAGGTGTGAATAGGCCTTAAACATGGCATGGGCGCAGGAAGGTGATAAAATGACAATGCCAGATCCTGCCCCACCCGTGTACAGAAAAAGTAACACATATACAGAAAAAGTAAATTAATGAAAATAATTGTAATGAATATAGAACCTTTCTATACTAAATTGTTTTTCCTTAGAACTTGCGGATTACGAAATACCTACCCACAAAATACAAACTCATTTTACCTAAAATACAATTTAACCTATAAACAATGTCATTATTGTTTTTAGATTTAAACGGAAACCGCAAGTTCTACAGTCACTAAGACTAATGTTTAGATAGCAGCAATAAATAACCAGTAATATGCTACATATTGCACATGACTTTTATAGAGTGGGGCAAAGTTCTATAGCGTTTCTGGCATTGTCCTTTAATTTTGTTGGTAGTAGCATTATTGAGTGCTGTCAACGAGCAATTTTAACATGTACTAGCTGATCCGACAGACGTTGTCCTGTCAATTAATTTATCAATCCGTTTAAGGATGTTACTACACCAATCGATCGATCATCGATCGATGCCATCAGTCGACTTCGATCGACGTTGATCGATTGGTGTGGTAGGTTTGGCGGATCGACGGATACCTTTCGACTAACTAATTTGACGGTCGACGTTGATCGATGGCATCGGTCGACGTTGATCGATTAACTCCGGCTATAATCCATCACTAATAATAATCATGCAGCTCGATCGACGTCGACTAATCCATTCTACCATCGATCGATGCCGTCGATCGACGATCGATCGATTGGTCTGGTAGAAACTATCGATCGACGTCAACTAATCCATTTAACCAGCGATCGATTGGTCTGGTAACACCCTAAACCTTCTCTGGACATTCACGAATATTTCAAGATCAAAATTAACGATATCGGTTCAGCAGGCTGTTCTTGAGTTTTAACGAGACTAACGAACAATGATTCATTTTTATTATATAGATAGATTAGCATCACAGACAAAACTAGAACCAACAGTGTGTGTTTACATTTAGAGAATTAATTAAAAAACATTTCTTACTAGCGAAGCACGATTAGTAGATTGAGTCATTAGCGGAAAAATACGTCGCCTGACTAATTGAGCGAGTCAAGTTCCATAGAATTAATTAGAAGTCTTAATTAGCGCTGCTTAAGTTGTTAAAAACCATTTTCACTTTATTAGAATGATGTTTAGGTGCTGATTATGTTTCATCGAGTTTGCAGATTTTAGTAATTTTCATAATTAGTTTCCGTTTGTTCTATCTTATTCTTTCTTCATTCCCCGGCCGAATTCCGGTGGCGGCGGAGAATCTCAATGGAGCCTAACCAAGTACCTACGCAGGAAATATTTTAGTCCACAACGGTGCGCGCTAAGACTGGATCGCTCTCTTCCCTCACTCCCTTATTCCGATGGGACGGCAATGCGACGTGACTGGGGGGGATCGCAGGACCAACAGCATTACGTGCTTTCCAAGGCAAGGGCACAGTATAAATAATAGCACTACCGTACAATAGCGACACGCTCCGCCTCCCTCTGAAACTGTTCCTCAACTCTTCCCGCGTCGTATGACTGCTCTGGGAACTGCGTTTTTGTTCGAGCGGCGCGAAAACACGCACACACACGCACGTATTTGTACAGTCTGTTATTTTGGTAGTAGTGTAAGCAATTATATCGTTTCGTTTCTATAAAGTGTCGCGGGGGGGTCAGACTAATAACTTCGTATGCAATTGAGGATAATCCAATAAAACTTTTCCGAATAGAACCAAGGACCGTTCAGCAGCTGCGCTTGCAACCACAAGATCAACGAGGCTGTCCAATTTGCTACTTGCTAGTAAGATAAAATTTGAGTATATCATACGAGAACAACTGCCAATAAACTGTTATGTTTGGTAGGATATATGTACCTTTGTTTTTGTACACCGAGGACACAGTATAAGTATTAGTACTCGCTACAGTACTACTGTATAGTAGAGACACTCTTCGCCCCCCTTCGAAACACTGTTCCTCACCTCTTCTCGCGTCAAACATGTTCTGGGCGTTTTTGATCGAGTGGCGCGTAGACACGCACACACACGCACGTATTTGTACAGTCTGTTATTTTGGTAGTAGTGTAGGCAATTATATCGTTTCGTTTCTATGAAGTGTCGGAAAGCACACAAAAGTTGGTCGCTGCTGTCGTCCGTAGTCATCTTTGAAAGTCGTAATGGGTAGTCAGAAGCCAGAAAGTTTGACAACCAGTCTTGCCAAACGACCCTTTGTGCCTATTGGCCTAATTCTGTTATGTCTTCTGCTTGATTTAGAAGGGAAGTGGAAAATATGTTTTTCTTACTCCTCCGCTTTTCTTTTCTGATTAATTTCGTTCCGGGATGGATCCCGGAACGATTCAACTGTCTTGGAAGACAGTTGAATCGTTTCTCTGGGACTCGTCGATCTTCATTGCTTTGGCGCTTTTCTGGTGGTCGCCACTGTTGATTCTGGCTTACAGGAGTTGCAGTGGTTTGGGAATATTGTGGCGGCGTAGTCCCATATAAAAACAGTCTTGCGTTGGTTTCTAACGAGTATCGTAACCCAGGAACTGGAATGTGGAGGTCAGACCGAAAAAAACACCGGTATCCTGCTATATCTGGTTAGACTGAAATCCGACCCCAATATGGTAAGAAAAATGAAAGGCAGTATTTGTGCAGATATTGAATAAAAATAATAAAAATTGGAAAAAAATCATTTGCCGAATTTTGGGTAGATTCAACCCGTGCATTCCTCAAAACACGTAAACAATCAAGCCCCTTTGCTGTGTAGCTTTTTCCATTCATTACTGCAACTTGATACTTCAGTCAGGTCGGTACTCCTCGATTGTTTATTATGTCTGCTTGGCACATTTTTGTGGCTGTTTTTATGCCATAGGTCAAGGTAGCACAGTAGCAGCTGATTTGTATTTACTTGTGCATGATGAAAGACAAAGATGTTGTTGATCCAGGGGTATCATCATGTCCAGTTTCAAGTACTCGTAGAGTTGCTGTTTGTGATGGTAAAACGCAAAGGAAGTTTTGTGAAAGTAAGGCCAATGAGTAAAATTATTCAAGATTTAATAACTCTGGTGTAACATGACATTTGGCCGAACACGCCCTAACTTACATAGAAAACGATTTAAAACTCCTCTCATTTCTTAAAGTTAACAAATTATTTATGCGACAAATAACTTTTGAACTTGTTCTAAATAATCGGAACTGACCTGAAGTAAACTGTACCTCCATCTAAAAGATATCAAACAAACTTTTTCAATCTAAATTAACAAAGAAAATTATAAACATTTTGCATTTAAATACCTATCTTTGGTAGGTTGTGCTGTGCCCCGCTGGTCTGTTCTGTAAAAATCTCCCTTATTGAATTTAGTTAAAGTGGCTTTTAGCTCACCTCTAGTTCACTTTATTCAGGGAGATATACAGGATGTTTGGTAGATCGATGCAAAGCCGTAAAGCGGAGCTAGTATAGACTATTTACAACCATTTGAACCAAACTTGTCTTAGACGAAGTGTGACTAATTTTTTTTACCAAAATTTTAATGGCTTTTGATGACAAAACCCAAAATATTGTAGTTAGTTGCAAATAATGGCCAATTTGAATGATAAGTCATTTATTTTTTATTTTATTTGGTTAACATAATGCGTAAACAATCTAATAAAAAAACATAATTAGGGGATTTGTGTGATAAGACAATTTTTTTGCAAACATTTAAAGTCAAAGACAGATATCAGAAATCTGTTTTTAGACACCATGAAAAAAAATCACGGATAGTGCTTTATTTGTTCAAACCTTTTTAAAAATAATTCTGGTTATTGTTCTTTCTTTTAAGGTATCAACTACGCGGACAGCTCACCAATTATTGAAATTAGGACCTACAAACCAAATTGAGGGAGAAAATTAAATTTTTTAGGCGAATTATTTAAAAGAAATTATAATTAAAATCATTTAGTATTCGTGTTCAAAATGTTCGCCGCGGTCTCTAACACCAACACGGGCCCGTCTTCACACTTTTGTTGTTGTTATTTTTAACTTCATCTACAGTTTCATCGTTTCAAATCTGAATTAATTCTCTCAATCTCTCAAATCTACAGTTTCATCGTTTCAAATCTCAATATGAACTTATTACCTAATGCTAGCTTAATTCTGTAAAAGGGATATACTCGACAGCGCGCTCCATATAAAAGTAGTCTAGTATTGTTTTAAAAATACTTAACCACTATGAAGTTTTGTGAATAAGACATCTTCTTTTGTTAGTTAGATTAGTTGTAAGGTGGCGGCGCGTAGTGTTCCACGCGCGTCCTCTTAAAGTCAATCACAACACTCTAGCCCGCCTCTGCGGGTCTCCTCAGGTCAGGAGGTGCCCTGACCTGAGGAGACCCGCAGAGGCGGACCGAGGCGTAGGTGTGAGATGCACCACCGGGGTAGTTTTTAGTCAGTAAGAGTCTGACAGACCCTTTCGACTGTCCCAGGAGGCGGAGGACATCCTGGATGAGGATTTTTTACCGCGGAACAAAAAAAGGATTGTGAATAGTTAGTCAGTTCCCCGTCAAATAATTTAATTTCGAAATGATACGTAATTCAAAATATCGTACAAAACACAAAAATGATTACTTTTTAATTAACTTAATTATGACTATACCCTGTCCATTGGGTTATTGGTTTTTTGACAGCTGCCTTAGAATTAAATTATTCCCGATTACCATAAGTTAACTTAAAAATGCGTTATAAAATAAAAACATAAACTGCCTTATCTTGTTGGATTATATTATTTATGACCTCTTACAGACATTATAATACAGTTATGCGTATCAGTTTTAAAAAAATCATAAATATTGTTCACTAGTTGCAGGCGTTGCAGCTGTCAAAAAACGATTAAGCCAGTGGACAGAGTGTAGGCAACTTTTATATGGAACGCCCTGTTGAGAAAGCCAGTTAAAAAAAGTAATTCCACATTCAAATCCATCACAGTGGCAAAAAAAACATATTCAAATTCAGTTACTGTTCAAAAGAATATACTAAAACTTCATTTATTTCCTTCAGTTTCCAAGCTCACACTGAAAGTTTCACTTCGTTCCCGTATTTCAGTGGTAACAAAGCTTTTTAAAATTGTACCAAGCTACTTTGAAAATAAGGTACATTTAAATGAGCTTGCTACCGTTACGAGATGTCGTGAAACGAAAGTTTTTCTTTGAAATTCATATAAAGTGTAGCTGGCAATTGTTTATTTTAAGGCGCTTGTGAACTTGTTTTTGAGTTAAGGCTCGGTCACACCAGAGCGCACAATATGCGGACGAGGTTGTGGTCGTAGGCGCGGTCAGATATTGCAGTAGCATTTGTATGGGCGGGTTCACACTAACGCGAACAACTGCTATCCGCGTATATTACTGCAGTATCAAAAGGACTATTCTACTAATTAAAACGTATAAAGTCTAGTCGCAATCGTATTTTAGTGGTAATTCAATCAATATCAAAAATGTAGGTGATAACATAGTGGTATTTTGACAGATCGAGACTGACATTTGAATCACGGATACTGCAGCAGTATTTGACGACACGGTTGGCGCAGTGGCTGAGCGATCGACTGCTGCGCAGCGTGTTGCGGGTTCGATTCCCGCCCAGGGTAAACATTTGTGTTGAGCACTTGTGTTTGCCTTGTGTCTGGGTGTTGTTTATCTATATATGTATGTATTTACAAAAAAAATGTATTTGTGTATGGTATATCAGCTGTCTGACACCCATAGTACAGGGTCTCCCTAGTTTGGGGTCAGATGGCAGTAGTGTGTGCAAATGTCCCCACATATTATATTATATATAAGTGGGTTCACACTAGTAGCATCTGACCACGCCCGCAAGATATTCGCTTTGGTGTGGCCGGGTTTTTATTGTTGGAGCGGAACCGAAGTCTTCTAGCATCACAAAGTAGGTACTACGTAGGTAAATACATTTATCGCTAAACATAATTATTTACATATCGTAATGGCCCAGTACTTAAGAGCGTGTATTCGACTCGTGACGAAAACTTCATGTTTTCGCGTTTTGCCCAGAGCAATATCGTAATGATGTGAGCAGATTATTTAAAGACAATTACAGTTTTAGAAAGATTAAGTCTTGATTTAGGGAACTACAGAGTAAAAATATAATTTTTAATTATGGTTTTTTAAAGCGAAGACAATCCTTTCATAGCGTTTTACGAAAATAGACGTCAGAGTTAACTTTCAGGACTAATACAACCATTACTGTATGCCAACACATTATGTTCTACGCGTTTTTCCAACAGGATATACATACAGTCTTAAAGTCTATTAAAGAGCCAAAATTACGAAAATATTACTATTATGTATTAAAAACCAATTTTGAAAAAGTACAAAGTCAGTTCACTTCGATATATTTATTTTATGAAAATAAAGATAATGCTTAATATATAAAATATTTTTCAGTCCGACTATACGAACTCATTTATTTTAGACAATTATTTTAAAAAGCACTGTGAAACATCGCGCTCTGTCGTTTGCCGATCAATTTCAATGATTCGTGCTTATTTCGTGCGTATTTTTTTTCTAATGCACATAAACAGATCATTGTACTACTTAGTGTGTGTCGTCAATGCTGCTACGCCGTTCTAGCAATCGTATAAATTTTGAGTTGCGCTAAATCGAATACGCGCCCTTATGTCGTCCGTCTCTTATGTACGACGTTGTGGGTCCGCACATGGTGCAAAAAAAGGACTTACAATGAATGTACCTACGGCCGAAATCGCCAATCACAAGCATGGTGATTTAAGCTCATGTCTTCTCTGCATGAGAAGAGGCTTTGCTCTTCAGTTGGATAAATAACAGGCCGGTATTAAAATACTATCTTTGTTGGCGTGAATGCCATTCATTTCGAAATCCAATCTGAATATTCTTTAGTCCGTACTATCTGTATTAAAGCATACTCATTTCGTTCAGCAATGCAGACCTTTTCAATAACCTGAAATCACGCCTGAATGAAGAAGAAGATCACATCTGTACGGTAAAATATCTTTACTATATAGGTACTACGCAGAAAGAAATAAGAGCTCCGTAACACGCAATATGTAGGTACAGAAGGCTTGCTCCATACAACGAGCTGTAATAGGGGCGTGTCGTGTATACGGACGCGTACGTACGGTAAACTTAAATAATTGAAACAAAGTTCCTTAACGCGGCTTACGGGTAGTGCGAATTAGTAGAAACCTACTAAAGCCTCCTACTAAAAACAAATGAGATGATGAATGAGGTGATGGTTATTATAATTATATATAAGTATATTATTATTGGAACAAAGGGGGTCCCCCAACCGCACAATTTTTCTAAATTAATTTATTTATTTAATAAATTTATAAAATTCAAACCCAAATTCAAATTATAGGCATACTTACCTTATACATATCATTTACAAATAGATACAGAAGCTGCTTATAGACAAAAAAATATAAATTAACTACCTTTTGCCCGCGACTTCGTCCGCGTATATGTCGGTTATCGCGGACGCAGACGAAGTCGAAGTCGAATAAAAAGTAGCCTATGTCCTTTGTTGGGGTTCACACTTACCCTGTACCAAATTTCACACAAATCGGTTCAGTAGTTTAGGCGTGAAGAAAAGACAGACAGACAGACAGACAGAGTTACTTTCGCATTTATAATATTAGTTAGGATGAAGGGCAACGTCAACATGTAGGGAGCAATAATAACACCGAGCTAAGATTATTGATAGGTCTCCGCACGCTACGACTAGATACCGCCGACGTACTTGTCAAATGAGGTAACCAATATGTCCAATACCTAGCGAAAATCCGCTAGGTATTCGAGCCTGTCTCTTAGCAACCAATGCGTCAGGTGGTGGTGGTCAGAGTATTTTTCATGCACAATTTTTCGCGCACACTAGCCTTCTTGCAATTTGTTTTATACACATTACAATATTGAGTTGCCTCATTTACGGAACTATTGCTTTTAGGTAGTGCGGTGGGTAATACCGAGTATATACATAATATTACACCAGAAATTACTTAACTTAATTGCTGGTGTTAAGCCATCATCATGTCCTTGGAGATCGTTCTAGTTTTGGTTGGTTGGCTGGCCCTCTTTTGTTTTCGTCTAAATCCATCACTCGGCTGGTCATGTAGTGTTGCAAAGAAAAAAAAATAAGATTTTGTCAATACTACAAATAGTCCTGGACCTATGGCTTTCGGTACAATATCTATTCTGTGGCATTAGCTCCAGTAATCCTTACTCCCGTCAGTCGATAAAACCCGTGGATTCACCTGTATTAACTTTTTGATTGCACGCGCAATATTTCCATCTCCTACGATCTGATTCTATGCGAACTTTAATCAAGTGGGTAGGTATCTTGGCAATAAGTAAGAATAACTCTGATAATGTACTAAGACGAATGGTGTCAATGAAAGAAGTTATGCCTGAGGTACACTGGGAGTGTAAGAGTAAAAGTAAACTAGACAACTAATGAGATAAAGGTAAATACGAAGCCCCTATACGGTGACTTCTTCATCTTCATCTGATATATTTAAAAACGAAACAGAATTTGCTTGAAATGATCTGCTAGTTAATTAAAACAGGCCCTTTTTTCCGAAATGTCAAGCAGATGAGTCTAAGAAGGGGGTTGACGAAAATGTATTGTGGTGACTTAAAAAATAAGGCCTTTAACCAGGGCATAAATCTCACAAGCTAATCGTCTATATAATAAGGGCACTCTCTGTTAGGTACGGACTTCGGCTAAGGACGTCACTGGAGGAGGACAGTAAGGGACAGGCTGAATTGGACCAGGCCCTTTTAAGATATATAATTATTATATCACCAGCCAGCTAGGGTGGAGGTAGCTCCACCCTGGTACATTCTCCTTACAGAGCGAGTGTTTTAACGTTTTTGTACCTATAAAGAAATATCAGGAATAATATGAAAATCATTTGGTCTCGTTTTGTTGTATTGTGAACCAGAACACGTCTTTTGAGTAATTGTATATTGGTAGTACATTTTGAAAAGGATAGTTTAGAATCTAGAATGTAGGACTACCTACATTCCCAATAGTGAAAGAAATAAAAAATAAAGCTAGTGCTTCAACTACTGCACCAACTGAGTTTCTTGATGACACGTACAACTAGACACTAATATAACTTGTTTTATTGATTGTTATTTTTGCTGGTGACATTTGTAATGGTGGAATATGTACTGCATGGATTTTATTTTCTCTCTTTGACATACATTTTAATATGACAATATTTTTATTGACACTATTTTTATTGACTTTATTTAACTTTTTGAATTTAGTATGGGTAAAATTCAAATTCTATTAATTAATATCTAAATCTAATTATCAAAATTTGTTGGAGTAATTTTTGTTATGATTTTAGACATATATGAAATACGCAGTGAGACCCCGTAGCTGCCATACTACACGTGAACATTTGGGCACGGGTGTTATTAGTTTACTAATTAACTAATTATTATAACTGTTGATGTTGGTCATTGGTAATAATGCCCTCTTTGCTGGATAAGCTGAAGTTATCGGAAATTTGTTATTAAAACTAATTTCAATGTTTTAGTTAAAACTGTAGTTAAAATTAAAAGGAAGCATTTATTATATGACCATTAGAATTTCAGTCATATTAACAATTTGCACATCTGATTTTTAAGTTGTTTAGAAATATTACAGAGTTGTGTAATTGAGGTCCTTGAGAAAATGGCGTAGACCATTACGTCAAAGTCAATATCTCATGGTTAACTGGAACTTAATAGGTTTCAATAATGAATTGCTGAGTGTAAATTAACAAGACTATTTTACACAGGCAATTTGTTAATGATGACCTTTTATTTAATTAATTTCTTCAAATCACCGGAAATGTCATCGCGCAGTAATATTGCAGCTACTAAGCTGCATCACTATTTGAATAGAAAGGCGTCTTAACATTATATGTCTTTCTATTTGAGAATATTAGCATTGTTTAATGATAAAAGAATTAACTGATAATCATTTTAGTATTGTTTCTACATTTTATTAAACTACTTAAGTAATAAGATTTTGTACTGGTACGACACGCCTCCGGACGGAGGGGGCAGAGAGAAATATGGCGATGGGCGCGTGTGCGCGTGTTAAAATGTAAAAAGTGGAATTTGGTTTTAAAAGTGTTAAGATTATTCGACCATAACATTGTTGTAATATATTTTGGTTTAAAAGAGTGATCATGGAGTTTCTTGTACGTTCTTCTCCATAGAAGCCTACCTGTTGGAACGTACATCCAGCATCATCTTTCAGGCTGACAATAACTCCTAGTGATAATTTCAAAAGTGCCTGTAAGTGGTTTAATTGAAATAAATGGAGATTGTGTCAAGTCAGCGATGTGTGTGATTGAAATTCCACTACTTACCCTACCTACCTACCAATCCTACCATCCATTTACGACGAAGACCATACCTACTCGCCGTGTTATATATTATACCCAAATCTTAATTGTATTGATTTGATTCAATTTCATTAATGTATTAATTTTAAATAGGTGCTGCATAAATATTCGAATCTGTTAATTGGTTTTGTGTAAAATTGTGTCGATTTTTAATAAGGATAATGTTTTCAGGAGTTAGGTAATGGTAGGTACCTAATAAGGATTAATATCTAATTTTCTATATGTTTAGCATCAATTTATTTAGATTGTGTGTAGTGCTCATAGTTTCAATACAATGTAAAAATTGTTTAAGAGATTAATCAAACAGACATACATATAATAAAACAGTAACAAAACTGTGTCTGTACATTGAATATATTAAAAAAAAAATAATTGAGGGGGGTTTAGGAACAGTAATAGAGCACGAATCCAAAAAAAAATTCTGTCTGTTTGTCTGTTTGTTTGTACACGCTAATCTTCGGAACTACTGGGCGGATTTGAATGTTTTTTTTTAGCCCAGCTACACCATGACACATATAGGAATGACGTCTTAGCAAAAGTTGTTCGGTCTGATGGGCATTTCCTGTTGACTTATAAAAATCGAAGATCAGAAACATCTGATGTGAAAATCAAAGCTATCACTAATTTCACTGTATCTTATGAAATAACATAAGCAGGGAGTACCTCCACGCGGTGAAGACGGTAACAGTATAGGACTGATTTTTGATGACGATGGTATATCATTGAAAATTTGACTCTACTGGCCAAAATTCCCATTAATTTTTTTTATTTTATCGAATAAATATGCCTTCGGGCTTATGTTATTTGGGTGTTTAATTTCCTTTTAGATTTATCTTCGTGACACGGTAGCCTAACCGGTAACGCAGCGGAGCAGTCACTTAGATTTTAATTGATCAGGTATCTTTACAATAAAACAATAACCATGCCTAGAAAGAGGTCAAATCTTTCCCAATGTTCCAAAGGAGCTAAAAGATTGAGAATTATAAGATCCCAAGAATCTACCGAAGAGCGTCAGGAGAGACTTGATGCTGTTCGAGAACATCAGGCTGCAACTCGCTCCGTGGAAACCTCTTCAGATCGCGAAGCACGCCTGCGTTCTCAGCGTATTTACGTATCTATTATTCTGGTCATTGCGACCTTCCTTGGGTTGATAAGGAACGGAGTTCATTTACGTATACTCCTAAGATTGACTACGCCACATATTCCGCCATCGGAGGTATGATTCAAAATTGTACTTTTTGAACGTCTCGAATCATCTCGCGCATCCCGTTGTTTTCCCGTCCCCAGGCTCTTAGAACAGGATCCGCGTACGAAGTCGCGGGCAGAAGCTAGTAAAAAATAAATATAAAATCTGTCAATGTTGTACGTGGTAAAGTGTCGAGTCCTTTGTTTTTCATTTGGTTGGACAAGAAATTAGCTTTTAAAGTGGTGACCGCATTTGGGCATGCGTAGTTTGAGACGCCCTGCGGCACGAAAGATCGACGATTTGAGGAAGGTGGCTGGCAGCGGATGGATGCAAACTGCCCAAGACCGGATTGGATGGCGATCTCTAGGGAGGCCCCTACGTTCAGGATTCGACGGCAATAGCCTGATGTGCTGATGATGATGAGCACAATAAGTACAACTTGCTCACTTTTTGTCTCATTGTGTCACAACCTTATCGTTCAGTTTCGACTTTTTCAATAAAACTGTCTCGTCGTGTTCCATTTTGTTCCCGAGGAGAAAATTACAGTATTATCGTGGAAGGCAAGTAAGTCCTTATTATATTTAAGTACCATTCGTCGTTGTAGACAGTTATTCTGGGTGTCTCTTTTTTTTACAAATGAAAGAGGAATTTATTACATTTTAGACAGCGATACTGAGTTACCCTGAATTTTTTTTAAACGGATCGTTCGAGTTGGAATTCACAAAGGTTAACAAAGCAAAGCAAAACAACAAGCAAAGTTAAACAACGACGCAACGACGCAACGACGCGACGACGTTGCAACGATGTTTACAACGTTTAACCCGCGCCGCCGCCGCTGCGGCCTTGGGATTCGTCTTTGGCTTTGGCTTCGGCTTCGGCTCCAGCTTCGGCTTTCGGCCTTCGGCCTTCGGCTTTCGGCTTCCGGCCTTCGGCTTTCGGCTCCCGGCCTTCGGCCTTCGGTTTCGGCTTCGGCATTCGGCCTTCGGCATTCAGCCTTCGGCTTTCGACTTTCGGCCTTCGGTTTTTGGCCTTCGGTTTTTGGCCTTCGGCTTTCGGCCTTCGGCTTTCGACTTTCGGCTTTCGACTTTCGGCCTTCGGCTTTCGGCCTTCAGCTTTCGGCCTTCGGCTTTCGTCCTTCGGCTTTCGGCCTTCGACTTTCGGCCTTCAGCTTTCGTCTTTCGGCCTTCGGACTTCGGCTTTCGGCCTTTGCCGTGCCGAACTTAGCCCCTGCCGAACTTAGCCCCTGCTGAACTTACCCCCTGCCGAACTTACCCCCTGCCGAACTTACCCCCTGCCGAACTTACCCCCGGCCGAACTTACCCCCTGCCGAACTTAGCCCCTGCCGAACTTACCCCTGCCGAACTTAGGCCCCTGCCGAACTTACCCCTGCCGAACTTACCCCCTGCCGAACTTACCCCCTACCGAACTTACCCCCTGCCGAACTAACCCCCGGCCGAACTTACCCCCGGCCGAACTTACCCCCGGCCGAACTTACCCCCGGCCGAACTTACCCCCTGCCGAACTTACCCCCTGCCGAACTTACCCCCTGCCGAACTTACCCCCGGCCGAACTTACCCCCTGCCGAACTTACCCCTGCCGAACTTACCCCCTGCCGAACTTACCCCTGATGAGAACTTAGCCCCTGCCGAACTTACCCCCTGCCGAACTTACCCCCTGCCGAACTTACCCCCTGCCGAACTTACCCCTGCCGAACTTAGGCCCCTGCCGATCTTACCCCTGCCGAACTTAGCCCCTGCCGAACTTAGCCCTGCCGATCTTACCCCCTGCCGAACTTACTCCCTGCCGAACTTACCCCCTGCCGAACTTAGCCCTGCTGAACTTACCCCCTGCCGAACTTACCCCCTGCCGAGAACTTAGCCCTGCTGAACTTGGCCCTGCCGAATTTAGCCCTGCCGAACTTACCCCCTGCCGAACTTACCCCCTGCCGAACTTTCCCCGTGCCGAACTTACCCCCTGCCGAACTTACCCCCTGCCGAACTTGGCCCCTGTCGAACTTACCCCCTGCCGAACTTACCCCCTGCCGAACTTAGCCCTGCCGAACTTACCCCCTGCCGAACTTATCCCCTGCCGAACTTACCCCCTGCCGAACTTACCCCTGCCGAACTTACCCCCTGCCGAACTTACCCCCTGCCGAATTTAGCCCCTACCGAACTTACCCCCTGCCGAAGTTACCCCCTGCCGAACTTAGCCCTGCCGAACTTGGCCCTGCCGAACTTAGCCCTGCCGAACTTACCCCCTGCCGAACTTACCCCCTGCCGAGAACTTAGCCCTGCTGAACTTGGCCCTGCGAACCCCCCCTTCGATTAACAAAGGTTTTAAAGTCAAAGTCAAAGTCAAAGATTTATTTGCAGAAAAATATGGTTATAAAACACACACACACACACACACATATTTTATCATAACATAAAAAAAAAAAAAAAAATAATTAAAAAAGAAAAAAAAAAAAAAAACGGGGGGGGTGTCGGGTATAGTCATTTAGATTTAAACTGAAAAAATTATTTTAAAGTGTAGAAGGAATTCTCAATTAACCACCCGCGTAAAGTTCTTCTGAAGCGGACCATTGGAAGTTCTTTAATTTGGTCAGGAATCTTATTGTAAATTTGAATGCACATAGGATAGCAACTTCGCCTATATAGTTCCGTTTTCATTCTAGGAGGAATTAATCTATTAGGATATCTAGTTTTGAAGTTGCATTTATCTCCCAGTTTTTCAAACAGTTCAGGGTGAGATTTGGTTATTTTTCATATTTCCTCAATATAAATACCAGTTAATGTGGTTCAATCCGTTACCTCTGTTAGATTTACGTATAAATTGATCAATTTGTCGATTTACTCATGGAAAAATGGCCTTATTGACACTTGACAGCCCCTGCCCCTGCCCCCTGCCAGCTTGGCATCCTGTAAATCACTCTTTAGGAAACTTAGAATACTTACATTAACTGGTATTTATATTGAGGAAATATGTAAATTTACCAAATCTCACCCTGAACTGTAAACCACTCTTGTAAACACTCTACATTACAAATTGCACGTATACACCTCTTTTGTGCAATGAACGCTCTTCCGAGATGCACCGAGTTTCCCCATACCAGTATACCATAACGCAGTATTGAACCAACATATGCATGATAAGCCTGCAATGTGGCTTGTCTACTTGTTAAGTTACGCCATAGAACATAAGCAAACTTACTGAGTTTTCCACATAACTCATCAATATGGTTAATCCAGGAACACCTCTCATCTAGAACTATCCCAAGAAAAGTCATACTATCTGATTGTTGTATTTGTTTATCTTTTTATGTGATGTTTAAATCTATTTTATTCCAGTTTTTGTTACAAAATTGTACATATTTAGTTTTATCTATGTTAGGTTTAAGGTTATTCTTTTCCATCCAAGTTATTATTTTGCTTACAGTATTATTTATTTCGACATTATAGTTTTCATTCTTTTTAGGGATAATTACAGACACATCGTCTGCAAAGAGTATGCAGGGATGATCAGTTACTTCTGTCAGGTCATTTATATATATCAAAAAGAGTGGGGGGCCTATAATACTGCCCTGTGGAACGCCTGTGCAGTTGTAACCTAATTCGGATTGAAATGTCAGTTCACCGTTTTGATTTGGTCTATCCGCAGTAATTTCTACAAATTGCGATCTGTTTGTAAGATAAAGGTAACATACTAGGTGATGATTCTACGCAAAATACCCAGTATGGCAAAGATACTCACGTCGGCTTAGCTAACCACTTAAAGTATTTTATTGGCAATGGACTGGACAACGACGTGCGGAAGGAATTAGGGGAAAAACATTTGACAAAAGCCAACTGCCCTAGAATAATTCCACCGATGCTCAATCCGGAAATAAAGGCTGCCTTGCCCGAAGCAAGCGTGAAACGCGACAAGGGAATACAAAACAGGTAAAAACAGCTCTACAGACAAAGATAGACAAGTATCTTTTCGGAGAGGCCCTGGCTGAAACCTTGAAGACTGCCAAAGCTGACGAAATCTAGTGCGGATATAAAAATCACTTACGATAAAAATAGGAAGACCAATTAACCTCAGCCATCAACTTCGCGAGGTTTAAACCTTCGACTCGCGCAAGCAGTCGGGGTCGCAATGGAGGCGCCAGCTTCCCGTGTGCTAGAGCGTGGGCGCCGCCGCCGCCGGCGCGCCGGCTGTCGCTGCCGCCGCACGCTAGCTGGTCGAGGATATCGCGTTATCAGCCGCGACCGACCCGCCGTCCGCAGTAAATGAGGTATAATACACTGGTCATTTAGCGTCATTTGCAAGACAATGGTCTCACCTAAGACGAGACCAAACTGTTCTTTCATGGATTGAAGGTTATAAAAGGATACAATTTTCTAAACAAGACTTACAAGAAAATGTACCTTCTGTTCCTGTTTTGACACAAACTGAGATTAATGATTTTTACAAAATTATTGATAGTCTCACGATTATGGGCGCTATATCCTAATGCGCTCCATGCGCCAATCAATTTATATCGAGAATTATTTTTCTTGTGCCTAATCCGAATGACAAGTCATTCGGATAATAATCAAATACAAACAGACCATTTCAAGTTGGATTTACGCACAACAGTAAAATTAATGTCAAAAAATTGTTTTGAGGCAACCTGTGATCTCCTCAGAGATGCATATTTTATATTCAAGATCTATCCAGACTCTCCGGAGAGACAAAAATATCTCCGTTTTCAATTTGATTATAAATTATTTAAATTTAATGTCTTGCAATTTGGTTTAAACACAGTTCCATACGTTTACATTCAATTAATGAAACACATCATTACGTTGCTCAGATTGGCTGGCTATATTAAGTACTAGACAACTTTTTTTTAGACGACTTATGTTTAATTGGATATTCATACAACGATTGCATAAACAATAATATATTAAGACTTCAATTAAATTACTAACAGACAGTTATTTATCATCAACTATGAAAGGAGTTGTTTACAACCATCCATGAGATGCAATTTTTTGGAAATGTTTTAATTGTTTTGCTCGATCATATGAAACAACGCCTAATTAACGTGATTTACGTATTTAGATTTACAAGATTAAAGTGTCTCAAAATTAAAGATTTTGCAAAATTCGTCTGTTTGTTAATATCTGTTTGTCCAGCCGTGGAATACGGCAACGTTATAATTCTTTGGTATAGAGCCACCAAAGAATAGAACGTCGTAAGTACCTTAGCTTACAAAGTCACGACGATTACAATCGTTACATGACACACACGGACATGTCATATAGATGATGACCTGAGAACCGTATCAAAGATGATTCCTACTCGGTGGAAATATTTTCGGGGGGGCGTGTGGCCGGTGGTCGTTGTCAGAGCAAAAAACAACATATAAATGACCTAGAATTTTTGGCCACCTTTTTTGCACATAAAAAATTCCAAAGAATTTTTTAGCTCTGCTGTTAGTTATATCAATCGGATGGGTGGAATTTAATATCCACACCTAACCAAGGAGCATTATTGGGGCGCGAGCCCCAAAATAATAATAATAATAATAATGTGTATGCGTATTACATTAGATCTGCAGACAATACCATAACAGATAAACAATCAAGACCCAACCATCCAGATATAGAATGGTCCTTAACGGAAAATATGTTTTCCTATACACTTGAAAAGTTTGGCACACCATGCCTTGATTTATTCGATATATTTAAATACATTGCTTGACATAGAGATCTAGCCGCTTTCGCAATAAACGCCCTCACAATCTATAGTCTAAGATGACTGTGTTTCTATGCGATTCTGCCTTTTACAGACTAAAAACTTAAAACATAATAAAAATATTATGATAGATCAAGCATACGGCATCGTAATAGTACCTCTATGGCCTACGCAGGCAGCCTTGGTTCCCCTTTTTAAAAACTTATTAATATCGGAATTAATTACTTTTAAATCATACAGTTACAATATATTTTTTTTTTATCATTCCAGCAAGGTAAGATAGTTTTTGAAAGTTGCCGACATTCAAAAACCATCTTACAATGGCTGCAGGGATTTTACAAGGGGTGCCTTATCACGAAGAAGCGTCCAAGTCGTCAGAACATAATATTGCTCGCCTCTATAGCCGACATGTCTATCAGGCAATATGATGACTGTTATAAAAAATGGTTCAATGAATGGTTTCTGTGTTCAGAATTCCCTTGATTTATATGCCACATCAATTAACCGATGTACTGAGGTTTTTAACAATGTTTTTTGATGCCGGTTCTAAACACATAGTAGTTTGAATAGTTTTAGAGCAGCCGCCCTATCCTTGTTATTGGGACTTACTGTCTCCAAAGATGAATGTACTTTTTATTATTTTGATGATGTTCAGTATTGTGGTCTACGAAGGTGGGTCGGTGATGTCTCAAGCCCGCTCTCTATGGCGGCTCGAGATGGCTCGCACCAAGTGGGCGGGAGGATTTATCAACTGGTACCATCCTATGAGGATCAGACATATCACCACTGGAAGATACCTTGGAGTCAACGACCAAAACGAGCTGTATTTAGTTAGCAGGTAGGTTGTAGTACACAGGCACATCAAGTTAAAACAATCAACTTTTAGTACAACAAGTAACAAGTAACTTTTTAACCATCCGTGTGTAACGTTAACCGACTGTTGAAACAACTCGTCGAAAAAAAAAAAAAAAAAAACAGTAAGAAATAAATATATATATATCCGCCCGCTACGGCTTCGCACGGGTGCAATGTAGATCAAACAATACGTACGTAAATCTACCTCTTGAATCACTCTATCTAAAAATGGAGTTTTCTCCTATGATTGAAAAAGAAAAAAAACAAAAGAAAAAACTAAAAAAGCAACGCCAAAGCTAGTAAATAACTTTAGCACAGAACATACATGCCTTTAGTTTCGAAAGTCGGTGGCAATACAAAACATCAAACAGAACAAAGCCACCGACTTCCGAAACTAAAGTCATGTGTTTTTATGAAACTTTTTAGTGAAAACCGAGAAGACGTTTTCGTTTTTCTATCCTTCTACCTCAATATAATTTTTGAAGACCTATCCTAGACCTATTTAGATATTATTATTATTATTATTATTATTGATATTATTATTTATTTATTTATTTATCATATTTATGGGTTTGATGAAAAAAAAAATTTGAGTTTCAGTTCCCCAAGTATGGGGAACCCCCAAAATTTATTGTTTGTTTTCTATTTTTGTATGAAAATCTTAATGCGGTTCACAGAATACATCTACTTACCAAGTTTCAACAGTATAGTTCTTATAGTTTCAGAAAAAAGTGGCTGTGACATACGGACGGACGGACAGACAGACATGACGAATCTATAAGGGTTCTGTTTTTTTTCCATTAGGCTACGGAACCCTAAAAAGTAACTTTGACTTTAGCTGTTAGCCAGGTACACCCACACACCTTACTGACTGGCGAGACGATAGTTCAAAATTCAAACTTTTATCAAAACTTAATGTTTGACGTCACTGCACATGCTCACTACGACGATAATAAAATTTATCTTATATAGAACATAAAAATATAGAAGCCCAACCTTTTAACGTTTCTAGTCAATATCGATACTAACGACAATTTATAGACTTCGAACGGTGTTCTGATATTGAACAATACAGACGATAAAATAAATATACAACTTAGATTATGAGATAATGTCATGTACAGATAATACCTACAATGCTTTTGTATTTATCTTTGATCATTCTATTTCTTTTTATGCGAAATATAAATATCATAAGTATTTATTAAAAAAAACTGGAGGATGGAGAAGCTCGTGGCTAAATAAAAGCCGCACAGATCGATCGATTAAAGGTTAAAGCTACACTTCCCGCGGTCGTTCTGTGGATGGGTGACCATCCATTTCATATCGGGTTCCCTTCGTGCCTCGAAAAGCCGTTAATCCCGGTTGTCATTCGTGGATCTTTGGCAATCGTTATGGGTAGTCGGAAGCCAGAAAGTTTGATAACTAGTTTTACCAAGGGGTATCGTGTTATTCAGTAACTAGGTTGTGGAGCACCGATAGGCAGTGGCTCCATGTAAAACACTGGTATTCAGCTGCATCCGGTAAGACTGGAAGCCGACCCTAACATAATTGAGAAAAGGCTAGCCTTTTACTACTAGAATGAAAAAAAGGCTGCCAAGCTTAAATAGGATTGGGCTGGTCATGTCAATCGCATGCACATTGATCGCTGCGCAAGAGTCTCTCTCCACGCAATGGGTGCCTGAATAAAGACAGCGTCGTCGAAGACGGCCCAGAAAGAAATGGCGAGATGATCTAGACGCGTACCAGCAGGGTTGGTTCGAGGTGGTGTAGCAAAAACTTCCTGGAAGGACTTGGAGGAGGTCTTTGGACAGCAGTGGGACACTCCCTCCAACCTTCCCATGGCCCTACCAACTATCGTAATACGGGCCGAAACAATGGGCTTCTGCGAACATAGCACCCTTGGCTATCTTAAGTAAGTCCACAAGGCGTTTCTTGATCCCATACAAATTATGTCACGTGTGGGACAGCATAGGGTTGACAGATTTTGTATTACTAGCTGACTTAAACAAGGGTTGTGATCAATGTTCGTGCCTTCTCCGTCTGATAAAAGGCCTTGGTTTTACAGTGGGGTATTAAGAGCCATCCCGTCATATTTCCCATACAAACGCTCGTACGCGATTACGGGATTATAACAAATTATTTTCCAAATATTTTTAACACACAGGTATCTTGTGGTCTTAAATCTAGGTTTGTATAAAGTCAAAAATAAAGTTGTCTGAGAAACAAATTCAGTAAACACGTCCAAAAAATAGCTTATTTGCACAATTTTATCTGAACTTTGGCCGTTCATAATGTACTCATTATTGAAAAAGTAAAAAAACAGCTTCATAGAAACCTTGCACATGTAATGGAAACAAGACCAGGACCACAAGAGCATCACAGCATCGCATCGTCCGAAACGA